>JAFBJZ010000772.1:6275000-6875000 GCA_016785225.1 Psettodes erumei | reverse complement strand
GTCCAGGTACGCTGATCCAACTGGCTGAGAGTCAGGGCTACTAGGGATACCACGCTGTACCCCTCCCCAGCATGGCAGAGGAGGAGGAGCTTGGGACGGGGACAGGAAGACAGAGGGACGTCGGACGAGATGAGACAGGAAACTCCTGAGGGAAAGAGGCTTGGAGAAGGAGGAGGTGCTGAGACGCTGTTGTCGAAGAGGAGTAGAGAGGAGAAGGAGGTGGAAGAGGAGGAGTGGGAGGAGGAAGGAGAGGAGGTCATCTGAGGTGACGGAGATTCTGTACGGTGGGCTGGTTTCATGCGAGATGGAGCCGGGCCACGCTCCTCTTCCTGTGATTCTTCTGGCGCGGGTTACTGGACTGGCGCCTCGCAAACTCTGTCTCTCTCTTCCTCTCTCTCTCTCTCTCTCACACACACACACACACACACACACACAAAGACATGTCTCCAATCTCCCACACACAAGCTCATTCTTCTTTAGTACGTCCTTGTGATTCTTACAGAAATAGAAGTGACATCACAACAGACGCGTTGTAGATCAATACACGTCGCTCCCCAGTGAAACACCCACGCACACATACGCACACATACGCACACAGCGGTCCCGGTCAGCGGGCCAGCTCAGAGTCCAAACCACTCGGTGACCCCCCCTCTCCTGGGGTCCGATTTCTGCCTCTGCTTCTCGTCCTCCATGAATTTCTCCTGCATCTCTTCCAAGGAGCCCTCCGCCGGCGTCACGTCCTTTTCCGGGAAGATGTCGGGGAAGGTGAACGTCTGGCCCTGCGCCTGGGCAAACACGAATAAAGGAGAGGAGGGAAAAAATGAACCAAGAAACCGCTTCTTTAGTCATGTTAACAGGATGAACTAGCTGTTTATTTTCAACTCAGCATCATTTCAAAAACCAGCTTTTTGTGACACTAAAAAATGTGTCAAACTGCATTTTCCCCGATCCATTTCCCTTTTTTTCCCTTTTTTCTCGCAGAGAGGAGAAGAGAGATGCTGATTTGGAATTCAAGACGCCGCTTCTCCCCCATCCTCCTCTTCCAGTTACACAAACGCTCCCTTTCTCTCTGGCATTCAATTTCTCCAACTCTCTCCCACATTTAATCTCTCATCTCTCTCCATTTCTCTGGTCTTGATTTATTCAGAGGGAAAGGGTGGTATCCATTATTTATTCCATACCAACCCATCTCTGGTCGGGGCTAATGCATCGCTGGCCCAACCGTAGTCTGTGTCAGGCCGCCGTGGAGTACAGTAAACACACACACACACACACACACACACACACACACACACACACACACACACGCATGCATGTTGCACGCTAACACACACACACACAAAGAAGAACAGGTCAGTGGGTGCAGGCGTGCACACGTATCCATAGCCTGCCCCTCTCAGCCTCTGCCATGGACACCTGGCAACAGGAACTCGCCGTAATCAATCTCGACCGGAGACTGCGCGGTCGCCACCATCCCCGAGTGACTCTGCTTCACATAAAGCCTGACCAGAGCCTGTGATGATGAAACTCGCACTTACACGTGTCATTTGTATCCCTGCGTCTGGATCTTTGAGCAAACTGTTCATCAGCACAAATACTCCTGAGGTGATTTACGATCGCGAAAGCGCTACTCTAAACCGAACAACAGCTTCCTACTGACGAACGGTCAAATGTCATTACGCCACTCATAAAATACTCAATTATTTTATATAGCGACCTATTACTATAAAATGAATTGCCTCCGTGAGCACAATTGTCAATCAACTACTGTGTTTAGATATGTGAACTATTTTGTTTGGGGTCAGTGTGTAGGCGTTAAGGAATGGTCTGGCTCTGATGTGAATGTTACTTTGTCTGTCTCCAACCCCCAAAATACCGGGAGAAACATGCATATAATTACCACATAGCATGGTTTAATTCCCAAAGGGGGAGACAACATGGAGCTCACACAGCCAAAGATGCAGACTGGAGCTGGCCTCGTCTACTCTCCTCTGACTGGGCCGACCTACAGCAGGCGTCTCCGGTGTTAATACTGCATGTTCTCACTCGCGCATATATAGATGTATAAGTTTGTGTGCTCAGGTGCATGTTTTTGTGTGTGTTTTTCAGTCTTTTGCTCGCGGGGTTTTGAGCGGTTTTCAACGCGAAAAACATCAGTTTTTAGGGAAGACAAGGTGAGCGAAGAGCGGAGGCTCAGTGAGTCGGTTTGCCCTCCTGCTCCTGTCAAGCTTTCACCCTGAGCAGTTGGTTTGGTCACATCGAGAAGTTATTTGCTTTTGCATGAAAAAAAATATTCGAGAGCCACAGATCTTGCTAAATATAGCTTGAGGCCTGAAAAGCCCCCTCTAAGATATTTTTACTGGTGATTTTCCCAAAAAGGATCATTCTACTTTCCCTCAACTTTTTTTTTTTGTAGATATATAAAGAAATAGTGATGTTATCTTTCTCCATCATTTTCTGAAAACAGCTCATTCTTCATACTTTTCACAGACTGTAATATTACATTCAGCGGTTTTATTTCATGGGCAGATATTTGTACTATGTTGAGTTCACAGTTTCTTGGTCACTGTGTGATATGTATCAAAAGGGCGAAGATTCAAGAATTCATAACTAAAAAAACAAACATTTGGTCTGGAGCTACAGGCCCTAAGCTCTGCAAGGTTTCCAGTCCCGGGTCAGATCCAGAAGTTATTAACCCTGATCTGATCCTCCTTATGCATGTGAACTTCAATCGGGCCTGACATGTCCAATCTGACAACACTGGCATGACCAGGCATCAAACAACATCTGAGCATCAAAAACACAACTATTATGGAGACTACTATTTTGGTATGATACTTTACAGACTTGAATTCATGTTGCTCTCTAAAACCTGGCCATTTGAGTCTAAACTCTCTGATACCAGCTTTGGGGAGCAGCGAGAGCAAAACACGCACAACCTTCAATCAAAAGGAAAGCCACCCTGTTCTTGCGTTCCTGTCTTGCGGCAACGCCTTTATTGCAAACTGCAGGAGGTTGTGCAGTAATGCAGGAGGACGGACAAGAGCGCGGACCCAGTCGGGGCGCGAGGGCTTTCGTCAGGCAGGGAGCTGCCAAACACGAAGAAGCACCTGGAAACCGGCGGGCCTGCCAAGGCCCTCGGTGTCTCTCTGCACTCGCGCACACTGCCATCGAGGAACGCACGATCCAGAACACAAACACTAGGCCGCGCCAAGGCAAGTTTGCCGCAGGAGTAAGAGGAGGAGTGAGGGGAAGGAGGCGGCAATGGGGAACGACGGGGGCAGAGGATGTGAGGAAGTGCCCGGGAGAGGAGGAAGAGGGGGTGACTGAATGAGGGGTCCACCACAGTGCTATAAACACCAGACCTGGCAACAGGAAGAACAAGGAAACAGTAAGCCAAACAAGACTTCACCCGACTTGCACCGAACGTTGTCGCATGACAATTCCCAGTTATGCGGCGCAGCAGTGGACACCTTGTGTAAACACACAGTGAAGATTAATACTGGCCTGAGAGAGCACATTTCACTGAAAAAAACAAAACCCGGAGAATGAAATCAACAAAGCACTGAGACTTGTTACACAAGTCTTATTGTTGGCAACAGGCTGTGTGTGTGATGCGTGCCTGCGCGCACTTGTGTCTGGCGTCTGATGGACACAGTCCCACAGTGACACAAAAAGGAGCGTACCCTCAGTCTCCATGTGCGAACCGATTTCTCCTGTTTCTCTCTGTCTCTCTCTACCTGTGTGTTTGAGAGAGAGAGAGAGAGAGAGAGAGAGAGAGAGAGAGAGAGAGAGAGAGAGAGAGAGAGAGAGAGAGTATGTGAGTGCGCACCGAGACCAGGGCCTGTCCAAAAAGGACAAAAGTGGCGAACGTGGCATAACGCGCCTCTCGTTTTGTTTTGTTGTTTTTTTTTCTGGTACCTATGCTTCCTCCACGACAAATTGGAGGCGGGGCTACTCTCCCCTCCGTCTGCCATCGTCTTCACCACGCTCCCCAACGAAATCAAGCTGCCATCCAGGAATATTGGAACGAGGCCCCATGCTGCTAGCGATGTAAACATACTCCTCTTACGCACATGAGCAGCCCATTACACCCGCAGTTTCCCTCTCAATGGGGAAAGAAGGAGAAGGGGGGTGGTGGGGGTTGAGAGGAAGGCAAATGTTGTCATTGACTCACTACCAACCCGTCTCACTTTCTCCATCTGTGTGCATGTGTACGTTTCCTTAATAAAACTCTAATTCATTGTTTCGGTTCGTTCCAGCGCGCGTGCTACTTAGCGTGTCAGCCGCCCCCTGTGTCACATTTGGGGACCAGAGTCAGACTTTCAAGCAGCTGATTGGGGACAGCTGTTGAACCAGTATTAGTGTGCTCGCGCGGATGCGAAAGAGTCATGCACAAGGCAAACAGTAAGCCCGTCTGCGCTCCCAGAGGGTGAGAGGAGGATGTGGAGGGTGAAAAGAGAGAGGAGACCAGGTGAGAGATGGAAAGAGACACACAAAGGATAACTGTACTCTATCTGATTGACCTTTGCCTCTGATCTGTGACAGGGCAAGCAAGCAGCAACTCAAAAACAGCTGTACGAGAGAGAGAAAAAAAAAGGTCCTGTGTGTGTTTCTGCGTAATAGTTTCCCCTTAAAAGAAGGGGGAAAAAAAGAGAATGTTGAAAGAATGGACAAATGTGTGTTTGGGAAGCTTGGAATGCATGTGAAATCAATACAGGGAAACTGTGAAGGGGATGGGGGGCGAGGGGTGGGGGCTGTTATATTATTCATAAGCTTAGATTTAAGAATGAAATATGAAAGCTTTACTTATTCTGGTTTGACGTGTTCAAATCTCCTTTGATGAAAACGGGAAGGTGCCGGCGCTCGGCGCGTTTCCGACCTGGGGCTGACGAGATCGTCCTGGCGCGGTCACACAGGACAACAAAAGGCCGATTCAACTTGCTGCGCTGAGAGTTAAAACATACGGGACGTGACCGGGCCGGACTGGAGCGGGACCAGACAGCGCCGCGTGACAGATGAGATACGCATCAGCGCTTCGTGCCTGTGATTGGGCCGCGCGGCAGGAGCACGGAGCGAAAGGCATTCTACAAATCTGAAGAAGAAAAAAAAAAACAAAAGGAGGCTTTCAAAGATGATTACTCAACCCCACTGAGGTACGTTTGACTTCATTTTCCAATATCCTCAATCCACAGAATAGCCTTCATGGTATCAGATTTTATGTCCTCTGGAATAAAACAAGTTTGGAGCAACATTTTATTACTTTGAAGACTGTTCAACAGCTGTAAAACTACTTGAGGTCAAATGGCGACTTCCATTCAGATAATCTAGACAACTTAAAAATGGAATCCACCAGAAATACACGCTAATCACTCTTTTACGACCCGAGATCAGCCCTTCCTTTGTGCTCTCGAAAAACGTTGAGCACTTAGAGTTATTGGGGAGCTAAATAAGATGTGACTTAGGGGTGGGGAAGGGGGGGGTACACTGACTTGTTGAATGACCACATTTGACTGAATCAAAGAACAGAGGAGCTCAGGGGCCTGGGCCGGTTTTAAGTAAAATGCGAATCGGTGTCATTCACACCCGCCCTGAGAGACTGTAAGACAAACTAAATGTCCTGCATCGCTCTTTTCGACGCGGGACGATCCAGAGGGCGTCACTAGATCGAGCCGCTCACGAAGCAGTCAATAAAAAAAAAAAAAGAAAAACCAACCAGATGTCGTTAAAGTACGGTCGAATCTGGACCGCGTGCTAAAACAGAGAGGTGTTGACGATGCGGTGAGGACTCTCGCGAGGCTGCGGCTCGTGCGGCTGCGGCGGCAGCGTGGCGGAGTGGAGGGGTAAGCCGTAGCAAAGCACAGAGACATCTTGAGTACTGCTGGTGGTGGTGGTGTGTGTGTGTGTGTGTGTGTGTGTGTGTGTGTGTGTGTGTGTCAGAGAGAGAGAGAGAGAGAGAGGTGTTCACATTGCGGTAGAATCCATTTTGACCGCATGGTAGGAGAGCCTGGCAGACTACAGAAGGACAGACCACAGTGGTGAGGTTACCAGGATTAGAGCTGAGGGCAACCCCCTGCTGAGTGTGTGTGCGTGTGTGTGTGTGTGTGTGTCTGCGTGTGTGTGCGTGCGTGTGAACCCTATTCATCTGGAGAAACACGGACTGAGCATGCATCATGCTCTTTTTTCAGCGTTGCACTCAGTTTTACACTTCAGCACCCAAAGCTGCGAGGTCGCCGGGTCCCTACGCTGTCGGCCAGGAACCAGCTGCACTGTAACCAGTCGGAGGAGGCCGTGTGCCTTGCTCAAGGGCAACTCAAAGAGAGAGGAGGGCGGTTACCGCGGTCGGGCCCTTTAGAGTCCACAGACAGGCCTCGGCAGCGTTTTAAAGGTGTGATCGCACCTTTGCGAGTCCGTTTTCTTTGGTCTCGACCACAAATGAAATTTTTGTTGCATTTTTCTCTTCGGTTCATTTAAGTTCACACTGCCCAATTACAACTGGACTGGGGCTTGTAAAAGGAAAGTCAGATGGACTCACAAGTAGCTTGTTTATTGGACAGAGTTCTGGCAACCTGTCATCCTGCAAGATTATAGATTTTGGCAGACGGAGAGAAGGGGAATAAAAAACAAATCTGATTCCAGTTTCTTTAGGTCTAACTAAGCATTGTGGACTTTGCTGTGCTTTGTGCCATAATTTCCCATCTCTGGTCTTCATACCAGATAAAAATGTGGTAATCAGTTCAGGCTGCGGTTTGCCTTGGGTTCAGTTTGTTATGCTAGGCTTTCCAAACATGAGTGACTGCTGGCTATCCAATGTCAACATCCATCTCCCTGTACCCATAAAATCGAATGAAAAAAATGAGTAAGCGATGGACACGCAACACGTTAATGAGAATGTTTTCTTGTGGTCGGTTCAGACTGCGCTCCCTGCCGTCAGCTCACCTACCGGGTGTGCTTTAAATTCTTCTCTCCTCACCTGACCAGCGTGACAGAGCCGAAGGGAGGAAGACTTCCCTGACACGAGACAGCATCTGGTATGTTTCGGTGCGCTCCAATAAAACAGACTTGCCTCCGCCTCAGAATGGTTTGTTTTCGAAGAGTCCTGGTGTGTTCCCCTGGAAATGTTGATGTGACTGATCGCTGCGAATTTGCGCTGGTTCCCGTAAGACCGGCGTGATGATTCCAAATTTATTATCATCATTTATCAGCTTTTTTTTTGGAAACGCGCAGAGATGATATGATCCTAATGTTCTGCACTTTTTTTTTTTGCTTCAGTGGCCACAGCTGATCACTGAAGTTTCTTTTTTACACATTTGAATACAGTCCCTTGCTTTGAAACAGTGCGATAATGATTTAAACCACGTCAGCCAGCCGTAGTGTCACAGCTGTAACCATCTTACTGTGACACAAAGGTGCTATGTTACCCAGCACATTTATGGACAGGACAGAGTGTTGCGTCTACGATGCTATTAAACCCACAGTAATGACTTCCGCTCGGAAAGGCCAAAAGACAGAAACTTGGGTTTGCGCTCAACTATTTAGGCCAAATCTGCAAACGCCCTACAAAGCCACAGACTGCGACTGCATCAGCCCAAACACGCTTTGCTCCACACTCCAACCGTTTATTTCAGGTCCTGTGCCCACGCTGTGCTTACACCGCTGACCTCTCCTCTGCAGTTTCTCAGTCTTGCGGTGCATTATCTCAGAGAGCGTTTTTATCTGCAATCACGGAGGGAAAAAAAAAAATAAGTTGCAGAGAAGTGGGAGAGGCAGGAAAGATGATGTTAGAGGGCAGGAGAGGAGAAGAGATGTAGCCTGATGATTGTAAACAGCTCCCGCTGCCAGGCCCCTGGGTGGGCCACACATTCACTCTCACTTTATCTCACTCACACACACACACACACACACACACACACACACACACACACGTGCACACACACACAGTTGTGTCTCCATGACTTCAGAGGACATGATGTTGACTCTCATTCATTTCCTGGAGATTTACTCTAACCTTCACCATAACAACTACTTGCCTAACCCTAACCCCAACCCTGACCTTAAAACATGTCTTCACCTTTAAATTTAATGATTTACGTTATGGGGACTTTCTTTTCGTCCCCGTCAGGAAGACAAGTCCCCATAACGTGACTGCGCATACAGATTTAGGTCCCCACAACATAAGTAATACCTCGACACACACCTCTCTCCAGACTTTCTGGTATGAACTATTCCAGGAACAGCAGGGTGAGAGACAGAGATGGAGCGGGGAGAAGGGAGGCTGAGGGATTAAGAACAAGTCAAAACCGAAAAGACGGATTAAACTGGACTGTTTTCCTGTCAGGCAAGGCAGCGAGGTGGGAACGATTCAGTTGAAAGACAATGGAGCAATTCCACACCGCATTTCATCTCTGTTGCACCGGGTAAAATCGAGTTGAACAGTCGAGGGCGAAGAAGTTCAAACCTCTGAGATGACACAAGAGCCTGAGGAGCAAAATAACAGCTGAGCATGGGAGAGTGAAATCATCTCCCTCTGCAAAAGACAGATAAGTGGCAGTGAGAGTGGACCACTAACCAATAGTATCCTGCTGCGGGTTCATTCAGGGTCGTGACCCCGGCCCTCCCTCCAATTACAATGACATCTCTTCCACAGCCTGGAAACAGCTAAATAACTCGGTCAGCTTTGGCTAGCAGCAGTCTGTGTTTGTGTGCGTCGCCTTGTCATTCATATTACAAGCGTGACCTTGCGGTGCACATGATGGGAGAGAGACAATATTTTGGACAGCGTCTGCAGACGGTGTTTTTGTGCGCATGAGTTCACACGGCGTGTGCAAATGGGAAAATTAATTGCCTACTTTTATGTTTGCGTATGCTTACTGCCTCAGGATCAGATTTTGTGGTGGCCTCCAAATAAAACCCATCCAAGTTTCACCAGCTGAACGTTTTTAAGATGAGGAAGCGGCGGTGAGATGTTCTGTTTGCGTTGGCAGTAAAGTAATATACAGCTGTGACACGTAACAGTCAGGCTGATATCAATGCGACAAAATTGAACTGGAACTATATGCATGTTTTTTTTCCCATGTGAACTGGCGTTCTGCGTCTAACAAGGGACCGACAAACTCTGCCACGACCAAATAAGACGACGACACAGAGTTAATTACTGAACTTGAAGAGATTGAATGGCCTTCACAGAAAAACTAAAGACCATAAAAAGTATCAAAACTGAGTTTGCTCTCATGAAAATCATAAGGAATATAACTTAAATCACAAATCTGTGTCTAAACTCCTGTTTACTTTTCAAAAAGGAGTGATGTCCAATGACAGTCTTTCACACAGGATCGTCCGAAAACTTTGATTCAAATATCAAAAAAGGATTGTTTAAAAAGTGCAAAACTGGGTTGGTTTATATCAGATTCGGTGTCTGCAGCCAGACGAAGCTGAACTGATGCATCAGCGCATGCTCAAATGAAATCAAATGAAGCTTTTTAGATATTAAATATTACCCATTATGCTTCTGTTAATGCAGTTCTACAGTGAGGGAAGAAAGTACTTGGTAAAAAAACAACCCACGTGACATGCATCAAGGTGCGTACGGTTCATATATAATTGTGAGGTACCCTGTGGTCCTCAGCCCTACTGTGTACTTGCTTTGTGGGATAAAGAGCAGGAGTCGGGCAGCGACGGCTTCGGTGTCAGCTGAAAATACTTTAAGATCTATCACAAGGAACCTCTGACATACTGGTGCGGGGCATCCAGTGATACATGCGCACACGCTGCGCTTCTGCCCTTCTGCCCGGAGACAAACAGGGGGTGTGAGTGAGACGTGTGTGTGTGTGTGTGTGTGTGTGTGTGTGCGTGCGTGAGCACATGATAGTTTTCATGTCTGGGCATGTTTGCTCCCAGCCCGCCACCGGAGACATTGGACCCTAGTAACAGGGCTCTCAGGAAAAGATCATCGCCATCTAAATACACACCCGGCCAAAGTTTACATCCATCTGGTCTTGAAGCGGGCGCTCGGAGGATAACAACGGCATTAGCGGTAACGGCAACGGCCAAGAATAACGCCGATCCACATCCGTTGACATTAGCAAGGACCAATGACCAACAAATACTGACTCATTTCGCTCTCAGACGCCCAACCTCCGCACCTTAAAGCCAAACCACACCTAAACCTCGCCTGTCCCAACCATCCACCCCCATTACACACACACACACACACAAACAGCTGTTCACTATCATTATCCCCTCCATCTATGTCATTCACCCCCCCAACCCCCACGATGTACCCCATTTCTCTCTCACCAACGCATGTAAACAACCCTCACATACCCTCCCCCCAATTTCAAGCATCCCCTCCATCAGCCCCACCCCCTCTCAGCCCTAGACCTGACTATCTAGGCTACCAAACACACACACACACACACACACACACACACACAGTTGGGCCCATGCTCAAAAACACAGACACACACACTCACCCCTGCATGCACATGCAACATAAACATCCAGGCAATGCCCCTGCCCCCTCCCCAAGTCTGAGGAATGCAGGGGACCAGCTGGTGGAGAAAATAAAAAACGAAGACGCATACCAAAACAGGAAATGCATCAGCAGGGGCTATCAGAGGGCGTTATCAGGCCAGTGGCAGCCCCGTTGAGAACCTGGGTGGCGCCGCACGCTGATTGGCTGATCAAAGTGGCAGCTGTGTCATTACAGGTCAAGAGGTCAGGGGTAATCAAGAGAGGTTACGAGCACGCGCACGCGCCTGTGTCTGTGTGTGTGTGTGTGTGAGTGTGTGTGTGTGTGTGTGTGTGCGTTGCCATGGCTATCTAAATAAGGGGAACCTGGAGGAAATGTGGGAGGAAATGAGGGTGAGGAGAGAAGATGCTGCAGCAGGAGATAAAGTAAGGATCAGTCAAAAACAACAAAAGGAAAGAGATGCTGAGACAGAGAGAGAGAGAGGGAGAGAGAGAGGAGAACAGGAGTCCTGAGGCTCCAGATCTGTGTATTCATTCATTCATTCACAAAAGTCGACAGCAGGAAATATTTGCTGTGGGAAGACATTAAAAATCGCAGCCAATAGATTGAAGTTTGCATCTGAATTTGGCCTAAAAAGTCCAATGCGTGAGAGAGAAACAACGGGAGACTCCGCTGAAGCCATTCAAAAAAAAAAAAAAAAAAAAAAAAACGGAAAAAAGGTTTGCGTGTGAGATTCCAAACCGGACGGTTAAGACCCTCCTCCGTTCTCTATAATTCATGTTCTTTCTCCACTGAGCTCTTATGAAACCTACACACACACGATTTTACTTCGGAGTGAATTTTCCAAATCAGGAGACACACAGGGAGATGGGGGCCTTTCAGCGTAGCTTGATTGCCAGGAAAAGCTTCTGCTTTTATTAGGCTCACCACCAGCATACGCACACACGTGTGCGCACATACGTCTGTACATACACACACGCGCTAATTAGTGTACCAGCCCATTCCTCCCGTCTGAAGATTTATACATGCGAAACGCTGCATTTTCTTTCTGGAACAATTTTATTTTCGTAAATTTCTCTGCAAAAACATTAAATGAGAAACCGTACGGACTTCTGAATGGCTCAGCCCAAGATGGCAGCATAGGCAACTAGCTCCCAATCAGTACTCGAAAAAAACCCAAATTCGACTATTTGGATAAAAATAGATACATCTAAAGCAGAGATGGAAAGGGGAGGAAAACCAAGACAAAGAGACAAAAAGACAAACCAAAAGAAACAAATCGAATCGACCAACGAAGATGGAGGCGATATAGCAGACAACATGGAGGGCGAGGAAGAACACCTGACTGAGGCGGCTATGGTGATTCGAGCAGGACTGAAAGACATTGTTAAGGAAAGCCAAGACTTTAAAACCGAACTGAAAATGGAGTTCACCACATTCAAAAAGGAAATGAAAGAAGAACTCGAGGACGTTAAGAAAGACATTAACCAGCGGCTCATAGAGACAACAAGAGTTAGCCACACACACTACAAGACTCACGGAGACCGAACAGAAGCTAAACTTCAATCTATAAAACAACAGAGTACTACAGGATATACTGACAGACCAGGGAGAGGCGCAGCCAGAACCAGAATGGAAGAACAGCTCCAGCTCCAGAACAGTCAGAAGATACTGCTTTGCGAGCCAAGCGAGGACTTCAGGAATTTCAAAGGAAATAAGTGGACGGGGAGATACGTGAGTGCATTCAAAAGACTAAATAAGAATATGGACCAACAATTTAAAGTTGATTGTACTCCTTGAATTTGTCATAATATTGTTTGATTGTCTTCTCTTGGCATATCTGTATTGGTAGCTAAGAACATACAGTTTGCTAGGAGGTTAATGCAGAGACACTATTGGACAATAAGACCAAACCTACCAAGAGAGGGGCCCCCACATGCAGTGGGATATTGCCCTCACCTCACGAAGGTAACGTGGGAGGCACACATGCCTACTTTTGGAAGTTAAAGTGTTCCCTGGTCACATTGATCAATATATATCCCCCACCAGAAAGTGCTAAACATTTTTTTACAACCCTATTTACAATTATAGCATCAGAATCAGAAGGTATTATGACGTGCGCTGGGGATTTTAATGTAACTCTGGATCATAAGATAGGCACAACAAGCACAAAAAGAAGTAAGACCCAACTATCTAAATTCATGAATATATCATTGAAGGAACAGGGTATGACAGATGTATGGAGAGAACTACACCCAACAGAGAAAGACTATACATACTATTCCAACACACACAACACTCATTCTAGAATAGACTATGTAATTATGAATAACTGGGACATGCACAGGGTTAAAGAATGCAAAATTGGAGGGGCTGATATTTCGGACCACAACACGATCCATTTAACTGTACATATTAATAATAGACATAAATACACAACGTGGAGACTGAACAGTGGCATAATGAGCAATAAAGTAATAACTGATCAAATTAAAATGGAAATAAAAAGATGCATCGAAAAAAATGCTACAGATGAAATTAACCCAACTATCCTATGGGACACTTATGTCATGTAAATTAACCGGAATGAGAGGAAAATTAATAGCTATAACATCAAATCAAAAGAAACAAAAACAAGCGGCTTATCTTGATCTGAAAGGAAAATTTAAAAAACCTTGAAATAAAATATCAAAACACCCAAAATATTCAACTTCTACAGGAAAGACAAAATTCGGAGAGGAGAAATAGAGAAAAAAAACTTAGATTTGTAAAACAGGAGTATTATGAAACTGGCCCTAAAGCTACTAGATTGCTGGCAAGGCGTATTAGAAAACAACAGGCGATAAATACAATACACAAAATCAGAGATCCTCAGTCAGGCCCATTAAAATACAGTGTTGCAGAAATAGAAAATATTTTTAAAGATTACTACAAAAAACTATATACACAACTACCCTCATCTAGTGAGGAGGAAAAAAGACAGCTTCTCAACTCACTCAATTTACCAGCTTGGAGAATTACAAAAACATGACCTCACAGCTCCTATAACACTAGAGGAGCTTTAAGCCAAGCTTAAAGCAAATAAAAACCCCTGGAGGAGATGGATTCCCATCAGAGTGGTACAGAACTTTTAAAGAGGAACTGATACCTCTCCTTGCAGCTTCCTTTAACTGGACTCTTAAAGAAGGCCATGTGCCACCATCCTCGACAGAGGCAATAATTTCAGTAATTCCCATAGAAGGAAAAGACACAAAATATTCTAACAACTTTAGATCAATGTCAGTCCTTAATGTGGATTACAAGATATAGACATCTATAATAGCACAAAGATATGAGAAATTTATAAATGACCTAACTGATGAATACCAAACCGGTTTTATTGTAGGGTGCCAAACACAAGACAGCATTAGGAGGACCATCCAGATAATTAACACAATACAAACTAATAAAAACAGCGCTGTTTGGCTAAGTCTCGATGCTGAAAAAGCCTTCGATAGTGTAAATTGGGACTTCCTATATTTAGTACTAGAACGATTTGGATTTAATACAGACTCAATTATTGTATTAAAACTACATAGCAAAATCCTACACCCAGAATAAAAGTTAATGGAGGCCTAACAGAAACAATAATGTTAGGAAGAGGCACGCGACAGGGATGCTGCTTATCCCCGCTCCTCTTCACTATGTATATTGAGCTATTAGCACAAGCAATCAAACAGAATGAGGAAATGAAAGGTATTAATATTAATGGACAGGAACATATAATAAGTCTATTTGCTGATGATATGATGATATACCTGGACAGCCCTAATACCACTTTTACCTAGCTGATGCATCTTATAAATAGATTCGACAAACACTCAGGATACAAAATAAATGTAAATGAAACATAGATCTTGACCTTTAATTATACCCCATCCCCACAAATCAAGAGAACTTACCAATTAAAATGGCAACCAAAAAACATTAAATATCTCGGTGTGACTCTTACAAAACAGTTTGCTCGCCTTTACAAAGCAAATTATGACCCGATCCATCTCCAAATTAGTAGAGACATAGAAAGATGGTCGACCCTACCATTAGATTTTAACTCCAGAATTGAATTAATTAAAATGAACATTTTCCCTAGACTACTATATTTTTTTCAGTGTCTGCCTATTAGGATCCCACAAGAAAAATTCAAAATCTGGGATAAAATGATCTCCAGGTTTGTATGGAAAGGAAAAAAACATGGATAAGATACTGTACATTACAATTGGAAAAAGATAAAGGAGGTATGGCACTTCCCAATTTGAAAGATTATTATCAGGCAGCAAACAAAGTGGTTCCCAACATACATGCTGGCGGTTATGTGGCGAGAGAGAAGCAAACCACACACACATCTTCTGGGAGTGCAATAAGCTTTGGTATATGTAATACCCAGGGAATGTAAAGTTATGTACCTTGGAAGTTTGAATGATTATGTTCCAGAAAAAGACAGATATTTAACCAAAATATGAATGGTCACATGTAAAAAAAAAAAAACAATAACAAGAAACTGGTGCAAAACTGAACCTCCCACTACAACTCAGTGAGAGAGAGATTTACACCATGGAGAGAATGACTTATCGGCTTAGAATGAGAGTGTGTTTGTGAAAAAGTGGGAGAAATGGACACAGTATGACACAGTGAGCGATGCTTAATTACTGATTGATCCGAATATATGTACTTTGATTTGAATAATGGATATTGCTAATCATGACTGTTTTTCTTCTGTTTTTATTTCTTACGTAACACATTCATTCTAATTTTCTACCTAACACTGCAACGTAATACATAATTCAACATGTATCTCTTTTCTTTAAATGTAAGACCTTCAATAAAAAATGTGAGTGTCAAAAAAAAAGAGAAACGGTGCTCCCGAGAGCTCACTGAACATCGTGAATCACTCCTTAACGCTCTTGTTAAAGTTGTTTGTGCAGTTGGAGCGCAGGGATTTTTCTGGGAGGTTTTCTTGGAAGCGCTCGCTCGGCCTCGACACCTTCATCATCCTGTGGTCATACGTAAGCTTACTGTATCAATTTGTGGTCGCAGTAGGAGGTAATGATGCGTTTAAATAAACAGCGCTCGAGGGGAGAAAACGTGAGCATCTTTTGACAGTTCAGTGCGTGTCTTTTTGTGTCTTCTGTTCTACTCACTCCTGCTGTCCAGAGGAAGGAAAAAGACATCGGACATGATACTGGGAGAAAGCGGCCGCCCACTCGATGAACGGCTGGTGGTTCGATTTCCGCGAAAGTGTGCGCTACAAAAACGTAGGTGTGGCACTGCTGCACACGTTGTCACTTAATTGAACAGAGCTTAACTTACAGTTTAATTTAGCACAACTAAGCACACCCACGAGAAATAAGGGGGTGCACTCTGTGTATAAAGTACAGCGTCCCGAGTAAGACTTGCAGGACAAGAAACCCAGTTAGCTCCCGTGTTCCCGGCTGCTGAGAGGGACGCAGGAGGAGCGCGGTCACGCAAAAACAACCCGCGGGATGAACTGAAAATCGTGATTTTCATGCGATGAATCATCCTGGCCCGCGTGAGAGAAAAAAATGAGACGGACGGAGGGGAAGAGAGAAGACGTGGGGGGGAAACGTGGCAGAAGTTAAAAATGTTAATTGGTGTGATAAGCAGGGGTGAGGCAGCACGGCCAAGGGAAGGAAGCGGAGCGGCAGGCGGACAAGGAGGGAAGCCTGTGTTTGCGTGACAAGGTGAAAAGGAGGAAGGGGGAGGGAGGGAGAGCGGGAGAGAGCGGGAGCCACCATGATCCAAATAGTTGAAAATAATAAAATTCCACACAGATAGGAGAGAGACCCCCCCTCCACGTCCCTCGTCCCGACCGCCTGATTCAGCACCTCCAGCTCTGCAGAGACAGGGGGCTTCGCTCAGAGAGGAGAACAGAAACTGGGGGCTGCAAACCACCGTGACCCCCCCCCCCATCACCACTACCAATGGCAACCCCGGCCAGAAACACACAGTCACACATATTACACACGACCCCAGAGGGTCTATTGTTAAGCAACGAGGAGCCAGGAACAGATCGGGGATGAGGGGAGGCGGGTGAGAGACGCTGTGCAGCAAAACGTTGCCATCTAGTGTCAGTCGCACGGAGAGGAGAGTCAGACTTGGCCGCAGCCTCCCCCTCTCATAATCACTCTCAATACAGCTGTTTCTTTCTCTCTATCACCCCCCACACACGCACACACCACCCCCCCCTTTTTCAGCTGTGTCACAACTTCTCTGTCTCCATGTTTGCCACTCAGTCTTTCCCTGTTTGTTTGTTTGTCGCTCGCTCTCTCGCTCCCCGTCCTCCTTCGAGAGATGCCCTGCCCCCCCCCCCGCCGGATTGAGCGGGGGTGGAGAGAGCGACAGAAAGAAACACGGGAAATGAGCAATTTGAATGAAGCTACCACTTATTCTACAACTGTTGGTCCAACCCCGCATCTTGTTTTGTTCTGTGGTCGTCGGGTCGGGGACACTGCTCCGGTGCAAACCTGATCTGGTGCATCTGGTTTTGCCGTAACGCCGTCAAGTGACCAGGGCCCCCGGGAGAAACCTCAACACCTTTTTTTTTTTTTTTTTACTACTTTTATGAAAACTCGGCCGCCGGGCACATAAACAATAGCCTGCGAAAGCTCTGCTTTTAACATGTGCATCTGTCCCCACAAGAAGAAAAAGCATTTAAACAACATTGGCAAGACGAGATGACAGTTTCCCAGACCTCATTAGAAAAATGATTATTTTTAGGGTGTAACTTTGTAACCCGGGGAATTAAACACAAAACCTTCATATTTACCAGAACCACATGACCTTATTGAAGCCGTGTAATATTTCAGGGTTATGGAAATTACAATATTACTCATTTAAGGGCGTTTCGGATAGGTGTGCATGGGTCCAGAAAACCGACCGTGACTACCATAAGAACAGCGACATCACTGGTCCATGAAGGCAAGCTGCTCGCTTCATAACAACTAAAGGTCGGCATCGTGACAACACCTTGGACCATCTGTGCGCCTGCTCGCCCTTCTGCTGCAAACCGTTCACTCATCGTCTGCTTTCGCTGCTTTTGCCCTCGTGCAGCCTCTGCTCCGACGGCATGAAGCGAGCTTTTGTCTGCAGATAAACTATGAATGGAGCTTGTGTGGGATTTGTGTAACCACACCCCACAAAGAGACAGACTTAGGACGATGCTTAAAGACTTCATGCCGGCCCAGATGAGTGCCGAGGCGCACGGACTTCTAATCTCTGCGTGATTTCATTAGGTGTACACCGACTGTCAAACAATAGTCAACTTGTGTGGATTTTTTTTTTTTTTTTTTTTTTTTTGGGGGGTGCTACATGGTTGCAAGCATCCCACAGGTGCCTGGACGTGCCATGCGGCGCCAAACACGCAAAGAACACAAACCGCCCGATCCTCCCTTCTGACCTCCTCTGAAAACAACTCCAGGAAAGTGTTGGAGATTCCTTCTATTGCATAGACGCCATCACAGTGTTTCAGTAACATGATTTTCCATTAGAAAACCAAGTGGGGAAATACGTCCCTAATGCAATTTTCTATGCTTCTTCTTGTGTAAACAGTTCCCTTTAACCCAGTGGAGGTCCAACAACAGAACTGCAGTCGGACTTTTTCAAAATCCTACAACAAATGTGGAAATACAGCATGCCGTCAGATGACCAATCACATGCAGAAGCTGGACCGGACATCTACTGACTGGACATGGCCACGTACAGCGCACTGCGTGTCACCGGAGCGGATCATTCAGAAATGCTGAGACCGGTCAGACATCCCATTCACACATTCAGAGCGTCACCCTGCAGCCGAGCACTCGGCCCGCCAGAGTGCTGCAGCTGGCACCCGCCAGCCAAGCTCGCTCGCGAACGAGCTGCTACTCCAAAGAGAGAAAATAACTCCTCCTCAGACCAAAACTCGCCGCAGCCTTTTCATTTGCATGCCAGGCAGAGAGCGCTTTATTGTAAATGTTTGACTGCCAATAATGTTGCCGAACAATGACTGAAAACACTCAGAGATGACTATAATTTCAGAAGTGGAGTGCCTTCTCGTTTATGAAAAGCGCTAGACTGGGTTTACAAAGGTTTCGAGCGAAAGCAATGTTTAACTGGAAATGGTGGCATGGTGCACTTCGGCAGCGAGATGGGCCAAAAGAATTTAATAAGGGTAAACCACAGGGTCTGACATGTATTATGAACATGGCCAGCTGTAAAAAAAAAAAAAAAGGCACATTCTGATTTTGATCCAAGTCAACTTTGAAAGAGGATTTACAGCAAAAAAATGCTATGGGTTTTCCAACTACAGTCAGTACTAGAATATTCTTAAAAACCGGGGGGGGGGTATGCTTCTTCACAAAAGTACATTGAAGCAGACAAGAAATCCAATTACACCTACTGTATATGAAGTAATGTCTACAAGAAGCCAAAAAGTGCGGCACGGGATCGGATTTTTCCAGCATCAGCTCTTTACGGCATCAAACACGTGGAACGCTACGCGTCGACTGCGAAAAACGAGCGCGACCCCGAGCGCGGCGGCTGGAGTTAGCTGCTAGCGGGCTCGCCTGCGTGGTGCGGTTCTGAACACGCCGGTCCCACAGGAGTGCAGCCGGACCCACGAGTGGTGTGAGAGATTCAAGATTTTGTTCTGCTTTTGTCACCCCACCACCCTGCCCCCCCCCACCCCCCACGCCCCCCAAAATCACTTTGCCTCCGTTTGCTCCCTGCGCTGGCATGATTCCACCATGCCCTTAGTCACCTCCCCTGCTCACCCCTCGCAGCCCCTCGCTCGCGCACGCAGACACACACTTTCCCACACGCGGCGCACATTTCACACATGCAGACGCTTTCTCCCCTTCTGCCCCCCCCTCGAAACTGGGGTCCCCCCCCCAAGCCTGAGGAAAATGGCCGTCACGGAACCCCGCTAACGGGAGGCCTCCCCTCGACCGCAAACCGAGGGTAAGGAATGAGGGAGAGAGAGAGAGAGCAAACATATTACTGCTGCAATATTAGCCGACGGATGGAGCGGGGGGTGGGGGGTGGGGGTGGGGGGGCGCGGTGTGAGCATCGACCCACAGAACACTCTCCCACATGTGGAGTCAATTAGGAACAATCTTGTTTTCTACCCACCGCTGCAAAAGAAAGGAGGGTTTTTCTGGGGCTCTGTGTGCGAGTTTGCGAGAGTGTGTACGTGTGCGTACACAAGCGAGGTAGGAAAGGGAGTCGAGAGGGAGCATGTTTTTTTTCCGAAAACCCGCCAGAGCAACGGGCCGGATACTCGGTTTTATATCAAGCCGTTCTGAGCACAAAGAGCCTGCGTCTCAGCTTTTCAGCCCGCCTGCCGCTCGCCGACAAACGAGCATGACTTCAGGGAAGGAAAGCGACTACGGAGCGTGTGACACTCGAGGAAAAACTGTCTGTCACAGATGTGTGCACACTGTTCCGCGCCCTCACACCTATCAACGTTGTGCGCTCTGGCGAGACGGAAGCATCACTGCCGACTCCGCGGGGAATCCCAGACGCACAGGAAATCACGGGCCACGTCCTTGGTGTCAGACAAGAGGAAGTCTCCCCTTTAAAAGATTCATGGCCGCTTCAATTATGCATCCTCTTTCCAAATGTCATGTTTAGACAATTTTCATAATTTATCTGTCGTGAGATTGATGGCTCGGGGGGGGGTTGGGCAGCACAGCGTAAACAAGCGTCTACGCCACTGTTGATTTATCCGGCCAAGATTAAAACAGCAGGCAGAAAACAAAGCGCCCCCTCTTTGCTTTTCACGTCTGCATCAGAGCGACTCTTTGAACGGAGGGCAAGTCAGAGTGTGTGAACCTCTCAGGAGAGAGACGTAAAGTACGGCTATGTGATTTGTGCGTCGGCATAGGTGTGTGTGTGTGTATGTGTGTTTGTTTCTGGAGAGAACAAGGAAATAAAATTGCTCATCTTTGAAGCACGCCTGCCCCTCGGGGGCTCTACCGGGGTAACATCCACCAACCCGTCTCAACTCCCTCAACAGGCAACCGCTCAGAACTAGCCCATGAGGCAACTGCTGAAGGCCCAAGCCTCCCCAAAAAATGCCCCCTTCCTCCTGAGCGTAGGAACACTGCGGGGATGTGCCCATTAGTGTTGTGGTGTGGTGTGGTGTCGTCTCACCAGCTGAACGTAGGCGACTTTATAGTCAGGCTGCTTCACCCTCTGGTTCAGGTGATTCCTCTTCTTGTTGGAGCCTGAGGAACACAAAGAATGGCAGGTATTAATTTTTTTTTCTAACTACGAACAGCTACAATTACCTCATCAGTCTGAGCTGTCACAGTCAGAACTGCAACAGTGAGTCAAGGATTCAATCAGTGTCAGCGCTATGGCCGAATTTAATAATAATATGCACTGATCAACAGAAAATGAACTATTCTGACAATCAGTGAAATCCTTGTCATTTTCTGATTCTGATTGATTACTATCAATTATTTTGACACTGGGTTTAATTTGAGAGCGTTGGTTGCACAGAGCAACACTGATGACATCGCCTGGGGCACTAAGAAAATGTGACGGTTGTTTTGAATGTTTTCTGTGTGTGTGTGTGTGTGTGTGTGTGTGTGTGTGTGTGATGTGGTAAAGCAGAGCCTGATCTTGTCGACCATGGAAGGCAGGTTAATGTCTTCCCCAACTGGAGATGATGATGACATCATCCTCTCGCCTGTCAGACCTCTCTAAGTCTGGAAGACGGGAGGGGGGGCGGCGGCTCAGGGAGCTATTTTACAACACATTTTTGTTAATATCCCTGTGGAACAGAGAATACTGTGTCTCTGTGCGTTTTTGTGTGTGTGTGTGTGTGTGCGTGTGGAGGGAGGTGAGGGGCTTGGCTTCAAACAAATCAAAAAGCCAACACTGACTGTACTTCCAGGCTCTTCACACAGGTACCTTAATTCTTACGTTACGACAAAAACCCGAGCGTCAGTGACGGGTAATGAGCAGAGCATCAAACAGTTCATTTCTGCTTTCGCACTCTAATCTCAATGAGACCCTGGTGGTCAAGTCAACAGGCCCTCTGAGTAACTACCATTGCCATGGGAACAGTTTATGACATGAAAAACAAGGGAAACATTCCGCTGTAATGAGTCATTTGTGTGTGTGTATGTGTGTGGGGGGGTACATGTAGCTAGTAATCACTAGCCAGGCAGTCCACTGCTCAGGGAAAGCCCTGAGCAGGGTTGTAAAACACCCCCCCCCCAGCTAACTGGAGGCCCCTGTGTGGGTGGGAGACAGAGGTAACGAAGTGTGTGTGTGTGTGTGTGTGTGTGTGTAAGCTGCTGAGGAAATCCACAGGGAAATGCGACAACCCTTTGAAACTGCAAGGTAAGACCCTGACCCGTCCCTCCATGAGTGAAAAAACCCACAAAAGCCACACACACACGCACGCACGCACGCACGCACACACACACGTGCACACACACACCTTTGTGCACCTTGAAAAGGTACAAAGTCTATTCCTCTAATTTGCGTAGCCCTTTCCTTACACATACAGACACACAGACAGACCTTTCATACAACAGTCGCAAACGCAAGCACAATTTCTCCCACTTTGAGATTGCGGTTTGGCAGCCAGCTATCACGTTACAAATCCCAGGCCGGAGGGGTAACCATGGCAACTCCTTCCAAAATACCCCTGCCGCCCATGGAGGGAAAAAAGGGTCGTTCTGCGCCCCTCGCTCTTCACCGCTGCCAATGGAGTGGAACTCCTGACGCAGACAGGGATACCTTCTCTGACGCACCTTGGGATCACCAGGGGCCCTGAGCCCCTCCCCTTCCCCCCTGTCCCCCAAAA
Organism: Psettodes erumei; assembly: GCA_016785225.1. Taxonomy (NCBI): domain Eukaryota; kingdom Metazoa; phylum Chordata; class Actinopteri; order Pleuronectiformes; family Psettodidae; genus Psettodes; species Psettodes erumei. Next base: position 6,852,675 of record JAFBJZ010000772.1, on the reverse strand, counting down.
CGCTCCATGCCTCCCTTACGCCCACCCTCCCGAGGGGCTTTCCTTTTCCCCCTCGCTTTTCATGACACAACCCTAATAAACAGCGTTAATGGGTCCTCCGCACTGCAGGCGCCTCTCCCTCCTTCCCCGGTGTCTCCACCAGAGGTAGAGGGGCTCCTCGCGGTCCTCCAGGCGCAGCGTGGTGGGGGCTCATGCCTCCTTTCCTCAGCCCATCCCTCAGCCCAGTCTGTCAAACTTCAAGCCACCCATATGTCCCCTCCTACTGTTCTCCTGTGAACTTGCAAATTCCTAGACCTGCAGCGAGCCCTCAAATCAACCCATGCAAACTTAAGATCGCCCCTCCCAGCTCCCCCACAAAACGCCAAGCGGATTATTAAATCGATGATATAACGCTGTTCTTGGCTCTCTCATCATCCCTAACGAGGGGGCTGGGGGGCTCCGGGGTCAGGATGGGTGTAAGAGTGGAAGGGGGCACACGGGGCCTTGAAGTTGCAAATTTGTGTGTGTGTGTGTTTGTGTGGGGGGAGTGTGGGGTGTCCTGGGACAGCTGGAGGCTGGAGTGCTGCAGCAGCAGATTGTCAGATAAGCAGCTGTGTGTGTTGGGGGGGGGGGGCAGACACACTAACCACTACCGCAACTAGCCACTGGAAAGCACTCCTGCTGCTGCGTGTCCATGGGAAGACCATCTATATCGCAAGCTGAAATTGCTAATTGCTGCTAACCACCGAGGACGGTCTCCAATCTGACGACTGCTTCCTAAAACAAAACTCGTCTGTCTGTGAACTCCGTACACCCTGACCAAAACTGAAAAAAAATTGAAAAAAACTGGCAATTCTTAAAGATCTTTGACGATGGAGATGACCTCAAGGATTATCGTGGAAATAACTATAATATGACGAGCATGTTGTTTGGGTTTTGTTTTTTTGGTTGTTCCCTTTTTCAAACACTGATCAGAGACCTCACTGAACCTGAACTTTGAATCACAATCTCACTTTATCATGCAACATAATGACAGGGGAGAAGTTTCCTAAGTTTCAACTGATGTTTTTTAATCATTGGAAGCCATTGTAATATGATTTCATTTTTTAAAGTCATCAGACAGTAAAGGTCTGATGATTCACAGACAATCGTCACACAGTTATTCACTGTATGACATATTTTGTTCAATGAAGTTATCACAATAACCTAAATGTAAATGTATATACTTTAAAGTGGTTGCAGAGGTACAGTTTAATATGCAATCGAAGTTAAGAGTGAAAGGACGCTGTGTGTGTGTGTGTGTGTGTGTGTGTGTGTGCGTGTGTGCATGCGTGCCACTTGTTCGGATTACTCACAACAGCTACAGCACAGCTTTAGGATTTTAATTTGGATGAAATGTTTGTGGCTTGGTACTGCATACCATGAATCAAGTGTTTTCAGCACTGCTTCAACACCACACCCTCTTTCCCAACAGTTTGGACGGTCTCTGTGTCTTTACATGCGTAGATGTACAGTCATGGCGTGTATGTGTAATGATCTTCCACCACGGGCCCTCCTTGTTGCGAGGCAGTGACTCAGACGGTGATGTCTGCATTGTAGTTTTGCCTGTTTCCAGAAGACCTACGGATCTTAACTGCTGGTCGAGCAAGAAAAATAGGAAATATTCCATAGGGGGGGGGCATCAATCCCTCCAAGTTCTGCTGATGCGATTGGCTCTCTGTACGTGCTCGCGTAAAGCAGCGAGGACACTCACCGTACTGTATCCTGGTGCGCACTGCTCCCACGGGGACGTCATAGATCTTCTCCAGGTAGTTCTTCACATCGTACTTGGTCATTCTGTGCGGACAAAGTCCAGAACAAACAGAGAGAGAGAGAGAAGAACGGGGGTTACGTGAGGCATCCAGCATCAGAGTTCGTCTGGGTTTCAGGCGTGGTTTGAACGTGTGTGAGGTGCTCTGAGGTTTGCAGCCCAGCACTCGCCGGATGGCGGTGCCATGAAACGACACCACCTTCACTTCACCCGACACGGACACAGCCATGACACAGCCCATTTCCGCGCTGCATTCCCATAAATCCCCGCTGTAATATTACCTACTGTAACAGGGCAGGACGCTCCCCAACGCACCCACGTTCAGATTTTATTCTCTGGACCGTAAAGTGGGGAGAGGAGAAATGCGAGTGTCAGTGTTCATCCAATTAGCCGTCTGCATGTATCGATCACCACCGGTGAAACCCTACACAGGAAGGGAGCCTGGCACCAACTGATCCGGTGGGCCAGCCCGACGAGAGCTGGACCACAGGGCAGCATTCGGAACAGATTGCTCCGACCAGAGGAAGAAAGGCTTTTAACTGCTAATCAATCTAGCCAATTGGATTAGCTCGGTAGAAAGCACTTCCCAAATGCGGCGGACAAAGTGCTTAATAGCGACGCTGTGGTCGGGCATGAGTGCCTCGGATATGGCGTCTTCTATCACCTCATATGTTTCTTTGATAGAGCAGTATAATGTAATATTGTGGAGTTTTCAGACGACCCAGCACAATGTCTCGAGCTGCTGTAGCAGCATTAGGTGAGGCAAACATTAGCATGGGAAAATCCCGTCCCAGAACAAAGGCTCTTTTGTACCTTTGGGTGATGAAATATATGTTTCCATCCTGTACAAACAACTTTTCCTCTATAAAAGGGCTGAAGTTTGGCAAAGCTGACAGCGATGTGGACCTGGAACAGCTCCACCTGACCTGCTGCTTCCACATTTGATTCCACCGTGTCAGAAGGCGGGACGGTTTGAGATGGTGACTCTCGAGTGGGACTGGGTTCTTCTGCCAAACGGGACGACTTTCGCGCGGCTGCCATTCGGGAGAGGAGAGAGCTGAGCGCTCGCCCTCTCTCCCAAGCCTGGTCCGGGGCCGATGGGAATGGGAATGGGAAGGGGGGGGGGGTTGCGCTCTGCATCGCTGCGTGAAGAAAGGCGTAAACAAACCTGTTGCAAATGAGCTCCCTCACTTGTCCTGTTCGTCTCCTGTCGACCCAGAGGCGCGAGAGACGCATTTCCTAAGATGTGGCATGCAGATGCGCCTTTCTGCTCCATTTGCACCAACCCCCCCTCACCCCCCACCCACCCACCCCTGTCTCACAGTGTGTGTGCCAGAGGGCAGTCAAGCGGAGCGCAGTGACCGGGGGCACTTGAGATCAAGAGAGGAAGAAAGGGAGAGTGATTGCGCCGAGAGACGGGTTTTCCTAGAAAGCAGCAGTGGGGAACTGGAGAGGAAAGTGGCTCGGGACCGCTCGGTCTCCTCTGGACCATTAGCAGGGGGAACGCTGATCCTGATTAATGAGGAGAAAATTTTCTAAATCCCCGCTGCTTTTACCACCCCAATTATCTCGCCACCGCACACATGCAGATTGCACATGCGAGGGAGGCGCAGTCGTGTCTGTCTGCTCCGCGCGAGATGCCCGTGCGCGTGCAAATTAACGAACCGGTAATTAGAAGGAAAAGCAAATACACGATGAACCAGAGAGCGGTCAGAGTGCAGACCTCTGCCGAGGTTGAGCATTTCCCCCAAAATCAATATTCGAACCAAAATGTCATGTACATTTCTCAACTGATCAATATGTAGCATTTGTTGAAGCATATGCTCCTTGAATGTAGTAAATATTACTTTTTTATTAATATTATATTCTTGAGAGCATTTAGACTGTCCCGACATTTTTTTGATTTCAAGTCTTTTTGCATTTATGGAGATACGACTGGAAACGTGAAACTTCGCCCTGTCTCACGACGGTGAAGAAACCGGATCGCTCACAAAATTTAATGGTTTTCCAAGTCTGACCAAGACCTCACAGTTTCTCAGAGCCCGTGGAGATGTCTTCGATTTGCAGTCCAGAAGCCAGATTTCACTTTTTGCGTTTTAATTGACTAACGCAAATATGGTATGATGAAGAAAAGCAACAAATCATCACATTTGACGAACTGAAACAAAAGAATATTTGGCATTTGACACGCTCATCAGAACGGCTGCCAAATTTCCCATCCATTGACCTGTTGATTAATCAGATGCTTCGCTCGTAGCCCACATCCACGCACGTGAGTGCGACGCACTACATTCACATGGGCGGCACATTATTCAGCTGTTTTCTCTCTGACCTGAGGCAGCGCGTGCCTCCCACCTCAGCTACGAAAAAGGAATCCAGGCTGAGAGAAAAAGCCTTGGCCTGAGAGCTGAGGAGAAAATGTCAAGTTAAGCGTGTACACAAACAAGGCTAAACTTAGACAAAGGGCGTGGTGTCTCCGATAGTGATGCAGGAGGCGTCTGATCATCGTCCCGGTATAAACACCCATCTCACCCCCGCTGACGAACCTTTCACACTTCTGCCTCTCAGGACGAGCGAAAAAAACCCCGTCTCCAGCGACTGCCGAGGCCAGAGCGGTCCTTCCTCGGCGACTGGCAGATATTTATATGCAAACGCGCACGCTACAAAGATTCTTCCTCACCCGAGATGATGAAAGAACTCTAAACACAAGACCTAGAAGGGCATCAGAACCCGCAGACAATGGATTAGTTTCAATTATGGTCGCTTGTTGCCGAGCAGGTTTACAAACAACGTGCTGCGGCATCATTATCGGAAAGCAATTCAAAAAGATATATTGTTCTGTATTGTTTGGGGGATGGGGGTGGGGGGTTGTGAGGGCTATACAACCCCTAAATCTGATATCAAGTCGCACTAAAAGAAACAGGGCTCTGAATGGATACAGGCATGGATGAAGGAACTAGGTAAACTTGATGCCTTTGTTGTGCGCCGCGGTGACATAGTTGTGCGTGTGACAATGGAGCAGATTCGTCCGTCTGCGGACTAATCCGCAGACTGCTGCCAGCTGTTTTTCGAACGTACGCCCTCCTCGGCAGCGAAACCTACGCGTATCCTATTCTCCGATGTGCGCGAGCACGGGCCGAGCCAAGGAGATCGAGTGTCACCCCCGGTAGTTTGAGGCAGTCCGCTGACACCTGCGCTCCTAAAGCGCCAGAGAAGTAGGTGAAAGGGCGCCCGCGTGAAAAGTGCACCTCAGGACCGAGGCCGTGTTCGGCGATAAGCGGGGTGAAGGGCTTCGGGAACGCGCCTCCTCACGCGCTGGTGCTACAAGAGCTTCTGCCAGGTGGACGGGTGGTGGTGGTGCCTCTGCAGCTCAATGTTCTTCAGCCACGAATGAGACACCGCAGACATCGACTGACACGCCGAGTGGATCTGGAGCTCCAGGCAGAAGGATCGCGGCGCTCATCTCGGACACATACCGTGAAACCACAACTTCCCAGGTTTGATACCAGCTGTCGCCCTTCTCTGTCTCCGAGTTTCCTGAGCTGAAAGGCCAAAAAATATTCTTAAGGAGAAAAATTAGCTATAGGTCTCTGGAAGTATTAGCAAGTCCTGAACAGAATTCACACCATGAACTACTGAATGAATTCACCTTTACGTGCACTGGAAAGACAACACAGGGTTGTTAAACTGAATAATAACTACAAATGAATGGTTGAAATATTGACTATCAGTAAGCGTATAGAGTTCCCATATACACTTATATGGATGGTGAAGATGACTCAGCAATACTTAGGGCAGCATCCTCACCTGATGACTGTCAATTTTCACATTTTGTAAGACAGCACATTTGCAAAAAGACCTTACTAAGTCAGGTGTAGAAGTGTCAAAAGGCAACAATCCCCTGCAATGTGGCGACGCCATCAGGTGTTTGGACGAACGCCATGATGCTACAGGCTGCACAGTATGGACTGGTGCCACCAATAGGTCGGACCCATAATGAGCAGGTCATCGCAAACCAGTGCAGCCCCTTTTTCATTAGGTTAACAAATGTGTTTTAACAGCAGCAAAGTGGGAAAACAGAGCAAATGCCGTGTGCACCGCTGTGTTGATCCGGTAGTTTCGCTTCATCTTAGTAGGATTAGTGGTCATCATGGTGAGTCATGTTCCAATGATGGTGTTTGTGCGTCTCTGAATAAACCAAATGCCGTGCCACAGTCACTGTAAATTTGTAATCGCTATAAAAAAAACGTTTGATCCTCGGAACGGGGCTGCTGCCGCTGTCATGTCCTTCTTGTTTGGATATGAACACCACTTTGTATGGGGGATGATTCAGTGACCATCGCGCTTCTTGTGGCTGCCATGAATCGCCCTTGGAAAGTTTGCTTGTTTTAGCAACTTGACTTGGCAAACCACTGGAAGGCTTTTAATGTGGCTCCTTGTTTGATAGAAACTGGGCTGCATGTACATTTGGGCTTCTTTTTTTTCATGGTGCCTCTCTGGTTGGCAAGTATTGCGATGGAATGGAAAGGGAGAGGACGCGGCCCCGGCGGGGTTGGTGATGCGGAGGCGCAGACGATCGGCCCGCACTGCAGCTCGGAGGAGCCTCACCCCTTCAGCCCCTCGGCAGAAACCACCTGGCCTCTGTTTCCTGTATGCGTGCTGCCTGAAATGTACCAAGCCCCTTTTGAAAACTGACACACGTTACAACGTGCGTGTCAAATACGGGAAAAATGCGGGGATGATGGGGAACTTTTCGATGACTGATTGGGAGGCTGGGTGGATTTACTTGACAAACCGTGGTCCCGAGAGAGCGAGAGCATTTTCTCAATAACGGCTGGATTGTCCCTCCGACACGCCATGCTGCGTGTTCCAATAAGCCTCTCAGGCTCTGCCTCGTGCGTAACCTTTATTAACACACTGTAGGGTAAACATCCAAAGTACACCAAAAGGTCCGCACGCCGACACAGGCGCACACATACACACACAACATCAAAGTGCGTTGTGTCGGCGAGGCTTAGCGGTGAGAATGAAACAGGAGAGTTGTTTTCTGCGCAGATGAAAGGCAAAAGAAAGCCGCTCCTCATTGTCAGCCTGCCCCATTGTCAGGTTTGGGTTGAGATACGTACACTCACTACTTTAACCCTCCCATCTACGCAGACAATACACGCAGGGAAGTTGCTCAACACTAAGTATCAAGATCATAATAGCAGACTTTGTTTAGAGGGAACGCCACTGAGGAACCCGAGACTTCGGGAGGGAAGAGACAGTTGAGAAGTTGAGAGGACAAGAGCAGCGTGTGAAGGATTAGATTTATTGTTCGGGTTCTGGTCTGACAATGGCACAGAAATAGATCAAAGCCCGGGTCACCAGGAGTCACTACACTCCTTACAGTGAGACAGGTCAGCAAACACTCGACAGTTCGCGACACTCCTCTGCTGGCTCGCTCGACGACTTCCTTTTGACATAAACCGAGGTTAATTAGCGTGAAAAATGACCCGGTTTCCAACTTGACCTGTGTGTTTATGAGGTGGAACAGAAAACAGAGTGACTGCACATGGCAATCATAACACTGCTCGATCCAGCAGGTACCGCGCAAAGTGGGAAGACAACGTGAGCTGCTGCGTAGCAAGGTGAGTTTGCTCAAGGCTGATTACAGTGGGAAACCACAGCACGGTCTGGTTTCATAGTTATTAGACAGGGGAGCAGCATGAAATGTGACTAAGTAGTAGACTGAACACAACGTTCGGTGTTGTGTTTGGATTTCTCGTCCAGGCCAGCGGTCCGCACGGGGACGTCATTACTGAAGTCCCGGTCAAGGTTTTGGATTAGGCTATCCACAACAAAAGAAAGTTCATGCAATGTCCTGATAAGGATAGCTGTGCAAACGTGTGTGTGCGTGTGCATACGCTTCCTTCGGGGACAAATTCCAGACCAAAAGGCCGGTCAACTCGGGGACAAAAGCCATGTCCCCAAATGAGGGAAAAGCTCATTTTTGGGTCAGAGGTCAAGGTGAGGGCTGGGGCAAGTTTCCAGGAAACGAATGCAAGTCCATGTAATGTCCCCAAAAGTGACATGGGACGACATATGTGTGTGCGTGTGGGTGTAAACCTCGAAATTTGATGATGTTCCTTCTACAGCAGGGAGGAAATACTAACATAGCACAAAAGGTTTGGGAACAATCAAAAAGACAAACAAATACTTCCCTCCAGCAGGTAGAGGGGGAGTTACGAGAGCACACACTTGTCTCAAACAACAAGTGCCAAGAGGGGATTGGTTTTGGATGCGTTGCATAGTGTTTATGAAAAAAAGCACAATAAACAGCGGAGCCCGGGGTGGGATAGAGGGAGAGGACGGAGAGAGACATGTGCAGATGGGAGCAAGCGATAGCGAGTTTGCGGGCGAGTAAGAAAGCTAGAAGAAAAAAAAAAGAGAGAAAGAAAGAAAAGCGACGGAGAACAAGACACGCAACCATGGATCTCGACTCCCAGGTGCCACCGGCATAAAGGCCGCGTTGTGTTATCGCCCTGAGAACGCCAACCGTGCCACTGCTCATTCACAGCTGCTCGGCACTACGACCTACCCACGCCAACACCGCCTACCCTCGAGAGTCATAACTGCAACAGCTTTCGCTGGCAAAGGGACTCGGACTCATCGATAGGCTGGGAGTGGGAGTGATATTCGCTCTGTGTCGCCGTCTCCCCATGTGTGTCCGCGAGCTGCGCCGCGAGCACCAAAAGTGAAACATAAGAGCGTTTCAGGCGCACACCGAGGCCCCAGCAGCATATCAATCAGCCGTGCACCTCTCCCAGGCATCAAAGCCTGCAAAAAGAAACCTTACACACCCTTATAAACACACACGCACCCTGCACTTACCCACTTTTGTGCATATATACACAAAGACACACAGCGCTCTCACAAACTGACTCACCCACACTGACAAGTGTGCACACCGAGGCACACACAGACATACACACACCCGCACAATTACATAAGCACCCTAGGAGTTTGGCAGAGAAAAGGCAAGAATCAGAGTGGGAGGCCAGGCACCTGGATGAACAGATTATGGTCTAAACCCCACCAGAGACACATAGATGATCTGCCTCAAACTTCAATTTTTCTCCCCAGTGTGGGCTCTGGGCCTCTCATCGCCTGAGGAACGCCGCGAACCTCAGTGACCTTGGCTCACGGAGGTAGTCGAAATCAGTCCATCACTACTACGGTGCTGACTGGTTGCGACCTCCCGTTAGGTTTCGTGACAGAATACGCGCTGTCCGAACCCACCGGAGTGACGCCGCGGCGTATGTGTGTGTGTGTGCGTTTATGTACGAGTGATCATAAGTGGTTTCACATATCGCGTACTCCGATTTCCGCACAACGATCAGAAGCATCTTGCTTTCATTTTCTGTGTAGATATTTATTTCAGCCCCTTCCAGGTGACTGCCGCTCGACGTCTCGCAGGCCAAACCCCCCCCCCGCCATGCCGAACTAAAGCACTTTTGACCTCACTTCCCACCCGGCTGCCTTTCACAAGTCATCATTGCAACTGAGCTCATTACAGAGAGCCATAAGGTGGTAAGAAGCGTCTGTGCTGCCGAGGGTTGAAATCTCTGTTCCTGAGGCTGTCACACCACCTGGTGGCCACGCTGCACAACTCCAGCGGGACATCGCTGATCCAGCTACGGCGCTTCAGTGACGGTAAAAAGACCCTGAAACCTGAAACACGTGTTCACTGCATAATAGGTCTGACTGGTATTAAACTATAAATGTAGTCTCACAAAAGTTAACAATATTTGTTATTGTATACTGTATCGCGAGTGAATTTCTGTGGCAAACGAGGGGTCGATTTAAACAAAGTGGTGTTAGGCTTTAAAAAGACACTCAAATGATGAGGTCACAACAAATAACACAAGCAACAAGACACACATGAATTGTGCGTCTTTGTGAGAATAGTGACAGTAGCTACAGACTGCAGGTTATTATGATCTGCAAACCATCTGCTTCTCATTTAGGTTTTCTTACACACGGTAAAAAAAAACCCCATCCAGTAACCTTTGTGAAAGAAACTGCTACACGCTAAAGAGGCGTCAACATTAATGTCCACGTTTTCATCTTTTACTTAAGAGAAACGCTGTGAATATAAACACATTAACCATCTTTATGCAAAGTACGGTCCTAGCTTTTGGATGGCATGACAATATTTAGCACAGCGCACACACTTGAAGAGAGTGTAATAATCTAATGAAACGGATGTTTGAAAATACGTGTAACTCGCATTAGATGAAAATCATATTTCCAAAAGATATTACATATGAAATACTTTTGAAATGACACCAACTTCACATCATTCGGCTACAAAACCTCACGCTGGCTATCCGCCCCTTGCAAGATAATGCTGCCGGCGTGGCTCTTATGTTGACACGTGTAATGCTGAGTTACGCGTATATGTGACTGAGTAGTCAATCGGAGAAGATTAAAAAGCGTAAATAAGGACTTACTCCATTGGGATGCGAAACTGGACGGTGTCGGAGGGCTGCTCTTTTCCCGGCCTCACCATGGTGAGGAACCAGTTGGGTCTGAAGATCCTCAGCTGCGGGTTGCCCAGCTGGTAGAGAGGGTATCTGAGAGGAGAGGCAGACTCTGAGGCTTGACAGTTTCATTCTCTCAACTAGCATACGTGGGTGCACAAAATGTGATGCTTGTCAATCTTTTGGTTGTCATGCCATTTCCGTATACTTGTCTTTCAAAAAAAAAATCGGAGAGAAAAAGAAACAACACTAAGAGTTTTCTTTGAATGCAGTGAAGGATTACTAACATCACAGATGCTCTTTCTTTCAGATATGGCTCCAAGTGAAGTGATTTAGACTATGGGTGCAATTTTATTCTATCTAATCGGGATTACAAGGTCATGTGGAACTGGAATTATCATTTAAGATAGTGTTGCACCTGCTAAGCAGTAAAAGTGTTTTACACCGTTTCCTAAGACTTCGGGATATTGAAAAAAAAAACCTTCACAGAAAAAGGCATAAATATTGACATACAGTAGTTAGAACTTCTAAACATAAAATATGATCAAACCAGATATTTCTTTACAACTCATGAAAAGTCAAAGTCTAATGCTTAGTTTGCTGTGAGCTCAGATAGTCATATGAATTTGACTTACAGCCCAAAATCACAAATCAGGGCTTCACAATCTCTACAACGTCCGACACCCTCTATACTCAGACTTTGGTTGAACCCCAGAAGAAAAATAACATTATTGTCCCGATGCGGTACGTGAGTATAACACAGCACAGGTGAGTTACTTCACTATCTAGAGACCGTTAAAACGACCACTGTCTGTCACAGCTACCGTGCGCTGATTCGTTAGTGGCACTTTGTTTTTAGCTTAGCCCGCTAGCGGTGGCTACATCCGTGCCGCGTAACGTTATTTAAGTGTCACGGTGAGCACACGTGTCACGACTCGACCCGTACATGTGCTGCAGAGATAGCTCCATTCAAACTCGGAAGAGAGCTGGAAGATCTGACACTAGGAGATGTGCCCGTTAGCTATGTTTTGCTCGTTACCACACTGCCAGCAAAGGCGACCAACAAAGACTTAATTTGGAGCTGAGGTGTCCTCACGCGTCTTTATCACGAGAAATGAGAATAAAACACGTGACACTTACAGTAGTCTTGTCACTGGCATCGCGGGGACGGTTTATTGTGGCACATAAACCAACAGCTTGCTTGCGGTTCTGTAGTATTTTCAAGGTTGACAATGCTACCATGGATGTATTGAACTCATGAACGCTACACGTGTGGGGATGTACTTCCGGGAACAATCGCCTTGCGCGTGCGCACTCGATTTGGTCCGTGCCCTTGAGAACTTTCTAGGTCTGCACCCGAGGTTATCTCTTAAAATCATATGTTGTATCCTGGATCGAGGTTGCAAACTGTTCCTTTTCAGATTGAAGTCAGTGTCACTGGTGCTCACAAAACAGTTTTTGAAATTATTTCGTAGTATATGAAATTTTTATCTTAAAAGATAGCAAAGGAGTCTTAAATCTGACAGAAATGAACTACAAAAAGCATACCTCAGTTTGTAAAGGGAACTAATATTGAGCATTAAATATGAATGGAAGGGGAAAAAGTTGACAAGTCCACTGAGCTTAGGGGAAGGCTTAAATTTGCTATGAGTATTTTTGTCATTATTAATACTAATAACATCATCATTATTATTACAACCGATCACATCTGTCCATTATCTTTGAATAACTGCTACTAATTGCACTGTGTTATCCACTAGACTGGTTCAAATTGTTACTACTACACACCAGAAGTTCACAGATGGAGAGGTAGATATCCATCTATTCCAAAGACTTTTGTCAATTATGGACAGGAAAGTTAGTAAAATCCCATGAGCGCTGTAATTTTCCCATAAATGTTTACCCACTTGCTTTAATCTCATCCTTACAGCAGCGCTCATATTCATTGTAAGAATAGGTTTACATTTTGGGAATGTCATTGCTGTGACTATTTTCTCAGGGCACATATGATGAGACAGCAGCAGAGGGAGACCTCATCCCATTACTTTTTCAAACCCTGTGCCCCAGCATCTGACCTCACACCCGTTGTGATATGCCGAAATGGGGGGGGTTAGAATGATTGAAGGCCCCCTGAGTGGAACATAAGTCCCTGGCTCAGCTGGTTCAGACCTGGCAGGAAATGGACCACACTGACAGCCTACACTATGGCTGGGAGGGAAGTTTCCATCAGTTAAGATGCCATGGAGTGGGTGTGTGTGTGGTGGGTGCTGGAGGGCAATAAGGCATTTGATTATTATGCAGTTGTTGTAATGTTCACCAGCTGGCTCAGGTATTTGTCACACTATATCAGGATGTCCTGCCATCTCTACAGTTGTCCGGTTCAGTTTTTTGCCTCAAGAAAAAGACATGTTTGCTGCCATGAGTTCATTGGTTGTTTACTTGTTTGTTGCTTTGGAACTGCTTGATCGGACAGCTGATATGAGAGTGTACTAGAGACTCATGAATGTGGTGAGGCGGAGATGGGAACGTTACTTTCAAGACATTTACTGTAATGTGTACTGGTTGCTCCATATTACACGTTAAACGTCATTCATTGAATTATTAAGTTAAATTGAATTCCATTAACCGTAAATGATGATGATGATGATTTAGAGTGTTTATAGGAGTACAAACCGTAATGTGAAAACTGTTGCAGTAATATTGTGTTATCATTTATGTATGACAATGGGCAAGTGCTATGCGACCAGACAGGTTAAAATCCTCAACCAGCCGGCTCTACCTGTGTGAGGGAAATTTAATCTTCTGCTTTTCTTTGTGCGAGGGAAATTTAATCTTCTTCTTTTCTTCCATGGTCACTGCAAATGAGTTCACTTTTAACAAAGTTTCTTTGATGCAAAGAACACAAAAAAGTGCAGTAAAGGGTTTGAACCGGTGGCTAGGGGGTCAATGGTTGATGCTTTGAGGCTGAAATGACTCCTGCATTTTTACCAAATCTTTAGCCCCTGTTGAACAGAGGTACCCTTTGTGTAAAACTACTTTTAATAAATTAAATTAGGGCTTGAGCACTGATTGGTGTGGGGACCCTATCTGTTCTGTTTCTCCTCGTTATTCTCTTTAAGAAAAATGAATTGCATTCCTGCTTGAAAACTCAAGAAACATAGAAACATTGCACATGCATCAGTCCTGGTGAAAATTTACATATTCTATTGGTCACACACCTTGGACAGGCTCAATAGCACCCACACACACACACAAAATTTCAACAAACAAGGCCCCTGACTGTATTTTCTGCTGTATGTTGTTTCAAATTTGGTATACACACATGTAACATGCAAACCCACAAAGAAGCCATCCCCCAAATGCCACAGGAAGTCAATCATCTTGAATTTACTGTGCAATTTTTGTGCTGTTTTTACCATTTGCTGCTGCATTATCTGCATTATCTACTAGCTGTAGGTGCAGCAGCAGCAGTAGTTGCACTCATTACCTCAGTCAGGGTGCCAATGTTTAGCAAGGTTCCAGCCAGTGAAGACCAAGCCAGGTCTTGGGGGAATGGAGGGGGCCAGCAACATGAACCGTCGCAACCTTCAGCCAAAGGTCTGGTCTCACACTGTTGTCCAACTCTGCCATTTATAGATGCGATTCAAGCCTGTTTGTTAATGCACACAGTTGGGTTCTTTGATGGAAAATAAAAGTCAACTTCTTTATCTAACTTCACTGGTTGCAGTAAAAGTATAAACCTGAACAACTGGGTTTTCTTGCTTTTCAAACTTTTTGAATTTGTTCTTTGTGAAAATTCAGGTTTCAGTTTTGCAGAAGTCATATTCTGGTTAATGGCTTGGCCACTAAGCTACCTGGCTTTTATAGCTATAGCACACAGTTATACACATGCAAGCATGAGCAGTTACACAAAGCCTCATACACATACACATATGTATATGCACACAAATACCTAAACAGTCATACTTGGTTGGTAATGTTAATTTTGGAGTTACCAGTAATCACCAGTAATCAATTATTATTCATTTTAATTCTCAGCAAAGACTTAGCAATGGCCACAGAACTTTTAAAACTAAATGAGATTGAACTCACACCACACTTCTGTGGGTGAGAGAGACTGAGAGAGAAAGAGAGAGTTGAAATGAAGGTTCAGGTCTGGGGCAGTGGAAAGTGGCTGTTTGTGTGACAGAACAAAAAGGGAGAAAGTATGGGCGGAGGAGGGACTGCTCTAACAGAAGAGGTGGATAGACGGAAACAGTTCGGTCAACAGCAGGATTGTCCCGCCAAGAGCAGGCACTGGGGCCACATGGAAACTTTCTCCCTCCGACTCTCAGGCAGCCGGAGGAGAAGTTGTCGGTATTGAATATCCTCGAGAAGAAAAAAAAGGAAACGGTAAATTGAAGATCCAGACATGAAGATGGAAAAGTTTGTCAGCTGAAGTGAATAGTTTTAAATGTAATAGGACCCACTGTTTTAACATTTCTCTCTGAGGCCACTTCAGCCATCCATGAAGAATGGACCATCTTGATGCCTTGAATCAGTTCCCCAAAGAGTTGATTCACTGAAACGTACCATAATGACAGCTTGAGTTTTTGTACAATACTAATCCAGAACTCCAATCACCAGCAGCAGTAGCACCTCACCTTACTGCACAGAGCCACAGAGAGGTGGATGAAAGGCAGGAAGCAGAATATGATTGAAGACAGAGAGAGCACTGAATGAGAGACCACTGAGTTCAGACTGGATCTGGCGGTGGAGTGTGAACTTCTGCTGCCACAGGCAAGGCCCATACAGTAGGCTTGGACTACAGTATGTTACAGTATGTGTGTTATGTAGCTCAGTCAGGGATGAGGCAGAACTGTGTCGGGGGAGCCAATTATCATTTTTGGCAGCAGTTGTTTATAAATCCATTCTCATCCCCCCCTGACAATCTATAGCAGATGTTTCACAGATACAAGACTTTGGGCCTCAGTGGCTTATTGTCTGTCAGGGGTCACTGAACAAGTCAGTTGATGTATGTCCTACTGATAAATGCAGGAATCCTTGTATGTCTGTCTGGATTTTGATTTTTTCGAGAACAACTTCACACTTGGCGGGTGTATTGCTAAGGACCCAAAGACGTGCAGTATTGACTGAAATTTTTTGGATGATGACATCATCAAAAGTAATGCTCCAGCTTGACGGGCACTGCACTTTTGAATGGCGTGCAATGTCAGTCCTTCCATCACTTGGACTAGATTGAAATATCTCAGCAACCGTGACTTCCATTAAATTTACTTTAAACATCCACAGGTCCAAGGGGATGAATCTTAACACTTTTAGTGATAGTGTGACTTTTCATCGAATGCACTCCAACTGTTTTCACTTATCTCGTGAAATATCTCAACATCTTCTGGATTGGTTTACCACATGATTATATTTATGGTTCCCAGAGGATGAATCCTACTGACTTTGGTGATCCCTGTTTTTTTTATTTAGCACCATCATGTGGTGAAACATGTAGCAATAACTGCATCTTTCTCCAATCTGAATTAAGCAGTAAGTCCACTTGACACACAAAACATAAACCATTAGCCCCTCCACCCTACACCTAATTAAACCCTTGCCCCTTTACCGTCAACACTAAATGAGTGGTCAGAGGTAGTGGCCAGTTCAGGTCAGATTCCTCTGTTTTTTCACGTCCCATGTTCACACTCTCAGAGGGAGTGGGTGCATGCCACGCAGCGGTCCTCTGCCTATTAATAGCCATGAGGGATGGAGTCAGGGGCAATCTGGATGGTGAGTAAATTTAGACCCTCCCCCCTGGATGTTCCGTTGATGTCATAAGCCTGACCTCTGACCCAGGAGCCTGACTGCCACAAGGCCCATGTTGAACTTGAATTCCTGGGGTCCAAATGTAAGCATATACAAACACAAACACATGCATGTACTTATTCATCCACAGCACATCTACATACACAAACATACACCTACAAAATGCAGCATTTGAAGCAAGGGGCTGTAAAAATACTGGATGCCACCACAGATTCAATGAGCACTGCACATTCATTCACTGTGCAAAGCTGAGACCATCACATGACAACAGCTGATACACTGACTGACTGTGAAGCTCATTTGTCTTTCATACTCAAAAGAGCTGGTGTGCAAAAAGAAGCTCTGTTTGTTTCCAGCAAGAAATTAAGTAAGAGCAGAATCATCTGTCTCATTCTAGCCTGAAGGTTTGGCACTAAATCATCAAAAAGTCACACACAATCACATGCCGATTTCCAGAGATTTTGAAATCGACTGCATTTGGAGTGGGGTGATTAGGTAGAGTGCTCACACAGGTTCCCACAGCCTTATCCAGTGTCTCTGCCCCTGCCAGAGTTATGTGATGGATCGGATGGGGGGGGTGGCTGACATGCATAAACGAGGACGAGGGCAACTGATCTTCAAGGTATGTCAGCCGACACTCTTGGGATATCTGGTGCACTGCTCCACAGAAGACCTTAACCTACAAACATAACAACATTGTTCAAGCTATGATTCCTCTTGTCTTATTTTTGGGTCTGATAAAGTTGTTGTTGGATACCAATAGAGCCATGACCATGTTACAGTAAGAACTGTGTTGAAATAAATGGATAGTGACACTGAATTAAAATGAGTCAACATGGTCAGTGTACAGTTTAGGTTTCAGAAAGTTATGACAAAGGATATGATTCTGTGAGAGCTAAGAGTTAATCGCTGATTTTGCATTGTGCAACCACATGCAGTATATGTACACTGATGTGGCACACACATTTATTGTCAAACGGTATAGTCCAGCTATTCTATGGTAACATTACAACTCGGACAATGGATGTTGACACTTCAGACGGTAACAAATGCCACCTTCAACCAATCACACCATCAGCCGCTACCCTTGAGGCACTCATAAACAACATTCCTGCCCTCAGATGTCTTCTGGACAACACATGAGCCACACAGCATGCTAAACTTCACACAATCTGTGATACAGCATGAGGATTTTAAAAAATATATCACAATACAACCTGACTCCATTGTATGTTCTGGTATTGCTTCCCAATTGTTTTTTGGCTGTATGTGATTTTCCGCAAGCACAAAGCAATTAAATGCCCGAAATGTGTCAATAAAACTAATAATAACTTGACAAGCATTATACAAGCACCAAAAAATCTCTGTCACTCATAAAAGTTTGGGCGCTGTCTGTAGGTAAAACCCTTTAAACTTGTGCTTCATATGTCTCAATTGTAGTGTGTTGAGATTCTTAATTTTAGACTGAAAACCAAAAAGAAAAGGTGCATATTAGAATGGTTTGAAATTGTGGTAACACAACAAAAAATATTCTGACCACACTGACAGAACCTTTGCTGCTATATTGGAAAAGGAAGGGTAAAAAAAGGGGTAAAAAAAAAAAAAAAGGATTTAAAAGAGAATTTACCTCATTATGTTGATAGTTTTTTTAGTTATTACAAGATAACAAAAGGAAACTTGAATAAGGAAATACTTTTGGACTTTGGACTTTGACTGATGAACTCACGTTTTGTTCCATTCATCCCATTTATTGATCTATATGTCTTAAAACATACACCTTCAAGGAACTAAGAATTGATTTTCTTTAACACAAGGATTTATAATTATAGTTTAAATTCAGTTTCAAGTGTCAGTTTAGTGTCAAGAATTCTCAGTCAAACTTTGAATGAGGTGGATAGATAGAATGAATTCTCATTTTGAGGTCGTAAAGGAGAAAAAGTAAATTAATATTTGATTAGATAAAAAGTAATTAAATGAATGACAATATCACAATAAAACTGGGACATAATAAGAAAAGCAGTACATTTACTATAATATATTTTATATGTTTATGGTCAGTTTTCCCTGAGGTTTCAGCAGGAATCTTTGTTGGATTTGAGATGGCTCATCTCGTTTTGTAAACTGCAGCAAAACTGTTAAAAGAAACCGTCCAAAGTCATTTTAATCTCTACCTGGTACAAAGTCCCTAAACCCTCAGCAAAACTTCAAAACCAACTAATTTCCTCTGATTCCAAGGACAACTAAAATAATTATTGCCTTTTGCTTAAATTTAGGCTATTATTAACCTAATGGTCACTTTGATTAATGAGCTTATTAGCCAACTTAAAACACGCACATAGCCTGAAGACAACACCGGTCTGAGATATTCCAGTACTAACACCTTAGGATTTGTGGTTTTGAAATCAGTTACAAGCACCAGTCTTTGCTCTCCACTAAAATGTTAACGACCACCATGATCGTATTTGGATAAGGCATGGCAAGTCTCCCGACCTTGCCATGCCCAATTGACGCTCCTCACTGTCTACCAAACCACCGGATGACAAGTCTCCACAGTCTTTACGCACGAAGAGCGCACGGAGAGTTTGCGACCACGCATGGGGGTCCCTCCCTTTCAGCCTGTCCGTGGCCTCCTCGCCCCGGCGGGCAGCTCCGAGGCTCTGCCAAACTTCCCTGATCCCCCACTTCCCTCTCTCTACCTTTCCTCTGAAGAAACAACCCGGCGTTACGTCAGAAAGTGCAGGGCAAGCAAGACTGCGTCTTAGGAGCTATTCGTAGGCATTGCTGCCAAACCCGGCTTGGGGCTGCTCACGAGCTCACTGCAGCCAATGCAATTTACAAATCCAACTCTTTTAAAACAGCAGCAGTATGTGGTAAGTCATTTATTCATTCATACTGTTTTATTTTACCGCTGGGATTTTTTTCTCTCACAGCTTTCTTCACATGACAGGTCTCTGTTGCTGGCACAATTGCGCAAAAAAACCCAACAGTGTAAACGGTGTAAAGATTTTAAAAAAGTAGGCTGGTTTACCCTGTAGCCTCACTGAAAACACCATGACATGATGAAGCAACAGAGATTTTTGACGCACAGAGATTTCTGCAGCATTTTTTGTGTTTGATTCTTTGTTGATCTCAAAAAACAACATGCCCCACGCTCGAAATAGGAACCCTAGCCCCATCCCAGAGGTAACATGGGACACGGGATTGAAGGAGATGAACGAGACCTGGAAAGGAGCTATCGCCTGTCTCGGGGTGGCCGTCTTCTTCGTAATGACCATCGGGATCATATACTGGCAAGTGGTGGACCAGCCCAACAAGAACTGGATCCTCAGAGGGACTTTTAGCGGACTGATCTGGGAGAGAAGAACCCACTCGCTTGTCATACAAACCCTGACTGAGGACAAGACCTATGTGGAGATAGATGTCGGAAACGTGGGGAACCCAGACATCGAGGTTCCGTTCGTGAGGAACCTGTGCTGGCTGAATAAAACGGAATTCTGCTATACGTGGGACTCGGTGGCCGAGGTGAAGATTTCACTAGAGGTGAACGAGGAGACGGAGACGGAGTGCTACAGTATGACTTGGGCGCCGGTGCACTGTCATGTGGAGCTGAAGGTAGGGTTTCTCTTAGTGTGCACTCATGAGCCACGTCACTAAAACACAGCCAGACGTCTTATCTAGGTGACAATTTTGCGCAAAATGCAGCGTGCAAAATAATAATTGAAGAAAACAGCCCACATTTTCACATGTTGCATGCGCTGAACTTATAAGTTCACCACATACAGTTTACTGAGAGTTTACTGGCCAGTGATTGATTGTGAATGACTGCATGATAATAAACATAAAACTAATTAAATATTGCATTCCGCCCAGTCACCTATTCTCTATTAAAACTTGCAAATGCGATATCGATACCATCCATTTTGTGGATCAGGTGTTTTTGTATTGGTCCCACACCAAAATTTACTTAGTTCCAAACACCACCTGTTAAAACGAAAACGAATGGTGTGATCTTGTGTAACTGGAAATTAAATAGGTGGCTCAAAAACGGGGATTTGCGCAGCGAACAGGGCGTACACAATGTCATACAATATTTGGCTGATGCGATTTAGATTAAAGACATACTGAATATTATGTTTACATTTTTGTATTTTGTTGGATTTGTTGTTTTGAAATTCCGTCTTTTCTAAGAAAATCGCTTATTAAAGTGTACGTAACAATACACAATAATAAAGTTTGAATGACTCGTCTGAACTGAGATGAAGCTTTAGGCACAAAAAATGGGTTGCATGATTCCCTCATCCCTGTCCCTTTGTACAGTCCCTTGATTTAACTGCATGGAGTGGGGCACAGGTCGTGTTAAATCTGCTCCGTCACAGTTGTTATGCATTTTTACTTTCACAGTACTTACTGTACTTTCCCCCTCCCTGCTTCATTATCAAAGGCATTTAACTATTGGGATGTTTGGGGAGGTTAATCTGTCCCCACTGGAACATTCCTCGCCATAACTCCCTGTCATGTGGCACGACTGCTCCCAGAAAATCTTTCCAAACTAAAGTCGCCTTTTTTTTTTCTCATTTCAAAAATCCTGGCCAGTGCCTCTCAGGTGACCACTTGGCACCTGAGAGGCACTGGCCTCTGACCTGGCCTCTGACCTTATGCTGTCTAATGTGGTTTTAATTCTGAACTCTACCACTCATATTCTGTTGTTTTTTTTAAAAAATATTCTCTTTCATATATTTCCTTTTTCCAATAAAGTCTCCTCAGCATCAGTTTACATTCATTTGTTGTTTCAGTCTTCACTCTGTCTCAATAAATGCAAACTCTATTTTTCTTTTTGTATGTGTGTGCGTGTGTGCGCACGCGTGTGCTTGTGTGTATCTCTTTCAGGACTGCTTCTCCATGACAAATGTGTCCTGGTACGGTGGAGCCAGCGTCCGGGGTCAGACGTGGCCGATCAACGACCAGAATGCCACCATGCAGCCCTTCGTTGTCAGCGATCTGAAGGACAATCCCTCTGGCTTTGGCTCGGCCCTGGAACGCTACTTCCTGGGCTCATCAGGTAAGAGTTCATGGTTGGGATTAATCATTTGTTACGGATGAGATTTCCTTTTAGTGGCGATTATTTCCTGAGCACAAGTTGAGTCATAGTTTGTACTTGCACCTAGGTCTGCTACAATGAGAAAGACCTTTTTAAATCTTTCAAATGACAACAGGGTCAACAGTTTTTCCACACTTGCCATTGGTGCGGGGTTACCACAAGGGCTTGGGAAATCTGACCCTGCATCAGCAGTTATACGATGTGTGGCCTGTATCCCAAGGTGTGAGGGAAGCCCTGCGGATGTTGTTGTGTTTTCTTGCCCCCACCCCACCCCCACCAACACCAAACAGACATGTTTGTTTGTGTTTGAGCTAAGAAAAATGGTCCAACCTCCTCTCGAACTGGCATCTCCAAAACACTGACTAAATAGGACGTCTGGCCTACAAATAGAGTGTAACACAATACTGTCTGCGGCATCTCAGTTTATTAATTTAGAGATTAGGCTACAAAGGGACACAAACCACCTTTAGCATCTTAAATTAACTCTTAGGGATACCACGGTAATTGCCTTTTGTTTCTATTAAAAGGGCTGGTTGGATCAGGGCCCTGATGACTCTTATAACTCACCAGGTTATTTTGGGGGTGTTAGATTTTATCCTGGGAGCAAAGGGGGGAGGCAGGGACCACTGGCGGATGTGAATGGTTAATGTGACTGATGAGGAACATTTGTGGTGCGTGTGTGTGTTTGTGTGGTAGCTGGTATAGCATTAACCTCAGAGACTCTGGCCTCTCAAGCTGGCTTTGTGTGAAGCTTGCTAACTGAACTGCTGCAAAAATTACCCAGTCTTTGTTCTTGAAAGATTTCTGGTTCAGTATAATGTTATTATTATAATCAAGACATTCAACACCAAACATTGAAATGCAAAAAGTTGCAAAATACTATACATATTGGGTGTGTATATGTAATTTTGAGTATTTATGTATTTATGTGTGATACGCTGCAAGATAAAATTATTAACAGGTCATAGCGGAGGGTACAGTATCAACCAGTGAGGTGATACCATCACTCATCTATTATGACTTCAGTTCATTGTTAAAAATTGCCTCACACACATTCATTCACACACCGACAGAAAAAAACGCACACATGCATGCCCACGTACACTCATACACATTTTGGGATCTTATGTAACACAGTGGCAGGCTTAACAAGGGAGTCACATGACTGAAATCCCTTTTCCACCTTGTGAGAGGACGGCAGTAATTATCAGGACCCTGTAACCCTTTGTTTCTTTGTAAGCTTTGCAGAGAGAGAAAAAACACATAGTTGAGATGAGATCCCAATGAGAACAACTGTTTGAATGTTGCCACGTAACCACTCACAGACACATACTGTACATACCCCCAAACATAGCAAACTGATGCTCAGCAATGACAACAACGCCTATTGGAGCTTTAAAGGTATATTTAACATGATATCTTGCTTTGAAGTTCAAGGATGTTTGTGTTTGGCGCTTAGATTTACATAATGTACTTTCCAATTGAGGATCAGGAAACTATTATTGAAAAATGATTTTATGAGGTTGGACAGGGCACATGTCCATTGTGTCTCATTGTGCCTTTGTACAAACACGTGATGAGTTAAAAATTTAAGAGCTCCAGCAATGTTTAAACTGTCTTGCACATGGATTAATCAGGAATCTTCTGCCTAACAGAGCACAACCTGAAGCTGATGTTCATGTGTTTGCCTCAGTGCAATCACATTGAGACCAAAAAGCTTGATTTTTTTCTTCTCATGAGCATATCAGACTGGTTGGGTATGGTTGATTATGTAAATGCAGCTGGATTTACTATCGTCTTCTTTCCAACAGCTCGGACAAAAGTAGTCGCATTTTAAATGATGGCAGCATACGACTGTGGCTGAGATGAACAGCATGAGGTGGTTGAGTCAAAGTGTGTTGCTGTCGTGGTTAATAGTGGTGCGACAGGAAATAATTATAGCAGCTTTCATGGAGAGAAAAAAATCCACAGTAATGTGTGGATAGTAAATAAGATCATTACGGGAAATTGTGAGTTTATGCAGCTGTGTGAAGGCCGGATCAGATTAGTCAATTGTTCCTAGTTTTAGGAGTGAAGTGTTTATATATTAATTGTTATGTTTCCAAGTTAAATAACACAGAAGATACAGCAAGTTGCCTTTCAGTGTGTCTACAAAAATGAACTTAACACAAGATGTTCTCTGTATAGTATCATATGCAGCTCTATAACTCTCAATCAATTCTATCAGTTTCCTCTTCAGAAAAGGTTGCTTGATCTTGAACTGTCTACACCAGCACTCAGCATGGTGTGGTTGAAACAGCACTGCTTTTTGCACAGTGAAGAGCTGGTGTGATTGGCCAGGCTTGATACTGGACCCTAACAAATCCAGTTTTAATGTATGATTTCACACCAGCTCCATGTTACCTGCAGGTGCATCACATGACTACAGTCACTGGACTCAGTGCACTTGTAATGCAATGGCCATGCTGTGCACTAACAGGATCCAAAAATGTTTCTGTGATGCTCCCGCTAAACTCAGTTTTATTGTCGTGAGTTATGAGTTCATGAGAGAAAGCTGGTGCACTTCTCCTGCACTGAGCTTCAGCTGAAAAAAAAAAAACTGCAGTATGTTTGTTTTGTCCAAAACAGAGGGAGAGGCAGCTCGTCAGTGGTAATAAAAGAAAAGTAAAAGAGTCACCACATGTCTTCATTACTTTGGTGAAATTTATTTCAAATTAATAGCCTAACAAATCTGTGTTTCAGTATAAAGTCTTCATGAGAGCTGTGATGCCATCTTTTCTTTCCTGAATTTGCTTTAGGGGGAAAAATGTATTCCACTTTTAATGTGATATCAGCTTTCCCAGCTTTATGAACTCACTGACCATCAGCAATATTTCTGTTGAACATGTGAGGCGTGGCGTTTGCACTGGACCTGTCTTCACTGACTGTAGTTAGTCGTAGGGGCACATTATAAATACGGTGAGGAATATGGAGCCGTGACTGATGTCACTAAACTAAGAGGCCTCCTGGGGACCATTAAAGAGCAAGGCAGACAGACACAGAGCAACAATGCAAACTGAAAACTACATACTGTTTGCTAAAAGTTGATATTCAAGACGATCAAGATAAAAACACAAGTAGTAGCAAAGTAAAGCAGAGAGACAGGAGAGAGGATATATGCAATCGTGCAGTAGAGTGACATTTGAGAGTGTTGCCAACTGGAGGAACTTGTCATAGCCACACCTGTCTTTATCCATACAAAAACAACTGGGCTACTAAGGACAGATTAGATATCACTAAAGCCACATCCTGCATTAAAGTATAAGGAGAGACTCCGTCCTAAAGCTTTAAGGGCTTATTCCTACAATTACTCAACCTGAGGTCCCGAGGATACGATTTTACACGGTGTTTTAGTGAGAGAAATCAAAGCAGAAAGAGTGTTAGATAAGTGGTGGACATGTAGATACCTATCATTTGAAAAATAGTTACTGTACATGGTCATATCACATGGCAGTAGTCATGTGCTGGCTTGATACTTGAGGGATATGAAAGTAACTGACAGGAATTATCTCTGTGTCGATGTCCTGAAAGAACAAATGAGATTAACCTAAAATGCACCGCAGTCAACTGAACTCCGCTCTCCATTAAGGGTCAGTATCTGAAAATAGTTTTCTTGTGTTAAATAAAGATATAAAGAAATCAGGAATGTTCTAAATGGACTCTTTAACAGAAACAAGACATTGTGGTTTAATAGCATTATAATGACATTTTAATCCATCTTTTGGCATGGATTTTTATAGCTATAGTACCGTAGCTATAAAAATCCTTGCACAGAAACAGTTTTGCTCAGGCTGAATATTATGATGTAAAGCATTTGTAACACAGCTGTCAGTGTTCACATTCTATTTAGGAGTTATTTTTCAGCCTCCAGATCTTCAGTTAATTGATGGTTGACAAATGTCGTGATCCATTTATGTTACGTGGAAACATAATAATAACAAATTGTCAGTAAGCAGTTGTATAAGCAGTTTTTTCAGTGCAGAGATTAGAAATAACTATTATTTGTATGACTGCAATCAAAAAAATTAATTTAATAATTTGCAAGCAAAATAATCAAATGAACTGAGTACACTAAGAAGAACATTGAGTTTAGAACAAAGAATTTATAAATTTAACCCATGAGAATGACTCGGTTAATTTAAATGCTTATATTAGATTCCCTATCATCCTGTTTAGGATAATGGCACCCAATAACATACAAGTGCGCCAACTCGTTTTATACTTCAGGCTAGATTTATCAGTTCTCCTTTGCACATTCATATCTCGTCTTCCAAAGCCTACTTGCAGACACTGCTCACTGCAGACAGATAATGCGGCTCTCATCAAAGCTTCCCTGACTCATCATTACAAATAAGGGCCTGGAGAGATGCTGTTTGCTTTCACTGAGAGCGTGGCAACTATAACCTTGCCATCACCTCGCTCTTTTACAGCCTGGAGCCAATAAAAATAATTTATCAAGTGACACTTTATATGTGCTTTTTGTCACTGCTATCAGAAGCGAGTAGAGATTAGAATCAGATATAATTTCTGCAAGACTCACAGGACCTTAAATTATGAGACCACCTTCTACACACACGTGCACAGGTACCCTGTATGTGACCATATATGCATACAGATTACTGAATTTTCTCTCTCTTTAGTTCCACAGTCTCTCCACCTTTCATTTTATCATATTTTTTTTCTTCCCTTCACCTCGCTATCTCCCATTTCTTTTTCTTTATTTCTATCTCTGACTCAATCTTTCCATGTGGGATCCAAAGAAATGATACTTCACTGCCCATTTGTTGTTGGTCTCTTGGAAGGAACTGGCCAAGCACAACACACAGATAGGGATAAAATTATGTAACCGTCATGAGTTTTGAGTTTTTTCTTTCAGATAATGATACTTAATCAGCTTTATTTGATACAGCTTTATAATGACAGTGATGAGAGCAATATGCCAAAAAATGCATTTCCATGTTGGTGCTCCCCTCTGAGCAATAGCAGAGGAAGCAAGATAATCACAAAAGCAAAAAAAATTATAATAGAAGTCAAAATTTGATTGTTGCTCAACAATCTGTGGACAAATCATCCACGGAAAAGAGGCAGTTTTAGTGGTTACTTACAGTACCAGATAATAACAGACAATAGTTTGTTGTCTTTAAGTTACAATATCAGGTTATTTTATTTTTTCTGAATAGCTTCCGGTTGAGTTTTTCCTGAGCTTGTCTTTTTGCCAAACCAACAAAACCAAACGATACATACAGAGAAATAAACGCTCGAGATTTTCAGCTTGCATGTAAGGAAAACAGGCTGCCCCAAAAAACTCCCCTGCATTACTCAGTGGTTCACCAGGAGGTCCTTGGGCCAGCTGCCCCAGAACCTCGACTCTCCCGGACAAGCAAAAGGTGAAACGCTTTAAGAATGACTCACTTCGCCAACTTAAGCTTTGATAAAGGCAGGCTGTCATCTCCTGTATGAGGGGGCTACTGTAAGGAAATCATCCGACAAAATTTTCCAGAGTTAATCTCCTGACTAATACTTTCCATCAAGGACATCGAGCAAGAAACGGTAGAGAGAGGTTATTTAAATGAAGGTCTGATACAACAGCTTCTGTCCGCTAATGTAATTACAGTATGTTATCAGCTCGTTCACAACCTTCTCAAATTACATCTGAGCAAGCGTGGACGTAATCAGTTTGCACTTGCTCAGGTCAGTTTTGTTTTCTCTTGTGAATGCAAAACTACCTTTTGGAAGATGCCTGTGTTAGTGGGGCAGTTATTTCGGTGAATTAAACCAAAACATTAGTACTGACCTTTCCCAAACAGTTAGCTCACTTCACCAGCAGCTCAGACTGAAGTAGAAGAAAAAGATTAAGAAATTTTATATCACATCAAAGTATTTGAATATGGGATCCTCACATCTGATCTATTGTCTGAAGGACACATTTTTTTACTTGTGATATTTGTACAGAACACAGCGTCTCACACTTGAAACAATAAAACTGATTGATGATGGGAATAGAGCTGAGAAAGTCTCTTTGGTGTTTCATTATTTTTTCAATAAGTGGGATTGGAAATTTACTACCATGGCAGGAGCCCAGTTTTGTGGCCATCAATTTCTTGAGGTTGGGCACAGAAACGAAGTTTCCATTGTTAAGGAAATACATGCCTGAACACACACACACACACACACACACAATTGCACGCACTCACATGCGCACACAGTTAGAGTTTCAGTGCACATTTTTATAACCCCAGTCAGGTCTGTAAGCGTGCACAGGTGTCATAAATAACAGTATAAATATGACAGGTAAAAGAGAGCAGCCCATCTGGTCCGCAGCAGCAGGGAGGCAGGCGGCAGCGTTTTCCTCCAGACGAGCCGCTCTCTGAGGGCCTAGACGCCACATTAAAACCTTCCTGACCCCTCAGAAGGTGCGCGGGGTCACCTCCGCTACCACCTCCAAACGTTCGGCTCAGACTGAGCAAGAGGAAGTGCAGAACCTTTATGGTCCTATAAGTTCTGCTCTGTTTTTCTTGGAAGGCTTCAGTTTCCCATTACGGAAAGAGCGTGTGAGAATACACGTATGTTCACATGTGTGTGCGAAGAGGCGATCCAAGGTTGCTTGATTTGTGTGTCCGCTCAGCAGCTGTAAAACTGATGCATGTGTGTGTCTAATCATTCAAATCTGCCTAATAAACTTCATTCATTTTTTTTTTACCCTTTCATATCTGCTGCTTTGAAGGTGAACGGATACGGGCAGTCAGGCATATAATTTCACTTTTGAGCGCGAGTGGAAAATATTTCTGGGGAAGCTTGGAGTGTTTAAGGACCTGTTCTAAAAATAGGGTCCCCCCTCACTTCCCTTTTCACTCCTGGGCTCCCCACCTTGGCTGTAACTCAAA
Source organism: Psettodes erumei (assembly GCA_016785225.1). Taxonomy (NCBI): domain Eukaryota; kingdom Metazoa; phylum Chordata; class Actinopteri; order Pleuronectiformes; family Psettodidae; genus Psettodes; species Psettodes erumei. Next base: position 6,824,526 of record JAFBJZ010000772.1, on the reverse strand, counting down.
CCTGCTTAACTTTCTTTAAATAACACTTATTGATTCCTGCTCATGTCTGGTATATGGATCCAGAGATACTATTCTGTCAGAGATGTGTCGTGACACATCTCTGACAGAATAGTATCTCTGGAGCAGAGCAATGCCCTTATATAACCAGTGTTAGACTTTTTGATCAGAAGTTCCCCATTCTGAAATGCATAGTGGCACATGAAAGTACTCTGAGTAGAGCTTTGCAACATAAACACATAAGACAGGATTTAATATATTTAACATTCAAATCTGTATGTTTAGTCAAAATGGAATAAAAGGTACAGCTGTTTATGACCAGACTGTCCCATTTCCTCAAGGCCCTGCACTGTCACTTCTCATAAAAATTAAATATGACTCAAGAAGTCCTGCTTGCAAACTTAAACTCCACTTTCCACCCTGTGTGCACTTTCGTGAAACACACTGTTTGTAGCCTGCTGTATCTGCACATCATTCTGCGTGGCTGCTTGGTGTCTGGTGTGCTCTGGTCGCCTCTATTTCCACTGCCTGCATTCCACTTCCATCCTTCCACAAAGCTGTAACATTTTCTCCACTGCCCCACTTTCTGCTTCACTGTAAATGCACTGTATTGACATGCACAGTTTCACGACAGTTTTGCTTTATTACAAAATCCTTTTTAACTATTTTCAGTTTAAACATATTGCAAAGCTTTCCAGCAAAATCTCCATTTATCTGCCACTTATGAACCTGTAACAAGCAGTCAGATGGTGACCTAATACCATGTGAGAGGCAGCTGAGGTGTTACCAGTATCTCTTTGACATTATCCGTTGCAAACACGTGAGAAATACCCTGAGGTTGAAGGCTCTTCACCGGGCTTTATGCAGTACTTGAGTACTGATCTCTGAAACTATTAATCTGATTATAAACTGGTACATGAGTATCCTGCCTGCTCCTGGTCCCTGCCTGCCCAAGAACAGTAAGCTCATTGAAACTAGAGATGGAGACTGAAGTGAGCCAAGCTCGCAGCTCAGGGTCTCAGACTGTCTGCTTGCTTTGGAAGCAGGTCTTGCACCCTAATCTTTTCACTGATCAACTCCAAATCCTAAATCAGAGTTTGGCTGCTTTGAGCAGATTGTGCACAATAACTCAAGCAAGGGGCCAGGGTCAGTGCATGGGTTGAAGGCTGAGAGCAATCATTGGCTGGGTTCTGCTGACCTGAGATGGGACGGACACCGCAGCAGAGAGGAAGGTAGTTAAAGTTGGGAGGGAGAAGGTGGGAGTCAGTATGGGTGAGAAGTGGTGAGGGTAGGGGGTTTGGGTAACCTGAGAGGGAGGAGGCATTCCTACGAGGGCAGCTACATCTGTGGACACAATTATCTGCTTCCCATAATCTTATCATTTCACACAGCCTCTGAAACGCTGTAATGATGAGAGAAAGCAAGGGAGTCACTTTACTGTAAGTTTTTTGTTTTGCTAAAATTGATTTTTTTTTATTTTTAAAATCACACAGGAGTTCTTTTTGGTTCTGTTTCCTCGCTGGTCTAGTTGCAGAGTGAGAGTGAGATGGAGTGCGACAGACACAACAGGGATGGGTTTGTTTTAGTCTCCTGGAGCAACTCCAGAACAAAAGAAAATTGAAAACAAATATTCATCATAATGAGTGTAACTTTCACTAACTGTCCCAGCCCTCCCCTCATTGGTGTGCGGTGTAACCTGCCTACTTGGTAGTTGCCAGCGGCCCCTGAGTAAACTCATCCAGCCGCATGCTGCTATATCTCGTTCTGAGGAGTGTTTTTTTCACACATCTGAGCGAAGCAATATCAGCTGACACAGCCCACACTCTACCTCCCACAACACTCCATCACTCATCCATCGCACTCATACCAGTCTCAGTAACGCTCGCGCACTATGTCATATAATAGGAATCTGCAACGGACTGTCTCATACTTACACTAGTTTCTACTGCTTGACTTTGAGGCCTGCCTCATATCTGTTTGAAGTGAACTCATCTGACATGTCCTCTCCTGTCTCCTCCCACCACGCAGGTGTTGCAGTTCTTGTATCTCCTGATATCCCCCTGCAGCTCGCGGTGGACAGCAGACAGCAGTTCTGCCTGCAGTCACTGCCCAGTATGGAGCGTCTCCCTCTGCAGTACACTGTGTGTGTGGCCCACACAGTGAAAGCCGCTCACCAGGAAGCCGTGCAACAACTCTCCCAGCCAGGCAGGGAGCTGCCCAACATGAAAGCACTGTGGTTAGTTCAGTTTAGATAAAGATTAGAGGAGATGGGAATTTCCTCCACTTTTCTTCACCAGAGGGGGGATTCTAGGGGGTTGTCATGATACCAATAAATCAAGCAGCGATGCATCTGTGAGCACAGGCTGAGAGTTTGTGGGTATATAGGGAGTCATAAACTAAAACTCATCCAGGTTTGTGGGAGCGGCAGGTCCTGTATGATTCCTCTGTGTGTTTTGCAGGCTGCCGTTCTGGAAGCTGCTCACCAATGTGGACTCGGGCCCGAAGGTGGAGAGGGAGCTGAGGACCTTCTCTAATCGTCTGAGGAGACACCAGCTGGGGGAGGGAGTCATCAGCCTCAATGAACATTCCACCACCCTCCTCTCTGATATGGTACGTGTCTTTTGCAGATCGGAGTTGAGAAGTTATGTTCCTATATTATTCTAAGTCCAACCTGCTCTGGAGACAGAAAAAGATGCAGAAATTAAACCTTAAGAATGCAAAGAGCCAAAGGATCATAGTTTCTGTATCCCATATCAGGTGGAAACCAGTGAAGGCAGCACAGAGGCAGCTAAGAAAGAACTTAAGTGCTCATCTAAATGACTGGAAAACTTAAATCTCTCTATAAGCTTGTAGCTACATATCAGGTTGATTTAAAAGTTGCTAATCCCAGATTACGAATGTTGCAATAAAAAAACAAGTTAACTTCACCAAGAAATAAAGAATAAAGTGACCCCACAACTTTTACTCTGCCATAGTACATCCTTTAACGGTCGCTGCCACTGCTAGCCGCAACAACTAGATGTAAACTAAAACAAAATCCACCTAATCAAACCACCACAGAAATGTGAACAATCTGCCTCCATCTCTCCAATCAAAACAAACAGTTTCTCCCTAACTGATATCCCACTGGTTTACACTTCTCTGTTTTCCTTCTTCGGTTATTGCTCAACTCCAATAGAGTGTTTCAGTAACAGGAGATATTATTTCTGTATATTTAAAGGTCAAAGTTAAAAAGCTTGAAATTATCCTCAGTTTAGATTTACAGCCTGACCTCTTTCCCCCAATTTAGCCTCAACCACTTCAAAACAACATCTTTAACACCTTTGGCAAAGATGTTAAAGGGTGATTGTTTAACTTTTCATAATACCTCTGCGTGCTTCAGTAGCCCTCAAGGATGCATATCTAATTTGCTGAAAGTGTCCAAGCTCATGCTCACAGCCTTAGATCAGATCTTGCAATGTTGTAATCCTCCTCCTCTTCAACCATCTGGGCTGTGAGGCTGCCGAGGGTTCAGTGGTCAGAGGCTCAACACTGGTCAGGGATAGAGATGAAAGACTTTTCTTAAGTGGATCTCCAGAGCACTGGAGACAGGTGGGGGGGCGGAGGGGGGATGACAAGTTCACTGAAATGTCACAACATAGAAAAAAGATGTTTTTGGGCCTGTTGCCTTCATGTTGAAAAAAAAATGTTTCTCTGAGTGCAGAGCACACTACCTGAATTATGTCTTAAACCTTATAAATGTGATATATCATGCTCATCTAATACATTTTCAGGTACTCTACACTTATTAAGCTTAAAACAAAAGTGTGTGTGATATTCCTCTGTTCTCTGAATTGCTGGGTTGATTCCTATTATTGTTTCACATTTATCCAGTTACTTTCCTTGAATGTTATTGAAAACCACCTGGGACACAAGATCACCAGGACTACGGTCAAGTGGATCTAAGTCAATACCTGGTAATGTTCCATTCCAAAACAAATATAGCTGAGAGAAGACAAACAGAGCCTCTCCTAAGAGATCTCAGGTTGCTCTGAATGTGGTAACTGTCGGATGGCGAAGAATTGGATTGTGTTGAGATTCGGATGGCTCTCAAGAGGCCAAGACCAACCCGAGCAGGTGATGCTGACACCAGCTTGATGCTGTGATCTGACCTGGACTGTTCAACAGAAGAGGAGGCAGAGGGGTTGGACATAATTAGTCCTTCCGTGAGGTTAAGTTCAGGCGTCTCACCCTATACATTCACAGTGCTTCGAGAGCGTGTTCCCACTACCAGTTTAGTAAATGTGAAAGGACAGACAAGAAGAGGAGAATTGGGAGGAATGACATATGTCAGTTGATGGATGCTATTTGGTGAACAAGAGTTTCCCTTTCTCACAATCTCAGCTTGTCTGCTGCATCAAAGACATTTACACCAGTACTGCTGGCTCTCCTCAGTAACCGCCATAAAGAATCAGCCAAGCGTATAGCGCTGTGTGGAAACTTATGGAAGCTGAAGCTGTCCATTAAGTGGAAGGCTCCACAGAAATGTGACTGGCAACAATGACCCTCTGTAAAAACTTCTCTTTCATTCCAGTTTTACAAGTTTTTATAAAGCATCGGTCACCGTATGACCTTTTATTCCACTCGTCATAATAGTTTGGAAAGATGTGCTGGCACAGGAAAATTTGGGTTACTAATAACATTGCCATGTTTCTAAACTCATTACTAAGACTCTAAATACTGTAGCTTTTTGCAAGTCAAAAAATGAAAATAGACCAGATGAGTTTTATTATTATTATTATCATTTGTGTCAGTTTTCAGTATTTTGACAATGATCTGGAAGTCACACTCCACTTTGGAAAGAAAGCAGAACAAAATGAACTCTAAGGGGGGGAAAGGGAATTGTAAAGAATTACATAATATGTGCTAATCTACCCTTTCTTCCCACCACAGCTTCACCTTCAGGGGTCAATGTTTGTATTCTTAAGAGGTCTTGTTCCATAGTTATGTAATGTGAAATCTCTGTTTGACTTCAACATGCAAATTCCAGAGGATTACAATATAAGTTACATGGTTCTGACGGCGGCTGTATTGTCAGAGCTACAAAGCAAGGCGCCCACATGGAGAAATCAATATGTCAACATAGTGCTTTCGTATATAATATAAAGGTGTTTGCCATTTGAATTGTTCCATTAGTGCAGCAAATCATCAAATGTAAATTATTTAGATAATAATGCAAGAAGTTATCGATTGAACTGGTTATAAATGATGTTTGTATTAGGCTGCTTCCATGATACAAACATCAGGCTGTGCACTGTTAGCGAGCTATATAGCACAATAAGTAGTTATATCATAGTGCATCAATGTGTCCCTCTGCAGGACCATGACTACCTCACCATCAGGAAAAGGGGGATGTCCAAGAGACTGACCAGGGACCTCCCACTTGTCAAGCTTCTTAACATTTCCATCACCCTGTCCCCTTTCCTGGGCGTGGACACCAAGCAGTTCCACACCTCCCTCATGGATGGCACCGAGGACTACTGGCTCAGCCTCCCCTCAGCCCCTCAGGGACAGCTGGTGAGGCTTGACAGGAGTCCATTTGTCATGTTGTAAATCCTTTAGCTGTGTTCACAGTATACTCAACTTGTTTTGCTTTTACCTGAAGTTTCTTTGATTTCATTCTGGTTTCTGGGGTGGTAAAGAGTCATTACCAACACAGAAGATGATAGTAAGGTAAAAAAAAACTCCAATTAAAATCTAGTTACTTCTTTCCATCAGATCCCTGTGATGAGTCAGTGGCAAGGAAAGTTCTGTGTAAAACTGAACATTACCAACCCAGGAGCAGTGAGCTGGTTCCTGGACAGAGTGGGAGCCCTGCAGGCCCATTTGGGGATGGAGTACATCATGCTGGAGGGGGGCGAGGGGAATTTGTTCGAGGAGCAGGGTCTGCGGCCACCACAGGCCCTGAGCGGAGACAAGTACATCAGCCTGCTCGCTGACCTGGCCACAAGGATAGGAGACTCCACCATCATGACAGCTGGGACACGGTAATGCTCTCAGGTGTCTTTATTAACAGCCCCCAGCCCCCAGTGCCAATTTCTATCATCTGTGGAGATTTCACCTTCAGTCTGCTGTCCATTTCAAGTCATGCATATCCTTCTTATGGCTCTATTTGCATCTCAGGTCGAGCCACAAGCCGCTGTTTGTGAGGATGACCCCTTTGCAGTCTGACTGGAGCCCTATGGGCCTGAAGGGCATCATTCCCTCCCTGCTGCACCATACTCTGCTGGGATACAACTTCCTCATTCCTGATGCAGTAGGTAATACCACAACCTGTTGGTCACTTCTCACTTCTAATACAATGTTAATACTTAGCTCTTAGATAAAACTAAAAAGAGTATGCTTTTTGAGAGAGAGAGAGAGAGAGCTGTCAGTTTTACAGACACAACAGATGGCCTGATATTAGTTTTATCCTTGTGTATCCCATCAGTCACTGTTGGCAGGTGTGAGAATTGTACTAACATCTTTTTAATTTTCTTAAATCAATATTTTCTTGTCGTTATGTATGAATGAATGGATTTATGATGTACAAAACTGGCAGGGTTAGGGATTACTTAATCCAACATACAGACAGAGAGGCAGGTGGGGTGGTGCAGTGATGGATTTAATAACAAAAGGTCTAAATCCAAAATGCAATACAAAAGACAAGAACCAGTGAAAACCAAAAAGTCACTAAACTGAAGAGATCACTCAGGGAACAAGACAGACCATCAGATGGGCAAGGAGGACATAGTGCATAACAGACACACAAAATAAAGAAAACATGTTAAATAACACAGCCATGTCAAAATCTACACATCCCTGACAAAACAAAGCATATGTTGTGTATTTATAATACTATCAATAATAATTGCAAATTAAAGACTCTCTCCTGTTCTTCTTTCCCAGGTCTTTAAGACAAAGTTAAACAAACATAAACACAGTTAAATTAAGGAATAATTTTTTGATCATCTGCAAACCACACCAAAGGGACTCACCTTCCACTTCTAGCAAGATACCAGGCCCGTGTATCTCTCTCCCCACAGGTGGCTCTCTGTCTGGAGACCTGGTCACAGATGAGGAGTTGTTCATCCGTTGGCTGCAAATCGCAGCCTTTCTCCCTGTTATCACCTTCCACACTCCCCCCTGGGTCTACGGAGAGGAGCGGGTATACAACCACAAATCTAAAACACACTACAAAACCAGTCAGAACACCTCATGTAGCTACTATACCTCTTTTATTATAAAAATTTGACAGTGACGACATAGAAGATTTACGTTCTTTCCAGACTTGATAACGACATTTTCATTCGTGGAGATTTAGATAGAGCAAGTTTGAATGCTGCCAACTGGGTCTTCAAAAAGGGAGTGGAAAATTATTCTTCCTTCTTGCACAGCAAGATTACTTATGAAAAAAGGAGGAGTGAGAGAGAGTTTATTCATCCAGCAGCCTCTCCTCAGGCTGTCGGTCAGCTTCGGAGAAGTTCCCACCATGCCAGAGAGTGAGAGGAACAGGAGGTCTGCTGAGACCTGGTCTCCCCCCCAGCAGGAGAGGTAGTCCCTCTCGGCTGGAGATCAGGAATGTATCGCTTGCTGTGCACGGCAGGAAAACAATGCCTACAGTGTCAGAGAGTGTCCGGTGATGGATATTGATATGTTTGACAATGCAGTACCTCAGAGGCTCAGGTTCCCTGCACAGAAAAAGCGCTTGATGCTTCCCAACCCAGCAAAGGCTATTTTTCCCCTCTGCTGCCCTTCCCGTCTTCCCTCAATAGGAGCAATTGTTTGGCCCCTTCCCAACATCACCTGTGGTTAAGAGTCCATCTGCTCTGAATTACAACCCCTCCTCTAGATTTATGGCTCACTCTCCAGAGCCACTTCAGCAGGAATGATAATGAATTTGAGGACAAGTCTTGGAAAAATACTTTATAGTGGCAATTAAGATTTCCATGAGTAATTGACAAGTGTGACAGAGTGGGAGTGATCGACTGCTCTTTTTTTCCACTAGGAGAGGACTGAGGCAGCAAAATATATTGGTTGTGACTTGTGCTGTGAGACAAAGATAAAAATAGGCCTTTTGGACAGCTAAACATTTGACAGCAGCAAGGTTTTCCATTTTGGTCTCTTGCATGGCCTTCAACTTATAAACTCAGATGAAGTGAGACTGAGAGGACGTTTTAGAGGAGAATGGGCTGCCACATTACATGTGATGAATGACTCGGTTTTTATGGGCATTTTACTGTAGTTTAAATGTGACAACACCTTTATTTCCAGAATATGTGTGAGACTTCAATCAGTCACGGACAGGTCACAGCAATAAAACTCTCAAAGCCACACACACGCCTGGCTTCTCAATTAGAGAAAGATCCACTCAAATGCAGGCTGTGACTCCGAGCTCCTTCCTACAAATGTTCTCAATCCCAGCTCATAAAAATACATTTTTTATAGATGCGGTCAAGTTTTTGTTTTTGCCACGGGACACTGAAGAGGATGTGACCCTTCCAGGAATGCTGAAGTAGTGTGGCCAGAGGGAGACGGGACAAAGACTTGGACAGTGTTAAACTCACTGAGTCAACAATGAGCTGCTCTTAAGTTCTGTCTGAATGTCTGGGTGTAGAGATGGCACAAATCTCTTTAGCAGACCTCATTGTCAGTATCTGATTGGTGGCTGATGATTTAGTTTAGGAAAGGGCTTTTTTTCACTGGTTTCAGTTTCTAAGTTGCTCTATATTTCTTGAAAATATATTTGTCTGGATATTAGCTGAAGCTCTGGCAGCTACAGCTCCATAAAACAAAACAGGCACTTATCCTACATAGATTGTTCATGAGCTAACTTTTGTAGTGGAAGGAACATATAAATTGACAATTACCATTATATATTGTTTTTTCCTGTAATCCTCATTATGTTTAAGTCTCCTCTCTACTGGTGACCCATAGGTGCTAAACCTGACGCAAACCTACATAGGAAGGCACCAGAGGGAAGTGGTCCCACTGATAGAAAAATATGCAGAGGAGTGGCAGATGATGGGAAACCCCATCTACCGGCCGATGTGGTGGCTCAGTCCCAGTGACCCCATGACCTTCACCATCGATGACCAGTTCCTCATCGGAGACAAGGTGACTTAATGACGCATCTGATGGGAGGGGATTGAGTTCCTTCTGTCAGCATCCAATATACTTGGCATGCAAAACTGTATGAATCAACTCTGACTGTAACCTGATGTCTTTCTAATTAAGTGTACAATCTCTGTGACATCTGAGTTTGTTTAACCATACTGGTATGTGTGTGTGCATGTGTGTGTGTGGGTGTGTGTGTTGTTGCCTATTTCCAGGTCCTGGTGGCACCAGTTGTTGAGAAGGGGGCAGTGCAGAGAGATATTTATTTACCTGATGGGGGCTTCCAGTGGCAGGACAGCCAGAACGCCCAGGTGTTCGATGGGGGGACGTTCCTACAGGACTACCCCGTGCCCTTAGAGGAGGTGGCTGTTTTTTTAGGGAGGAGCTGAGTTATGTGAATGATCCACCGAGTCATCTGACTTATCCTGTTACTGTTTTGAATCATCTTTTCTTTTTCTTTTTCTTTTTTTTTAAAATTCATGTGCTGTTCTAAACTTGCACTTTTCCATGAAAGACCATTGACCCTGTCTCAAGGCTCTGTCTTGAGGAGATATGTAGAAAGATTTTTTTATACTTGCACTTTACAGTTCAAAATTATTTGTATTTTTTTCCTTTGTGACAATTTTTTCTTCCTTTTTTAAATATGTTAATTGGTTTTACCTCTTGGCTGATTTGTTTCTGGACTTTTTGCTGCCTTCTTGTGTGTGTGTGTGTGTGTGTGTATGTAACTTTCAGAAATCTGTGTGTTTACATACTGCATTTCTACAGTCTTTAAATTTTTAGTTGCTGCTGGGTCTTTTGATAAGGAGGAACAAAGAAAGCGCCTTGTTTGCTTAAAAAAGAATCTGAATCTCTCAAGAAGACCAAATGAAGATATGAAAGGACAGAGGAAGATGTTCGAAAGGGCTTTTTCGAGGGGAGATGCTTACTGGGATGAAATTAGCTCACAGAAACCTTTGTGGGAAAAACCGACGCACCACAGTACCGTATGTCTTGCTCGCTCATCGGAAAGGCCTTTACTTGAAATTATCAGGCCGAAGGACTGATGTTTTATGCTTGTACCTCAAGTCACGGTTTTTCACTGCTTTGCAGAGTCATCAGACATGACAGCCTGTCACCCCCTTAGCACTTATTCTTAGAATAGTTTAAGTATTAAACTATTAAATCAACATACCACTCTGTTGGACACATCTGAATGTCCTTTAGTACTGTAGGCCACATGAACTTGAGGCCAAGCCACTGTCATTGTAACTATATTTTAATTCACATTAGTTTTAACCTTCTTATTAACCTGCTGTAAAAAGGTCTTTTAAATGAGCTGCTCATATATATATTTTTAATTAACTGTCTGATGATGCGTTGATATGCTCTCTCATGAGTGCCAAAGGATGTGCTAAAGAAAGCCTTGTTGACAACGCCACTGAGGTGGAAAGGGTATTCTGAATAAATAGCTTGACATTTGGTGAAATAGACTTGCTTGTTTTCAAGCAGGGAATTAGATGAGCAGACCGATAACACTTAGCTTAGCTCAGTTTAGCATAATGGCTCAGAATGTGGGAAACACCCAGACTGGTCCAAATCTAAAAATAATTGATTACCAGCCCATTGAAGGGTCACAAATGTATACATATATCTGGTTTATTTAAATCTTTACAAAAAACATAACTATAAAAATACAAGTTACGGTTTTATTTCTTGGCCAGAAGCGGCGACTTCCCCTAGCTTTTATGCTAAACCGAGCTAACTGATTCCTGCCTGTAGACTTCCTATCTAACATGCAGATATGAGAGTGGTATCGAACTTATCATCTAACTCTCGACAAAAAAGTGAATAAGTGTGTTTCCTAAAATGTCAAACTATTCCTTTAATATGATGACGTTGAGGAAAGAGCTCCTCAGACTCCAAAATACAGGACTATGATGATCTCATGTTTAGTATATGTCTAATGCAGCCATCTTTGATTTACAAGCACTTGTTGAGGACACTGCTTGATGTTTAAAGTCACAGAGTTGCAGTGGCCACTCAACATAACGCTGAATATGTAATTACATTGCTGCCCTCATGTGAACCTTCACTTAGCTTACTAATCGTACTGTCCTTGTAATCACATCCAATTCCATGGCTTGACTAAATGATCTAAAGCAACTGAGATGTAAATGACAACTGTTTTTCTTTTATCGTTACATTTAAAATCATCCCATGGAAAAATTTAACAACTTTGCACCATGACACATTGCTCTATGTACAGTGAGTCATTTGACAGTGCTCTGTGGTTGTGCTTTTCCTTATTGATTTGTTCCTCACAACACAATCTTAACCAGCCAGCAGTGATGATTCAGACTCTGGAAACGTATCACTTAGTGAACGCTTTACCACTCAATTGACTGTGTATCTTTGATCCAACAAGTTTACTGTATCAACTCCAACACTCAGGTCTACTGAAGCTTATTAAATCACCAAATGTCTTAGTACAGCACAGTATGTTGTGAACACATCAACGTCTTAATCTCTCCTAGAGCTGAATGTACAATGGACAAGCTGTGATTTCCCTACCAAGCCCTCTCGTGTGAAGAGCTTGTCGAGTTCCTGTTCGGATGCTTTTATGAAATGCTGTGGTATGCTCATGATTAAGTTGCAGGAAAAGCTTTGACGTGTTATTCCTTCCCTCTACAGAACATGATGCCATGTGCCTTAATATGCCACTCTTAAATCTAGACAACACAAGTGTCTGGATTATTGCAGTATCAGCAATGTACATATTACGATGACTGTGCCATTACAAGTGTTTTTTCTCTTCTGTAAATCAGAGAACTTAGAATGACAAAGTTGCAATAAAGTTTACATTTTCTTATTTCACTTCCTTGACTCATTTAGTTCATGCTTATTACATCACAGCATTTTAGACAGCAGCAGTGAACCCAGTGGGGCAGCAGAGTGGTCACATACATAGGGAGACCACCGTTGTGTTTGTCTCCCGAAGTGGAGGAGCAAGATTTATGTCAGAACACACCTAGACAGCACTTGGCCAAAGTCCTTGATATTACACGTTCTTATCAAATATGCTCCTGTGTGTTTGACCATCCATGCAATTAACTGACATCCTGCCAGCCTGGTTCTTTATGTGCCATCAAAGGATTGTGGGATAGGCTCCATCAACCAAAATGACCCTAATATGAAGTGTGCAAACAGGAATTGCTGAAATGAAATTAATAGAATATATTAAGTGTTTTTACTGGTGATATTTATTGCATCCATGTCAGTGTCCATTTGCAGTGTGAGAGCACATTTGTGTATGTCTTGTATTAACACTGCTCTTCCTTTTCCTCGCGTCAGAAAAATCTGCCTACCTATCTGTGAGCATGCTGACGACTAATATCTTGGGCAATTCCACTTAAACCTCATAAAAGGTATTTATAGCATTGGTGAGCATGCGATGGGAGAGATTCTCAGGGGAATCACATTCAGCCCAACCTTCCGTTGAGCTTCTCCTCCTTACCTTCCTCTCCTGCTGCTCCTTGGCTGAGCTCCACTTTGGGGCCCCTTGCAGGTCCTGCTGCTCCTTGAGCACAGTTAGACAGGTGCAGCTTGCCGCAGACATGCACGGTCCCTCCTCGCCAAACACCAAGCTCACCCTCTCCGTTTACACCCTTGCCTTAATCGCTTAGATTCACATGGTACTTGAAAAAAAAGAAAAAAAAACCCTGGGTGCAGTTCTCAGTAAGATAAAATTCACAAGACATACTAGTGTGGCTCCATGGTTTGTGAGGTGATGAAGTTACAGTGCAAGAGGCAGGAGAGAACTCTCAGGACAGCAGAGGTTAGGGTAATTTTGTATGCTGAACCTTAACTGACCTTCATCATTGGAAATGGTTAGCCTTTTCTTCACTTTTTCAGTAATGGAAGTTCACAAAGTTTAATATTACTTTATTTTATTTCCTAAATTCAGCAATATATATGTAATTTTCCCCTAATGTGCATTTGATATTGATCTTTTCTTCTGAACAGTGGAGCCCCCCCCCGTGAGGTCCACTCAAATGCAAAATCATGGCACAATAACACAAGTCCTTCCAGGAATCTTGTGGTCAAAAACATCAAGCCTTAAACCAACATTTAGCAGCAGGACACAGCGGTCTGATTTTTTCTTTTCCTCATTCACTGAGTCAACATGTAACATTCAACCCAATTAGTTTGGGGCACAACAGAGCCTTATGTAAGTTGTCAAGCAGTTCAGGAAAAACAAACTGTCCTGCCAAGACCCAAATCAAGAATGACACGAATGATCTGCATACAGTAGCTGCAATGAGAACAATGTTATACTTTATTGTTAACAGCTACCAGTGATAACCACAGGATGAAATGGGAACATCTTTGCTCCTGCGTGAATGAATAGCTTATAAAACAGGATAGGCAACATTGGCTCCCCTCTTTTCTTTGAGGATGTTGTGGAGCAAGTGGCGCATGAATTAAACTGGTGACAAGCAGAGGCCGCAGATCTCTCCCAAAGTCTACTTTTAGAAAGTGCAAGTCAAGGTTTTAGGTTTCAGCGTCTGCTCTTGAGTGAATGGGTTTTCCAGCTTGCCAATTAGGTGTACAATTTAAAGGCCTGTTGTCCAGAAGCCAGCAAGTTGAAGACTTGATTACGCTGTATGGATTTGTTATAGTATGCCTGTGTTATGTTTTGAATAGAGAAGATACTGGCTTTCCCCCTTGCATGGACACCGATCAAAAGTTTCGCAAGGCACAGAAAGACGGGACACACTTCAAGCTTTTGATAAAGACTTAAAATGCAAAACATATACAAAGGGCTGGCCTTGAAAGTGATCCTTTCTCTGAAGCAGCCTAACTGCAGGTTCCCAGAGTAGATGAGGAGTAAGCAGACCTCAGGAATGCACTGTGGAAATGGTAGCCTGCTATCGGAAGCCCAGGGCAGGGTGACATCGGGGAGGGTGTACAATTGTGGAGGTGTGTGTTTGTGAGAGTGAAAAAGGGGTGGACAGAAGTAAGAGAGAAACTGTCACAAGTAATCACTTCCTGCCTATGCCTTCTTTGGAAATCTGTCACTTTGCAATTCTTTTAAACGTCTTCCGTTAAGTCAGCAGCTGGATTCTATGTGAGAGGCTCCAGTGTACAAACTTATCACCCTCAGACATGGAACTGGCTCCTTGGTGGCATCTACTTGAGCCCAACCACCTGGCGAGAAGGCAGGCTATAGTTCCTCTTTGATTAAGTAAATAATGAGCTGAGCAAGGAAAGATCTCTTTTTGCATCAGACTCGGTTACAGGAAGCTAACATATTGTCAGAACTACGAAAGTTGATTAAAACCACAAGCCTGCTTCCTAATATAAAATAAAATTCAAATAAGTGTTAATTCATCATCATGGTGCAAAGTGCATGATCTCTGGGCTTCACAGGTGTGATTTCAAATGTTTTACCTTAAGTCTCATTGGTGCCCAGGGAAGACGAGCCAGCAGTTAAAGAATATGGGCCATAATATCAAGAGACATACTCAGAAATGATACAGCTGTCTGACATTCACTTTAATGTTAAAACTTGTTTTGGTATATCAGCTGCTTGTCTTTTTTTTTTTTTTTTTTTTACACATCTTTAAATTAAAGGCAAACATATACAGCTTCATCTTCAAAAACCATGCAGTGTAAACATGAGGTCTACTTAGATAAAAATTCATACAACTACAAGTCTGTGACAACAAAACTGTCATGTCAGAAAAAAGGAAGCATTTTGAAGCTTATCATTCAGCCACTAAATACGCATGTCTCATGTTTGCTGTGTGAATAACAAGGTTAAAACGTGGGAAAAAAATAAATAATATATTGAAATGACAACATATACATAAACACCTGACAGCCCCCGACCCCTTCGTATGCATGACTTCAAGGGAAACAAAGATTTCCTACTGTGTCCTTCTGGGAGACACATCTAACTGAGCGATACTGCACCTCACCTCGACAAGGGAACAACAGCTGAAATGCCACTATATTGTAACTGAAAACTTGCTGAAAAAATCTTATATAATTGATCTGATGAAAAAAAAAGACTACCGTGGTAGTTAAGGATTGGTTAGTTTGAACTAAAGGGCCGGTCATGGAGTGCACAACAGCCAAAAAAGCCAACAAAGTACAGTTATCCCACTCATTTAAACACAAGAATCTGGAGAAGAAAGAAAAAAGCCTCCGCTGGATACAAACTGTGGCACATTCACCCCGGACACACACCCTGTTCCTGCCCATCCCTCATTTCAACAGCGAACCTTATGCTATACTAGCCACCAGCTTGTCAAGGTCACATGGCATTGTACTGCATATCAGCTTCTTCTACTGTTGCGCGTGTACACGCCAACAGAAGTACTAATCTTCCACTGCCGCAGCCAGCACCACAGAGAGAATACTAGGCCAAGTTAGTAAAACCTGAGTATGAAAACAACAGACACACACAAACACTTAAACAAGATCTGCCTTTGTCGCTACATCATAAAATCATAGCAGCTAAAAAGAACAAACACACTGGCTGTGCACTCAACTCAGAAAGGCAATGGAGATCCATTGGTTACACAGCAGTTCTCTTGTCTTCTGTATTGGTATACAGGATTGTGTTGGGGCACGGTCACTTTCTGCATCAAGCTGAATATTTATAATTCTTGTGATTATAAATCAACCCTTATTCCTCCTACAGGCTTCAGCAGGTGTAAGATCACTGCATAAAGCTGTTCAGCCAAAGGAATCAGAACCCCACACAACATGCCACCTCTTGTGATACTTTACATTGAGTCTGGTGCTTTGGCCAGTTACACAACTCGGATGCTTCAACTGAGGAGACGAGACGAAACACGAGAACACAACAAAAATTAAAATCATAGCAGTTATGAAAGTGGGACTAAAACGAGAAAAAAAATATTGCACCATCTTTCAACTTAAAATGTGATTCAAATATTGGATGATGCGATCGAACAATCCTTTAGCTGTAATGTCTCTAACTGCTATACAGACAATCTCAGAGTAGAGTGGCTCTAATGTTCTCCTCCCTTTCTGCCCTTTTTGCATGAGTGGCTTACTAAGGCACGGGTGTGTACAGTCCTGGAAATAAAAACTTTGATCTGTGCACTACCTGTACCCAACATCACCAAAATCTCACCCTGCCTGTACATACAGTACACATAAATGCCTCACAAACATTGACACTAATTTTTTTCCAAATATCTCTCAATCATCCTCTCTTTTGTAACATCAATTAATTTGATCCTGTACAAGCTTCGGGAAGAGTATATGTTTTGCTAAAAGAAGCATATAAATGCTTTTCCACCCATGTTGAAGAGGACAATCACTTGGCTTTCTTGTCAAGCTGGAAGAGATCCAGAATTTCCAGCATGGCTCGTTTGATGTTGCCGCCAAAACGGTGGGAGTCCTGAAATCATGCAGAAAATGGGACAGAAGATTTTCAAAGGTCTGAAGGTAAAATAATGAACATGGAATAATCCAACTTTGGTGGAGACTGCTGGACTTACAGTTTCTGGGCTTGAGTGTTTGCTGGAGATGTGGAAGTTGATGAGGTTCTCACCAACAATGATGTAGGAGACCCCATAACCGTCATCGGCAACCTTTTTCGTCAAAAGAGGAAAGAAAAAGAGCAGTGAGTTGTTTCTCGACACCAATCTCAGTGTTGTCAGTGTTCAAAAAGTGTGAATTTCTGACATATACAGATGTTTTATTTCCTCATTCAAAATGTACTTTATGTAACACGCTATCCCTTAGTTAAGGTGAAAGAAACACGTATGAAGGACGGATTCATCCATAAAAGACATGACTGCATGAATTAATGTTTTTCAGTTGCAGGAAGGTGAAGGAGAACTTTCTTTTCTCTGTCTTTAAGAGTTACTGTCAGAACTAAAGGATATCTCACCGGACCAAATCCTCCCCCAGAGGACACGTATTCTGGGTGTCTGACCAGGTCAAACAGCTCAACCTGCTGCAGAGGAGTCTGACTGGTGGACAGCCTCCATGGCTCAGACAGGACCTGAACATAAAAAGGTGACAATTATTTAATTCACTAGTCAAAGAAAATGTCCACTTTCTCTTTATTAGTCTGTGGAAAGGTACTGAGGTTAGGGGACAAGTTATGTGATGAGCTAGACTTAAGTATACTAGACCAGACTTAAGACACATGGAGAAATATGCCTGTACACTTTATGGAAAATTTCCTACACAGTTTAATTGCTGTCAGAAATAAACAATGGCTTTACAAACTTGAGGAGCAGATGCAGCCGGACAAAGCGCACGTGTTGTAAATAAATAAGACGGATATGAAACTGATGGTAGCAATTTACGAGGGTAATAGAGAGAGTTCATACCTCTTTGAGGAAAGGTGAGTCTTCTCCTAAGTATTTGGAAACCACGTAGAGACAGAAAAGGTGGCGATCGATGCCATCTCCTGTCATAGCCAGGCGGTACATGTTTTGGTGCTTCTCCGCTGCAATTTTGAGCAACCTGAGGCGCTCTTCTCTCTTAATGGATGGGAAAAGAGGCAACAGAAGAAACGTGACCAGCAATTTAAGAGTATGATACTGGTTGCATGAGTCATGCATGAGCAACAAGTCATCAGTGACTAAAAGTAGCACTGTAACTGTAGTTGAGATGTGTTGCTGCTGCTGAGTTGCCTTACTGTCTCATCTCTGATCATCGCACGGACAAAGGCACAGGTTTCCATCGTGCAGGAGCGCACAGTTTCTGTGCGGCCCTCGCGGAACAAACGCGTCATGGAGGCCTCGTACGTCAGGCAGAACTTCCCTTTGTCCTGTTGAGAGAGAGCGTGGGTCGGCATCAAAAAGGGACGCCGCGGGACGTTGTTTTACAAATTGTAAGTTTACACTAAATTATTGACTTGTTGATTGCAAAAAAGTGCAAAAACTTTTAGGAGGCTTACATTTATACTTTGGGAATGACAGAAGAGAAATATGATGAAATATATAATCTAAACTGCCATTACCTTGGCAGCTACAAAAATGAATGATCTGAAGTGAAATGCCAATTAGCAGAGAGATGATGAACTATCCGCCTTTTATATGTGCTCATGCTGTGTTTTGTGTTACCAAATACAGTGTAAACTAACAGAAAAATAAAGCATCAAACTACAGCTGAACAACATTTTGATTAATTATTCATGGACAATGTTTGACAATGTTGGCTATGACTGCCCTCTGCTGGGATTTAAGAGCAGTGTGCCTGGGCTTTATCTTCTGCACGGCTTTGCATGAAGCTATGGTACAAACCTTGAGAATGATTTATACTTATTAAATAATATTTGCAACATCTGCAGCTTGATATGCTTAAATTTCTAAATTACAAACAAACCATTAGGTGTCAATAGGTATAATATTTTTTTTAACAATCCTTTCCAAAGTCTAGATTGAAGAGGGTTAAATACTTCCATAAATTGGTATATTTAATACACCTAAAATTATAAGCAAAGCATGTAAAGTTCACTAAATGTCAAATAAAAAAAATGCCAATCAAGTTATGTGTAAAAGTAAAAGACTGTACTGACCCTGTAGTGGGCCAGTTGTAGAGCGATCTGGATGAAGGCATCAGGACTGGTGCGGCACTTCTTAATCAGACCCTTTCCAAAGTCAGCGAACGGGAAAATATGACAGTCCACATCATCTGCCAGAGTCCTGGCTATTGTCAGAGAGCTTTCGATGATTTCTTGGCACTGGAGGAAGTGACAGAAAGGTGTGTTAGATACTGACAGCATATCGACAAGGTGGTACTGTCATTACCTTACGGCAATTAAGATATAACTACTTGAATTGACATAGATCTATTTAACAGGCTTTACAAATATCAAATATACACTACACAGCAGGCTTATGCAGCCATACGTCCTAAAATCTCACTGGTGCGCGTAGTTGAAGCTACCAGCAGAGGGAACCCAAGGCCTGTGGAGATGAAATTCTCAGGTACAATGCTGCAGTATGAGAGATGTTCTCACAGTCTTACCTCAGGAGAGAGATCCCACTGCAGCCTCTGGGGTCCTGGCAGGTTGGGGTGGGGCTCCCCACAGCAGTGAGCATCCTCAGTATATCCCAGCCTTAGAGGGTCCATGGAGAGTACATGCTGAAAATCGAAAGTCAAGTTTCAGCAAGACTGACTCAGGTAAACAGCGGACAAGAAATTGAAGGATTGCTCTTTAACTTTTCAAAAGATAAGTAACTTCTTCAAATGTATTTACAAATAATTATCTGACAATGTGATAATTAAAGCTGGAAGCTTATGTTAAATTGATGCACCTCCCACAGATGACCAATGATCGGAGCGTCTGCCCAGGAATGCTCTGCGTTCAGCCCCATGGTGCCATTCTTGAACACGATCAGGTTAAAGGACTTGTCGAACCACCTGAATGAAAACAAATATTTAACACCTTCATTTATAACTGTACTTCTGTCACGCAGTCGGCATCAAAACCCATCAAGTTCATCTGTAACTACCTGTCGTAGCACTTTCCATGGAGCAGGGACTTGGCATAGCTGTCCAAAGACTTGACTGGATTGTCTGCATCGAAGCGCTGCTCGGTGTCATCAAGGGTTACAAAAAAGGCTGCCTTCTCAATGGCGTCCAGAGATTGCTTGTTCTTACCACGGCTGAAGTAGGCTTCACGGGCCTTTGCCCACGGGGTCCTGCAGAATGTTGAAGAACAGTAAATCCAGTATTTATGTTCTGTTGCAAAAGCTACAGAACAGGAATTATTTGAGACTGTGTCAACGTAAGAGTCGAGTCTGCTCATGTCTGACTCGGTACATATCCTGGATGCAGCTCTTTAAACTAAAATAAAAAATATTATATCTTTATTTTAAAAACTGATCAGATATAATAGTTAAATATTGATAACTGCCTTTAAAACGGCACTTGGGCTTTAGTCACTTCAAATTCAGACCTGAATTCACTGACTTAACCTTGACATATTGTAATAGTACATGTCCACCTACAAATGTGAAGAGCTCCAGCTCACTCCGTATGACCACCCACCTGTCCCCTGCAGTAAGTGCTGCTAGTCTCTCCTCTCCCGGTAAGGGCTCCGACTTGTCGGCCAAGATCCTCTCCATCTGCTGCTCTATCTCCCGTGGCAACAGCAGTCGCCCATCGTAAAACATCCACACCTTGTAGAAACGGCCCTTGTGGTACACGGCTATGTGTTTGCTCTTCGTTCATGTGCTGTAGGGTGTCTGGGAGAGAGGTTCCAATGGTGAGGAGGGAGGAAAAGAGGAAAACAAAGAAAGGAAGATGACTGTAAAAGTATTGTGGGTGATGTCAGGAAGAGTGCATGGATGTGTCTGTGCATGTATATGGCCACAGCTTGTCATTTAGGATTATGTGTCACTAAAATGTTTGCTGTAAAGTTCTGTCTATTGAAAAAGAAGGCAGAAGTTCACATGTGGGCAGGAACATCACATGCTTTCATTTCTGTGGGTAACAGGAGTGTTTGTCTCCACTTCTTGGTCCCAGTGGTAAAATGATGTGATGTGCAAAATACCAGATTAGAATTGTGATCAAAACACTTATTTTAGGGCTGGATCTTTTTGTTTTGTGAACATCCTTATTGTGATGTTATATTCATTTGATTGGTAAAATAAAACAATTCATTTTAAAGTAATAGCATATGATGGGAGGGACCATTTAGTTCAAAAACTAAAGCAGCCTGAAATGGGAAGTGCAGGAAGTGAGATGAAGAGGAAAAGTAGTTTGGGAACAGGGCAGTGGTTTGGAATACAGTGAACTGAGGCCATGTTTGTTTGAACAGCACTGTGCACAACCGAGAGAATCAAACTCAAAAACAATGCTTGCATCTTGGATACAAATGTGTGACGCTGTTTTGTTGCCACTCATAATGTTCAAACAAGCACTGGCCGTGTTAAGGGTGAGACAAAAGAGAGGATACTTACACCAGGAACAACAAAAACCCCACATCCGGGTCACACTTAACCTACTGTGCTTCCTCATAAAGTAAAAAGTAACAAATTTTCAAAAAAAAAAAGTGACACTCAATATTTTTAGGATGCAATTCAATTAATTAAAAATTTGTTTCAATGAACTTCTGTGCTTTAGGGCCAGAGAGATAAAAGCTGTTTGTCAGGGCTCACTGTGTCCAATGTCTCAGTAAATTACACATTTAGATGACATCACAGCTCCAGGTCTTGGCCTGAGGTCTCTTTGGGCTTTCATGCTGAACAGGTCCTTGTCTTAGTTTTTGGACTGAGTGTTATATCAAATATTTGAAATCCTTTCCACACTGAGCGTGCATGTTAGTTCTTCTAAGACTGAACAACGGGTCTTAATCCCTAGTTTTGACAAGTTATTTTTTAAGAACAGCTTCCTGCCCCCTTTAGAGTTAATTTGTTCCATGGAAGACATCAAACTTAAGGTGAATAAATAAAATACATAAATATATTATCAGGGAAGCCCAGCACTGTCTTACATTGTCAGGTCTTACTTTAGCACTATCTGTGTATCACGTTCTAAAACTAGATTTCAGTCGCATGCAATTTAGTCCTTGACATGTGCATAGAGCAGCACACATGCAGTCTTAATTCACTGAGGTTACATTATTTCCAACTGCAAAAACAGGAGGACATAATGTCCCAAGCAGAGGTAAAGTAGGAGTGGTGTGGAGGAGGCGGCACTACTAAAGACTCTACCTGTGTCTACACCTGGGACGCGACTGGTGTTGAACATACGCTCGTATTGGGCTGAGCACATGGGAATAGTGTGTAGGAGCATGAGCTGAAAAGCAAAAGGGGAGAGTCAAACACATAGAGATGATAAACTAATTTGCTAAAATCCCAAGAGAGCAGCAGTAGACACACACACACACACACACACACACACACACACACACACAGACAGACAGGGACGGGAGCATGTATGAGATGGAGAGGGAGCGATGAGGGTTGGTTTGATTAGCGGTCCTAAGGAGCAGGAGAGACCTGAGGAGGCTGACACGGAAGGAGGCATGAGCAGGGTCCAGAAACCAGTGGCCCGCCAGCTCAACGCTGCCAGCAAAGCCCTGATGTAACAGCAGGACTTGAACTAAAATATATGTACTGCAAGTGTATTTTGACGAGACAAATCATTAAAACGAATCAAAATACTTTTATCTATGAAAGCCAATGAGAGGTAGTTTTTTTTCAGGGCCATGCTGGTGCGAATGAGTCTAGGAGTCAGGGTTTCCAATGGCTGTTGCCGCAGCAGTGGCAAGGGTCACAGGGCAGGAGGGGTGAGAGGGCACGGCGAAGATGTGCCCTCCTCTTACCTGTCTCCAAACCAGGGATGCGGGTGGTGTTAAACATCCGCTCCCACTGAGCCGAACACAGAGGAACCTTGTTTGCCAGCAAGTATATCTAACGCAGCGTCCGACACGGCAAAGGGACAAAACAGTAACAGAGACAACCGCATGTAAGTGTGTAACAGAGTGAGCTCATGCACTGGTGTTTGTATATACTACATACACAATCAGAAATCTGTGCAAGTTTACGCGACATGTCGTCTGTCAGTATTGTACAAAGGTTAAAAAAAAAGAACAGAATTTGCACTTAAGCATCATGCAGACTGGTCAAGGAAAAGGACTGGCAGAGGTGCAGGAAAAGATGATGCTACTGGACGTCAGTGAAATCACCAGTATTCACTAAGACTTATTCACTCAGCTTCACCCAGAAAAGGCTTGTAAGCTCGTGATCACAGCAGTGCTTTCACAAAAACAAGCAAAAAGCGCAGTGCATGGCTCCCTCCAAAGTGAGAGTTAGACTTAGTGAGCTGTGCACAGTATCACTTGTCTGCATCATCACAGGGGAGATCATAAATAGCACACTTTCTTATGTACACAACAACAGGTTGTCAAAGATAAGCAGCCATCATCGTAAACTTAAAAGACACACTATGATAACAGCGAAGTAGATTATAAATTTCATATCTCAGCTTGAACATTTTTATAGATGAACCAGGGTTTGGCTCTGGACTCACCGGTTTGATCTGGGCTCTGTCCAGCATTCTCCTGTAGAGCATGATGGCATGGATGGCATTACCTGCCCTAGCAGCCTGGACGGAAGTGGGGAACACATAAAGGAAATCCTGGGGAAGAGGAGATTCATGAGATTAAATCCACAGTCAGTCACATTTCATCCAACATGTTGCGCTTGGCAAGCTGCAAATCAAGACATCGAAAGTGCTGGTCTACTGTAGTCCAATTTATCTGCTTAATCTACTGTTTCACCCATTCAGGCTGAAATGTACACAGGATCCCCCTTACTCATACTGTTGAGTTCACTGGGTTCTCGATTACAATTCTAACCCAGTTTTGGACCAAACTGTCCCCTAAGAAAAGTAGAAAAAGCCTTTGTATATAGCTCTCAAGTTGTGCACAGTTGTGTTTCAGGCCACAGTCGTGCAAAAGGGTCAAACTAACGTAACAGTCCAAGAATCCAAAGCTTTTGGAATTGACTCTGGTGTCACCAGAAAAACACTGATGACACACCTACACAGAATCAATCACAACCTATAGAATTATGGCGTCATCTGCAAACAAAAGTCTGAGCCTGCAGACAGACCCTGAGATAAAGACGTCTTACCATGGCATAATAGTTACTGTTGACCATGATGGGCCCGCGGCCTCGGAGGTAAATATACTCTTCCCACCAGTCACTGACCTGCGCAACACAAAGAGAGGGAGGGGAGAAATGAACAGAGGTTGACAGTACTGCACTACACTGACTAGAGACCATGGCTTTCTCGACAGTTTAAAGCTGAATTAAGACCCGGGACAGAGAAGTCATGACAAAAGAGTGGAGCAGAGGGAGAGCGTTTTTGACTCACATAGTTGGAGGCCCACCACGACTTGAGTTTGAGGTACCACTGCAGCCTGGGTCCCAGGTTCTTCTCAAAGTCTTTAGTCAAGGCCTTCATTCGTTCATACTGCTCATCATCCATCAGCGGGCGCACTGACTCCAGGTACTGGAAACACAGAGAAATGCAAAGTCACAAAGAGGGATGCCAGGGGTCAGCAGGTTTAAAGGAAAGGAGGAGATAGGCCTGAAAGACTAGTAATCCATTGTTTCTCTTGTGACAGTTAATGACAGGCTAGCAGGAAGTTTGTTTAGTGGCTCTGCCTTGAGGAAAACAGAACAAGATAAGCATTTAAAAGCAGTTCAGCAGTATTACATGACTTTTTTATCTCAGCTGGCTGCTCAAAAACAATTGAGTCTTCTTTAATCTTCTTCAAAATGCTCTTTGGTTCCAGTCTAATGGCAAAGACCATCACAAAGAATTAGGATTGTGCACAAAGCACTGGTTCAGACAGGAAATGACAGGTGAAAATTACCCTTCGGCAGGTGTCCTTGATAGAGGGAACAGGTAGCCGTGGCAGGGAGTTCTGGAAGCTGTAGAGCATTGGCTTCCTGCCAGAGAACACCTTCACGAACAACTGGACAAGAAGAACAGATAAGGGAGGGAGGGAAAGGGCAAAGGAAATTTAAAATAGCTGTGTGTTTCAGTTGGAAACCTGCAGGGTATGAAGCAAAGTGCAAACACATAACCAGAGGGTTCAACCTAGAGGGCCAAAGTAGCACTTATGGTGCAGCATACACTTCACATGAGGAGAAAATTGTAGCTGGGTCATTTTTAAGACCTACATCAAAAGGAAATTAATATCTTATAGCAATTCATAG
Source organism: Psettodes erumei (assembly GCA_016785225.1). Lineage (NCBI taxonomy): Eukaryota > Metazoa > Chordata > Actinopteri > Pleuronectiformes > Psettodidae > Psettodes > Psettodes erumei. The sequence goes on along the minus strand of JAFBJZ010000772.1, from coordinate 6,799,672 downwards.
TGTGCTTCACAACCAGGTCAATGACCAATATGTAATAATATATCACAATTTAAATGCTGTACAGCACTGTATAGAATATAATGTTATCCTGTTACCTTTAGAATTTTCATTCAACTAATTACAGATTTGCCCTTGCAGCATAAATAGTGTAGCCATTACTAAATGTTACAACTCTCATCTCTCTGGTTCTCACAAGATGGGACATTGTCATCCATAGGCAGGGGGAAAAAACTGCATTATTTACTCATGTGGGAAACATTACCACGAAGACATTCTGGTATGAATCTGCCCTACAGTGACTTGAACAGAGGAGCACATTCATTGGCTCACCATCCACAGACGAGTGGACCACGATACGGAGCCATGGCGTGAATGCATCCAGCCGTGCCACGACAGCAGGCACTTGAGGACATTCCTCATGATCATGATGATGGTGACCCACAAGCTTGTGCCCACTAGAACTCCTCCAACTATCCTCTGGCTGTCTGTGGACATATATTGGCTGCAGACAAAGACGAGGAAACAAAGAGTGGGTAAGAGGGGAACAAAGCCTCAGAGGGCAACACAATATAGGAGGAGCAAATCATCGTTTTCTCTTTTAACGGCACAGTGGAAACAAAAATATGGGAGCTTCTTCTCTCTGCTTCAGAATCCTAACATTGCAATGAATTGGTCTTAAAGGTGGGTGGAAGATGTAATTAGAAAAATAATAATTTTCTCAGTTAATTGATCCAAAAGCAGGCCATTTCATTTTCAAGCTTGAAAAATTAAGCAATCTAAAAGTGTGCATGTTACAACAAACACACAATGGAAACACTGGGCAATAACTGTCATACAGCAGCTGTTGGAATTAGCTCACTAAAATCAACAAAGTCACATTAAACTATTACTGATAAACAACTCGATCATTCATTGTGACATCAAAACACTCACACTATGATCAAATGTTGACAGTTAAATCCTAAACCTTAATTCTCATTGTAGCCAATGTCAAGAATGATACCGTACATACTGTATGAAACTTCATTATTTTGAAAAAAGTGCTACAACATGTGCTTTAGCTTAATATATAGGCCATGTACCTCTGGTGTTTAGCATTTTGTGTGTGCTAACTTGAAAAACACTGTCATAAACAACGTCCCTGACCTGAGGGAAAATCCCCAGAGCTACTGATAAGACAGGCACTGAAGCTTTTTAATAGCAGGAACACTACACACAAAGACAGGTGGTGGTGGATAGCTCGAACAAAATGTCTCTATAGTCTGTAACTGAGGTTCGGCAGAGACAGGCCAACGTGTTTCCACATAAATACCAGCAGAATGTGCAGAACTGCATAAATGTAGTAAAAAAAAAGCATTCCGCTGCCAATGCTTTACAATGCGTGGACCTGTCCTTGTAGTAAATTATTTCTTCCATGTCTATAATCTTTCCTTGATAAACTCTAACTACAGAACCTGGCCGATACCCCACTACATTCACTCAGGGACGTACACTATACCACTTCCTCTCAATCACTGAGCCAAATTGTGTACAGATAAGCATGATGGTTATGCCTAGACATTAATACAGCTCTTCCATGTTCCATATTGTTATATGGCCAGTAATGGAGGGTTCTGGTCTTTCTAAAAACAAATCAAACACCATGTTTTTGTTGGGACAACATGTTAAGAAACCAGGGGTCTTACCTGATAGGTAGGTGTTGGCCTAGTTTAGCGATCAATCCCAGAGAGGGATCCAGCTGTTTATATTTGTTGTAGGACATGTAGGACACAACCACTATCATGAACCCAGCAGGGCTGCCTGGGTACACACCCGTCATTACCCCATTCTGTGGAAACCAAATGCAGGGTTACGGAGGTCATCAAGGTCACAGAGAGCAGAGTCTATGAGGCTGTAGTTTCTAAAAATCACTGTGTTTTCCTACTGATATACGTGAGTTACCACCATCTAAACAAATGATGAAGATGAATGTGTGAAAATACCAGCAGGTATTTGGATTTGAATGACTCAGTATGACTGTGTGTAAACAGATAACTAGGCCAAAGGCTAGTACAAACAGAACAAACAGGAAGGTTAGTGTCACTGTTGGCTGTTTGTAGGAGAGTAGATGCCCTTCCGATGTGAGTGAGTTAATATTACTCAACAGACTTACAGCAGGACAGCAGTCAGTAAATAAAGACCGAGGACTGCTAGGGCCCTTGATGCTGACAATGCTTTATATTAACTGAATATTTACTGAGATCAGAACATGACCTCTGACCTCTCACCTTGAATCGAATGAACCTTTTCTTCCAAGAGTGGAGGCCAGAGAGGTAGACCTGGCGTAGAGCCTCATGGCACAGCTGTAGGTCGATGCCATCGGGGGTGACGGTGAACTGGAAGGCCACCGCCTGGTGCGCTTCTGCCATGGTGGCTACTACGGTACAGGGTCACTGAGGGCAAGGCAGATGGTAAAGTTAGTAAAGTGGAAGTCTCAAGAGAGTTCATGTCAAAGATAAGGTGTGCATGTCGAAAAGAAAAGACCACATCTTCGATTGTCTCTCTTATCATGTTGTTCTTGTTCGTAATTAAATTATCATAACTGCAGTACAATCAACTTACTATGTCTCAAAGAACTATCCGCTCTGTGTCTATTCTAAAAAGTGTATTTATAAAACACATAACATCAGATACCCTAAGAAGTACAAAGAGTAACCAACCCAAGTCATTTTAACTGTTTTTCTGCATTTAAAAAGCTTACTCACAGTGACTGCTCGCTACCAACTCTATATTGTTCACAAAACCTGCATGTCCTTATTTGGGAAATATTGTTAATAATCGGTTATCCTTTAAAAATCAGCTTGCGATGCATGTTTTTGTATATGGTTACTATATCAACTAAGCGGCCTCCTGCAAGGCGACACCAAAAGAGATGCACTGGGCAGTGACTGTGTTGTACAACCTGTTCTTATCCACCTATCCCCCGCCTTTAGTGGAGCAAGACTTCCTGAAAGTATTCTCAGTAGATAGTGAGTTTCAAAGGGGAGTTTGGTCACAAGCCTGTAAAGGATTTGACAAGTGGGTCTTGTCAGTGCTTACCTTACCCAGCAGCAAAGACAGCAGGTATCTCCTCCATCTTATATTAAGTAATACGGACAACAAGTAAGCCTGCTAATAAGAAATACAAATACTATGTTAAGTATTAGCTGGCTGTGCAGATGGGGCTTATGTGTGTGTGAAATTTCCCGATGTAACCAGAAAATGCACTTTCTGAAGAAGCAGTTAAAAGTTTATGAAGTGAAGGTGTCAAATCAACTGATCTGGATCAGCTGTATGGCTGCACTCAGAAGTTGCCATGGTGATGCACAGGGCTTAACTGACAGGTGACAGGCAGATACAGTGTTTCGAGACTGAGAGCAAGACCCTGGACAACATCCCTTTACTCAAAAACTGTAGGTTGTATTGCTGATATTTTTTTCACGAATAGAGCTGGAAAACTTGGCTGAAGACATACATGTGTCATTTGTGTAGATAATGTGAAAAATGACGGCAATGTGGCAGTTTAAAAAGTCCCCACGTTTGACTTTGCACAAAGACTCAAATAGTGGAGTCAATGGAGATGTTGAGGGGATGTCCTGTTGCTTCAGGTCTGACAGTTGAAAAACTGATGGGTCTCTTGCTTCAGGGATCACACTGTGTGAATCAGCACAAATTTCTCTACAATTCTGTGTAAATACTGTCTGTGCAAAATGAAAGATATGGGAGCTGCAAGGGCTGAAACATTAAAGTTTTGTGGGGAAGAAAAGAGCAGCTGAAAGCTAGAGAAATTAAATAACATATAGTGGGCTGTCGTTTCCCACCAGTAATAATAATAATAATTAGGCAGAATAAAGTCCAAGAGTGGGATTGTACTTGTACAGCAATCCAACCAATTATTTCTTACACACATGGTTGCTTCAGTCCATTAAATATACCTAACCACTTTAGATGAGATGCATATTTGTCTGTGACAAGTTGTAGATTAAAGAATAATCTTTCACGAATGATCACCACAGCAACGTTTCTCCTGCAGAGCTCCACTTCCTTTCTGAGAAACTGGGATGCCGTTTTGGGTTTTTTTTTTTTCGCAGAGTCCATTTTTATTTCATTCAACATGAGCACTCTGAAAGCAAGACACGTCGTTTCTACGTGTTCGGTCCTCGGGAGCAGCAGCATCTCGCAGACCTGGTGCCTCGGCAGCCAGTCCCTTCCCCCAGCTACTTGCCAGCATCACATGATCCACCCTGCGCTGCAGAAACTAGGGGAAAGGTCGCAGCGCTCCGCCGCCTGGATACCGGTAAAACTGGCAACGTAGTGCTCACAAATCCTCGTATGCCAGCAAGTATGGCCCATTGTGGCAACAATGAAGCCACGCAGCACGTAGCTTTTGTGTCGGACGCTGCATTATCGGCGTTTTTTCTATTTTCTATACGGCGAAACAGATGCAAAACGCTGTTTAACGTAAATGAATCCCCGCGCACAAAACGATATGGATTTGCGCCACGGCACAGACCGCCACATCATCCACAGCCTCATAAAACCTTCCTCTACCTGTCATTACTCAACACTGAACACATAAAACGTCACAACTAAGAAGCAGGCTCATCAAAAGCACTGTAGGTTACATTTGTTCTGGTATAATGTCAAGTATCCTGCCCACGTGGTCTGTGTGAAACGGGGTCAGTAATGTGCTGACATCACTGGTGCCAATAGACTATATTCTTTTCACTTATCAAAACTAACGGGGTTTCCGGCCACGTGTAAACAAGCAACAAGCCTGTTATCACTGCTTTCATTGACGCTCTTTCAGAAAAGGACACTCGGCTTTTTCTGACCTTGACTGGCAGGTGACACTAATCTACCTTTGCTACATTCCTCTTTCACTGCCACCAAACATCACAGGCCGCCGCCTGGCACGGACATGCTTATTATGCTGTGTTGTTCCTTTATAACGGGCCTGCATGTGCACTGTAACATAGTTGCTAGGTGGCTGTCAATGAATGACCTTTATTTGGACTTTTGCCTACATTCGTGCTGTGAACTTGAAAACTGTCACCGGCATCGAGAGCTTACATACAGCACCGTTAAGTCACACCGCCTCAAGTGCTTTTCGTGCAGATATTCAGAAACGGCCTCTTCAACGTATGTTTTCACAACCTGCTATTAAAATGAATAGCTGTGGGTGCAACATCCCGACACGGAGGTTTCGCTTTCATAAGCCAATATTTGCCTGTAAACTTCATTTCAGGCCGCCCGGTTCCGTGTCTCCGCGGAGGGAAGAAAACCTGCCGTACGTCATGTAAACACCGCGCAGCTCCACGCACTGCGCCGACAAGGAAATGCAACGCACTGACATTAACGTCGACCGCGCAGAGAAAACGGCAGCTTTGGCTCAACTCGTCGACGTTTCCTGTTGTTTTTTTTCTTGCCAAAATGCTCTGTAGCCATATTTGCCAAGCTACTTCCAAGACTGCGGCGTCAAAGTCGAGACGAATCCTGACCCACGTAGTGAAAATCGAAAGTCTGTACTCACCGACCCTTCCGGACAGTCTGAGAGTGCGGAGCTTTGCGTTTCGTTTGGGAATGATGCGACGCGGCTCGGTGGTCGGCGACGACTGCTGTACACTCTGCATGAATGGGAGCCACAGAGTCGTACACACCGCCACACTGCCGGCCCCCTTTTGGTACGTCACATGTCTGTCAGTGGCCCACAAGGCAGGCCATGGTACAAACAGCGCCCCCCCACCACCCCTCACCTCTCATGCTATAGCACAGGTTGTAGGAGAACAGCAGACAAACCGAGGGAAGGTCATGATTCAGGAAACATGAGCACCCGGTGCACCATGTACTCGGGTTGTTTAGCTGCACAGGGAATGTACACAGTATCATGCACACCTGTATCGTGGCAGGTTGTGTCATAGATGTCAAAGTGTACTATTGCTGTACAGGTGTTTGGACAACGCTTGTAACACAGTGTCACTGTAGGGAACTTGGTGTAATTAGCCAAAAGTGAAACAGGTGTTTCTCGTTTCCCCCCACAGGTGTTACTCATCACATCAACGATGACTCTGATTCCAGAGAGCTAGCATGCACGTTAACAAGGCTCTCAAACTGGCATGTGTAAATGAAGTGTAGCTACCTTTTATGCTAAGAATCAATGGACTTCCCCTTTATCTGCTAACTCCAGTATTTGCCCGAGTTGGGTGTCGGCAGGTCACGTCACGCGCTCTCCATTGTTGTCGCCAGCGATGACCTTCACCGAGAGGGTTGTTGTTACCCCTAAGATCCCGTCTCTGGTTGGGTAGGTCACTTGTGAGTCACTGGTTCCAGAGCTGCAGAAAACTGACATAGCAAAACGCAGCCAAACTGGGGGCACTGCTAATGGGAAGTGAACTGGGGTTCCTGCAGTGGCCAGCAAGAACTGTGGTCCAGCTCCACATGAATTACCCATACCTGTGCTTTACAGACCTCTTCCACTGTCACACTTAGCTGAGTGGTAAAAAATAAAAAGTTCTGAAAGTATTCCACTCTGTTGCATTTATAAGGATGACTCACAACAGAACTGTGAGGTGCTGGTCAGTAGTGAAACAATATTTCTGCAGTTGAATTCATTTTCATCTGACAACTGGCAGCAAATATTGTTTTTTCTCCAGCTTGTGAGGATTTTGAAGTAGTCATTTTTACTTAGAGGGACGTTCCAACTTATACATAAGATTTCACAGCATTGTCTCCTATAGAGACCACATGTTAAGCATCCACTAGTGTTGTGTGTATCTGGCCCTGAAGATGCTCCTTCTTATTTTTCTTGAAAGTGTCAGTGACACGACCTTGCTATGATTATCACAGTGCAATCAGACAATACAGTTTAACACATTATCACGTTTGTATCATATGGATGTCTTCACCTCCATGGCGGCAGCACATATGGCTAAAGCTAACGAGTTCGACAGTGCCGCCACTTTTAAAACAATTGGAGAGGGGAAAAAAACCCAGTATCACCTGCATGCCTACAATGTCTCCACCAGAGGGCGGAAGATGACAGCACAAGAATTTATTCATCCAATTACTTTGTTTTGAAGCCTCAGAGCCTAATCGTCTGTGCAAAAAAGGCGGCGAAGTAAAAGTGGCGTATATGCAATAACACAAAGCGAGCGACGGCGTCTTAGAGTTCTTTTTAAGATGGGACCCCGCACGTCAAACACGGAAGCGCTCCCCTGTCCGCGGGGGGGCGCGCGCCTCCCGCCGCTGCTCGTGCGCGTGCGTCGTACTGTCACCGGAGTGCCGCCTGCCACACAGCTGCGGCCAGCTCGCGGCATGTGGAGCTGTGCCGGCGGGGGGCATTGAGTCCGTGTGACCAGCGGAGATTTCCAGTCGACAGTCGAGGGCGCAGACCCTCAGCCCGGTGACGGCGTTCGGGTGACGGATTCCCTGGACGGCGAGGGGGGAGAATGAGAATAGTGGATTTAGTTTGTACTTGTCGCTACAGCGCAGCAGCAGAAGGGAAGTCACTTCTAACGGTAAGCTGCGACGACGCATTGCTATTCAACTGTTAGCGTCACTGCACGCTGCTCAGTCTCCACACTCATTATAACTGTTAGCGATTTAAAAACGCCAGTATGTGGGTGGCCGCAGAAGACGTGTCGCCTGGGTCTCTTTGTCAGGTCCTTTTTTTGTGTGTGTGTTTTACAACTTAATTCACCACCAACCAATAAAGGGACCCCCCCGCTGATTGTAACGGTCACCCGCAGCTGTGGGTAGCGTTAGATTCTGCTCCCGTGTTGCCCGACATGTCGATCTAAAGAGATGGAAATTTACGCTGGTTCTTAATTCTGAGAAATGAAAGAATTTACCGCAAGTATAGTCTGACAACCGCGTCTCTCGGGGGATTTCTCATTTTGTATCACTTTTTACGCTTTTTTTGTTGGTTTTTTAGCATTTTTTGAGCATGTAAACCCTTGACCAGCACGTCAGAGACATAGATCCACGATGGTGGCATCTACATCTGTGTCTCTGTCCTTAATTTTGTGTTCATCCTCTTCGAGAAGTTGCGCTCGCTGTGCCCGCCTATGAAACCAAGTCTCGGGCTGTTTCTGACATCTTCAGTTTCCGCGTTTTGAGCAACGTACGCGTAGCAGGTGTGAGGTGCGCGTTTAAGTCAACTACTTTATTACACTCTGTGATCGCGACGTCACTGTGTGGACTTCGTCTGAAAGGGGGGGGCGGTGCGTGCCCCTGGAGAGAGCAGGATTTCACTCAACGTCGCACACTGCACCTAACCCACAAATGCCATCCAAAAGTAGGCCAGGAACTGGTCCGTATGTAATGTCATACCATGCCATACCATGCCATGCCATGCCATGCGTTGTCCCCTTTGAAAGGTTAACTGTGCGTCTCACTGCCTCGTCTGTGCAGTGGGGGAGGTTACAGACGGTCTGAGTAAAGGATCTCCAGCAGGATCTGTGTGGCTCTCATCCTCTGCCAGATGTCTGGTAGGCATTGTCTTACTGTCATCTGCCCCCCTCCCCCATTGTGTTTTTGTTTTCAGTCTAATGGAGCAGATGTGCATGTTGCCAGTGGCTAGTCCATTTCCTCACAATTTAAATATCCATGTCTTTCACTGACGGAAGGACAGGGAGGAGGAGGGTTTGGTAAATGGGTTGATGTGAGTGTTTTGTGCATGCAGAGGATCCCATACTGTCAGTACAAGTCTACAGACCGTCATCAGAAACTTTGACTGACGTGACTCATTGTTTTGTCCTGCAGCACGTCATCCCGTTGCATGGTTTAAGGAATATGTGTCAACTGAACTTTTATTTGTGGAAAGCTTTCAGGCGCACGAAAGTGCTCCTGAAACAATGATCACTGATGCCAGTAGGATGTGAGCCATGCGTGAGGCAGAGCATGTGAGCCTTTATTTTTTTTATCATGCCCATGAATGGGCCTCAGTCAGGATCATTAGGGGTTTTGGGCTTTTTAGTGCACTCACAGCTGGTGACTAATTCTTTGTCATCTTTCCTGTGGTAAATCATCACTTATCTCACATTGAGGCATGAAAAGGCATTGCTTTCCACTTCCGTCCTGGAAGAACGCACTGCAGCAGCATTGCAACAAAACTAAACTGATGAAAATCATCTTGTTAATTCAGTTTTTCATTTAAGTTTCAACGCAATTAAATCCTAATTTCTTACTCTGAGACCAAACTCAGCGGTCATCCGTGGTTCCTTCACAGTTCTGGTCAGTCAGCGACGGTCATTGTGTTCTGTTGTGATAATATTATTTCAGCAGAGAGGCATCAATAGCCTTTTTTGTGTGCCTGAATGGCGGCATTATGATGGACGTCAAAGGCCTACAAATGCGCCAGTGTCACAAAACGCAGCAGATAGTGACGCTTGGTGCCCATTCTAAAAAAAGACAGATGCACGGGGTATCTGTTCAGAGCTCCGGTGTTTAATATGCAACACAAAGAATGTTCATTATTAAGAACGTGGCGTACGAGAGCAACATGTGTATATATTACAGTTGTTTATGTAAAGCTGAAGCTGAAGTGATGTAACGAGAAAACTGTAAGACAGTCACAAGCTTTTAAAATGTGATCGTCTTTCAGCCATTCTCCTTTTCATGTCACTGTCAATTGAATATCATCTTGGAATCTGGAGTTGTTTGTGGAGATACCTTTTTCTTTGTACATTTTATCACCCAAATCATTCATCAGTCAGTCATAAAAATTGCAGATTAACTGCGCAGCACCATCATGTGTTGGTCCGTTACATTTGGGCTCTGTAAGGAACCTGTGCCAGAAACCGGGGTTTGGGTTGCATGTGTCATTTTGTCTGTAAATCTATTTTTAGTTCAACTGAGGTCATTTCTGTTGAGACGGGAGACTGTCACTCAGGCTGAACACTGCTGCACCCCTGAGGAGATGAATGATGAGTGACGGGATAATAATCCCGAGGAGCTGTTTGTCTTTTGGCATTTGTAGAGAGGCTCAGCTGGGTCGTCTTGGAATTTCCCCTCTGTGATTGTCTCTAGATCAGGTCTTTTTTAGATGCTGCGTCAAATTTAGTTTTCGCTCCAAATACTTAACCTCCCTTCTGTTGTTGATTTATGGTGAAACTTCAGTTTGCCTCCAGTGTAGGGCTCCTCCTTTCCCATGTACCGTAATCCTCTGTTTCCGTGCTTGTAAACATGATTTGTAACATGAAAACCATGGCAACCCAAATCAGCATAATTTCTGTTTGGCTTCTGACTCGAGCTTGACCAACTTACTTCCCCAAACGTTATGTACTTCCTCTGTTCATTTCTGAACCATATGTTATTCTTTTAACTTAGCTTCATATTCAAATCAATTTCTATACAATTCATTGTTACAAAGCCTGTATAGCACAATAGTGATAACGTAAAAGCAGGAGTTAGTGTATTTGGCTTATGACTCTTCCTTGGTAGGAAGAGGATCCATTTCTGAGAATGTGGCTTTCTCAGCAGGGTCCTGTGGGTTTGTGTTTATGAATACAGTTCCCTTGACATTCTGGTCCTCCTCATACCACCCCTTGAAAAAAAAAAAAAAAAGTGCCACTCTGGGAAACAAGGCCTGTCTGGCTGGCTCACTACTCCGGCATCTAAAAGTTTGTGTGTTCATTGTTATATTTAGACAACCCCACCATCCCCCCAGGTAAGGAAGTATGGACGGTTCTCAGGCCGGGTCAGATGCGGGGTGAGGTGACTCCGGCTTGTTATTTCCTCTGTTAAGATGGGGAGAAGGTCAAGGAGTTTTGGGCTGGCGAGGGCTGTCGGCCGCTGTGGAAAAACGCCGGGGCAGATCGACGGCGGTAATAATGAGGGGAGCAGGACAGAAAAAGGCCCCCGGGGACGACGAGCTATTCTGAGCCTTGTGCTTTTCCCCAGCTCCCTGCGCTCTGGATGTTCCGCCGCCGTCTCGCTGCAGTTTCCCGTGCACAAACACAAACGCTACAGCTGCACAACAGAAACGGAGGGAGACGGAGCTTCTGACAGCAGGAAAGACAAAGGCTTTTCTGTGATGGAGGCGTCGTAGCTGGGCCGTGGAGGCTTTTTTCTCTCATTGGTCTAATTGCCTGCAGTGTCATTCTTGTCACCAGGCTTAAGTCGATTACCTAGTTGACACGATCGCAGTGGTCGCCTCGAGCCAATGAATTTAGCGCACCGCTCGTCAGGCTGAATGCGAGTCAATGGCCACTTTGAACAACTCCTGGGAGAAACCACTGGGATTAGAGTCAAACAATTGGCCATTGTCCGTGCACCATCGCACCTGCAAAACATATGCTGGGCAGCACAGGGCTCTGACACTCGCATCCTTGTTATGTCTTTCGACGTTACAGGAGGCAATGACGCTCACGTCTCGGCTTTACTTGCATGTACACATTGTATGCGCAATGACTGGTCGACGCTTGCGCCATGCTTGAACATGATAAGTTAAAACTCTTTTTTGCATAATGCACTTATCCTGGCTGTCTCTCACACCAGAGTGCTGAGCCAAGTGTCGTCCCGTCTGAGCAGCTTTACTGTATCTCCATCTGGAGTCCATATCTCCCTTCAAAGAGAGGGCCGGCGTCGAACAACTCGTACCAGCCTGCTCAGATTTCCTGTGACTTCGTGATTCGTAGCCTGTGGAAGGCTTCCTATTTATAACGGGTCTTTCTTCTTTTTTTTTTTTTTTTAATCCACCAGATGAATGTTATGTTGAGAGGAACTGAACAAAAGCTCTACAGTTCTCTGGTGAGGGGGAACTTGATTGTGTCAGGAAAACGTGGCTCATGTGGATGAATATCTGGAACAGGAGCCCGTGTACCATGAACACCGAAGCTTCCTGCCCTCCTGTGACTCAAATAAAATATTCCAGATCCACTCTCAGGGCTACCTCGCCCCCGCTCCAAACGGAGAAACCTCCGAGTGTTCCCAGTTTCTCTCTCTCCAGCTCTGGAGCCCTCCCTGCCCCCCCCGCTTTTTTCATTTTCTGCTCCTTTTAGACATGTGCATGCTTACGTGCACACACTGTGCGTCTGACACCCATTAAAAAGTGGAGCTCTGAAGCCATGTGGGACTTCAGACCTCTTCATGTGGAAATTGGAGACATGTGGCCGCTTGTTAGCCTCTCCCTCCTCTCCTCAACCGGACTGACGCTCTGTCCTCCGCGGTCACCATGAGCCCGCAGCATCAGGCTCACGTAATGACAGGGATGGCGGAATTCCGCACACGGCCGGCAGAACGCTCTTTAGGGTTTATTGGCATAAAATGAATGTGTACAAACACCGCAGTCGCAAAAATGGTAAATTTCACGTGCGATTTTTGATATTGATCAATTCAGAAGGTGTCAAACGTCATAGGATTTAGCGGTGCTGGAGATAAAGTTTTCTCTCAACTGTCTCTTGACCTCCTGCAGCACAAGGTGACACTTAATTAGCATTCCTTTCTTTTCCAGTGAAATATAAAAGTTTATTTAGGGCTCATTAGAATAATATGCTAATTGTTTACTTGCCTTTGGTAATGGGTGGGTGGGAATTTCCAACCCCACACAAGGCAACGTGGTGTTAAACACATGATGGTCTATGTTGCAGGGTGACAATAAATGACACAGATGTGCTGTCGGCAAAGCGTGAACACTCATGGTTAGCGCGGTCAAATGAGTGCACGGGCTGAGCTTGTCTCATCCCGGAGCCAGAATGTGCCTCGGCTGAACACGCGGCATCGACTAATCGCCCTGCGGTGAAGAGAACGAAACATCTGTCGTCTCCTGCAATTTGGCGAGCGCCAACCGCACAGACAACGTTTGGTGAAAGTGGCAATGCGATCACATCTAAGGAATCGATAGATTTGTAGTCTCCATCCCCCGGCGGCTTCAGGTCGGCCCTCTCATTGCCTTTGGTTCCGCTGGTCGGTGTTTCAGTTGAGGGTTTCAGCTCAAGATGTCTGCCGACTGGTGCACGACACACCCCTAACCTGACCCAGACTGTCCGTCCGGGCCAGAGCAGTGCACGCTGAGTTTCCAGCATCCCACAGCAAGTCGTCCGCTGCCACACTCCCTCTAATCTCCGGCTCTCATTCTGATTTGGCTCTCGTATAATCCACCATCTTAAATCTGATGGCTGCTCAGATTAAGATTGATTATGAGGAAAAAGAGAGATGGCCGTGGACCAGAGGACTTGTTTTATCATATCGGCGAAGTGGGGTAAAAAATTAACACTCCAGCTCTACGTCCTGTAAGTCTTAGTAAAATTACTCGTCCTGATGATTCTACCTCGAGATAGTCTAATAATTTATGGCTTTATCAATGGCATCTTAAATCATGAGGTACGATGAGAGATAAGAAATGACATCGATACGTCAGTAAAAGAACGTTTGACAGCTTGAAACCATGTGCCGTAATAAGATGGATGGGATTCAGAAGGCTTTGCGAGCTGTTTGTGGTTACAACAGAACATATATTCGCGAGCTCGATTTAGATCTCTGTGTCATAACAGGAAATGATGTCACCCAGGCCCCAGGCTCAAAATCGTGCATCCTGTAAGCAACCAGATCATCATACTTAGCCAATCAAGAAAGTCTTGGGGTTTTTTTTCAAATACAAATGTAATGTCAGCGACTCTGTGTGTTTCTGACCCACTGTCTCTACTGGCCAACGTAGCGCATTGTCACCACCGCTACATGTGAAAAGATCCCTTTTTTTTTTTTAAAATAGACAAAATGTGAATACCTACTGTCTCTGCATTTAACTCCCAGCTCACATTCAGTGTTTGAATACTACAAATAATCCACAGATAATTTGAACCCCTAATCCCTCTCTCTCTCTCTCTCATTTTTCCCCTCGTGAACACACCTCCTAACTATACATTCCCCCCACTGTGATGTTTCACTGTATTCACATGATCTCTCTCCCACTCGGTGACCTTCTCTGCTGCTTACTGACTTACCCCCCCCATCCTTCCATCGGCCACCTTCACCCCGACCCACCTTTCCAGCCCCACGAGAAACGAGCCATTGAAAGTTTCTTGCTGCGGTGCTTTCGACAGCGTGCACGTGGAGGAGGGCTTCAGCTGTGTCGGTGACTCAAGGGCAAAGTACGACGTGTGGTACTGCTCACATCTTTTTCGCTGACAGTAAAATGCCAAGTATGGGTATTGTGAGGTTTTTTGTCTCGAAAAAGGGACTTTTTTTCTGGGTTGTTGTCTCCCTTTTGTTGCAGCTCTCATTGAACCTGTTGTTGAAGGAGTGGCGGTCAGCGGCTTCCTTTTCTCCCTGAACCCAACACAATGCTATCAGCAGTCTGGAGACTCAACACAGGAAATAAGGAGCTGGAACCTAAAGATGAAGCATAACAGACCTTTTACGCCAATTTGCCCAGTCGACTGTTTAAAAGAGGACGGACTCTGAAGTTTGAAGTTGTGTTTTCGCTCAGAATGATTCTCACAGCTTTGGCTTTGTGTTTACTTTTGTCTGGTATGCATTTGCTCACAAGAATATTTCAGTACAGTGGATCCTATTTGCCAGTGCCAGCAATCTTCTACGAAACAGTAGGTGCGGCGGGGAGTTGTATTTTCATGCTTTGAAATCGATAGTGTTGTAAGCCCGTTTATCAGTAGCTGTTTTCGAATCAGCAGTACACGCAAAAAGGCCTCAACCCAACTGGTGCACGTCAACTCTGATGTCTAAGGAGGCAGTATATGGATATGATTTTAATCACTTCCACCCCTGGAGAGAACATTATACAGAATGTCACCAACGTCAGCTTTTCACTTCTTGTTGAAACCATACCACGCGGGACCTGTAAATGTAGCCCGCGCATAAAGCAGCAGGCAGTTCTCCCCGATTTTATGATATAGGCCAGGTTAGAGCGAGGTCACCTCGCAGACAGCTTACTCAGCTGTTAGGGAAAAAAATATGCTGAGTCCTCAAACACTGAAACGCCCTGACCTGAGGGGGACAAGAAAAGGGAAATGGTAAAAAAAGAAAAAAAGAAGAGCACAGAGCAGCAGAGTCCATTTGTTCAGTGGTCTGGTTTCACTGAGCACCTGTCAGACTGGGGGCTCAGCTGTTGTTTTGATGGAGAGGGCGGGATGATGTGGTGCTGCTGATGAGGTTTATGATGTCTGCTGAAAAGAACACGTCAATACTAGCATCTTTAAAGATTAGCTCTGTTTGCAGGGGAGGCAGGAGCAAAAGTACACTTTAGTGTTTTGCGTTAGAAGAAGACTATTCAATTGACCGATCAGTTTCCACAATACTTACTACAGCCTGTACTTGAATACCGGGAAGCGTGGATTCGCAAATCGTTTCTGGGACACGTCGCATCGCTCCAGACTAAATGTCTCCCGGTCAGCACTGGGCGCAGGGGTTTGTAGGAGGAAGCTAAAGGGTCTTTGTGAGAGGCGGCAGGTGCCCCCACACCTGTCGCTGCAGGGCATGCCAGACACACACACCACCTGAGGCATCAGCTGGCTTCACACGCTCTCAGGCGTCAGTGAAAGTATTCCTCGGTGCACAGCATTTGCTGCAGGGGGGCTCGCCTGGGACGCCGTGGGTTTTCCTCACAGTGTCACTGAAAGTCTCTGAATGTTTCCAAAGTAAATCGAATTTGGTTTTAAGATGGTTTAAGTGCCGTTGTTTGGCTTATAAAGAAGGTTTACAATCTAATTCATTTAGATTTATGTTAAAGGAACACAGAAATAGCTGGGATTTAAATTTTCTCATCTTGGGCATTAGTCCCATGACAGCGTTTACATGTGGAGCATAACAGCGGCCAGCTTGTGTAACTTAAAATAAACCAGCGGGGCATTCTCAGCCCTGATGTTTGATGACTACGGGACATTCAGAGGGTGCGACTGGCCCGGGCTCCCTTTTATCGCCTCTCTTCCACCGGGCCTGCTAAGCGGAGCGGTTGCATTTGTTCCACCCAAGCGTCACACAGGGATGCTGATCTGGCAGACGCGCAGCGAGGCTGTTCTCCCGCGGGTGTTTGTTCAGCCCTGACAACTGCTCAACGGCCGAGCCGTGCTGGCAGAGCACATCGGCCAAGGCTCGGGGCAGGCTTAAAAGGTCAGACCGGGGTCAGGTGGGGGGCGCCACTCTCTTTTCTCATGTCTCTGTCTTGCTTTTTGATCAGTGTGATTTGGCAGCGGCCAAAGCGAGTTACCATATTAAAACATACTGTATGGACACGGATCCCCTTGACTGTCAGTGTGTCACACTTGTCAATGACCCACTGGCCTACTGTGATTGCAGAATACCCTGAAATGAAGCACAGCCCATGCTTTCTTTCATTTCTTTCTTTCTGCAGTTTTTCTTGTGGTTTGAACTTTAAACTGTGTAAAAACGTCTGAGTCTGGCGACACAGCCGAGGACTGTTGAGCCGTTTACGTGGTATTTGTATGTCCCAAATCAAGCACTGAATGGCACGACTGTTGTTTCAAAAAGTAAGCGATGACAATGTGCAGTGTCCAACTGAACGTCACCTCACACTAAGAACCACCAGCTCTGTCAGTTTGTGCTCTGGGCACATTAACAGGAAGTTGGTAACGGCCTTGTGGCCTGCCTCTTCACTCCCTTTATGGACTCCGGCATGCAACCGCAGAGCACGACGTAGGCCCCGTGGCCCCACGCTAACGTACACAGTGTACATCCTGGCTTTGGGTGGTGTGTTGAATTTGTATGATTTGACAGATGTGTTGCCGTCTCTTCTTTTGGTTTGATTTTGGTGATAATTCCTCAGGCCTCAAGTGTTACCCACCAGTAGCATGAAGTGGTCACATGACAATCTGTAGATTAAAGTCAGAAGTAGATTTCTTGTTGCTAAATTCATTGAATTACACATCCAGTCACATCACATCCTCCATACCAATCAAGTTTTACATTAAAAGTGAATGTATTGTTTTTCCTTTTAGATTTGGACATGAAGAAGGACATAGACACACTGATAGCAGAGGAACGTGCTGAAATCATCTCTAAATATGACAAGGTATGTGTTAATGTTGCAGCGCTTTCCTCGTGGGGGCCATGAGCTCAGTCTTGAAACCCTCTGTGATTGACGCTTTAATGGCGCTTGGAACAAACAAGTAAAGCAGACAAAAAAAGGCTGAAATTTATGTTTTGATTTTAGCTCTCTCTGTCTGCAAAACACGTGAAACATCATGTCTCATGCTGCCATCAGTCCATTCATTTTTACATCAACTCAAACTTTTACCCGGCACGTTAGTTCTGTCCATGTCACAGTTTATTTCGATCTAAAATCACTTTTAAACTTTTCTAATAAGGGGTTTATGGTATGTGGATGTTTCAGGGCAGGCAGGAGGGCATCAAAATTGACCCATGGGAGGATGCTGACTACAGCATCTTCAAGGTCACCGACCGGTTCGGCTTCCTGCAGTAAGTCACCCAACTTGAATCCCTGACGCCTCCTTCACAGTGCTGTGAATTCTCAGATTACACATATATGTTTTGTGTCTCTGACACAGTTTCTCTCTCCTCTTTCAAACATTGTTGAGGCAGTAGTGTTAAACTCTCCTTGTCCTCTCAGTGGCCTTGTCTCTAATTCATGTTTATGTGTTTCTGCTCCAGTGAAGAAGAACTGCCAACACCCAGTTCGCTTGAAGAGAAGGTATGAACTTTTATCTCCTCCATCGCTCGTCGAGATTTCGCCCTTGCACGTGATACATTTACACCCTCTTCACCTTCACATGTACATCTGTCTGTCTTTCCCCAGCAAAAGCAGCAGGAGATCGAGCGAGTGGAGAAATGGCTGAAGATGGTGAAGAAGTGGGACAAGTACAGGAGCAGCGACAAGGTGCGTAACTCGGTAGTGATTCCCGTCAGACACGCCGACAGGCTGAAATATGTGATGTATTTCTTCCATCTCTGTTAATAATCAGTTTTTTTTCCCCATTTCCCTTTTAACCGCAGCTTACTCCCTTATCCCTCCCTTCTCTCCAGTCTAGACGGCTAAAGCAAGTCCATAAGTACATGTGATGAGTCCTTGTCTCTCAAGGGTCTTAACACCACAGAGCAGCATTCACATGTGACCCGTGTGCTTCTTTCCTCTGGTTGTTGTGGTGAAGACTGTCTCTCTATGTTTATAGAGACCCTATTCACGTCTGTCCATATGTCTCTCTCACATCTGTTTCAGTTGGTGAAGCGTGTATACAAAGGCATCCCTCTGCAGCTGAGAGGCCAGGCCTGGGCCTTGCTTCTGGACCTAGAGAAAGTCAAAGGGGACAACCCGGGAAAGTATGAGGTATGATTCTGAAAACTGACGACATTTCCTCTAAAATGTGGATCCTGTGAAAGAGTAAGTACGTATATTTGTCCCCCTGTCTGTCCTTCAGAAAATGAAGCAGCAGGCTCGTAACTTCTCCACAGAGATCAAGCAGATAGACTTGGACGTCAACCGAACCTTCAGGAACCACATTATGTTCATGGACCGCTTTGGAGTCAAGTGAGTTGTTAACTTCGCTCAGCAGACAGTCACGGGGAACCTGATATTCAGTTCATCTGTAAATATGACTGATTCAGTGCCTCTTTTAAACTATTACATCATTTCCACTCAAAACAGTCTGAGTAATTAAAACTTATGCTGATCAAACAAACTCCCTTTTATTTTTGTGGGTCATGGGAATTCTATTCTGAGCTCTTCAGAGACACAGTGTATTTAGCTTTCATAACAAATACTGTGTCCTCAACCTTTTGCCTCATATGGTGTCTCCAAAGATCATGTTTTGGTTTACTGTGTCACATCATATGTTCAGGTTCCTGCAGGGTGTGACCTCACCCTGACACACACACACACACACACACACACACAAGCACACTCAAACATACTCACACATGCACACTAAACCAAAGCAGTTATTTCCTCTTCTCAGTGTTTTATTAGCCTTCCTGTCAGCACACGAAGCCCCACAGGAAATGGCATTCATACAGAAATGTGCAATGACATGACTTGTGCATGTGCAAAAAAACACCATAGTGACCACTGACCACAGTGTCATCTGTAGAAAGCACATACATATAATGGTAATCAAAGTAAAAATAATAACGTATACCTTACATACCGTTATAGAAAGCTTTTACAGCGTTTGCCTGGTGATTGTGAGACAGTTGCGGAGGATGCAGGTTCGTCTTTATCGGTTTAACTCTGAGGACCTGACATATTTGCCTTTCAGTTTAAAGTTTCTAAATGCAAGCAGACCAAAACACCACTCCATCCTGCTTGGCTGCCCACTCCTTCCCTGCAAGTCAACAGCTGGCTCACTTGCAGCGAGACACTGACAGCTATTTAAAGTCCTTTTCCTGTCTCTGTCACTGTCTATAAGACATGCATTTACTTCAGAGGCCTGGAGGGGAGACATCCTCTCTATGTCTACATTATATTTGTTAATGCCCCTGTTCCACTCACACACTCATGCACATGCACTTACACAATGGCTGCCTTGTGTTCATTGTCTGAAACCGTTGAAACTCCAGATGTAATCAGCCACACAGCACACAAACCTGCAGTCATAGAAACTGAAGAGAAGCACCATGCTTTGGAAGAAGTTATATGATGAAAATCTTTTTCAATATTCGCATATTACAATATCTGCCCACATGAAATTATGTTAAATCTGACATCCTCTTTACATGTCAGCTCACTGACCCCTAAAAACAGGAATCCATAGAATAGGATGTTTTTTGTGATCCGTTCATAAAATTGTGATTCCATTGCACAGCAAGTCCTTTCACACCATCAATAAAAATGAAATGATGTTGCTCAGGCACAGGTGCCTGGGATAGAGGGAAAGACTGTCTACAAAAACACACACACAAACGTATTTACCCAGACACTACCAGAATGATATGACTGAGTTTGTCAACCTCCCCAGAAATATTTGCAGCTGTTTGCAGCAGCTGACGTGGATTGTGCTGATTGATGGAGTTAATTTAGGGAAGAGGAGGTTGAGAAATCATTCGTCCTGTGGCCTTGGGGAATTTTCATTTAATAAACTCAGCTACACCCAGCTTGTTCTATTGTTGCCAAGGAATCACATCCTTGTTTTTACCTGGTGGTTTCTCTGTTCCCCCTCTAGGCAGCAAGCGCTGTTTCACGTACTAGCAGCTTACTCCGTCTACAACACGGTAAGTGTGTTTACGCGGGCATGTGTATGTGCGAATACCTAATTGTGTGTTACATAATACAGAGGAGTGTTGTGTGCAGCGGTTGTGCAAACCAGCCAACGAGTTTTCCGTACAGCAGAGAAGAGGCCACGCGCTGTAAACCCATCTGTTCACGTTCTTGTTTGGAGTCTTGGGTGAGATCTTTTATTTATAAGGGTGGCTCCAGCTGAACTTGCAGCGACACAGTGAATCCACATCTATACTGAAATGAAAAACGTTAACCACTGCCAGTCTCTCAGTAATGAGGATTTGTTGCGTTTCCTCGGCTCATGTGATGATCATTGAAAATCTTGGGGTTGTGGACTTTTGTTCTAACAAAACATGGAGTTCGAAGCTGCAAGTAGTTGTACTTTGGGAATTGGGAAAACAGTGGTTAGGTGTGGCCCTACAAAAACTATACACTGTAATATACACTAGATATAACACAATAATTAATAGACATAACATTCTGTCAGTTCCTTCACCACATTTACTTTCCAGTTGTAATCTTAACTGTACTTGCATCACAATAATGTATCTGAAATGCAGTTGTGGATGCTGAGGTCACACAAAACAATGATTGTGTTCTACCTGTAGGTGCCATGAAGTCCCAGTGTCCTGAGGACAATCTGTTGTCCATGCTAAAATACAGTAAATGCATGTATTCACATGTGTTTTAAAACCTTTATCACAACATGTGCGTCTCTATAAATCTATATACAGTATGTTCTTGTATGAGCAGAGATTGCTGCCCTGCAGTAGGGACAGAAATATTAACCCATCCAAAGACAGTCACCTGTACGGTACAGTACAGTTCATCTCCCCAGCCACAAACACACACGCAAACAATCCATGTCTGTTTTTCTGATTAGGTTCTGTAGTCGGTTCCTGTGTGGTAGAGGTGTTTCATCCAGAGGAAATGGAAATGTGCTGTTCCCTTTTTCCCTTTTCCCCTCTTCTCACATGCAGCTCATAAGAAACTGGGTCAGTAGAAGGGGGGGGGTGAGGGAGAGAAGTGTGTTTGTCTTTTTCGCCTATGTGATTGTAGAGAAGAATGTGGAGAATGTGTAGTTTAACCCCAGTGTCACACTAATTATATCTACTGTATTTCCTTGAAAGGATACTTTGGAGTGTCCATTTCTGGCTGTGCATTAAAATCGGCTTAATATGGACAAATTCCAGGTGTATGTTTGGCTTTGTGTATCCGCGCTTGCCAAGGGCGATGCGTTTCATGTAAATCGTTGAATCGCGTTGGGGTCCACTTGGCGGCAGTTCAAGTTGAAGGCACGACAATCCTGAGAATGGATGTTGGGCCGCTAGTAAATATTTTCCCAACCTTTGGTAAAAGTGTTTATAATATTGCGGCTAGAGGGACGGTAGGTGTGTGGCTCCCCCTGCACAGTAAAAACACACACGTCCTCTGTCGGCCTTCAGATCACATCAGACATTCAGGTGCTCTCCTCCCTTCCTCTCCCGGCACCGTCTGCCTCTGTGCTCTGTTAAATTATGAATCATCCCTTTCACTCGCCCCTTCTGTTTAAATGAACCCGTCTCTTCTCATGTGTCTCCCTCAGGAGGTGAGCTACTGCCAGGGGATGAGTCAGATCGCCGCCATCTTGCTCATGTACCTGAATGAGGAAGACGCCTTCTGGGCTCTGTCCCAGCTCCTCACCAACAGCAAGCATGCCATGCACGGTGAGAGGACAGGATGAAATATGTAGCCATAATGTTCAAAAAATGTACAAACATATCAAAAAATAACTGTTCCTAATGAAAAAGGAAATGCCATGTATGGCCAGCTGATTTTTTTTTTTTTTTTTTTTTTTCTCTGTGGCAGGGTTCTTCATCCCAGGGTTTCCCAAGCTGCACCGCTTCCAGGCCCACCATGAACTGATCCTCTCCAAAACGCTGCCGAAGCTCAAGAAACACCTGGTGAGTTGCAGCGCGTCTGTATGACTGATCCTTTCTGACCGCGCTGCGGACGTGGTGCTGCAATAACAAATTGCTTCGAAAGCCGTGGAAGGCAGTTAGTCGAATTAGGTCATTTCTCGTTGTCTGATTAATTTATGCTGCGACAGACCACATGTTCAGAGTCAAGACTATTTGGAAAGTAAGATTTGTGACTGAAAACAGATTATTTGGAGTGATTTCCCATGGAGACTATTTCTCGTTCATTGCTGCCCCGCAGGACAAGGAGCAGATGACAACAGGGATTTACACCACCAAATGGTTCCTACAGTGCTTCATTGACAGAGTGAGTGTTTTCACACATTTCCTCAGCTGTTTAAAGAATACGGGCTGCATTAATGTTCCATCCCCAGCTCTCTCCGGTTTTTATGTAGCCCCAAGCGTATTCTGCTTTTAAACCCAGTCATTAATCAGTATATCACACGCTGTCCCTCACTTCCTTTTGAACACAGCACCGCATCTGAGGTCGTTTTATTTCTTTTTCATCAAACTGACTCTGCTGCCGTGTGTCTCGCATAACAGACCCCATTCACCCTCACCCTGCGTTTATGGGACATTTACATATTGGAGGGAGAGAAGATGCTTACTGCCATGGCATATACAATCCTCAAGTTACACAAGAGTGAGTATGAGGCTGACTTGTCTTATCTTCAGTGCTGAACAACCGCGCTTCGTGTCCAAACTAGTGGCTGCGACCGCGTGGATTACATCACGGCATCACAGCACGCCGCCTCACACGTGGCTGCCTCCTAACTGGATGGCTTACATAATGCAAGTGGCTGGTTGCTGCGGAGAAGAATTGAAAGCTGTTTTTTCATTGGATGCTTGTCTCAGTGCATTGGTGGACTTCTTGTAAAAGCACCTTCTTGACAGGACGCATCCCCAAAGTATCTTTAAAGATAGGCCTGTGTTAGCGGAGTAATGCCTTTTACCAGTGGAGTTTCTGTTGATGCTTCACCATATCAGAAGAAACCTAACATTTAACTCACCCATTCTCTGTTGTGTGCGTCCAATCAGAGCGCCTGCAGAAGCTTCAGCTGGAGGACCTGAGGGAGTTTCTCCAGGAGCAGCTGGCTGCCTCTTTCTTCCTGCCTGATGATGTGGTGGTTGAACAGTTACAGGTTGCGATGTCTGAGCTACGCAGTAAAAAGCTGGACCAGACTCCTCCAGGTGCCGTTGTGTTCCTGTATTCTTTTTTTTCCTATGAAGTGACACTGCTCCTCGATTTATCCCAAAGTATTGTGGGTTTGTTCTTTTGTTGATGTGTTATTTTCTGTTTCCTTTCCAGCCAAGTCGGAGGAGCTTCCAAAGAAACCTCTGGGTGAAGAGAGACCTGTTCTCCTGCTGCCGCTGCAGCCTGACTCTCCTCTGGAGGTCAAAATAAATCTGCAGCACCACAGCCAGCCCAACACAGAGAACCAGCAAACAGATAGCAACACCCTGCAACAGACCCCTTTTCCCGCAGAGCCCCAGGACTCAAGAAGCCCCTCCCGGACAAACACATCTTCTTTGCCTTCACCAGATCCAGTTGTAGTCCACACGCAGAGTACACCTTCTCCTCTAAAGCCTTGGAGGGCACCTCCATTACCTCTAAAACCTGGCAAAGCTCGTGCTGAGGTCGGGTTAGACAGAAATGTGAGCAAGCCGCTCCCAGAGGGTATCCAGAGCGAAGACAGGGGAGGCCTGGAGAGCCAGCCCGGAGACCCAGATGTCCAGGAAGAGCCTGTGGATTGGCCTCCACCCTATGAGCCCCCTGATGTGGATACTGTTACCATGCAGACCGAGGAAGAGATCGTGGACCTCCCAGATCTGCCACCTCCACCGCTCTTTTACCCAGAGCAGAATGACCAAACGCTTCTGGATTGTGAATCACCCTGTCTAGTGACTGGGACCGGTGCAGAGACACAGCGCCGCTCTCCCTCCCCCCGCTCAGCCTCTCCAGTGGTCAATCAAATGAAGCGGCCTCTAAAACCATGCCCAAAATCACCAACATCTCTTGACCTCATACAGAAGAAACCTCCTCCCTCAAAGCCTTCCCCTCCTTGTGCCTTCTCCTCCGCCTCCTCTCCCAGAGCAGCGCCCCCAAAGCCGACCAAGTTCCCCGTCTCTCTCTACGTCCCGGCACACGCCGGAGACAGACGGCCCTCCAACACCTCCCAGTATGACAACCTGTCTGAGGCTGATGAGGATGACCGCTACCTGGAGAGGCTGCTGGGCTCAACTCCTGAGGAGCATCCCAGCATGCACAGCAATCCTCCGCATAAAATTAATAGAGACTACGACCCCGCTCTCTACCCTCTGCCTCCACCTCCTATCTTCATCCCTCCTTCCCCTTCTCCCATTCCTCCCTCACTGTGCGCCCTCCCCAGTTTGCCACAGGAGCCTGAATATGAAGGAGAGGACAGCTGGGTGGAGGACTCCATCATCCCCCCTCCTCCACCTAGTTTTGCAGACAGACTCGCTCCCTTCCAGTGCAGCCCTGTTAGCTGTTCAGACACACACAGAGCCCCCTCACCTAGTTACCCTAAGCCTTTCTCTCGGGGCCCCAGGGACCGTTCTGCCTTCCCAGCACCACTGTTATACACCGGGTCTCCCCCGGGCCACTCCAGGCCCTCAGGACAGTCGGCAGTAGCGGTGCCCCTGGTCCGATCCAGCCCAGACTTTTGCAGGGTTCCTCCAGGTGCACAGCAGCTGCCCAAATCAGTGACCTTCTGAAGTTTTCATGTCTCATTCAAGTGTTACTCATTCCGCCAGGATGATTCAGACCCTCTGTTAATGCTAGATTCATTTTTAGCCATTTCTGAGGTAAAAGGCCAGTATCTCCTCAGTGTGTCAAAGGTTTCTGTGTGTGTGTGTGTGTGTGTGTGAAAAGACTTTTTTTATTGATATGTACAGGTTTCTGTGACACTTGCACCTTTTTGTAAGGGCAGTTAATTTTGTCAAGTGTCAAACTTCTATTTAAAACTGCTGTCTGTTACTGTTTACTGCAAACAAAAACAAGCGTATTAACTCATCTGCTCTGTGTTAGTGCCATACTTGGTATTCAGTTGATCCATTCATTCAATTCATGATAAATTTCCACAGGAATGAGGTTATCCAATACCAGCTGTGTGATTCACCATTGCTTCACCTCCAGTTTGTTTCATTTTGTCCCCAAACAAGTGTCTTAACCCGGTCGCAGTGCACTGACGGTAACAGTTGTAACAAAAGGGCTTTTATGGATACAGCCTAGGTCATCTTTCCTAACGCACACCAAAGCCTGTACATTTATTACTGCATTCATCTTAAACTGTGAGCAGGCTCACTCATCTTAAATGTATGTCAAACTTTAGGAACTGTTAATATGACATGGTTTCTTTATTGTATCTTAAGGTCAATACTTGATAACAAAGGACCACTAAACCAGGTTGCTTAAGTTGTAAACACCAGCAGCAAGGAGGACATGGTGCAATATGTCACTGGTGTAAATACTGAGGGTAGTTTCAGGCAGGTAGCAGTGGGTACTCAGTAGGCATTTTGCTGCTTTTTTTTGTTTTAGTTTTAAATTGTTCTGTTTGGATGCTGTCAGTTTCAAAAAAAGAATTTCAGTGTTATATCTGTTTGTCTGACACTTGATTCCACAGCAATAATCTACTTTTTCACATGTATATGTGCAGTATCAAGGTTATACAGAAATATTCAACATATTTATGAAGAGTGGCTCCATCTAGCGGTAGAAATATGTTACAGCTCGACAGTTGCTCTGCAATGAATCCTTGTAGTTTCAAACACAACTGGGGTGAGATGCTATTGCAGGAAGCAGTCCTGGCCATGACATAATTGCGGCCTGTCATGCCTGTTTATGAATGTGCATGTATTAAGCTCGACTTGAGAACAAAAAAAGGACAGACTCTTTATCACACTGTTTTCGATTGCCACAGACCAAGAAGAGAAGCGAATGAATCAAAGCTACATTTCTTCATATGCACAGCCCTATTTTAAAACCCTTTCAGTGACTTTAATGTCAATTTATTTGAATTGTCCAGATGTTTTTGAGAAATGGAAGTTGAGCCATAACATACTGTACAAGGACCTAATAGTAAAACTTGTTTATATTGTTGTATTCAGTTATACTGCATACTATTACCTGATATACTGTCTCAACATTGGTTTTTGTTTTTGCACTGACCTTTGTTATAACCAAGATTTGCAAATTTCTGTAAGTGTTCAGTTGTTTTCTAACGAGCTCCAGGTTACTGCTCGAGAAACATTTCTTAATTTTAGCCGGAGATGTTAACAGATGTTTGCTGGTTTGTTCATGAACCTTGGTCTGGCTGCTGTGATTCATACCCAAAATCTTGGATCTTAGCCCCCATGCACAAGTATGTTTAGCGAGCTGGAGTATTTTTATTCATGTGACCTGAGTCACAGCTCCTTTCATGGATCTGGTTGACACCAGTGATGCTGGAGCTCAGACCAAAGCTTGTGTACATTTCTGCATCTACTTGTTGGAGTTTTATAAAAAGATAACCCTTAGTTGTCTGTTGCCCTTTCCTTCACACAGAGACAGTCCATATCAAGCGTCAGATATTTATTGCACACCCACCACACCATCATGTAGTCCTGTACACATCTTAGGTTCCAGCTGTGCAGTGCCATTGCACAAAGTAAACAAAAAAGAAAAGGCTATTAATATTAAGGGATTTTAAAGTCTTTCTCATGTTGTCATTAAATACAGCACCGAGTACTGCACATATTATACATGCTTCATACTCTATCTGCCCACACCGTGATTTTCTCCAAGGGAATTAGTTTGGGATTAGAAGTAAAAATAACCATAACTATATTATCACATACACCTTAGCTGTTATCGACAAAAATATTTTTTTAGATGCTGTTGCATAGAATTTGAAGGCTTTGAGAAAATAAAATATAATGGTACATTCATGTAATGTTTCAAATTGCAACTTACAACTGTGTAGGAGACAAAACAAGTACCTTCTCATAGTCACGGTAAATCTACATACAAAAGTGCAATCTGTACATTTTTTATCCACATTTAATATACAGTATCTGAGGTCAACGTGGGAACAGAGCCTATGATTCATTTGCACATATTTGAGACAGAAATTCTGTCTGTAACTTCAAAATTAAGTTAAGTAAGGAGCGAAGTGAAGCTTTAGTGCGGGCACTGTCCATCTGCTGAGGCTGTGCTGCGTGGAGAACTTTCCTGCCACGAGGCAGCAGCTTCTCCCGCCCTGGTCAGTGAAGCACAATAATATCCTTCATATCCTGAGTTGACTCATGAGGTCAGAAAGGGATGCGACACTGGCCCGGAGTTTGGAGTCGTCGTCCTGTCCCAGTGATACTCCAGCCAGGCGTGTGGAACCGTTCGATCCCATGATGCATGGCAGGCTGAGGAACACCTCTGCACCTATCCCGCCCCAGCCCTAAAGCAGACACAGAGCAGAGATGAACCCGTAACACCTCAAGTGCATGATGACAGTAAAATTATGCCTTTTTTCCCAAATAAGAGTCTTATTGCTACCTGAGCCAGGGTGGAGACAGAGTGGGCCTTCATTGTATTTGTCAGGACACTATTTGTGATGTCAGCAATAGACAGACCCACGGACCACGACCGCTGCCCTCGATTCTTCATCATCTCAAACCCTCTGCAAATACAGAGAAATGTGCATCAAGAAAAAAATGTTAAAACTTCAAAATTTGAAAGCAAAAACAATCTTAAACTGGGGAAGCACGATCAAGAGGTATCTATTGTTTTTCTAATCCCGTCTCGGTCCCTAAATTCCTAAAAGTACTGTCAACAGCACCTGTTTCAGACCCTGTTGATCTGCTCCAAAGTCTTCCACACACCACACTACACAATCTCAATCCTCCCCCTAAGGTTCTGCTCATTCGGGTCAGTACCTGTCTAACAATGGTTTGGTAGTGCTGGATCCGGGGGCGATCTCTGGCTGCACACTGGAGCCCAGCCTCGTGTCACTCATTACAGCAACTGCCAAGACAAAAGCACGGACAAGCTCAGTCAGCTGTGTCAGACAAGTGGCTTTCACAAGCCTGGAGAGTGGAAAGAAAATATGTGATGAGCCGGCATTACTGGTTAGGTCATCACATGGCTTAGCTCTGCCTGTAACATGTTTTATGTGCTGTTTTTAAAAAAGCCTCTGGTGACAGGCAGTGGATATTAGGAGTAGCTATAAATACTGTGATGCATTGTACTGGAAAACTGTTATGCAATTCTCTATGTATAACTATACCTTCTCTATGTGTCGTATCAAATAAACATTAAATGAATACATGAAATGAAACCCAGAACAAGGGCAGATGAATAAAAGAGTGAGAAAGGAATGGAGGAGAGAAGACACGGGTGTAATGAACGGAGAGCGCTCTGTGGAAATGTTGAGTCACACAGCAGCAACACAGAATTGCATATAAATATTTAACTGATCCTCTCTGGCTCACCTTTGTTGTCTGACAGTTCTCCCTATGACCCAGGCGGGTTTGTGGGTGTTCAGGTTAATATCCAGAACGTGACTAAGTCGCTCCGAGTCCAGGTTGCACCCCGCTCCAATCACCCGTGTCGGAGGTAGTCCACTCTGCCTCCAGGCGACGTGGGTCATGATATCCACTGGAGTCGGAGTGAAGAGGGAAACAACCGGTTGATGGTATACAAACATGTCAACAAGCAGAGTGGTCTGTCCCTCAGAGGGAGTGTCTTTGGCACCGTGACCAACCTGGCTGTGAGGCGATGAGCATCACGGCGGTAGGACTGAGCCGTGCCAGGTTGGGGATGATTCCTCTGTACAGGTCCACGTTGGTCTGAACCACGCTCACGTACGATTGCTCGCTGCTCCATGCATTGGCGGTCACCACAACAACCCTGGAGCCCGCAGAGGCCGACAAATCTAACACGGGGGAGAGTCGTCAGTAGTTAACTCCTGCACGCATCTCGCAGCAAACCTAGTAGAGAATTAGTCAAAGCTTAGAGCATTGTTGTTTCCAGCAACAAACGCTGTGTAAACTCAGCTAATTTCTATGGAGATTTTTATCACTCTGACAGGTCAGAAATCAAGGTCACATACAGAACAGTAGCTCGGTGAGTGTCAGGTATTGTTTGTTGTCATAGAGGTGAGTCATCAAGGACAGTCTCATGAAGCAAAATCACAGCACAAGAATCTGACATCAGCGACGACTCAACCAAGCGGCACTTGCTGGATCATTGTGTGACGGGGCAGAACGTGACGTACCTTTAGACACCTCAACCTTTGGCAGACTGAAAATCTCCAGATCTGTGCTGCCACCCTTGGTGGAACTCTCAGCAACGTCAATGAAAACCAGTTTGTCCACTTTACACTGTATGAAAGTTAAAAAGAGGCAAAAATAAACTGTAAGCGTTACAATTTAAGAGTTTGAAGTTTTAATCCAAGCAAGGAAAAAGTATAACATCAGTCAGTTCAGATACTTCAACGATAACAGAAAAGTTTTTTTTTTTACCTTAGCCAAAATGCTCATCACAGAAGCCATTCCTAAATCTCCTCCTCCGATAACTGAGACTTTGTCGATCGGTTGATCGTGATGTCTGATTCCACCTGGAAGGAGCATGAGTTAAGCTAACAATAGCAAGTACTTGTCTCATTATTGATCATCAATATCAAGGATGCATATCAAGTGAAGCACCATCATTGATCTGGAGATTAGAGACAAATGCCAGAAGATCGTGGGGATCCCTGTTTTCTCCCGTGGTCTTTGACGACAGAGGGGGATTCTCCTCAAACTTGGAAATCATCTCACTCAGAAGACCCACCACGGACGACTTGGGCTGTTACGGCACAAAAGGAACAGCAGCAAGAGCGGATGAGAAAACCACCCCAACCATGTCGGTACAGAATTTAAAATTTCATCCACAGAGTACAAAGATTTACATAATCCCAGTTGTGCAGCCCCGGCAGATGGATCCGTCCCTTGGCGTCGACATGCTTGCCCTCTCTGATGACCATGTTAGGGGTCGGTCTCAGGAGGCATATGGGAGGAGTGAAGGGGAAGGAGTCCATCAGCCACAGCTGAACGGGGAAGTTGTAAGAGCGGCCTGAGGGATAAAGATGGCACCGTCAGTACATAATATTGACCTCACTGCGACATGTACTGCTCTGGAGTCAGAGGGTCAGGCTCACCTTCATACTGGACCGGGATATTGCCAATCAATCTCAGGAGATCTTTCTGGGTGCTGTCACTGAATGCTGGAAGATGCAAGTGAGCATGTGATGTAATACAAGATGTGTTGAGGTTTACAAAACATGGATTCAGAGTGTTTCCCAAAAAAGTACGCACTGAATGTGCCTGGGGAAGGTTTCATTCCAGGGTAGATTCGATGGATTTTCTGCAGTTCCTCAACAGCGACAGCGTGGAATTTGTACTATCATCAGAGGGAGGAAAAGAAATCCAACTCAAGATCTATCATTACACCAAGACCAGTAACATTATACAGCCACTTCCTTGACGAATTCAGCAGATCATTCAGGAGTTTCTTCTGCGGTGCCTTGTTTAACGTCACACGTTCAAATGAGCTGCGGCCACCACAACAGCACTGGAGGTACACTGGTTTTTAAGATCATGAGGACTTTGACAGCAGCAACTGAAGGACGAGACGACAGTAAATATCCGTTGGCCGATCTTGTAAATTAGCGTAGGCGACAGACGGCCCGATGCAGTGATTTTGTTGTGTTATTGTATTCGTCCAGAGAGGCTTCCTCTCTCTGGGTGTGTTTTGGAAGGATATTTAGCCGGTTAGCCGCTGGTTTGGGTCTGATTCTCTATATTTCCGTGTGATCCACGTTCCACCAGGACATGTGAAGTGACAGAGCTGGTTCGGCCAGTTAGTGAAGGCTGACGGCAGCTCGCCGGCGTTGAGACCTAAACATGTTTCACGTAAAACAATTTCCAAAGCTGGATATTTGACACATCACTAACCTTTGAGAGGGTCCGCTGTAGTTTTTCCGAGCCGAGGTCCATCGTTTATTAAAAGTGCGTGAAACGAAGACAAAACACCCGCTGCTCTCAGGGTTTATTCCCCCGATATTTGATTTCTACTTCAGCTGTGAAAACTTCCGCAAACTTTCCGGAGAAGAAGATCCCACCCAATCGGTGCGTCAGCTACGGCAAGCCAGGAGGGACGAAAATGCACGCAACCACGACACTGGATAATGCTAGCGTTTCTGCTTTTATTTGGTCCTGCTGCGCTCTCTAACAGCAAGCATCCCCAGTCACGAAGTGTCTTTCAAGAAAATGAGCTGCTTAAAAAAAAAGAAACAAAAATGCACACAATTTATGGCAAGAAAATATTTCATTGCTTTGACTGAGAACTAACTCCATTTTCTACAAGTGGCATTTGCTTTGGAATCCAACTGCTTCATGTACGACTAAGATTGTCATTTTCTGAGGAAAAAAAACAAAAACTGACGTAAAAGTAGACAATTCAATAAAAACCATTATGCAACGATTTCTGTCAAATCTTTTTAAGAGTAACACACAAACACATTAAGTCGTAATGTTTTTCTGCATATTCAAGTTGACTTCTCAATCAAAGGTTTTGTTTGGAAAAATATGCAACATCTTATGCTCAAAAATAGCACGTGGCATTGTATGCCATTGTTAGTCTAAAAAATAATCGCGCTCTCCCACACTTATATCTCTCTTTGCAGCTCAGTTCCTTTTAGAAATTAGGACTGCTGACAGTGTAAACCCTGCACTCGGTAAGGGAAATAAATAACATGATAGGGAAAATGTGATAACTTTTCCTTGTATCCTACCAACCTAATGCCTGCATGATTTCTGCATATTTTATCTTTAACCTTGTCGGGCTGTCTCTGACAAAAAATTCTTCCTCTCTTTTCCTCTTGAATCATTGTCATGTGTCCCTCCATTCAAGTCTTTTTCCAAACGGTGAGAAAATCAGACAGCGATAGAGGCCAGGGTGTACACAGTCACTGGGCTCCATGTTTCTGGAGACATTCAGTCAGGCATTGAGGGATTTCAGTTCTTTTTTCTCTTCTTCACATTTTTCCTTTTCAGCTCCTCTTCCTCTCTTTTCTCCTCCTCGAGATCCTCTTCCACAGCCAATCTCAGACTAAAGTAACAAAGCACGGGGATACAAAAAAATGACATTGCATAACAGGAGGTTAATAGTGCAGCTTTCAGGACAGAAAAATGTATGCGAGGTTTAATTTGTTTATTTTCGTCTTACCTCCTGGCCTCTTCTTTCTGCACATCCTTCCAGCTGCTCTCCATGAATTTAAGTGCATAGTCACTCTCTTCCTTGTACCTGAGGAAGCAAAAAGTGTATTCATTTAGAATTTAAATTACAATAAAGCTCTATGTAATTAATGAAATATATATATATATATATATGGGGCAACACGTACCTGTTACGATCATAGCCAAAGATTTCCTTAATGTGCCTGGAAATTTCCTCTGGTTCGCCATCTTCGTCATCAATAAAATCGTCCATTTCTGAGTCATACTCATCTTCTTCATCTTCATATTTCCTCTTGTAGGCAGAGGTGATAGGTGGTAACATTGTACCTGGACAATAAAAACAAATTTAAAAAAGACAAAACTTTGAATATGCAGGGTACTGGATTTGCCCTTTTTCTCAACATGACAATTTCTTGCTCGACAGCTAATGACATTGAAATTGTGTTTTGTTTATCTGTGTTAGAAAGGTTGCTGCTCTCTGACCCAGGAGTAATGACAAAGGCTGCTGAGTGCTGCTGAAACGCTTCATTCAGTTTGGCAAACAAACTCTTTGCCCTGTGGGACTGATTTGGTCTGCAACGCGTTAGCAGCTGTATGCTAAGTCTGTCTTTGTCTTTACTTCACCTGTGTCCTCATGTCCTTCCATTAATTGTCTCCCTTTTGATCTTGAGTTCAATGTTTTTTTAGTTTCTGCAGTGATGGTGTTACTGTCCGCTCTTGCCTTGTTGGCGGCTCCATCCATCTGAGCTTTGGCACTTTGTATTGCTGTACTGAATATTTGAATGTCTCTGTGGTTCTTACCTGGTGGTCTGTTCATCATAGGTCTGGGTGGCATTCCCGGTCTGAGTGGCATTCCCGGTCTCTGTGGCATTCCCGGTCTGGGCGGCATTCCCGGTCTGGGCGGCATTCCCGGTCTGGGCGGCATTCCCAGTCTGGGCGGCATTCCCGGTCGCTGTGGCATACCTGGGCGAGGAGGTATTCCAGATCTGGGTCCACCAACATTCTTGGATGAGATGGTCTCTGACACCACAGTGCACTTGGGTCTTCCTGGTCCCGATCCAATGTTGCCCCCACTACCAGGCTGACCAGGTCCAGCACCTGGAGGTCGGGATCCTCTACCTCCAGGGTGACCCTGAAGACCACTCCCACCAGGCCTGGCCTGTGCCACAGCTTTTGCCTGGAGTGTGCCTCCAGGCCTTGGCTGAGGTTGGCCCCCTGCCCTCGGGGGGCCGCCTGATGAAATTCTCATCGCTGAATTACCACTTGATTTTACTCCAGAATTTATTCCAGGCCTGGGTGGTTCTCCTTTTCCAGACCTGTGGCCTCCGACTGTTGGTCCCTGTTTCAAGGAGCTACCCTGACTGGGCCTGGTCTGTTGGGAGCTCCCGTGATGAGATTTTTGGGCTGCTGTAGCTGTACCAGGAGGCCTGGTCCCAGGAATACCTGAAGCTCTTCCTTGAAGTGATGATGAGCTTTCTCGTTTGGAGCTAAGGTCACTTGAGGTGCTGGATTTGTGGCTAGATGAGGGCTTGGGGGCCCCTAGTTTGGCTGAAACCTGAGAGGATGTGGCTTTTGAAGGAACTACACTGCTTATGGCACCGGATGAACTCGACAAATTAGTCTTGGATCTGTCTCTATCACTGTGAGATATCTTGGGTCTCTCTCTTTCTCTTTCACAAACAGAGGACTTAGAAGAAGATTGGCCTCTATCACCGTGCAACTTCTTCCCTGACCCAGTGGGCAGACTTTGTTTTTCTAGGGAGTTCTTTTGTGGTCTGCAGTTCTTCTGCTCCTTCTCTAAAGTGCTTTTTCTCATTGAACTCGAGCTAGATTGAGACTTGCCATCTCTTTCTCTCTCTGCCTTTGAGTCTCTGGTTTTGTCCGGTCTCTTTGCTTTGCGTTCCATCTCTAGTTCCTTTATCTCGTCAGCTGTGCGGAGCCTTTCTTCCTTTTTCACGACTTTGGGCTTTAGATCAACTGGCTCAAACTGCTTCTTCTCTGCCAATTTGAGTAAGTCTGCAAAGTTCATGGTAGGCGGAGTAGGCTTGGATTTGTTAGAGAAGGACTTGCTACTACTCCCACTAACACCTGTGGTTTTCACTGGTCTCGGCGTCTCTGGCTCTGAATCCGACTGTTCATACTCATAGTTATCCTCATCGTCCTCTGGATCAATTGAGTTATTCCTAAAGTCTTGCATTGATGAATAATCTTGCATATCTAGTTTTGATCTCCTCTTCTTGGGACCCTCTACCATCGGGATGCCATTGTAGCCTTTGAAATTGTCCTTCGTTCTGGAGGCCATGGCTCGTGCTTTACGGTCAGACTTCAACTCAACCCTCTTGGCGAGTAGGTCGTCCTTCTGTTTCTTCATTTGCAGTTCTAAAAACAAGTAGATGCATATCAAATGATCCATCA
Source organism: Psettodes erumei (assembly GCA_016785225.1). NCBI lineage: Eukaryota > Metazoa > Chordata > Actinopteri > Pleuronectiformes > Psettodidae > Psettodes > Psettodes erumei. Next base: position 6,764,866 of record JAFBJZ010000772.1, on the reverse strand, counting down.
ATGATTTTGAAGCAATGACCAGCAAATTCCAATAATATAAATTCACTTAATTTGTTACCTTTCTTCCTGGCATCGACGTGTTGCTTCTTCAGAAGTGCCTGCACAGCAGCAGGATTTACACCTTTGGACTTTGGGTCCTTTTTGGGTGGTCCAGTTTGCAAACTGTATCTCTTCTGCTCAGAGAGGGACAGACGTGGCTTACTGAACATGGAGCAGTTGCACGGAGCTCTTTGATATTTGCAGTTCTCAAATACCCTTCTTATAGGGAGATAAAATTGTATTCATCACATCATATTACTCAGGGAACTACCCCACTGATCTATGAATTAGAACGTGACAGACACACGTCTTTATAGCCTAGCATGCATGTTCACGAGGGTAGAAATTAGCAACATGCTACATTATCCGATTCTCACTGACAGATGAGCTGGCATTTTGTGCGATTAGACGGTTGTCCACAAAATTTCCGTTGTACTGCTGGGCCTGGCTACGTGTTCAACATACCTGTACACTGCCGATTCCCTGGTTTTGCGTGGCGATGTTCAATACATTATCAAAGTCCATCATTTTGGCAGTAGGTGATGGAAGCTAGCCGTCTGAAGCGAATCGAAGCAAAATTCAACCAGGAACGCCGAGCTCGCCGTCAGCGTTTATCTTACAAATAAGGTAAGTTAGCGCAGGATTTATTCTGGTCATACGGCACTTAGATAGCTACAAAGAAAAACACTTTGTCAAACACACTGCGTTGAAAGAAAAAAAAAAACAAGTAGAAAAAATAGCAGTTACACTTTTAACAGTGTACGTTAGCACATGCTAGCCAAGTTAGCTAACCTTGCGTATACTAACATTAGCCAACCAAAAGGTGTGACAAATGGATTCACTCTTTGTACTGATTTAACACACCATACATTGATCAGGTCCATCAGAATAGTTGTACGACTTCAGCCTGCTGACAGAAAAACGCAAAAAACTCAGCCATAACACTCGCCGGGTGTTGGTAGTAGAAACCAACTGCGAGAAAGACCGAAAAAAAATTAAAGGGTTCGGAGAGTACTGTAAGGAAGTAAGATGACTCATCGTCGCGAACTTCCGTCTTTGAGACCGCACGAAGACTCAGCAAAGACGATAAATTATGCCCAGTAATACATTGTGTTATTTGAAAATTTTATCAGGACAAATATTTTTTGTTTACAAATTATACTTATTAAACGGAGTAGATAGATGGGACGAGATGTCAGCTTGTGTAAATTAACTGGAGGCGAAGTAGTAGTTTTTAAGAAACATATATTTTTGCATATTTGTATGCATGTGTGAGATGAGGACGGCTTCACATAACTGTGATGTTATTGTGCTATTACAATGGTCACTGTCCACGTGTCCTCCTGTCTCATGTCAATTCATGGCTCGAGAGGGGGTGATGTATCTTGATAGATGAAGTATGATGGACATGTAACAGTTCAGCAAAGTCGTAGTTTGACTTTAGGACTGAGGTGGGAATTTGATTGTAAAAAATGTAGCGAAAATGTATTTTATCTTTTACGAATGTTTACCATGTGAAAACGTTATATTTGACACATTCCAAAAAGCTATCGAATATTTACAAAACTGTATGAGCCAGGCTATGTTCAATAGCCAATCTGGTTGCAGAGTTACAGGATGAAAATAGTAAACCTTATTAGCGGCTATCAGTGACACAAAAAAGAACGATAGCCAAGCGTTTTTTGTGACTTCATGTTCATTCACAGTGGTTTCACATGTACCTATTCCAACGCACCTATGTATTCTGGGTTTGATTCGTGACTAGAACTTCCGCTTTCTTACGCAATGTCCGTCCCCAAACAATTTTGACATTTGTACACCACATGATGTCGCTACCATTGCGGATATTTCACTTTCCTAGAATACTCTAGAAATGTGATGTGAGGTGCCACCGGAGCAATTTGACAACAAAGGAGCTATACCATTACTGTTACTATCGTACTGTATGGTATCAGTAGTTGAAATATTTACTGTGCAGTTTTTACTGAAGTAAAAGAAGAAATACTATTGGCAGTATTCTGTTACAAGTAAAGAGCCCATACTCAAAATTACACTTCAGCAAAAGTGTGTATTATCAGTAGACCTATCAGCAGACCTGTAGGCCCATTTTGCCAAAGTAAAAGTCATCACTGTGTTGAAAGTCCCATCCAGGGAGTTATACCTTAAGATAACAGCCTTTTAACTTATTGACAAGTTGCTCTTTAATGTCCATAAGAAAAATTTTGGCACAGGAGTTACAATGTCATGAGTTTTGTTGTTGTTCTTCTTTCTTGTCATAGTTGTTGCTGCTGTTTTGTTTTTGCTTGTTTTTTGTTTTGTTTTGTTTTACTGGGGTTTTTTTTGGGGGGGCGGTCTTGATGTCAAAACGTATGGTAATCTGTGACAAACTAAGTGGAGACCTCGAATGGTCAAAAGTACTGATCCTCCACTAACTCAAACTAAAGGGAAATCATAGTCTGTCTTCGGCTAATGAATATCTCCCAATCAAGTTATTGAAACGGAGCAACATTTTGATTTCACACATAGATGTTTGTGAGACTCTCTGTCTGCTTTCTCGCCCAGTCAACCCATTAACACAGAACTGCCGGCGAACAATCAATAAAGTGACATGGACACAAAGGTAACGAAGATCTTCCAGTTCTGTAAAAATGTAAATAAAGGCCATCTGCTCCGGTATGTAAACAGCAGACAAACTCCTCCTATCCGGGCGTCCCTGACGTCTCGGCCCGCCTTCCGCCGCTGCCATGCTCTGTTCCTGTTGGTCAAAAATGGAAGACACGCCCACAACACGGCCGTCCTCGAACCTCCCAACGGACGTCGGACCGCCCACCCGGAGAGAGGACAAAAACAATCGGCATCCCACAGTACAATATAAACAGGAGCACTGACAGCGAATTTAGATTAAAGAAATTCTTTTGTCGACCGACACCAACGAGGGAGACATGGTTTCTCCGGTAACAGTGGTGAGTATCAGCTTCAAACCAGCATAGATATGTTTCTACACACCAAACAGGAATAATAGCTAGTTTAGCTACATGATAACAGCTCCTCCGAAGATAGGATTTTCCATCCTTATTAATGTTTCCGTCTTTATATATACAGCACCGACTCCCTCGAGTTACCAATTCAGCGTTGAGTGTTCTATTTACGTTATTGTTTATAACACAGCATGTCATACTGTGACTTCGGAGGCCAGCGCATGCTCACTGGCTACATTTTAATTAGCAGTAAATAAGCATGTGTGTGTTTGCTAAATTGAAAACGTTGAGCCAGGTGCCACTGGGCACCCGCGCCGCTGGCTGGCTGCCTCGTTATTACGCACGGTGCATCTGTATGCGTGTATGAGGACACAAAACAGGAACTTTTACGTACAGTAGTTCAGCGCAGCCGCTTACTTGATATGTCGGCATGTTTTCAGCAGCGACTGTTCACGCTTCAGAAGGACGTTTCCACAGCTTTCCAAAGGCAGCCCCCCTGACTAAAAGAAACCCGTCATGTGACGACCTTTTTTGTCTGTTTTTTTCCTTCTTTCCTGTAGCCTCCAGCAACGCATGCGCCGAGCGGTGCTCTGCTGTGGCTGGCTTGCTTTTCATCTCCTTTGCTGCAGCTTTGCATAGGCTGTATGGTTTCTCCCGTGCATTAGCTGACCAAAGTGCCACTGCAGGAAACTGACCATTTTGACAAAATGATGTAAAAAAAAAAATAAAATAAAATAATGTCACAGCTACGAGATTAATTTAACCATCTCTTTGCATCCTCTTACTTGGTCATGAAATATAACCGAATTTGCAGGGGCCATGAAGGATGGTGTGGTGTAACTTGGCCTGTTGTGAACCCTGATGTGTACCCTGTCTGTTTGACCGATGCCAGAGAAAGTCTGTGTAGAGAAATGCTCCCCACATAAGCTGGTTGCCTTAGCAATGGCGATGCTGTGCAGGTCCTGGGCTTGTCTAACTTCTATAAATTGTGGTGCAAAGGAATGTGGATGCATTTGCCGGGATAAAACAAAAACAGGACAAACTTTTGTGTCCCTCCAGTTCAATTTATTAATCGGTTCGTAACTATGAACATTGCAATAACTGAAAAATATGAGTCGGTTTGGAGTATGTGGTTCCACACTCTGTCTCAATATATTGTGATCATTATCTCATCAGAGGCGGTTATAAATCCATAATAACATTTACAAAAATGCAGCTGTATTGAGGCCTTTTTTATCTGTCTCTAAAGGTTTTGATGAACGCTTTCACACTCCATGCCATCTGGTGAACAGACTGTTCTTCTCTTAAGAGAATTTATCCTTTACAGATGATGTAGAATCACCCACTCAGGACAGATACGGTCTCAGATGGCACATACTGTTTTTAACTCATGTGGAATTTGCACTTGCTCTTAGGCGCCTGCTGTAGCCCAGAGGTACAGAGGGAGCTTCATTCTGTTTTCTGGATTTATTCTAAAAGTGTAGAGAGATCTGACCCCACCGCCCGGTGCGTTTACTGCACACTTTATTACTCACTTCCAAATCAGAAGCCATTACATAAAGCAGAGCATAGATTATTATACATATATATAAATACTATATATTGATTGTACTGTGCTGTACTGCAGTGCTTGTCCGTAGCTGACCTCAAGTTATCCTTGGAGATAAGCAGCTGTAAGATGGAAGGAAAAACAGTGGTGTGCGTGATGCTCCATAGAAATAACATTGTCATATGACACACATGCCAGCTGTCCCTGCCAGGACCATACTTATGTTACAGTTCCCCTCTGCCAATTTAAGTACACAGGAGTTTACAGGTCTATAACGTGTTTCCTTGTATCAGGTTGCTGACACCCGGCTTGCGCATGACCCTGAATGGTTGAATAGCCATCATCGTGGCTGGATGTTATTCAATGCTTCACTGCTGGGCTTTTTGTTGGTTCGCGGTTGCTGCAGAAGCATAAGTGGCTGACAGCTGCTTGCTGGACTGCACCTACAAGAGGAGTTCTGGCTGAAATGAGTTACCAGTAGTTTGGCCATTTCCAAAACGCTGGAAGTTATTAAGCATCAAAGAATATTCTGAAGCGAACTTGTGAAGTGTGTTGGTGTGTAGTTTAAAACAAGTAAAGAGACATTGCATCCTTGTGCTTCAAAGTATGACATTTTAAAGACTCATTTGTTTGATACCATTGTGCATATGGCTTTGAATAACAGATGCTTTTTTTTTTTTTTTTTTTTTAGAAAAGGGTCAATTGATCCTTATCCCCCAAAAAAAAAAAAAAAAACAACAATGCTTGTCAGTAACCATGCAAATACAGTCAATCGTTAACTATATTATTCTTGAACTGTGGACAGAGGCGGGTGTTTACAGCCCGTCAGCCATATGTGCCTCTCTACTTTTACAAACAACCTACATTTAGGATGTGATCGCTCAGACGGCTCGATGATAACACAATGATTCGATACGTTTGCCTCCCAAATGAGACAGCGTGCGTGTACTTGAAAGCTGGCGACAGCTGACTGTCACACAGGACTCAGAGCTGCCGCTAATGTCCTCTTCAAGGTCCGTGCAGACAAACCGATGAGCAGGTTACAGCTGAGACAGTACCGCCCAGCAAGACCCCGACAATCTCATTTAGATACAAGACACCGAATGGGAGGGCTGAGCCTCAGCGAAATAACGCCATTACGCCTTCTTGATGGAAAAATTTGATGCGATCACTTTTTAGATTAATGGGACAGGGGGCCCTGTATTAGAGAAGAACAATTGCATCAGATATTACAGCAGTAATAGGTGATATGACAGAAACAGTAATATTCTGACATCAGACGTTATCGTAATTTAGATTCAAGTCTAAGGTAGTGTTTATGTTTATTGAACATGAAACTAAATTGAGGCTTCAGGCTTTTTTTTGTTATTTTCCCACCACTGGAGATTTGCAGGCGATTGCAGGTGACACTGAGATAAACGTTTCTCAGAAGATATGAAAGGAGTTGCTTTTTTATGCCTCGTCAAATAGGTGTTCCCCCTGTGCTGCTTTGGTCTTGTCTCTCTCCCTGTAGCCTTGCTCTTATTGTGTAGATGCAGCAAGTTTACATGAAAAACAATGAAAAGGGAAACTGCTAAGTATGGCTCAAGCGCCATGTGAATAGGAGCAAAGGTTATGGGAATTTCTGACTTCCACCCACCTTCCCTCCCATGGATCTGTGTTCACGCTCCAAACCTTTTACTGGATTCAAATGACCCTCAGATACTTTGAGCTTGTCATCACAGATCATTAATGTCCACGGGCAAAAGAGTTTTCGCTTCACTTTATTAAGCGATGAATAGGCCTTTTTTCAGTGTAATGATGACACACTCACTGTGCAACAGCAATATGTTGTTTTCTCGTGTCCTGTGCTGAAGTAGCCGCCACCGGTCCGATAAAGAGAGACTTATGATGCTGGCTTATCTGGGAGTGCTGCCAGGGTCGTCTCCTATGCCTGGCACTCATTTGGCCTTAATGGGATAGATAGACTGAACAAAGATACGCATTAATCTTTATGTCTCCATTCCTTTCATGAGAAGAGAAGAGGAGTGCATTAGTGCGCACACTCCTCGCACTAGTTTAACCTTAGTGGAATAAATGCTGATATTCCTTGACTCTGTAGGAGAAGGATAATGCCTTAAATGGACATGAAATAAAAAAAGCAACAGATTCTTTCCCGTGTGTACTGTACGTAAGCATGGGTACATTATATCAGCTTATTTTGATACTTAACTCAATCTCAAAACCTATTTATCATCTTGTTTTGACGCTGATACTGACAAAGACAGTGAAAAATGTACAGAACAACACCAGTAATGAAATCATTAGTTAGTAGTTAGTTAGTGATAGACCCTCACTTTTTGCTGAGTGCAGTGTGGCTTTCTCAGACAAAAGAGCATTGTCGTCCAGCGTGCTTTAGAGCAACATATGAATGAATGTCTTAGCACCTGCTTAGCTCTGGCCCACCTCATGACCACATTCCTTAATCAAAGAAATGCTCTTCTGGTCAGTCGATGAGGAGTGATGTGCGAGGTGAGGTTTGTGTGCGTGTTTTTCGCCTGAACCCGCGTGTGTGGACTCGCTTGTGGAATCCCACCTCGCTTTTCTCTCATGTGTTAGTCATATCAGGTGCACCCGGGCAGGTTTGAGGTCACTCTAACATTGTGCCTGATCCTGTACTGTAATTTGGCCTGCTTTTTTATTGAGCAGTTGTGTAATCAAGGCCCCCTCCCCTCACCCAGGTGCATAAATCATGTGAACTATAGTGACCCCTCATTTTCTCTCACCTTCTCTCCTCCTCTCTCCCCCGCTCACTTGTTCACTCCTAAATCCACCTGTCATCTGAAGGCTGGTAACTCACCCCATCTCACCGCAGAATATTTGTGGAGAGGGATACAAAATGGCCAATGAGAATAGTCATAGGGGATATCAAATAGCAGCCCTGCCCAGACTCTTCCACCCTTGTCCTGTTGCACTATGACCCCTTCTTCGTGCCCGTCCTCCTCATCTCTCCTCCAGTGATCTCAGCTCTGGTGAACCCTCACTCACTTCACCCCCCCCCCAAGACCTCTGCCATAAGCTGGGAGAGTGATTCCCAGAAACATAGGTGGTCGATCCTTCCAGAGGTGTTGCGAAACCTCTTTCTAACTCTCTGTTTGTTTTTTTGTGACCCTGTTGGGCCTCATCTATTTCAACTGAGAGAAATATGGCTAGTAACACAGTTGGGAGGAAGAAATGGAGACATGAATGTGCTGCACAATTCTCAAGAACATGAGACTCAAGAGAAGAAGGTAAAGCAGGAGAGAAGAGGAGAAAGAAAAACAGGACGGGGACCGAGTCCAAAAAAAAAGAAGGCAGGGAAAGGTTACTGGAGGTCAAAGGAACGGCGTCTGAGGCTTTTCACATTTCCCCTTCTAATTGCTGTTTCTGCTGAGTTTCACTTCAACCACAAAATACGTGCACGTGTGACATTGTTGTAATTCAGTCACCACACAAACACACAACCTGCAGACTGTTCTTGTCCTAACCCAAACCATATGGGGAGAAGTACTTCAACTTAACTGCTTGTGTTCACCTCTTCTAAACAAGGCAGGAGATGCTGTAACACAGAAACAAAAGGGTGCTGACTGTTATGAGGGGTTTCGCTTTCTGACATGTATTTCATGGCTTCTGCCCTGAGATAAAAGCCCGTTTAATAAATCTAGTTTAAGACAGTGTCAGTAGTATCACATTGCCCTAACGCGCCGACTGAGCCAATAATGTAAATATTTCATCTGCTTTCAGGTCAAGAGTGAGGGCCCTAAGCTGGTGCCATTCTTCAAGGCCACATGTGTGTACTTTGTCTTGTGGCTGCCCACCTCGAGCCCATCCTGGTTCAGCGCCCTGATCAAATGCCTGCCCATCTTCTGCCTGTGGGTTTTTTTACTGGCACACGGCTTCAGCTTCCTCGGTGCCCGCTCCAGCGCCCGCAAGATCTTAGCTGGCCTCATCTTTTCTGCTCTCGGTGATGCTTTTCTCATCTGGCAGGAGCAGGGCTACTTCGTGCATGGTGAGTCACTTCATCCCATATGCAGGAGGACCACCTCCTTTTATGTGAATTTCAAGTTTTGAGGGATGATCCTGCTTTTGTAGTTGTAGTTTTGTAGTAGTTGTAGCCTTGTTTTCTGTAGTTTTCATTGCTATTGATAGTAGCAGAACAGTACCTGGGAAGACACTGACATCACTATAAGAGAAGTTGGGTTTTAAACAAACCTCCTGATAGGCCAAACATTTTTTTTTTAAACAGCTTATTTATCATACAAACTGTCCATCATCAAACATCCTTCATGGTTTACAGACATTACTCATCGTTCAACTTCAACGCATCACAGTTTTTATTTCTCGCTTCCAAATAACCTGGTAGCCAACCGAATCTGTTTGATAGTGTCATTGTTAATGTGTTTTTCCTCCCTGTTGGACTTTTTATTGCAATGTCACTGTCTAAGAAATGAGTCTGGGGAGTGCAAATTCGTCACACCCACTAAAGCCACTAGCCAAAACTTCAATTACAACAGACAGGTTGTAATAAACCTCAATGCTCCTTCTTGATTTTATTAAGGCTTTATTTCACATTGGGTAGATAGGTGTAATACCATTTTGTTTGTATTTGGATTTGAATTATTGCTATACTAAATGTAACACCTCACAGGCCTTCTGATGTTTGCCATCACCCACATCCTCTACTCATCTGCCTTCGGGATGAAACCCCTCAACGTGTGTGCTGGTCTTGTCATCACTGCTGTGTCCTCGCTGAGTTACGTCCTGCTGTATCCGTACCTGGCCGGCCCCTTCACCTACCTGGTGGCCGTGTACATCGCTCTGATCGGCTTCATGGGCTGGAGGGCCATCGCTGGCCTGCAGCTGGCCAACGACCTGTGGACTTGGACCAAGCTGTCTGCCTGCCTGGGCGCCGTGCTCTTCATGGTCTCCGACCTCACCATCGCCGTCAACAAGTTCTGCTTCCCCGTGCCCCATTCGCGCGCCATCATCATGGCCACCTACTATGCCGCCCAGATGCTGATAGCGCTGTCGGCCGTTGAGTGTCAGGACGCGGAGGTGGCCAGGAAGAGGACATGAGGTACCGTGGTCCCCGCAGCGACCAGCCACAAGGCCGGAAACGTGGCAGCCAGTCCCCTTCCAGCTCTGAGTGATCATGGACACATCTTACTGCCAGATCCCCAACCCTCAGCCCTCATCTCAGTGTGGTGCTTCCACACCACTGTTACTATGGCAACCGGTCCACTAAAGCCCTCACATGGCCACTGTACCGCCCTACTACCCAACTAGTACAGTAGTGTTACATCCGTATTGTTACCACAAAGATGCGGCGGTATTATCTTAAGTCTTTCCCGACAACAGTCCTACCTGCTTCCTCCGATCCTAGAACGGCTGTCTCTCACCCTAGTTACCATGGAGACAAGTGTAGTAATATTAACATGCTATATAGAGAGAGCATTACTTTACTTTTAACTGTTATGTTTTAATTTAAAAGGGGCATGTTTCTGGGGACCTTCGAGGAGTGTGTGTGACAGAGCTATTTTATGTGTGTGTGTGTGTGTGTGCGTACATGCATGCATGTGTGCGCATTCATGCATGTTTGATTAACACTTTTACCCTGCTTTCCGCCACACAGTCTCATCACACACAGTCGCCACACTGACAACACACACATCTACTTTATATGGTCCAACAATTTAACATTCTATTTTTGTTATTTGTTTTGTTGCCTGAGTCCTTGTTTAGAAAGGGATTTTTTTTTTGCCCGAGTTCAGTCTCTGTTGTCCTGTTTCCCTGAATTAAGGGTGCTATTCTTAAAGTCAGGAGCATATCCACACGTTTTATCATCCACAGTCCCGACCATTTCATTAAGGACAAACACACTGCCTTTGTCCTTGACTAACAAGACGTGCTGGAGAAGAATGACAGAGACAGAAATAAGGCGATGAGGTGGAAAGGCGGGGAGGGAAGGTTTCGTGAATGCAGCCCCCGCTGCGTACTGAAGCTTCAGTGGGAGTTAGAGGAGGTGGAGGTTGTTTTGTGGAAGCTTGCTTCTTCCTGCTGAGATTTTATTGACACTGTCCTGCTGTCACAGAGAGAGCACAATAAACATTGTGGTCCCAGCCATCCGCTGTACGCATTATAATGCACAGTACAGTGCACCTGCCCCCCCTTTCATTGTCAAGTCTGTCTGGCATTTTACAGCGTTCTCCTGCCAGCAGCTTTTCAAGACCTGGTGGGGCAAATGTCGACACATTCACACCCCTGACACCTACAGCTCCCGCTGGTTTGGTTATTAGGAAAAGTTCACGGGGTTCTCACTCCTTCACGAGATCAGCCGACCCATGTTGTCATTGGCCTAGGACCATGTTATGGAGACTGAAACAAAAGGGCTATGTTACTGTTTGTGTGTGTGTGGGGGGGGGGTTGTCTTCAGAAGGCATTCACTCATGCATAATGACACACACACACGCAAACAAACATGTACATGAACATACATGTTGCCCCAGGGCAGCCTGACCAAAGGTTATCCCATTATTCCCAATAATTCCGTGTCTCACTGGATGCTTCATCAGTTTTAATCCTGCAAAATCCACCTCAGGTAATCCCTGTCTGATATTTTGTCCTTCACCTCTCACACACTTTCGCCACTTTCCGAACATTTGATGCCAGAATGAAGTGTCTTACTGAGTATTTAAGCGGTATGCTACGACTCCTTCCTCAGACATCTGCGCATTGTATGTGCATGTTTTGAGTGTGCACGTGTGAGAGCGTGTGCGTAGCCTTCGTCTCAGCTGTTTAGGTGAATGTCTGTGTATACTTAAGACCAGTCAAAACCAACTCAAGGCCGCCAATGCTGTGAACCATCATAGTTTATATGGAGTAGACATGCTACTGGATATTTTACTGGGCTCTTAAACCAGCCCTCATACCGTCACCTCTTTATGTGTTTTACAGCATCACAGTAATGCATAAGTGTTGTCATTCAAGGATGACTTTAAGTTAGTATTGGATGGGGTATATTCAAACTGGGGGCAGGGTATCTATTGTTCCTGTTTCATTTCAGCTTAACATTGAGCAGTTCCATAGCTGAACACACCTCCTCTTGACTATACCCTTACATATTGTGAGAATATGTCACTATCTGATTAATACCACTAACAGTTCATTAATTGGAGAGACAGTTAGTTACAAATATACAATAGCAATTGAAAGTATTACTCATCAACAAAGAATAACAAAGGGACAGGCTTTGTGTGTGTGTAATGGTTCCGTCCACATGCACCCCTATGTGATATCATGAGCTGTATATCAAACATACGGGCATGGAAAAGAAACAGACACATGTTATGGGTTCCTTCTGCTGGGTCAATGACCCCAGGAGCCATTAGTAACACTCACGTACGCACAAAAAAAGCAAACACACACACACACACACATCAAAAGCCACCATGACAGATCTGCTGGCAGACCCTGGTGCTGTTGCTCATCACGTTGTTTTTCTTCTTCTTTCAAATCAACAGGAAAGACCTTAAAGACTCGCAGACCAAGTAGTTCTCAACTGCTGCCTTGCCAGATCGGTTCCTCAATTTTCCTTTTTCGGCCCGCCAGTATGCTCATCAGTGCAATATTTCTGCTTTGTCAGTCAGAAGTGTTTCATCTGTCTGACTGTGACTGCTGTGTCTTCCGTTCCATGTTCTAATTTGTCCTCCCAGCATTGCGGCAAAGTCTGCAGCACCCTGTCTCTCTCTCTCTCTCTCTCCCTCTCTCTCTCTCCTCCTCCTCCACCTCAGCAGCAGAAACATTTTCCATCGGCAATTAATATAAGCCATTGTGCTGAAAGATGTCCACAGAGGCTTGCCATCAGGGTTTAGTGGAGTACAAGGAGAAATGCTGGTTAACCACCATGAGGGGATGGCCAGACTGAGTCAAGCAGTCATACTCATCCTTACTGTGTGAGCTATTTATCTGAGCGCTCCGTTCTCTGTCCTCTGCCACACAAAGCCTCCTGACTTTTGCTCTTGTGGTCTAATGGCTACGTGCCAAAAGACAGGCTTTACATCAAGGTATTTCTGAGATTATTCATGCCGGCCGACCCACACTTTGGAAAACCTCCATGACTTTGTCAAGTGAGGTGGCTTTTCTGAGAGTGGTAGATGAGTGGTGAGCCCTGTGAAGCAAGGCATAAACTCGAACGCTCGAAAGTGAGTCAGAAAGCGGTCAGTTATTACACCTTTGTGGTGGGTTTTATTTTTAAATTTTCAATCTTGTTTCTCCCCCGTTGTCTCTGTTCTCATTTGACTCGGGCACAGGTAACCAAAGCTGGAAGCATAATAGAAAACTGAACTCGTTTCAGCAAGTGGACCTTGTTCGCATTAGAGCCCTCTCATATATCAAACACCCTTTTGTTTTGCAGGAGGCACAGACCCCCCCACTGGTGTGTGACGGTGTCAGGCCTTCCACTTAGGAAGGAGGTTATTCTTGAGTGATACTGTAGCTGGAATTAGATGAGGAGTTGAAATATGACACACGGGATGGGGGGGGACTCCCTTTCCATCCGGCCTGTTAGCTGCCATCCTTTCCCCTACAGATGGCAGGCCAGCAGGCGCATCACTTTACCTCGGCCTGTCAACGGCCCTGTTGTTCTGAGCTTTGTGTGCGCAGACAAAAGGGACCTGGGAGAGCTGTGGGAGGCCAGTGTGGTTGCACATTGGTGTGGTTGCTGCATTGTGAGTAATGAGCTGGAACCAGTAGCTGGGTTTCACTCAGTCCTCTGAATAAGTTGGCACTTTTCTTTGATTTCAAGCTTCCTTTTTTGCCATTTCTTGCAATCTTCGATTTGAAACATTTGCTGTTCCCGTTATCTACATCCACAACTTAGAGCTGTAAAGTTTGTATATAGTTACTCATGATGCATGACAAGTGATGGAAAAATGGACACGACACACCCAGGTGTTTTCTGTTACTATGACTGACAGTCCTCCAACATCAGTATGAGCTTATGAGAAGTATGAAAAACTAACCATCTTTTCTGTGTAATATTGATCTGAATCTACTGTGTGCTGCACTTTTTTTCTGAACCCAATGCAAGGCCAGTCAGTCTCTCCTTAAAACTCACAGCTGTAGTGTTTAAACAAAACAATTGTTACGTACTGTATTCTTCAAGTATTTACTAATTTCTCCTTTATTATTTCTTACTGTTGAAAGACCGTTCATTCATGATGTTGATGGCTTAAGCACAAGAAAGTGATGCACCGAGGCGTGAAAGAATCAGCATTTTTCTTTGAAAAGCATTAATTGCTCTTGAAGTGTTACAAACCTCTTAAAAAGTGTTATCATCTTATTTGCAGAAAAGCAGCCCAAGATGTGTATTTTTTCTGCCCGTCGCTGTGAGAAACGCTGGGTTTGTTTTGCACAAATAACTTTAGATTTTTTATTTCATTGAAGGTCCATTACAATGCATCATTTTGACTTTATTTTATGAACCTTTATATTCTCTGACATGCTTCACCTTGTTCTTGAATTTCACTTTTTGATTTATTTCCTTCATGACTGTAGAGAAAAAATAGTTTCTTTGCTATAGTGAAACTGCTATGAATGTGAATATCTATTGGAGAAATAAATGCAATTACAATGCAACTTCAGCATAATGTCCGTTGCTCTTTTTTCCCCTTTTTGCCTTTGTTGTTTCATGGAATCAACGATGCTGCACTCGAAATGTCAGCCGATATTTATAACTGTTTAGTGTTTTGTGTTTCTGCAGAAGCTGCTGGCCCTCAGCAGCTGAAGTGCCATTAAGGCAGAAAGGGTTGGAGGACAACAGAGACCTCTGTTCCAGAAACTGCGGCACTCCACTCTCTGGCTGAGGTGGAAAATGTGCACTCAACAGCCTTTAACCTGGTAGAAACTCATTGAGGCTTCTATCAGCGATCCTGTCTTCCTCTCACCTTCTTTTTTTATCTCCCATTTTGTAAACACAGACAGGCATCACATCTCATAGTTTATTCCTGGAGGAACCATGCCAGTTCATTCCCAATGTATTTCATTCACCAGCTAGGGTCTTGCCATCAAAGAACTCTCATCTTCAATGAAAATGAGATATCTCTGTAAGTCATTTAAATGCAATGCAATATAACATCAGGGAAACTTATCTGGAATTCTACAGTATTCAGTTCCCTTTTGTTGCCGAAGTCTTTAGTTTCTGTCAAATGCCTACATTGACTATTCAGGCTTTGACTGGAATCTCCTTCCTCCTTATTGTGTCTTCACTCAGCAGTGAAGAGGTGGAAGGTACCGGTGACGTCAATTTAGTGCCTGTTTGTGCTTAATTGATTTGAACCAGGCAGCGTAACACTGCCAGTCCCTTGGTGGCTCTATAGAAATGGAGTTTGTGGGAGCCAGTGTAGTGACGTCAGGATGAGGAGCGGTCTTCACCTCTCTCTGTCTGTTTGGCAGCTCCTCACCAAACCCCACTCACTCTCTCAAGAAGCAGCAGGCTACTCCAGGCTACGACTTTTTTGTTTAGTTTCTTCACAGTGGATTTAAAATAAACAATCACAGTGAGGATTAAATGGACTTTTCATGTGAAAATTTCTGTTGGAGATGTGTGATAAACAACTCAGTCCAACTGAGCAAAAATCCCTTGACACCAAACGGCTGAAGTGGTGGTCTGTCAAAGTGTCAGCAGGGAAAATAACAAGTGTCTTGTGACATCTATGAGCTGTAAAGTGTCATCAACTTTAAATGATTTGCAACCAAATAGTAAATATGACGGAGTTCAGTTCATTTGAACCTGACCACTTACGGTCTGGAACCAAAGATTGGGGGACTATTTAAAAAGAGGCCTGTACAAGGCTCCTCTGATGTGCATGATAACACACTGAAAGCTGGGAGTCAGCACCTTAACCTCACAGGTTCATTTCAAACCCAATTAAGCCGCGGACTACAGAGCAAATGAGAGAAAAAAGTGTTCCATTAATACCTTCTGCCCACATTCTCTTTTAGATTCTTTAAGTATTGTTTTTAATCATCCA
Organism: Psettodes erumei; assembly: GCA_016785225.1. Taxonomy (NCBI): domain Eukaryota; kingdom Metazoa; phylum Chordata; class Actinopteri; order Pleuronectiformes; family Psettodidae; genus Psettodes; species Psettodes erumei. The sequence goes on along the minus strand of JAFBJZ010000772.1, from coordinate 6,749,252 downwards.
CAGTGAAAAACACCAAGAAAAATTCAGAAAGTGAGAAGACAATGTTGTCTGATAAACTTATGGAGTGGATTCAAACCCAGGACATTGTAATTACTTGGCAGATTCTCAAAATAAATAACAAGAACTGTCCAGAGAAAAATCACATTTAGATTTGGACTATTTGCATAACTGGTAGCAAACTACTATTGGCTTTGTGGATGTGGCGCACTGTGAATTGTTGTATTAAGCGATTTTCATTTTGAATTTGATGTGGATTTGCTCGAGTCCTTGTGTTAGTACCAGAATGGTAGCAAATCTGACCTCTAGTGGTCACTCAATGCACTACCATTGCCAGGGGAAATCAGTAAAGGCAAGTTAAAAGATCAAAATAATCTGCATTTTTAGCAAATAGAAAAACAATCAAAGTCTTCAATTCATGTCAATCAACATTTTCTGTGATTTAAAAGTCTTATAATTATTGTAAGTGGCAACATTACATAAAGCATAAGCCAATCAAAGTGCCTGTGTCATGGCAACAGCTCATGCAAATTTCTTACAAAATAAGATTCTCTTTGTGTGCCTGGGTGGTCAGACTCTCCAGCAGGCCCTTGTCATCCTTATCTGTCACAGACAATGAAATGCACAGAGATTAAAAAAAAAAAAAGTTAATTAGTTAATTTTGGTTAATGATTAATCACTCCACTTCCCTCCCTCTCGTCCCTCTCCCTGAAAACTTACCAAAGATCACCAGGTTGCAGGAGCACTTGGCCACCCCCAGGGGGTTCTCCAGCACCAGTGTGTACTCTCCGCCATCTTTGGCTCCACAGGTGGGGATGATCAGGGTGCACACACCGTTGGCTGTGTTGTGCCAGAACCGAGGACAGTCAGAGATCTTTGATTCCCCTTTATACCAGCAGGCCTATGCAGGGGAATTGGCAGAATGCTCATTACTTTCGGGGGAGAGGGGATGACATCAAAGAAAGTTCACACGTATGTTTCAATTATTAATGCTCAGCTGCATCATTCATACTTGTGGGGTTGGCATGCCCTGATAGGCACAGCTCATGGTGCAGTCATGTCCTCTGCGCACAGCGTGATCCTTCAGTGGCAGCAGGAAAGAAGGCTTCACCTGACGTGGTGGTGAGCTATACTCTTTCAAGCGAAGGCTGCTGATGCACTCTTAGAAAAAACATAAAGATCAACATACACTTGCGGACTCAGATTTGTGTTATGCCTGTAAAATATACAGTGCAGAAATTAAATGTCTGCCCACTTACCTTTTTCCTTGGCAATGACGAGAGGTTCCTTCGAGTCCAAGGGATCGCTATCCCCAATAGTGTTTTGGGCAATGACCCTGAAGTAGTACTTCCTCCCAGGAAGCAGTCCCGTGACAGTGTACTTGCTGCTGAAGACACGTTCAGCCACTGTGAACCAAGAGGCAGTGCTGGTGTCTCGCTTGAGGATGACATAATGTGCTCCCTCATCATCGTCAGCCAGGTCCGGAGAGTGATCCCACTGCAGGGTCACCGTGCCTGGAACCTCCTCCTTCAGACAGAGGTTCTTTGGAGGTCGAGGAAAGTCTGATGAAAGGAGACAAGCACAGAAGGAGGGTGAAGAGGAGAATAAATGGCAATGACAGGATCTTGACATTTCCACAAAGCCATCAAAGTAGCTACAAAATGTACAATACACTAAATAACCATTAAACAAAGCACAAATTTAAGGAATAGAGGAATAGGCAATAAAGCCTCCATTATGTACCTGTAATCCTCACGTCAACGTCATAGTGAGCCTCCCCGTAGTCGTTTTTCAGGTGGGCACGGTAGATACCAGAGTCAGATCGCTGAGAGGAGGGAATGAGGAACTGGGAGCTATTCTTGCTCTTGGTGATGACTTCCCTTCCTGCAGTGACGACACCATCCCTGAACCAGGTTACCACTGGGGGAGGCGAGGCCTATGAGGGTGAAAAAGATGTTAAGAAATACTTTGATATGACCTATATGTTTGTGTGTGTGTGTGTGTGTGTGTGTGTACAAGTCTTCTGGCTCAAAGGAACATTAAGAAATTTTGAAAAGAGCCTACAGTGAAGTTAAGGTGAAGGCAAAGTGCTGTTCCAGCTGGGACAACCATCTGGTTCTTCAGCTTTCCCTGGAGATCAAACGTGGGTGCCACTGAAAAAAGAATAGAAGATGAAAGTAAAGAAAAGCGAGAAAAGGGAGCCAAAGGAGACTACAAGAGAATGCAGTGTTACCAGGTGGAGGCATGGCCAAAACACCCTCCAACAGCTCAATGGCCTCTCCCACCCCTCCTTCATTGACAGCACGGATACGAAAGTGGTACTTCATCCGCTCCTGAAGTCCTCCGACGGTGAACCCAGTACCAGTGATGGGGATCTTGGTGGCTTTCGTCCACTCTTTAGCATCTACAGGGCGCACCTCTACGATGTAGCCAGAGGGTTCATCACCCTGCTCCGGAGGTGTCCACCTCAAAGAAATGGAGGAGTTTGTGGAGTCGGAAACACACAGGTTCCTCACCTGGCCAGGAGCACCTCCGAGGGGAAAGACAGACATTTTTTTAAAATGATGTTGGATAGTTCAAATAATATGGATACAGAGAGGGAAGGAGGGAAAGAAAAAGGCAGTTATGGACTCACGTATTGGGTCTTTGGCCAGCACAGCATTGGAAATGGTGCTGGGATTGCCTGCCCCTGCCCTGTTCACACTGGTGACTCTGAATTCATACTCCACGTCATCTACCAGCCCATCCACCATGAATTTTGTATCTGAAAATAATACTATTGTTAGGATTTGGCTCCCTATTCACTGTTTTGACTGCTCTCTCTCCCTTCCCCACTGTGTGTGTTGTGTAGTTCCTGGTCCCATCAATTCACCTTACCACCTGTTACTCAATACCCATTATCATCATCAGCTGCAGCTTAAAAGAAGCTTATCCCATCCAGACTCCACCAGTTAGTTCAGTCTCAAATTGAACTTTCTGTTCCTGCCACGTTCAGTTGTCTTCTGTCTCACTAGACTGCTCTCCACATTTACTGTCTATTCCTGCCACGTGTGGTTACCTTCAGTCTCACCAGTTGGTTCCTTGTTCACCTGCTTCTGCCAGGCTTCTTCATCTCCTGTTCCACCCACATTGCAAAGCAACACCTCTGCTCCATCTGTCTCTGGCCATTCCTCAGATCTTCTGTTCTGGCCATTCACCCATGAGCCTCAAGGTCATCAGGCCCAGACTCCCCTGCCTGAATACTCTTGTCAGCCTCCCCGAATCAGCAGGCAAACCTCACTACCCTTGGTTCCAAAAAGGATTCCCAGTAAACCACTCCCCAGAGCTGAGTATCTCTGACTTTTTAAAATCAGATAAATTGTTTATAGATTTCTGCCTTGCAGAGTTTTTGCCTCTTATGAGCATGATTTTTTTCATTGTTGATTGTTTGTGTTGTGGAGAACTGTTCCCTCTGTTCTTATGTGTATAAATTTGGTAGACTGGTTATGGACTTTCACCTCGTGGATTTTTGTGCCTCTCAAGTGTGTGATATTTTGCTGAGGATCTAGAGTTTTTGTGGACTATAACAAAACAAGCTTTCATTACCTCAAGCCTATATGATGTGTTTTGTCTGCTGCTTTGAGTCCTAACATCACCTAGCTACTAAGCATGGCAAAAATAGATGCATGTGAGGGCATAGATGTAATTAGAGATGTATTATCAAAAAATGAAATGTTAACCTGCTGATCTGTGCTAACGATGTGTGACCAGTGTGTAACAGTGAGAGTTGTTTAAGTAATACAGTAGTATGTCACATTAAAGCAGCTGTTCATGACATCAAAACATGATAGGCTAATATACTACCCCAAGTCTGACCTGTGAGCAGCTCCTTATTCATCTGCAACCACACATTGCTGCCTTTCTTCCTCCTCTCCAGAACGTAGCCCAGAACTGGGGCTCCTCCATCGTGGGCTGGAGGTGTCCAACTCACTGTCATGGTGTTTTTTGTCACATCAGACACTTGGGGCTGGGACGCTGTGCCTGGAGGCTCTGAGGAGGTAGATTTATAACAGGGCAAGTGTTCTCAAATGCAAGAAGTGAAGAACAGAAGGTGAGCTGGCAGTTAAATGATCATTTCAATGGCTGATAAGTACAAGAAGGTGAATAGCGATGAGAACAGTGATGGAGATTACTCAAGTCTTGCCTCTGGCACCCTTTTCTCTAACCTCCCTTTATACTTGGCCCTGGATGTGCAGAGGGGTGATTTTGACAATGGCATTGATGATGATCATATTCACCTATGGGCTCTCCAGCGCGCACTTCATCTGTCTCGAGAGGTTCACTCATTCCCTCTGCGTTAACAGCTCTGATGCGATACTGGTACGCCTGGCCCTCCTCCACTTTGTCATCGCTGAAGACGGTGGTGCTGCTGTCCACCTCACCAGCCCTGTTCCAGGACTTCTTACCTGCCACGCGCCGCTCAATCACAAAACTGGTCACCTGCTTACCCCCATTGTCTCGGGGAGCCTTCCACTTCATCTTGATACACTTTCGCGAGAGCTCGAGGAATTCTACTTTCCCTTGAGGGGGCTTTGGATGGTCTGGAGAATACCATAAAACACAGGGTAAACCTTTCAAATCTGAATAGAATAAAAGTGCTTTTGCTCTTCTTCCCAAACATGTGTTGTCACCCACCAATCACATTCAGTTCCAGGTTTGCAACAGCAGTGCCGCAGCCACTCTTCAGACGGAGCATAATTGCACCACTATCCTCTCTTACACATCTAGTGAGCAAGTAAAGTGAGGAGAAACTTTTAGGAATGTGTATCTGTGTTTTTCATCTGTCTGGTTTCAATCTGCACCCACCTGCTGAGCACCAGGGAGGTGCCATCAGCTGTCCTCTCCACCTTGGTTCTCTCATCTTCCGTGACCTCCACCCCATCCTTGTACCACGTGACCTTTGGAAGCGGTTTGCCTTTGAAGGGGATCTTTATGGTGGCTGTCTGGCCCACCTTCACTGTCACAGGTCTGGCCCCCAGTAAGTCCAGCACAGATGAATCAATCTCTGGAGGGTCTAGGAAACACAGTTCATGTATGCTTGATTCAGTTTATATCGATTCTTTCATAAAGTTTTTAATTTTTAATAATGGTTTAAGCCATTTTGGATATAGGTTTGGTGGCTCTAGTACAGTAAAACCCCCGTGGCGTAAGATATTGGATTCTGTTGACTTCTAGTGGTAGTATGAAAAAAGATACTGCAAACAGGACCACAAGCTAACCTCCTGTATTATAACACTGACTGGATTAAAATATTTACATGGTGTGTGATTCTGTGAGGGTGGCATGAAGCTTGTTCCAGTATGTATATGCCCCACTTGTGAATACATACCCAAATGTCAAACACACACACTGACCTGCAACAGTGAGCACAGCCTCACTCTCAGCGCCCTTGGCTCTGAAGGTGTACTTGCCCTCATGGGCATCATTCACATTGGAGAAGATTAGCTTGTGGACAGCTCCCTGTTTGACCACCTGAACCCCACTCAGCTCTGAAATCTGGCAAAACATTACACCAGTTTTTACATGTTGACATGTCAACAACAAATAAATGAAAATGACTGAAAATGATGGCAATGAAAAAGTTTTGTTATGATGCCATTCAGATTGTTTATTGTAAAAAAACAAAACAAAACACACACATGGGGATGAAGGCTTAGACACCTTCATCCTCTCTAATATTGTCTCTTACCTCCACTCCATCCTTCAGCCACACTCCGTCCACCTTCTCATCATCAAGAACAACACACAGCTCAGCATTGGAGCCTGTAGGACACTGAGCATCTGACAAACCACTCTTCACTGAGGCAAAACGCTCTGGTGACATGCAAAAAAGAGAGCTTTATTAGTCAGTATTACTTCTGTACAAGTTGACTGACAGTAAAAGCAACGACAGACGAACAGATATCACTACCATCCACTGTTAGATTGGCAGACGTGACATATTCATGTGTGTCGTTGTCCTGTGTGCAGACGACAGAGTACTCTCCCCCATCTGTCAACTCGCAGTCCTCGATGATAACCTCTGCCCTCCTTCCGTCGCGCACGACAATGTAGCGGCGGCTTGCTGTGATGTCACACCCGTCCTTCAGCCAGCGAACGTGCACGTCCTTGGAGCTCATCTCGCACTCCAGGTGGGCCTTGCCTCTCTCCTGCACGCGGACATTCTTCAGGTGGCTGGTAAACTTGATGGGAATCCCTGGATAACCGAGAGTAAAAGGAAGAAGTCTGAATGAGGGTTTATTTGGCCTTTACCAGCATGATGCACCCCGAATTAAGTGTTACTTTCTGTACTATAATCGCATGCAAAATTAGCTTAAGCGCTTCTAAAATGGAACAACACAATTATCAGGTGAACAGATTTTAATTGTGCATCCACGTACAGATATAGGTTTGTTCTTCATGTTCAGTTCCTCCACATATACTACACCTTTGTCAAAGCATCATCATGAACAAGAAAGATGCTCTGCTCCTCACTAGCTGTAATTAACACAAACTCAATGACTATGCTTCTGTTCCTGCAACCCCAGAGGACAGCCACATGTCCTTGTGAAGATATTTACATGCCCCAGCTTGCACCTTAGGCAAGTAAGCATCTTGTTATACAGAGCCGTAATAAATGAGCTTGTTGTGAGGAGGGATTTGGTTGGATTACTTTCAACTCAGCACTAGGAGGGAAGATTTATTATGCTACCCATACATCTTCATTTGGAAAATAGAGGAAAGATGATGTTGTTTAGAGCAGCCATGGAGGAACGAAGTCTCTAAGCTCAGGGGAGAAAAAAAGGCAGTAACTGCTCATCTCCACTGAGTCTGAAGGGGGAAGTTTATTTCCTTAGAAATGCTGGCTCCACTAAAAAAGGAAGACTCGACCCTTTTGGGGAAAAACAAAACAAAACATAAAAAGCACACTTAAAAAGTTTTGACGATTGTAAAACCCAACGCTTGTCTCCGTACGTTCAATGAAAAGTGGCACGGTGGCTGTGAGGTCTCCGATGCTGATGGTGTAGTCTCCTGTGTCGCTGACTTTCACGTCCTTAATCTTCAAGGTGTAGGTCAAACCATCCTCAGACAAGGACACTTCAAACTTTTCATCTCTTTTTACCTCCTTTCCCTTTACCTAGAAGAACACAAATGGTTTTGGGAAAACTTTCACATTACCTTTGAATCATGAATTAGGCTCTGGTGTTCATATCTACAGTACCCAGTCAGAATATTTCTTTTCCTTTCATCTAAGTTACCTAAAGTAGACACCAAACTTCTAGAAATTGTCCTAGAAAACTCTTCTTACTATCTCTTCCAAGACACATTTCTGCAAAATTGTAATTAAGTCATTTATTGTGTCTTCTTCAGTCAGATACAAACCGTCCAGATGAGTGGTGCATCTGTCTTCTTGGAGAGACGGACCTCAAACACAGCAGTCTGGCGCTCTGTCACTTTCTTTGGCTTGAAGTCAGAAAGGAATGTCAGGGGTTCATCTGAAAGAGAGGCAAGGGCTTTGTTATTATACGACTTAGAGACTAATTCATGCAAACTCACTGAAAAGGATTTTGTGACGAATTAGCAGCATCTGTGAGCTGCAAAAGATCTTCGGCAATCAAGGCATTGATATGTGGGTGTTCAGAAATATAGGACGACTAAGAAAATCAAGGTTTTGTCTATCCGTGTCCTGTAGATGAGACAAAAGATGACAAACAGGATAGGGAAGTGACACTGAAGGTCACAAAGATGGTCAGGTCTTTACGCTCACATAAATCTTGTCTCTGTCAGTTAAACAGTCCAGTAAGTCCAAATAACCTCATTGACAGAACACCATATGGCACAGGCGTTAGGATATGAGAATGGCAAGGAAAAGAGATGGTATAAAACAGTGAAAGTGACACTGAGAGGGACTAAGTTGTGAACAGTGGGATGGGGTTGAGTCTCATTCTGCACTTGCCTACGACGTTAAGCCTGGCTGACAGCCTCGTGTCTCCAACCTGCAGAGAATAGGTGCCCATGTCACTGAGGCTCACGTTGGAAATGCACAGCATGTGTTTGGTTCCCATCTGTTTCACTTCGTATTTCCCATGAGAGTACTGGATCCGCAGCAGCTCCGTGCCCTGAATCGTAAATAAAAATGCCTGGATGCTGGGGAGAACTCACAAGTGGTTTATGTAACAGAAACAGACACACAGACACACAAACTCTGACATGCTCACACAAGAGTCAGGCAGCTAGAGTTTACCAGAAACCACTGCATCCTGATATTTGGATCCTTCAGTTCCAGGATGGTGTCAAAGATGACATTGGTGTCAGGTTTGGCAGTGATGTCCTCCAGGGGCTTCAACACACGGACCATCTGGTAAAGTATCAACGAATAAGTGTAACAATCAAACATTTATTTACAGATAAAGAAACCACAAAAAATGACAACATGACACTGGAAAGCATTTTCTTTACTTGAGTGTTGTTGTGCAACAAACCTTTGTTGCTGTGGCTGTGTTGTAGGACATTTTACTTTTTTTTCCCCTTTCCATTCTGCTCTAATTTAAGCTTTTTTTCATAGCATTTCCCAAACCTTCTCTTACTCATGTGATCCCAAGGTGTATGAACAAGCTCTCTGTTTGACAGGCCCACCTCCACCTCCTCTTTCTTCTTCATCTCCTTCAGCTTCTTAAGGATGCCTCTGAAGTCAGTGAAGCCATACTCGGCACAGATTCTCTCGTAGTCCTTCTTGTCAGCTCCAGCCAGGATCTTTAACATCTCTTCCTCTGATGGTGGCTTCTTCTCCTCTCTTTTCTCCACACTGCTGCATGGTAGAAAGAAATAAGTGTGCCTGCGTGTTTCCATACACATTGAGTATATAGGTGTATACCGGGTTCATGTGCATGTATGTCTGACATCATATGCATATGTGCAATGACAGCTCAGAAGCATCTTCCTCTGCCCCTGTGGCAACACTGGTACAGGGTGGAGCTCTTTAAATCTCGCCCTGTAGATATTTCTGGATGCATGCATGCAAAAAAGAGAAGGATCTGGGGGTGGATTAAAGAGAGCTCCATCACACCTTGACAGGTTTTAAGAGTGTCATGTTTAGCATTAGACTGTAGACTGGTGCTCCTACCGTTTCTTCAGCATCTTTTTGAAGTCCAATGCTGGATCTAGAAGCAAGGATAGAGAAACTTTCACCTGAGGGGCTCTGTGAAAACAGCATGCAAACTAAGCTAAGAGAGGTTCCCACAACATATTCTATGAAATGGTTAGACTCACTTTCTGTAACAATGAGGGATACAGAGTAAGTGGCTTCGCCGTGCTTGTTGGAAGCAATGCACTTGTAGACATCAGCGTCCTCCAGGGCCAAGTTTTTGATCTGCAGTGGAGGAAATGCATTACAGGTTACATAAAAGGAAATGAAATGGCTTGCTGGATGCTTACTCTAAGGCCATTCGAAACTGTCACACTGTCATTACGTAGCCTAGTCACTTTAAATCCCACTGCAGTACTTATTTTAAGCAAAAGGAGGCAGTGTCATGCTAGGAATACACGATAAACATTTAGCAGTGTAACTTAACAGTCATCCCTCACCAGAGAAACAGATGGCAAGGGGAGATGCATATGTCAGCACCCACAAGTTAATTGCTTTATAATAGCTATTTAAGCTTCACTTAAGCTCCCCGGCTGGTACAGAGAAAGCGCTAAATCCACTCCAGAGTAGTTATAGATAAAAGGATCAGAGAGAGAGTATTTTTTCTATCTACTTTTCGTCATGATGCATGGTGTGTTGCCTGAGTAGACAGCACCGAGATGCCAGAGCCCCTCAGCTTAGCGACCTTACCCTGTACAAAGCCTGCACTTTGTGCAAGAGTCTGTTTTGATCACACATTTCCTTTTTGAAGTAATGCATTTTGACTATACACTGTATCTTTAAATGCAAGTGGATTCATTCAAAAAAATACTCGCAGATACCAGTGCTCCATTTATTAAGTGAGTAACTGTACAATATAATAAAGGTAAACTAAATCGTTCAGCCTTTTTAATGTGTCTCACAAATATATAAATATAAAACACAAACATTAATTTCGATTTTAGATTTATTCATTAATTTTTAGAGGCAAAACCTGTCAGCAATATCCTTTAATAAGTGAGGAAAAACTATGAGCTACAGTGTGTAGTTGCACTGTCAAACCTTGAGTATGTGCTGATTGTTGATGTTGTCACAGAAAGACTTAGCTGCATCAGACAGTGGACACCCGCTGGCTCGTTCCCAGCTAACAGTGGGCCGGGGATTCCCCATCACTTTGGCCTTGAACACTGCATTGTCACCTACAGTTGACATTGAGACAGATCTGGTTAATGCACATTTTCTGCATGAGAATTATTAACGTTATTTAAGAGCTGTGTTTTTTGAAGTATCCTGGAGCAATGAGACTGAATGTTTAATGTAAATCAGATCAATTGCTTCTCTCTCTCTCTCTCTCTCTCTCTCTCTCTCTCTCACGCTCCCTCTCTCGTCTTTTCTTGTTTTCCCTCTGAGAGCAGCAAGTCTAAGGTCACTCCATGAATGTTAATGCTCGGGCTACTCGGCAGAGTTCTGCATTTTGTCACAGGCTTTCTTCTGCAAGCCTCTTAATCTATAATTCACAGGTAGAGTCAGGGGGGATAGGGTTAGTCGTGTGTCTTTGTGCTCTGTGCGTCTCTGTCAGGACTTTGATCAGAGTGGATTTACAGCGCCTTCACCCAGAGAGACAAATTGCTATATAAAGTCTACACATTGCAGCAAACTTTTACTTCCCAGTGGAGTTTAGCTTGTGTCATCTGGAGTTTCTGGGCAAAGTATGGGCAGGGATCTAAAATTAGCTCACACAGAGTTCTCTTGCAGTCTCAAGGGCTCACAGTTGTTTATAATGCGACGTGAAGAGAGATATTAGGGGGCTTAAAGGGCATTTCTTGAATTTTCAAGGCACTGTGAGAGGAAAGGGGCAGTTCACCTCACCCTCTTGGACAGTGATGGGGCGCAGCTTCTCCTCGAAATCTGGGACAGACTCTCCCTTGGGGATCTGAGGGGATTTCTGTACCTGGCTGAAGGACTCCACCACAGCTGAGGTCTTACGCTGAACACCAGGGCTCTCTGATAAAGGACAATCACGTCATAATCATGTGCAGGAGCCTTACAGGCAAATATAATGTTATCATCATGACTCTGAATGTGTTCTGTGACACCATAGTACTTAATAATGTAGTTAATTAGCTTTATTGTTGATCTGGACTTGGCCAGGAGCTTAAAATAGGAGCCTGACATAATTAAGCCCCCGATGTTCTCTGACGTTGAAGCAGAAAAAAAGAACGTTTTACACGGTGAATCAGGTAAGAAATGTCACTTGAAGCTCCTATTTGAATTACGTTCATCAATTATGTTACTTTTACTCACAGTAATGATAACTCTAATCTTCCATGCCATTTCTCATAATTAAAAAGGTTACATTACACAGCATGGCAGATGGGGAGATTATGATCTTGATGAATAATTCATACCGTCCATGGTCCTTGACAAGCCCTGGGACACTTTTCGCAGCTTGGTGGAGCTTGTGGAGGAGGTAAAGGTTGCAGAGCTGGAGGAGGAGGTGGAGGATATGTGCATCTCTGGCACCTGCCTCATCTGCTGCTCCACCTGCTCCATTCTGCCCCCAGTGGCTTGGATGAGCTCTGCTGCCATGATGATGATGTTGACGCAAAGGTGGTGGTAATCTGTCCCTGGCTGATGAAAGACACAAAGAGAAACATGAAATTCCATTTGTACAAGTGGCAGACAATGCTCATTTTACTCCTAATTCTACTGGGTATTGTTGTGTTGAACAGCGCTGAATTCTGCTACATTTTCTCCAGCAGATAAGAGGCACCAGAGGGACAGAGGACAATCCTAGCCATCCTCTCCAAATTCACACACTGACACAGCTAATATCCTATAGTGCACTCAGATAGCAAAAGAGGGCATTTCAGAGAAGATTTGGTACTCTGTGTACTTGCATGTGTGCAAGTGTACGCCTGAGTGCTTACGTGCGCGTTAGTGTGATGAACACACATCTTTGCTCTGTCTCAGTGGTAATTAGATTTGTGTTTTCAGAAGCACGCACCAAAAAATGATTGAAACTCACCTCCCTTCCTCTGCTCATCGCCTGCCCTTTCCTTGCTCTATCATCCTCCTTTCAAGCAGTGACTACAATGGTTCTTTGCCTCTGACAGGCTCATACAAAGATCCAATTAAAAAGGTAATCCACACACCTGCTGTGTGAGATAAAGTATTGTGTTTGTACCACAGATGAACTGTGCTCTTCCTCTCTTATTCTGAATCTGAATTAGCTCTCTCATGTCCAGTCCCCATTTCTTCATCTCTGCGGGTGTGCTACCTGTGGACCGAGTTGTGGTGTATCCACTATGTGCATCTTTGCCTGCACATAGTAGATACACATCACCAGTGGCTGAAGGAATAAGACTGTTCTATACAATGCCAAGTACTGTACTGTGCACTCACCGTACCTATTGATGAAACACTCAGCTCAATGTGATCACATCTATATTTCCAAGCTCGTAAACAGAATTTTCCTTTTTGAATGACAGTCTGGTTTTAGCGTGCAAATGTCACTTTATAAGCCAAAGGAACAATTTAGACTCTAAATGAAAAATGTAAATCCAGTCGGTATTTATGTGAGTTTATTTATGCTTCCTGCAGCAAATACACAGCATGCTGGAGTTGGTGAACTAATTAGTTTCCGTAAGCTTTGATACTTACCAAGGGAAGTTGTTTTTAAGCAACCGCGGCAAACTCTTTGATGGTATAACTACGGTCTAAAAGGGATAGCAAGTGACTCGCAGCTACAAAGTGCTGAACAGGTTGCCGCCTCACTGCAAGTGGAACACAAGAACATCTCTTTGTGCTCCCTACCCCTCTGCCTCTTTGTTCGCTGTCCTTGATCTCTCTCTCCCTCACACTCACAGCATCCAGCACCCCCCCCCCTCCACACACACACACACACACACACTCACCCCCTGCCCTCCCCTTGGCTCTATTATTTCAGAAAAAAACAAGGCACGCAACCAACCAAACTTACTTGTTACAGAAAGGCCCTGACTTTCTCACAGATTTAGTTCACGCCCCAGGTTTGTGGTTCAACTGCTTCCAGCCCAAATGTCTCCTCTTATGATGTTCTTAATCCACAGGCTGCTCCCCTCTCAACGGGATCCTGCCGCTTCAGTCTCCCCTGCTTTTCTGGTTCCTTTTTGGTAGATGAGCCAAGGATGGTGCATTCGGCTTAAGCACCTGCTGTGTCCTGTCTCTGGACAAATAAGGCTCTGATACTTTCTGGAGCCTTGCCGGGCCTGCACTGGGCTGGATGCATACATCAGCTTAATATTTCCCCCAGGTCGGTTAGTTTGAGGGTCCACTGTGGGCCAACTCAGACTTGTATTTTTAATCATTAACATTCTCCTAAGAGCATGTGGTGATGATGGAACGTTTTGAGCAGACTCTGCCTTTGAGGCGCACCCTCCTCTCTGCATTTGTGTCACAGCTCTCAGTGCATCATTAAAAAATGTAACATGCAACAATTTTGACATACTGAACATTAAACAAAAATAGATAAATTTCCCATTATTGTTCTCCGCTTGTGTGTGACCCTGTGTGTACTTCTAACCTCACCAGTGCTCCTCATGATACCACAGTCTCATAACAGTCTTTTGTGATATTGTCCAACACTGAACTAGGCTGTTGTTATGGTTAAGGTGAAGATAGTGTTGTATATGTCACGACAAAGAGGTCAACTGCCATAACTGCAGTTATGAAGGAACAATTGAAGAGCCAACCAGGATGTGATTGCCTCTTCATAAATAATTCCCATGTGAACAGTAGTTTAAAGTACATATTACACTACATACAGTAACAAGTATAGCTACTGAAATGGCATATTTTGGGGTAGATTCACAGGGGCGATACATCAAACGTGTGTATAGTACCTGTTGACTGATTGGGCTGCCCCTGACTTTTACAATCTCAAACAAGGTCAGAAATGACATTTAGGAAATATTCTTCATTTAATGGGCTTGAAACAAGCTCATTATCAGAGCTGGGTAATGCATGGATGTTTTATTACAAGTCAGTATGACCTGCCATCGATATGTTCTTTGAGGTGACAGCAGAAGCACTTAAGTGTGATTGTTTGGTTGGAGAGAAAGATAGATTGATATAGAGAAATAAGGGAAGATAGACATAGAGAGCCCCATTGGAATTACTTCCCTCTAATCCTCTTTGCACTACACCTGGCTAGAATACTAATGATGGAGAAATGACCTAGATTTCTCTCTTAGCGCATTCATACTCACAGCACAAAATGTAATGAATGTTCATTGGTTGAATTTTATTTTGCATGTCTGCTGTTTTCTTCTGTCAGTGCTGAAACTGAGAATGGCACCACAAAGGGATATTCGCTCTTGATGGAAGATACGCTCTCATGCTACAATAGTCACCATGTTCCCACTTGTTTGAGCTTCTTCAGGGGCTTCATGCTGAATGCAACCCTTTTCTTTGAGAAAGACGCCAAAAGATTGCAAACAAAAATCATTCATGTTCTGTCTTTTGATATTGCACGCTTTATAACAAAAAATTTAACCAAATTTTACATGGTTACAGCTAATATAATACTGGTGGCAGGGCTATTTTTTTTATTGTTGCTGTGTTTGAACACTTCACCTGTTGTGGAGTGATCACATGCAGTAGCTGCAGATTTGCAGGTCAAAGGTTAAGGTGAACGAGTGAGTGTTTTTGGTTGCTACTGTTAACCTAGGGTAGACGCAGTCAAATAAAATTCTGCCGAATGCTCTTCAGTATGGCAGCAGCTGTAGCTATGTGATGTTAAATGCTCCAACTGAACTGCACATCTCAGGAGACATCTAATTTTCATATCTGTCCAGCTGTATTCAGAAGAAACAGCTGCAGAAGAGTGTATGTGTCTGTCTTTGGTGTGTATGTGTGTGTGGGTGGAGGCTGAATGGAGAAATGATTGAAGTCAACTTCTCAAACTTTGAAACTATAATTATTTAAACATATTTTCCATCACTTTTGCACTCTGGAGCCCATTTGTTGTTGAGAAATATATATTTATAAGCTACTGAGTTAATGCAGAGGAATATTTGCAATGAAAATGTAAAAACTGATTTTTCTATTTCTTTCCTGTCCCTCAAGTATCATCTTCTCTCCCTGATCCATGCTCTCCTCAATTTATCTTTCTTCGTCTCGACTCCTCTCTTCTCCTCCTCCCTTCACTTTACGGCTCCCCATCTCCTGTTTACCTCCTTACTCATCCGTAAACATGGAAGAATGTTATTTCCCCAGAAGGAAATTCAATAGGGCACAGCGGAGCAGAAAGAAATGCCACTCCGCACCTGTTTGGGGAGGAGGAAGCTTGGGCGCAGAGTGCAGCCAGAATTGATCCGGCAGGATGCAGGAGGCAAAACCCCTTAATCCCTGTGACATTTTAGCTCAGACCTCTCATCAAAGCCTGCAAGTTGCTGTGCTGCCCAGTAAAAAAGAAGGTTGGATGTCTGTGAGAGACCTAAAGAGATGGAGGCTGGGGGACAGACAGACAGACGTGCAGGGACAGACAAAGAGACAAACATCGATTAGAGATATTTAAAAAATACTGCTGGTCTTTCGTGAATGAGATAAATTGCTAATTAAAGCCATGGCAGCCTCAATAGAGACACCAGTTTTTCCTCTCTTGCTCATCTGCATCACATCTTTTCTATTCAAAATGCAAACAACATCACGCTCTCAGATGCTGCTCTCTGCATACTGAGTCCCCAGTGATGCCTTTCCTCACGGCTGTCGTGTCATGACCTCAGGGTAACGCTTTGACACCCGTGACAGCCAGTTGGGCATTCACTCCTCCCCTGTGGGCATGGTCTCTGTAATCCCCCAGCAGGCAGCAGCACCCCTACCTCCATCAGCCCCCACTTTGAACAGCCCCTCTGTCCATATCATTCCTCTGCATATTGCCTCCTCCTGGATTCAAGCGTGGAGATCCCTGGAGGGTGGGACCTAGGTGCCAAATGTTTCTGCGAGCATGAAAGAGAGGGGAGATGGCAAGGTAAAACAGCAGGAGATTAATTTTTAAACTGAAATAGATGTGCACCTGAATGAAAATGTGTTTCAGATATTATAGAACCCCTCTGTTAGCCAATTTCCACCTTCTCTTTACACTGCTCACCAATACATGGAGCCATGTGGTGTGTGAAACTTTCTGTCTACCTTTAATGTGAGTTAAAAGTGTGCAGGTCCCTTGCTGTGCTTTGGATGCTTGCCTGTCCATGGATGAAACAGAAATAACAGAGGAGCATACAGACAGAATATCAGGTACACAGACTGAGTAGAAAAGAGGATTGTTTTCGTCTTCGGTTTGACAAAAAACAAGTCAGACGATCAAACATAAAGAGGAACAGAATCCAGACCTCAAAAGGGCCATGACAATGTCCTGCAGACAAGAGACAGAAGGGGAAAAAACAGCACATGAAACAGTTTGATTACACACTTTGGATGACTTTCAAACCCAGTGCGTGTGATGAAATACCTACAGTTTTCCCTGCAACAGCCAAAGCATGGTTAACGCTTCAAAGTTTTTGTTTCAGTGTAAATGATATTTGGCTGAGGTCATTTGCTAAGCACTTATTTCAATACGGCCCCAGATGAATACCAAAGCATTTCATTTACACTCAGTGTTTGCTTGTAAGATTACATTATTAATCCATGGAAGACAGAGGATTATGGTTTGTGGTCCGACACATTCAGAAGGCACAGCTGGGACAAACTAAATTGAGGTCATATACTTATAGGTCAAGTTTTGAGCCCTTTGATCCTTAATCTAGATTCCTATTGCCATCAATAGCTTCCCAAAGCTACAGTTGGATGATTGGACATGTATTAAAAATGGGTATAAGCCTCATCTTGCATGCATTCTGTCAGCCTCGAGTGAATGATATATTAAAAGGTAGACTTTGTCTGTGTGCTGTGGAAATGATCCAAAAAATAGTTTTATGGATGCAGAGATGGAGTACAAATTTCTCTCATGTATTTCATCCCCTAAGATTTAAAGACAAACAATTTTGTTTCAACTGTAAACTAAGTGAAGACCAAAGACTCGTCTCACTTGATGTAGTCATTGTTCTTTTATCTTTGACCAGAGGGCGGCAGTCACTGCGTTTCCTGAGTGTGCCTGCTGGGTGTTGCCAAACAGCGCACAGGCAACATTATGGGTAATATTTATTTAATATATAAAGTCAGTTTAGGAAATGTCACATTAGCCTCAAAATTGAAATAATTTATAGAATGGAAACTAGTTGTGTCCCTTAAACTGAATAAAGTCAAAAACAACAACAACGACAGAAAATCAAAATAAATGGACTTTCCACTACCTCTGACACAAAGCGACCTGGGAGAGCATTCAGTATCAGTTTCAAATACAACAAAATCATATACAACATCACCTGGTGATTTCAGACGGGATACACTACTAATGAGGAATTTACATGCTTGATACAAAGCAAGGGTGAGGCATTAATGTCCTTGGGAGAAATTAAGTTATATACCTTTTTAACAAACAATCAAAGAAACAAACACGTTTTTACTGTCTCGGTGAACGAGCAATACGCTCGTTACACAGACATTACATTATAATCACATTATTTCCGCGCACAGTTAGTGTTTCAGTAAATTGCAGTAGCAGTTCTATTTTTGCTGTGTCTTTATTACTTTAAAAACTACTAATCGTCATTTATCAAATAGTCAGGATAGGGGTGAGAAGGGGGCTTGAATTCAGGGGAAAGGGCAGATAGCTTAACAAGTTTCAGGCTGTGCGCTCAGCTATTGGGTGACGGATAATACAAGTACCAAGCGACGGTGAGCGAAAACGTTGTCATCCCGCCTCCTCGAGAGCCCTTTCGCTGCGTTGTAATTGGACGCTGGGCTTGTCGCTCCCCGTCCGCTCAGGTTAGGTTGCTCTGCACCGTTGAGATGCTGAACTGATGGGCGTACTGAGCTGTGCAGTGAAAGGAGAGACCCTTACGTGTTTCATTGTGGCAAAACAAAACCATGTTCTCTGCTGGTTTTATCCCGGCTGCTTGCTGCTTTCTCCGCGACCCCCCTCCTGGGGCTCAGCTGGTTTTCGCCCCCTGCGCACGGTGACAAGCGAGTCGGACGATGCTATTGCGGCGTTTTAATGGGGGGGAAAAAAACAAAGATCATGACAGAAGAACAACACAAGGCAGCGCATCGCTGGTAGCGCACCATATTACTCTTTATTTCTCTCATCCGGATGTGGGTCTTTGTTTGTGAGCTCTTTTGTGCGCGCTGGTGGACTCGGACAACGCAGGCACTTTGGGAGAATTGGGTGAAATGCACCTGCCGCGAGACCAGCACCGACCGGAGCACATGGACATCTATTTCCCCGGACCTCGAACCCAAAAGTCGCATCTGAGCTTTTCTTTCAAACCTGCGCTTCTGCGCCGCTGTGGAGCGTTGTCATTTTTTTAAAAATCCACATCGGGTTAATTTTTCCTCGTCGCGGGGCTTCAAACCCACCCGAGTATGAGGATGACAGCTGATCGCCCCTCCTCTCCCGGGACTTAAAAAACGCGCTCCATCTGAATCCGCTGCCCAGGTTTGGAAGTCGGAGTCTCAGTTTCAGCTGTGTTTAACAATAGACGGAGCGCGAAGGGGCTGGCTGTGACATCTGGTTGATTGCCACCTTCATAACCTCCCTCTGGTTACCTTCACACTTGCCACTCCGAACACCGGCAGTAGAGCCTGCGTCATATTTCTCTAAAGGCCCTTTAATTTCATTTGGAAAGATTAAATCATCCATCTGCGTCTGCAGGAGAGCTGTCTTTCTGCAGGGAAGTGCCCGGTGCTGAAGCGCTGCGGAGATGCCCGATCACCTCTCCACATGGAAACTTGCATTTTCTCCCCCCTTGCTCTTTGAGACTTTGCGTTAAACCCGTGGCTGGGGATGATCCTCGAGTAGCCGATAAAATAATCAGCGGTCGCGGTGTCGAGCAAAGGCTTGAGCTACAGAGGATTTGTGTAGATTATCGCCGGACTGCTATTTTGTTCCCTCGGCCACACTCTTAACTGAACTTAGCGGCTTTTGATCTGCAGCCTTTTCCCTGCTGCCCCTGCCGCCTGGAAACTCCAACAGGGACGCCTGTTTACAAGCAACGCTATTCATATGGAAAGGTTGGGGGTGGGAGACCGGGTTGCATTCATAAGCAATGACTGCCACTGAGGTGTTTGGACGCAGATCTGAGGATACGACGAGTTTGGCGCTGCCGTCACCCCGCGGATCCGGTGGAATGAGACGCGCGTCGAGTTTGTAGTGAACGCTCCCTGTTTACTCGCAGGCTGCCTGGGATGCCGTCGCTGTGACCGGGTGTGTGCGTGGTGGGGGAGAGGTTGTCCCGTCAGCACAGCAGCGGACAGCCAGAAACAAAACACAGCAGCGCCCGAGCGAACGCTCTCCGGACCCGTTTCGACTCTCTACCGGGCGGCCACCGGAGGATGTTCCAGCCAGGATGCTGCGCTTCCCCGTGAAGAAGATCCGGAAGCAGTTCAAGCTCCTGCTGCTGCTGGTGCTCCTCACCTCCGCCGTGTGGTTCACCTACCTGCACATCAACCAGGGCAAGACCATCAAACTCCACTTCAACTACGGCAAAGGTAGGCATTCCTCGTCTACTCATCTCACGTGTTACGCTTTTAAGTTTACTTCAAGGAGGTCTTGTCTTTTATCCTGATGGTAACGAAGTAACAGTCCCTAAAGACATATAAGGACGTTTAACAGCTTCTTTATGAATACTGTAGTGATACCCCAAGAGAAAAACCATAAACTAGTGTAACATCACTATAAATTCAGCACTCTGTGCACCGAGCTCCTGCAGGAATATTATAGGAATATTAAAGTGACATCACAGGAGATAATAATGCCATAAAGAATGATAAGATCACCATAAACTCACCACAGCAGGCAGAATAACAGATAGAAGTCCTACAGGCAAAAATCATAGGTGTCAGATGCTGTAACTTTCAGTGAGGTCAGTATACACACTCCAGACACATAAAGCCGTTATATAAATATTGTTCGCAGCATTGATTTATGACACGTGTCCCTGAAACAACTGCCCTACTGACTTTCACATGCTGATCATTCTCCCTTGGGTAGTGTGATGGGAAGGACGAGATATGCCACAAGAAGAAGCAACACAGAGAGGCAGCATGTCTCATAAATAATGTTTCAAAAAAACAGCTTCCTTCTCCTGGTTGAGTAAAGAGCACCGCGGTCTCAGGCCAGGTCAAAAAGGCAGGCGACCGCCGCCGCTGCCACCTTCAGCATTAATAATCAAAGGGCTGTTCATGAAGGTGGCTTCAGAGGTCAAAGGCCTGCCAGTCACACTCGGGAAAATATTAAGGGGCTGGGGCAGTGTGGGGAGAGGCAGATCTGCACCTGCTGCTGTGATGTTATTACCAAGGCTTGATCGCGTTCACCCGCCGGGCACAGCATGAGTGGATGGCCGTAAAAGAAGACAATGCTGAGTAGTATACAGGAAGTACAAACAAGAAAAGTGATAAAAGGTATTGGATAATGTAACGTACCATCACCTACTACAGATTAAACATGGGCTGACGGTGTACTCTGTCTCTTGCAGCTGTCCATGTAAAGTGATACCCAGTGATTATGATGTCCTTGAGGAGTATATGCCTTGCACGCAAGTACATCCATGATGCACTGGCACACGGGATCATTTCATTGTCTTTGATGTTAGCCGTGGGGGGTTTTCCCAGCAACAGACCAGATTTAGTTTTCTGACGATGAGAGACTTGCATCATACGGAGGGGTGAAGGTTATCACTCTGGCTTGTTGCGCTCGGTAACTGCAGCTAAGCGAACTGTGAGTTTATGTCAGGATTTTGGATGAAAAACGCCAACAAACGCAGAATCCTTGCAGTGAATCCCACATGTATGAAGTGCATATTAGAGCTCTTACGTTGCTTCAACAAAAGATAAATAAAAAATATACATTATACATTATAAGTTGAATTGATAGCAGAGCTTTTTTTGTCACATTATACTCCCACTATATAGATTGTCTTGATATTTTCTTCACTGAGCTGACGCAAAAGTTGATGTAATGAACAGGTCAGAGCAGTCTGACTGTCATTGCACTGTGCACCCTTTAGCATTTGTGATTTTGGCTGCCTGCAGAATCGCTGCTGATTTTGTGTTACCTTGCCCGAGAGCCTGACTGTTCCTTTCATTCATCAGAGAGATGGCGCATGCTCGTTTTTTTGATACCACCGTCTTCCTCATTTTAAAGATTCAGCTTGTGGTCTGCCTTTGTGACTCGTCTGCTGCAGACGTCTGCTGAGGGAGGAAGCTGTTATGCTGCACCGTGCTGGTCTGCGTGTCTGGCTGACTGTCTTCCATTTAGCAGGAATCTGAGCAGGTCAACTCACTTAACCTCTTACGAATAACATGTCCCCTCTCGCACTGAGGGTTTCTAAGTGAGATGTAGCCATTACTGAATGCGAGGCTCTATGAAGTGTGTAAATATTCATATCAGGCTGGTAGTATTCTCCCCACACAAGAATCTTCATTGATTCTTAGCGCTGAGGTGGGGCAGGGAGAAATAATGTAATTTCATTTTTGGCCTGAGTCCTGCCTTATTTGAATATGAAATGACAATTTGTCAAATTACCATTCCGCTTATCCCCATTTTGGAGGAAATTAGATTCATCACGGCCAAATCCTCTCCTTCAGCAAGCACACGTATCAGACAGATTGTTACCAGTACCTCATCCACTCGATAATGTCTTACTGGCGTATGACCAGCAGACTGAGGAGAAATATAAACATCTTGGCATAAATTGCCCCGCTGAGGCTGCGCCTATCTAATTGTGAATAACGATTTGAGGAGCGTATCGGAAACAGTTGACAGCAGATGGTTTTATCAAGTGTTTCAAAATTGGTTGTGCTCACCTCCGTTTGCTCCTGTGCTGGTTGACTGGGTCAACATAATGAGGCAGCGCAGGCCCAACACTCAGGGAAGAGGCCCTCTTAATGGCACCCTGTGGAGTCGTCAGTGGCAAACAAACACAG
The DNA here is from genome assembly GCA_016785225.1 of Psettodes erumei. NCBI lineage: Eukaryota > Metazoa > Chordata > Actinopteri > Pleuronectiformes > Psettodidae > Psettodes > Psettodes erumei. Next base: position 6,727,048 of record JAFBJZ010000772.1, on the reverse strand, counting down.
TTCTGTATGCGCCCGATGTCTCTCGCTAAAACATGTTGTGTGTGTTCACAATCTCCCCTGTTTATCAGGGCATTGCTGCCTTTCTGGTGCTTTCCATCCACCAGCCTTCACCGTGTGTGTGTGTGTGTGCGCGCATCCTTGTGGGTGGAGAGGTAAAAATGTGGGAATCTGGTCATGGGGTGGTAATGGAAAGTCGCACTGTGGAGTGTCCTACAAGACTCTGGGTGCGGCATTGAAAGAGAAGCACTCTTGGCAGGTGTTAATTGCCTTGACCCAGCTTCAAATAGGACTGTTTGTGTTTTTACCAGCCTTGTAATGTTTACACCAGCTGTGTTAAAAGGGTTTTTCCGCTAAAAAAGCCATGACATGCCCCATCTTGGAGCCATATGTGATCATCAATATCACAGTTTTTGTTGGTATGCAAAGAAATCAATCGCACAGAAGTGTCATCAGGTCGCTGGGATTCAGAGCTGTCGTCATTCAGAAGCACTAAACCCACCACAGCCGTATTGAAATGGGCCATCATTTTCTACCTCTAAATTATTCAGTATGGGACGGTGCCGCTTGATAGCGTGGTGATAGAATGGTGGTTCAGTTCACTCATTTTTTTTTGTGATTTTACAATAACAAAGGGAGACAGGAGAGGAGAGATCAAATCACAGGAAGATGACGGTGCACACGAACAGTTGTTTTGAGAAGTAGGGAACCGAACACTTCGCTGTTTGGGCGCAGAGTGCAGATTTTTCGCTGAACTCTAAAACTTAGAAGTTACTTTCTATCCTATAAAAGCATCTGTGCTTGAAGAAGAAACTGGGTCAGGAGTCTTCTCCCCCACAAAACGTACAAGCCAAAGAACAGTCTCTGTTTTCTTTGTGTATGATTGTCTGTCATTCACATATTCCTTTTGTTTATGAATAGGCCAGTCAGAGGAATGCAATTACAGCACAATGAGCAGTACCAGTGTGGCTTTTGTGACCATGTGGAATTTTATTATATCACATTCGCTTACATCATCTTTAAAGCCAAGGTAACTGTTGTATGATGATGGGGAAAGCTGAAAAGGTATAATTTAATAGTTTTCAGATTGCACACTGGCCAGACTGGTGTTATTTAATCAGAATTTCAATGAGGAAGTGTGTTGGCAGGCAGCGCTGTGGCGCATATTAGATGAGTGCCACATTTATGCGGCCACCCAGTTGTACAACAGCCCCCCTGTTTTCCAGCATCAACAGGTCCACTGAGGAGGAGGAGGAGGCTGGCTGCTGCATACAAGCCTCTATTGATTAACTATGATTACCCATGTGGAAGCGCACACACTTATGCATACTGTCAGCCACCCCCACACAAACACAAATATGCTCCCTGTATATTTGTGAGACAGCACACAATACATGCATGCACTTCATAGCGTCACCGATCATGAAGGGATGAGGAGGAAGTCGGAGAGGGGAAGTCTCAGGGGCCTTGGCAGAATGGTTGCCCATGGCCACAACATATGGGAGAGGGGCATGTGATGTTGGGCTGGTGGGATGTTTTTAGAGTTTAGTTAAGTTTTTTTTTATCAATGCGCTCTGGGAGCTTAAAATATTCACTTAAAGACTAAAAATAAAGCACAACGTAACTCGTGGATGTGGAGTCATTGTGTCGCATTAATATCCCCTGAGACAAAGGTGAAGCCGACTTAAAGGAACACTGCCGACATTCACATTCAAACACTTGGATATAGTTGCAGTTCGATATCCAGTTGGATTTGGCCTGTTGTTGAATCTCAGCAGCAATGCCCTCAGGCTGCCTCGCTGTCATGGTAACCATGCCCTCCGATGTCACTTTCACTAATTTTAGCTCCCGCGCTTCTTGCGTTCGGTCAGCTTCACCTCGGCCACATCCTCTCTGGCGGCAAAGTTGTAACATAAACTGCTTATTGTGCGTTCGTGCACACTTAGCTTTAACACCATGCCTTTTCACAGTATCATTTATTCATGCAAGAATTAATGTCATCAGTTACCCTTTTGTGGAAAAAAAGTAACTAAAAAAAGCAGCTGCCTCCTCTCACTCCTTTCGGCGAGATGGAACATTTGTTCATAGAAGAGGGAAGAATAGAAACAAAACAACACAAACAACCTACATGCTCAGTGAAAAGCAATTTCCAAGGCAGCCATACTGTCTGAGGCGTGTTTCTGACAGAGTTGAATTTAGCTGCTTTCATAGGAACACTGAGCCCAGCATGGGTGCAGTCTGCAAGTCTGCATCAACAAAGTGGTTTGGGCATGTTAAACTGGGGACACATGTGAGCCCAGCTGGGTGGTGCCGCTTTTAGAGATTGCTTCCAATCAGGAATGCTGGGCCTTTATATCACTGTGGAAGAGCTCTGTTAATCAGTTGGAGATATATATATAAAGAGGGAATTATAAAATTCATGCTGTACTAATGTGATGATTTATATTCCTGAGGACCACACTGTCTGGCTGGCTTGGCTTTAATATTTCTGATACTGTAAAAGCATGTCGTTCCACTTCCAGATGGAAGTTATTGCTGCAGAAAACTGGCTTATTGAATATCTTATTATCAGTGTGTCTGTCTTGACAATCATTGAGAAATGATTAAACATAACAACACCCATACTGCCTGCACTATATGTGAAACAGTCATTCCTGTATCTTTGACATCTTATTTCATTTAAAGGGCTGTGTCAGAAAGGCATGCACATCACAGGCTCAGCCATGAATCTGTCGCACAGCTCGTCTGACCAACCCGGCAAATCTCTGTCCCTCTGAGTAATTTCACAGCGAGGATGAACAATGTCCCCATGACAACTCGCACTGCGTCCTCAGTGCGCTTACGATGCTGTGGGACCTGCCTGGTGGATCAAGAGGGGCGAAATAGTACCGCACGCAGTGCTTGCAGTATGTGCAGATGCATTTGCTTATGCTTTGTAGTGCTTGTTGTCTTGTTTGTGTATTCACCCATCTTCAGGAACTTGTGCATTTTTTAAAATACATACACTTAATCTCTCACTCAGCAACAACTACTTTGTCCTCCCTTTGGGTAATTTAGCATATCCTGTTTACAAAAGGCCTGAACTATCTCACTCTCAGAACACGTTACATTCGTGTGCCCAAAGTGCATTTCCTGACTTCTGAGTGTTGCGTCTTTAGATTAACATATGTTGATATAGGATTGAGAGATGATGGGAGGCTAGGTTGGAAGGTGAGCAAAGAACGTTGGAAAAACACAAATCCGAAGTGTGTTAACCTCGGGGTTAATGAAATTTGTGTTGGTCTGCCTAACGAGCCACCATCAAGGCACCAGCGCTGCCACATGCAGATGAGAGCTCTGGCCCACTGCCACGGCTTTGCCGCAGGAGATTTGTCTGTGCGTGTGTGCGTGAGGGAGAGAGCAAGTGAGTGAAACAGAGATTTTAGTGTAAAAGAGAGGGAATGCATATGCGTGGTGTAGCTTGTTTTCTGCGAGTGTGTTCCCGTATGTGTCTGCGAGTGTGCACCTCCCCGATCCTGCTGCCGTCTGCACTTTAGCCCCAGTGTTTAGCCGAGCAGAAGAGGAAGCAGCTGAATGATGGCACTGTCTGCCCGCTGGCACGCTTGTTGCGAATGGTGGTGGCGGTTGGGGGAGGGCAAGCATTTGGGAAGGAGGGACGGGGCAGAAGAAGGACACCCTTCTCACGCAACAGGTGGGACATGCAGCAGGATGCATCAGCAGAGGACGTGGCTGTGACTCGTAATAAACCCAGCCCTTCACAGTGCACAGTCAGTGTAAGCTGTTTGTATACGGAATAGTGGTTCCTGCCTGGGTGTGTACACAACATATGAACTTCACTGTGGAAAGCCGCTCAGGTGTAGCCCGCTTCTACAGACAGGGTGTCTGACAGTGCAGCAATCACACTGTTGAACAATGCCATCAAGATATAATTAAGACCAATTTCCTCAGCAGAGACTTGTAAAAGCCCACACTATTTGGACAATTTACTAGGACACTGCTGGGAGAAGGGGGGCGGCGGGGTGTGAATCGCAGAGCGGAGGCTGAGTTGGTGGTGAGTTTTCAAAAATGAGAAACAGGCAGACAGTGAGGAAGAAAAGAGGGAAAGCCAGAGAGACAGATGTCAGGTGGGAGTATCGACTGTAGACGATCATGATCCTTGTCACGATGGGATTTGTCAGCCTCCCTGTGCTCGAGCTCAGGCTCGCCTCGACTTTTCACTCCCCAACCCAGCTGGAGGATTTTCTTTCATGGGGTTTCTATGCAGCGCCGGGCTGTATCAGCTCTGGTGTTGCCTTACTGTAAGTGATCCAGTCCTTGCAGGATTTCAATCCAATCATCAAAGAGTGTGTGTCTGTGCGCTCCCTGCTGCTCAGAATGAGCTTTCTGTAGTGGTGTTTAATGAAAAAGGTCACCTCTCCTTGAGGCTGTGCATGCACGCCACGAAGACAGAGAAAGGATCAGAAGAGAGGGACAGACAAACCTCAGACAGAAAAGGCAGAGTTTTTGGAGACAGGGATGTTGGTTGCATCCTAATCAGCCCTGTGGGTTTTTCTTTTTTTTTTTCTACAACTCTTTTGAGAAGTCATGCAAATGAGTATATTTGATATAAGAGAGTAGATTGACCGTAACTTGTCTGTCCCTGTGTGCATCTCGCTCTGTAGTTTTCTGTTTCCTGTTTTCCTTTTAAATCACTATCGTGCATCATCAATCTCACTGTTCACACCGCTTACTTATGAATATTTACGTGTTTGTGAAATTTGATCTGGAGGTGGGATAGGAATTCATCTCCATTTATAAAAGCTTGCTGTGCGGAGGAGTGGGAGGGAGAGTTTGAGCTTTTCTTAACTGCGACTTTTAAGGGCTTTCACCGACATATCTTGCTGTCACTTAGATAAAACCAAATCCTGACAGGGTCTCCCCTGCTGACAACATCCAAATGTGAATCTCATGTAGCATTTTTTGCATTTTGCTTAGTTGGGCTGATTGGTATATCTTCCTGTCTTGACTTCTTTTCTCTTATCATTGCAGAATTTTTGTATACCCCATCTTATATTCCATCTCACCTAGTTCTCTTTTACATCCGTCCATCTCCCATCGTTTGTGTGTAACAGGGGAGTATGGGAGGAGGCGGAAGAAGAAAGCAAGGACAATGGCTACACTTTGACATTCTTTTGTTTTGCGTCTCAAAGGCCTGCTCTCCGGCTTGATTACCATGTGAGCTGCTTCTGCGAAGGCGTGCGGCGTCGCTCCTTCTGTCAAACACTGTTCTCGTCTTTTCTCTTGTGGTCAGTCATGGGGAAAGTTATTCAAGAGAAGAAGAAAGTTTCCAATTTACTCTGGCGCTGTGTTTGTGCTCGTGCACACTTGCTTTGAGCTCCTGCCAGCATGCACTGAATTTTAACATTTTTTCATTAATTTAACTTCTCTATTATTCACTGTGATTAAATACCCAGTTTTAGTATTCACTGCGCCATACAATCATGTCTCACTCACACTAATGCACTTGATAGAAAATCACAGCAGTTGATGTTTTCATCATAAAAACTGTTTGTTTTTTTTACCTCTTTTACTGACATTTTGTTTTTAATAGCTTAGTTTTTTATTTGTGGCACCTGCTGTGCGGAATGGTTTCGGGCAAAAATAAGGCTATAAAGCAGGCTGTCAAGAAAGTTCAGTTGTTTTTAAGTGAACAAAATGAGTGGGAAAGGAACATTTAAGTTGCTAAAACTGTAGTACATTTTTGGAATTTCTTAATTTTTGAACCTCATTGGAAATAATGCTTTTAAGTGATTGGAGGTACTTCTAACTGAAGATATGCTCCTTCGGTAGTTTGCAGTGTCTCCAAAACTTGTCTGTTTAAAACATGAGACAGTTTAAAGGTTCAGAAATAACCCTTTAACTGCCCAAACTTGATTTCTCACCACCTTGGCTAGACATCTTGGAAAGGCCACATCTCTCACCTTCAGGTTCAACCTCTACCAATCACATGTCTGGGTTTGGGCCAGGTCCTCAAATCACCAAGGAGAAAATCACTCTTAAATCTCAGCCTCTGTTGGCTTTGTCTCAAGTACAGTATATCAGGCAGCATTCTCTATCAAACACGATGATGGCTGCAGCCAAGGGCACCGCTATAAATTCCTCCTTCCTGGGCAAATGTTGAGGCTGACCTCCTGAAATCCAGATTGACTGGCATCAAATGATCACTCGAGCTAAGTTCGTCCTTTTGAAACTGTCATTTTTCACCACTTAACATCTACTATGAGATCCTCACTTCACACATACCCTCACAGATGGACTCATTTTCTATTGAATTGTTGCTTTTGTGACACAAATGTTAGTTTTCTGATGGCCTGGACAGTTGCTGATGACGTGCTAAGGCAATGGCAACAGTCAGCACAGCAATGAAAAGCAGCAAGTACTGACAAGCTAAATTTAAAAGGACATGAAATAAAAGAATATACAAGATCAGCAATGACTGACAGAGAGAGAACACCACCAGAGGCTAATTACCTAGGGAAAACAATCATCAACGTTATCAAAGAACAGCAGGGTAAGAAACTAAGTGTGTGAAGAGCCAAGGTGGTTGCTGTGATCTTGACTGGATATTTACATGTCCGTCTCTGTTGCTTCATGGCTTTGTTTGTATGATGGCACAGAGAGGACATTCTTTTTTATTCTGAGGTTCTGACAACAATACTTCCAGTTGCGAATATTTTCCAATTTACACACAGTTTTTGAAGTACCTTGACAAAACACAAAAACAGCAGGAGTCACAGCTTTACAAGGATAATACAAAGCCAGCCAACCAACAACCGCCAGGTTGACATAATTACATTCAAATTACTTGGGTATGCTTCAGTCAGTTCTGATGATGCTAATTAGTTAGAACTGAGTCCAGTCCAGGGGGGTCCAGACTGTCCAAGTCTGATTGCCATATTTCCTGCAACATTTTCATGAAAGATGTAGCTCAGCTTTTCCAGAGGGAATATTCTCAGAACTTCTTTAAGGCCGTCGGCCAGTACTGGAATATCTTTAGAAATCCAGAATTTTGAGAATGGTCTCTTTTTTAAAATTTGAGATATTTTGAGTTTTCCAATCAATTTAACATTGTAGTTGTTCCTGTCCACCTCAATTGCCAAAATTCGCTGGATAGGTGAGCGCTCCAAGTCATATCCAGCCAAAGAGCCTCATCAGTACAATAAAGTCTGTGTAATTGCTTGAATTGTCATCTGTACAGTTCAGAATAGAAAGTATATGTTCTGCAGCTGATGCCCCATATATTTTCTTGTATCTGACATTCTATTTCCATCTTGCATGCATATATATATATATATATATATATATATATATATACACACAGTATAAATGTATATTATTTCAACAGTGTTAAAAAATAAATTAATGTGTGAGAGTGTGTTTAATCTGGGCGCTCGGTTGTGGCACTTCTGCTCTCTCTGTCATGAAACCCTCTGACAGGGATGCCATTGTACGTCTAATGTCACCACTCACCTCCCCAACCCTCTAATCTCCCATTTCCCTCCTGGTTGGTTGCTCATCTTTGTTTTCTTCTTTCCTTCTCCGCCTCCTCTTTTCTCTCCATAAAATGTCACATCTATCCCACCCTCTATTATTTAACATGTACAAATGAGACATGCGACAAAGTGCAAGCGTTTCATCTGGCTGCATTTGACTTGGAGTTTCTCCCTCCTCAGCAAAGCAAGAGGGTTTAACAGTATTATCTCTCTGTCAAACAAACTGCTGCTACCTGCCCACTGAGTGAAATTTAGGTGTTTTTAGGTTATTAGGTTTTCAGTTTTAGGTTATTTATTCTGGTATTCTTCTTTTAACAAAACACAAGGGTACAGTCCAACAACACAGCTACAAGGCACCATGACATCCACAATGTCCAGATACTGAACATTGTATATTATGAACAGGAACAGTCTATAGTTTCTATAGTATTCTTCTGTTAAATCTCGGTCCCTCCAAACATCTATTTGGCCCCAATTCATATTCTATGATTCATTGTGTAACATTGTGTGAAATTAGACCAGCATATATTCCGTGATTTCGTTGAGATCTGTGAAATCTGTTTCTTGCACTTGTTCAGTGCAACCTCTGTCTTTTTTTGTCTCCACTAAGTGCCTTAGATAAGCCTCCATTCCCAGTTGGAAACTGCAGAATTCCTGTCCGGTGTCATTTCTGAAGTAATTTTTGAAGTTTCTTAGTTCCTGCTTGAGTTCTTTTTTTCCTTCAAAACTTTCTTGCTTCTTACCCCACTTATTCTAGGTCATTTTAGTTTCTTGTAAAAGCAACTCTTGTGTTTTGGTGGGGTTTTTATATTAAATTGACTGGGATTGTTTTCGACCTACACTCACCGGCAGTCCGTACATGAGAAGTTTTTACGTTGCTTGGGAGGACAGCAGGACTGGCAATGAGCTGATGGGTATAGCACATTGGTCCATCACTTTTTCTGACCATCTGATTGTGTTCCCGAGTGCACAGAAGAAAGAGAAAACAGATGAGGCCGTGTCTTTATTGAGCACTGGAGGATAAATTGGGATTTCTCATGTACTGCATTTAAAGTGTGTTTCAACAGTAGATATATGTGCTGGGAAAGTAGACTCAACAACATATATGTTTACACATTTATTCTTGTATATACATAGGAAGAAAACAATTATAGAGATATGGTTTCTTAATTTTTATCACATTGTGTGTGTGTTTGAGTACTATGTTTACATACTGTATCAAATGTAAGAAATCCATTATCTAACAGGTTACAGTTTGCAACTTTAAAATAGCCGTCATGAGCTGTTTACCAAAAAAAATGCATAAAACAACCATACTGTCATGGTGTTCTTCATCTGTTTTAGTCTTCAGGGGTTTTCCTTTTTATAATATATTTGTCCACATGGCAACAAAGAATCACAAGCTGCTTTTGTCTCCCTCAGACTTGTATTTCATGTCATCCCCTGCCATTGCTCTTTAGAAAAAAACCTCTTCGCAGCCATAACAGGTCTCTGCTACTGCTGTGTCAAAACCTCTCTGTTGTTCCTCATTAGATGGAATCAAGCCTAATCGGTGGGACGACAGAGTGTGCCCATGTAACGCTTATTTTTCCTGATTTAAAGTGCCAAATTAATTAGCCATTACATCAGCCGTTAATTCTGCCTGCCAAGTTAATGTTCATTGTTGTAGCAGTGTGTCACAAATGCACAAATGCCCTTATAAGAATTTCTTCTTCGGTGAAAGTTCTGCTGACTGCACAGCATGCCGTCGGTACAAACAGCGTCAACACCTCATCAGCATCAGTGACGGCCGTGATAAAAGCGTCTTTTTAAAACCCAGTCTATATGGAGATTCCTATCATGTTTAAAACACATTGCTTTTTGCTAACAACAGTCTTTCCTACTCAGCTACTCAAAAGCTGAAATTAGTGATGGAAGAGTGATGTTTGGCCTCAACTGGGTCCATGTACTGTGATAACATAAGATTAGACCTCATCTGGTCCTCCCTATCTCACTCATGCTTAGAATTGAGGAAACACTTCAGACTAATCTGCTTTCAGCCCACACATTTCTTAGATGAAATGCACACACACACACACACACACATTCATTTGGGATATGGATATATACAAGAGTAATTTGTTTTTCTTTGAGTGCCTTTAAGGCCTGTGGGCGCTCTAAATAAAAAGAAAAAAAAATCATCCAATCAACAAAAAGTCCTTGCTGTTAAGCGGGAGGCCTGCCCTCACAAATGGACTCATCGCAGACTTGAAGTGTATTCTTATTACTACCCCGATCAGATTGAGATGTGCTCATTCAGCGTGCAGGTGAAGGCCTCACTCAGACAGGTTAAGTCAATAGAATCTCAAATAGAAGTTTTTCACCGGGGCTGTGTTAACATGAACGAGTTGCACACCATGGACTGTTGCTGCCATTCTTGCTTGTCTTTGCAATTTTTGCCGCAATGGGCTCGTATAGATGGTTTTACTGTGTGCAAGTTACTGCACCTGATGGGAGAGAGGAAAGGAAATTGAGATTGATTTGCAGGTGGTGGTGTGTTTTGCGAGGTTTGATGATGATTGAATACATTGAGCAGAGGAGAAAAGTCTAATCACAGGAGCAGTAAGTCCTCTCATCTTCTACCATTCTGTACAAATTTATCATTGCGTTATTCAAATCACTGGCAAATTTTGAGGTGGAGGCCGCGATCATTTTTGAATTGGGTTGCGAGCAAACACATCTCATAAAAACCTGGCTCCCTGAAGCTACCCGTACTCCTTTTGCAATCCACCTACACTGCATAGTGCTTCATCCACCTGAGTGGACAGATCATGTGTGACAACTGCCATCCTAAAAGGGAGAAAACTTATAACTGAGTAACCAAGGCCGGAGGGCTGAGTTTACTGTTTTTTGACGATTCATCTGATATGTGGCATAAATTTCGAATTCAAGGGAAATAAATTTGTAAAGGAGCCAGTGAGAACGGAAACATACTGCTTACAGCTGTCCTGATGATTATATATTTGGATTGGATGTCATGAATGGTTACACCAAGGTGATTTAGGTCCGCTCCAGCCTGGGCCAGTCTGCACCGTGAGTTTTTCCTCCCGTCTCTCCATCCAATGTTACACCCAAATCTAGATTTATGTTCTCCACATCTTTGCCTTTTTTTGTCACAAGCATGTCATAAATGAATGAACAACACAGAGAATTCATTGCCTAAAGTCATTTCTTTGTGCAGTCAGACGTGAGAATTTGTGTTCTCACTGGATTTTAGTGGCTCGGCTGGCGCCAGAACTCCCTCAGTATGAGCACTTTCCTTACTGCGAGACTAAAATATCTAATTATTGCCTGACAGCAACACAGTCAACTCTAGTTAAGGTCATTTTGACATTGCTGTGCAATGAAAATGATGATTGACAGAGGTTTTGTTCTTAAAATGACACATTCAGGGTTGTTTTGTTTTTTTCGAGTCCAGTGAGCGTAGTGGTGAAGTCTGTCCGCCTCGTACTGTTCACACAGTGTGCATTTTCCGCTCGGCTGTTTCGTGCTGGAGTGCGGTTTGGCCTTTCTGCAGGTGGTGTCCTCCCATCACTTCACTGTGCCAAAATGGGCACACACACTCACCCCCTCACCACCACCACCACTACCACCACCTCCTCCTCCTCCTCCTCCACCTCTCACTGTCTTTGCTACAGTGAGAATAGTGCCTATGTGTGATGTGTCCGTAGAATGTAGCACCTGTGCTCTGCTGAAGGCTGCTGCACCCGCTGGGTTTGGATATTATCCCACACACACGCACACGCACACAGACACACACACTCATTGCCCTCTGTTCCACCCGTTCCCCTCGTTCAAGCACTCTCTGCTCATTCATATGCTACGTGGGATTCCTATTTTGCTGCCTCGATGTGAACCCTTCCGGGGTTGCGGGAGCCCGCACCTGTGGGGTGTCTGCACCTGCATACGCACGCGCACACAGACACGCACATCTGCAGGCTGAATTTGCTTGTGGGCATCATATTTAAGCTGCAGGGAACCTGACTCTGGAAGCATTCAGATGTGCCCCCTGAGTTCCACCTGCGGGGGAACGAGGTGCAGGAGCTGTGAGGAGGAGACATGAGAAACAGAGGGAGGAGGACGTCATCACACTCCAGTTGCCACAAGAGATTCTGTTTTAAAATAGGCTAAATGTGGACTGCATATGTAAACAACAAAAACACGTCACACTGGGGCTTTGTTGCTTTTTCACAAAGAATACAGTTGTTTCTCTGCCCATAAAGTGGAGCGCTTTATATGATAGACTGTGTTTGTGCGACACAGGTCCTGTGAGCATCGGTGCAGAAATCCTGAAACTTGCTGAGCACGGAGGAAAAAAAAATATGTTGGATCCAGTTTGCTAAAATCAGGTGGGTTGCTATACAGATGAGCTCTGTGCGCATTTCTATAGGTGCAGTGTGTGTATGTGCATACGCTAGAGTTTCTGTGTGCTCGAGCCATTATACACTGTAAATGACCGTGAAACCACCTGAAGCTTATATCAGCTTTCCACTGCTACATTTTCCTGTCAGCAGGCTGACTCACGCAGCTACATGTGAGTCAGCTGAGTTTGATACCACATCCCCTGTGGACAGACAACCCTCGGAGGTGCACACAAAAGACCGCACTCTCACGCCTACACATAGCAGTAGCAGCCCAAACAGCAGCTCAGAAGATGAAGGAAGTGGACATAAGATTAGATGTCAAGTTAAAAATGGGTATCGTTTCTCCGCTGTCTGTCCACCATCTCACAAACGCGATGTGGTTGTTTTTACTTGACTGAGCATCTCCGGGACACTCGCCTCACAACCTTATTCTCTTCGCCCAGACAAAGCCTGCAGCCCTCAGCAGCTTTAGCACTTTATTCGGGTCAAAGCCGAGCACAACCTCTCCCCACTAAGATTTAAATTTCCCACCCATAATCCAAAATGTTAAACAAGGGGTGGTGCTGTCACCTAAAATAAATCGCGCAGATCTTCCCCAGGGATTCCAGTCTAAGAAAATTTGCATGCACTTTGAGGTCACTGAACTTAAACAATTTGATAACAAGAGGAACTTGAGATTTGTATGACCATAATTATCAAATTATCTTAATCTGCCATGAGGCAGACCACTAAACTGTAAGTAATTGTCAGGCATCTGAGTTGTGCATGTGAAATTCCAAGGTTAATTGCACAAAAGCAAAGGTAGACAGCTGTATAAAGCTGTAACAATATATGTTTGAGTTAGATCTCTTTTTAGACAGCTAGCAAAACTACACCTATATTTTTCCAAGCACTGGTAGAGGAAGAACCTCAGAAAGGCAGATACCCCCTGCTGCTCTCCGTTTGAGGAAATATCTTGTGGCGCGGGAGCTAGAAGGCCAAACAGAGTGAGGAGTCAGTCATTGGGGTGAAACATTCACTTAGACCAACTTGTCGACTTGCAGACTTCACTTGTCAGTGGAAACATGTCAGTTCGCGAGGTCCAGGGCACTGTGGGAGTCATTCTACGAAGCTGGCCATCAGCCCACCTCACATTCTGTGACCTCACGCAGTCATTTCCCTTCATTTTCCATAAAAATCGCTTTCAAAAACCTGAGGTGAACGGATGGAGTTCTGTGCTGCAAAGCAGTAGCGTGGTTTATCATTTCACCATCAGCACCGGGAGAGTGAGAAGGAGAGAGGAAGTAAAGCAGTTCAGCATCAGGGACCGAGCTGGTGAATGAAGCTACGAGTAAGTGCGAGTCTCTTTTCCATTCAAAAGTGTTTTATAGCCGATTAAAGCTTGGACCAGGACCCGCCTGTGTCCGATTAACAATCAGAGCTAGGGCCTATTTAACCTGGCACTCTCCCTGAATCTTGAACAGCTCTGGGAAGCCAGAGTGGTCTCTGCCTGCCTCACACGGTTGCCCCGCAGCTGAAAGCAAAGGCTTCAGAGTGACAAGTGAGCACTCAGCCTTGATGTAATATTTCACCTCAAGAGAATGTGAGGCAATAATCGGGATCTAAACCTAAAGTTGTCTGACAAACTGTCCCACACCCTGAAAAAATTTCACTTATCCTTTCTTGGCCTCTCCACAGAGGCTCTTTTGTAAACCTTTATCATCCTGGCGAAACCAACCACAGTCGTGCGTTTTTTTTCCCCTCCGCTGATAAAAGTGACAGCAGAAAGACAAATGATTTGCAAAGTAGCAAGCTCTGGTTACACTGCATTATGGACCACAAAGACAACTGTCTGCAGTGACATTGGTGACATCGTCTTCTCTTAAGTGATGGAAGTGGATTTCTTTCTGTATGATTTTCTTGTCTCGCTTTAGAGTTTGACCAGTTATTTGTGAGTGAGAAGGAAAAGAAACACGTTCAGACAATAAAATAGGCCTGCAGGTGCAAGCTAGTAGCTGTTATTTTGACAGTTTGAAGTGTACTCATGTCTAAAAACATGAAGAGGTTGATTCTCTTACAAACCTTGAACATTAAAAACCCACAAAATAGCAGCTTTTTCATTTGTTGTAATGGAGAGGGGAGTGAACATGTGACATTTAACTGTTGGTCAACACACACAGAGTCACGTGAACACGTCAGAATTTGCGTTTGGCTGTTTTTCCGAACATGCTTCCTCCCCTCTCTTTCCCCTTGCCCTCTGGCACTTTTATTTAAAGCTCCTTTCCTTTGCTGCTTCATCTCTCCCAGCATTCCCTGCGGTGTTTCCTCTTTAAATGTCTCTGATTCACTAATTGAGAGCTGGGCTGATCGGGGTGTCAGGGCGCTTTAGGGCCGGACAGACACATGTAGCACGCAGCCAGTGCTTTGCAGATGCTCTGTGGACACACACACAGATGCAGTCATGCGTTAACTTAACATTTCTCTCATGGCCATCTGGGAGTAAAGACGTCAGGATGTGTTTGTAGCCCACTCAAGGAATCACGTAATTAGACCGTGGATATGTGTATGCTGTTTCTGAGGTTGTTAGAAGTGTTTTTTTAAACACCATAATTTTATTTTATTTTTTTTTGCAGCCTGTCTACTAAATTCCTTTGTCTGGTTACTCGGGTGCACATCAAAGGCACAGACGTCAGTGACAACTCCAATGCGAGCGGCAAAATAAAGAAGCTAATTCTCTCATTATGCTTTGCTGCTGCTTTTTACTACCAATTAACCAAGGGAGCAGGCTGCTTACATGCAAAACAGTGCACCCTGTAGTGGCACAGTCACACTCCTGGCAAATATTCACATGCAAGTTTGTTGTTTCTGAGACTGCTGGACTCTTTAATAGAGATAATAGAAAAGGAAGGCGAAATGGTGGCAGCACAGCATGAGACAGACACCGTACACCCTTCTATCAACATAAATATACCTGCTCTTCACTCATTTCTTTTAATAGTTTTTTATATGCTCCACTAGGACAATTGGTTGTGCAAAATCGCTCTTTCTTTACCTCCCTATAAAGAGCCAAGTTATTATATTTTACCACCATTTCGGTTTACTAGTTGTCCTATTTAATTTCTCCAAAATAACATATTCTTCCCCTCCCAATATTCTCCAGAGCATCCCACAGACAGTATGTGTCTCAGTGAATTCCCGAACTCTTAATCCAATTTCATAATTCACAGTTCCCTTTTCCTATCCGCGTGCCAAGCCGAGAGCAGCACAAGCACAGAGGGATGTGTGCAGCCACGTGTGGACTGGCAGTGAGAAGGGTTAGAGGTTTTTGTGCAGTGGGCTCCTCTGAATATTGAATAAACTGCAGGTTTGAAAACAGTGATTTCTTCAGGTGACAGCTGCAGGTCCCTTGTCTGAGTTCTGAGAAGACCCGTTCAAGGTCTTCAACTCGCTGGATTTAAAAAGACTTTTCAATTAATGTCAAGCGCACGGCAGAGTGGATGACATGAGGGTTTTGTTTGCACTTTCACTGCCATTTAATTATTTCTAAAATTCAGCCGGTTTCTCACTGGCATTATGTCAGAGACCCTATTTGTTTGTGAGTAACTTTACCTCATAATGCCCCTTTTTATTTTTCTTTCTCATGAGCATAAACTCTGTACCCCATCTTCTCTAAAACCATACGAGGCTTGTTCCCTGGCTCTGAACTCGGATGTCTCGGCATCCATTCATGGGTACACAAGCGTGATATTGAATCACACAAAGAAAGAAAGCTCTGATTTCCCGCTGGGTTTGCCCTCTGTGGCCCCCTTGCCATCACCCCCCCGCCACACATACACACACACGCACACAAATTGGGTGGCACAGAAACGCGTCGTGGCCAGAGGAAGGAAACTCAGATGATGTAACCGCGGACCACGGGTAAAGCGATGAGACAGCGACAGGGCTCACAGATCTGTTTCACCCGTGCTTTTATTTCTTGTTGAAAGGGTGACATTCTTAGCTCAAATGTGATATGATAAAAGTCCCAACATTGCCATGGGCTTTAATAAATGCATAAATTTAAAGGTCATTTAAAGTAAAGCTGTAAAAACCCTTGACTTGAAGCTGCTGACATAGGTTAATGGTCCAGCAGGGACAAAGGCTGTGACAGCAGAGGTATAAGAATATTTCATAATATTAATGCTCACAGAGGTGTTTGGCAGGGATTGTGTGTCTTGCTCAGAGGCCCTGCAGCAGGACTGGCTTCATGTTGAATGGTCACCATACTTTGATGATGGACAGAAAATCAGCACAGGCTCTCCTGCATGACAGGCCGGCGTATCACCATTCCTCTTCTAATGATTTCATAGATTTTTCTCTACAGGATCACATGCTGGTGCACTGCTGGATCACTCTCAAGAATTAAATCATAATCCGCTAATGCTGGGTAGATACAGGATGAGGTAAAGTCTGTGAAATTCCAGCTCTGGACCGGCGTCAGCCTTTCACGCACACACGATGAGAAGGCTGTGCCGTGTGATCCCGTCGCTGTTTTGCGAGCTTGTCAAGTTGATTGGATACCCCTGTCATGAGAGGAAGGAGCTACTGTAACTGTTCAGTGTGTCATGCTATACGTGCCAAGGCTCCTTTCATGCCATCACGGAATCAATGGGGACTTGTTTCCGCATGTGGCACTTTTTCTTTGCTTTCTACGTTTTCTGCGGAGGTGGTGTGCAAATCGATGGCTTTGAACTCAGATGAACAGCAATTCAGATGGGAGCCAGGCGTTTAATGAAATCCGGCCCACCAGAGACACGCTCGTCCAACTCGCCCCATGCAGAAAAATGTGTGATCTTTGAGAAGTAGATCTCCCAGTTATATATATATTTTTTAAAACATACGCACCATTTACCCTATAAGTACATTTACTTAAATTGAACCAAGATGCTGAGATTAATATTAATATTGCACTGTGTTGCTCATCGGCCTTTGGACAGGTGAGCAGTCCATGCCAAGCCAATTGCTTAACCCTGAGCCAGGGTGCCAGCGAGGCAGGGAGTCAGAGAGGCTCTGGACTTACTGGCTCTCCGTAATCTTGGCTGAGAGGCAGTGAAGCATTGGTCCAGCTCTAATGTGGGAACTGGAGACACCCTGGACTCCAAGCTGGTGCTGTAGGGAGGTGCACAAGGACACAGGGAGTACTCTTAAATCTTAACCGCTGAGACCAAACACACACACACACACACACACACACACACACACAATGAAACACTGATAATATGATTACAGAGGTGCTGTGTCTGAAGTCTAGACTTGGAGCCTCAGGGGCTTGATTCTGTCTCTCTTTTCCTCTTTTCTTTCAAACCTTATCACGTATACTGCTTCACAAACTTATTGTCATGAGGGCTGATAGAAGCTCTTCATGCTGCACTGAGAGGAGAGAGATGGCCCAGAGCCATCTATTCTAATTCACCTTTTATAAACCAAACTCTCCGAGGCCATGTCTAACCTAATGTGGAGAAACTTGAAGACACCGTTTAGGTGTTAGAAATGCTCTGTCCACGCCAGTTTTCAGGTTATTTTGGAGAAGCATTTGCAGAAGCATTTTCTTCAGAGCAGTTTACCATTTCATGGTGTTTCTGCATTCCTGTGTTTGTATTACACACTATTGCAATGCAGTGTGAGGACATCATTTGTCTTTGTGTGTGTAAACATGCAGACACCAATGTGAACGCTGTGAAGATAATGAAACACGACTTCAACGGGACACCACATGACCTGAGGCGTTCGTGTTGTGCGCTTAAAACCCACACAGGCACAAACGGTGACCCTCGCAGACTTCCGCATCAGTTTATGGAGATTGCCTGTGCTTTTCACAACTGAACAATAGGTCTGAGTGCCGTCGTGAGAGTTGGAGCGGGATTAGACCTAACCTCCGAGGGCTCTCTCCAAAGCCCCCTTTGTGTACATTTGTGAATAGAAACATGGTTCTCTGAGATTGTCTGCCTGCCTGCCAGCCAGCTAGCCGTGTCCTACATGCCGTCTTCATCTTCGCTTCATCTAAAATAGGCATCAAAATATGTGAGTGTATATTGCTTGTATATGTGGCATTCAGAGATTCTTTTTTTCCCCTGTATGCTGTAGCTCTGCTTTGTCTGGTCAAGCGTACATTAACTTTTACCCTTTTGTGGTATCTTTTCTTGTGATCTGAGGTCTGCCTAATGTGCCAGGACAAAGGGCAGCCTCTGTTTATTTTTTCCGTTGCTGTCTAATTGTGCCTAAATGCAAAATGAATGGTGAGCTGAGCTGATGTCTCCCAGTAGCCCCTTAAGTTACAGAGGAAGCAACTGAATCTGCCTCAGTCTCCCTCTGTTTGCTTGAAGAAATAGACAAATGATTTGATCTACCGTACGGCTGACGTCGCTGCATCCCACCTCTTTCTTTCGCTGCTCTAATCAACCGTTTCAACTGGCCGAGAGCATCCGGACAGTTAATTGTCTTCTCAGCTGGCTGAGAAAACACAGAGGGGAATCAACAAATCACGGCAATCATGGCTTCAATGTAATTGGCTGCCTGAGTCAGTAATCATGCTGTGGAGCTCTCTGATAATAACAGTACATCCCTTCTCCCTGATTGTCTGGGGGCAACTCGGTAACACCACCGTTATTTTACTGTGAAGGAAATGTAGGAGGGGTGGGAGTCTCACCAGAGGGCCAGTCGCGCATGAACGGAAAATTACTGGAAGAAATCACTTTCCCTTTGCATTTGATTTGAGATTTAGGGATTTACGTCCCGCTCTCTGTCCATCCTCAACACGCTGTAGGATCTAAATGATTACACAGATGGACTGTGTGTGTGTGCATGTTTGTTTTTTTTTTTGTGTGTGTGAGCCAGTTTGTTTGCATGTGCCTTTGTGAGCGTGCATACCTGATCAGCAGCCCTCTCCATCTTTAGAGAACTTGACCTGGTTTCTGATGTCAAGCGCTGGCACAGTCAGGGGTGGAGAGTAGGTGCTCCATTCATCCTGCATAGCGAGCTTCTGACAGTATTGCTCCGCCATTAGGCCCCATGATGGATGCTGCACAGAGCGGGAACAGATGGGTGGGAGGCTGCTAAGGATGGAAATGAGATTTGTTTGTAGGCATATACTCTAGGTTGACTGCAGGGACTCATTCATCCACAGCGTACGATTTTATAACGAAATGTGTTTCGCATTACATTTTTTACACTTATTTGGAGGCAACAGAAGATTAAGTTTACATTCCAAACTTTACGAGGAAATTACCAGGATTAGCATGGATTGAAAGAGATGCATCAGTAACTAAATTGCGCTGAGAAAATTTTTCCATTTGACTCAGACTTTTAGCACACTCGGTCCTACTGTGTTGTGTGTTTGCAAGCCCAAAGCGAGGACCCTGCAGTGCACGCGTGTGTTTGCAGTGTTTCTCAGTTGTTTGCCCGTTTGCACGGATGAATACAAATTGGGCCGAGCTCCTTATGGCTAGAAATCCTGCCGTGAGTGAAATTTTGCCCCATCCAAGTTCCACAGACATTGCTCTGCTCCTGGCTGACTTTTTGCTCATGTCCCCTGACACAGCCTGGAGTCATTTGACTTGTATAAGGAGTAATATTGTCAACCCCCCCAGTGTTTCCTTGTGACGCTCAATACGAAGAAGTGTGAGCAAGGCTGGCCTGCTGTCCTAAGCATCATGTGCACTTTTGCTGCACAGCATGCGTCACTGCTGCTTGTTTTTGTCTCTCCTGACCCTCTGTTTAGCCTTAAGTAGTTCTGCTGGAGTTGGTGTTGCATCCACTTCTTTCCACGTCCCTCTCTCACCCCTGAGGTGATTGCTTTCTCCGGCTAATCCTCTTTCCTTTTTGCTATGAAGTCCTCCCCACACCACATCTTTCGCTCGGCTGCTGAGAAATAGAAAAAAGAAGTCGAGGTAAATTAGCTCTTCTACTCTTTTGCATCCCTCACCACATCATTTTACCTACGCCTACCACTCTGTCTGCTCTCTTCCTTTTCGCTTTCTCCTCACCTACACCACTCTTCCGTCCCTCCATGCTCCGCTCATCCCCAATCTCAGGCTTGCACCGTTTGTGAACGGGCTTATCTCTGCTCTGGCAAACCTTCATTTGCCTCTGCTGTCCTCCTCCTCTCTGTCCAGTCCTTTTACCCCTCATCTGCTCTCCTTCTCACCTCTCCGTGCTCTCCTCCTGTCTCCTCTTCTTTCCAATTTCCTCCGCTCAAATGAGATGTTGTGCACAGAGGAGAGTCCTTATCACCAGCTTTTGCCCGGATATTAGGTGGGGGAAACGGGCCTGTAATGAAACAGAGAGTGCTGCTGTGCAAACTCAGACCCACCAGGTTTGTAGGTGTTTCGGTGCATGTGCGTGTATGCCTGTGCATGTGCGTGTACACTCGGGCGAGTGGCTGATTAAGGTCACCTCTTTCTCATTTCATTACTTTTGCCGCTGTCCTCCCATCTCTCCTACTGTCTCGCTCCCTCAGCCTCTTCCCACTCCTTCTGCCTCTTAACATTTATCTCTGGTCATGCCGTCGCTGCCTGTGTCTGGCTTTGCCATTTGTTAATTTTCCAAGCTTAATTGTGCATAAGTGATTCGACTCTGTACTGTAAGCATGTGTTGTCTATGCATGTGTGTTCGTCTTTCTCTCCCTGTCATTCCTATCCACCTACACACCCTCACCCTGCACCGCGGTCTTTGCCCTCTTGGCTCTACTTTTCCTCATGCATAGCAAATGTGTACGGAAACAATAGCAGAATGACACAAGCGCCATCTGTGAGCATTTCACCCCTTCCCAGACTGGCTGACAGCGTCTGCTATGACAATTGAATGTCTTCTGTCTTTTCTGTCAGGACTTGTTTCAAAGAGGAAAACTTTTACATGAGCACAATGGGATTTTGTCTCAGGCAGTGATGATCTTCCTCTCCATGCAGCTGAGCAGACTCCCTTCATGTTCCTACCCTTTTGGCACACGCTGCTCACTGTTCAGGAGCTTGTTTGAAATGGGTTGATAGCTTAATTGGATAGCGGTGAGCTCCAAACACAGCGTAATGCCTATTAAAGTGTGTCAGATCAGCAAATGATTAGGTAGTCTTCCTTGCAAAACAGGGTTGCCCTATGACTTAAAGACAGTGATCAGGAGAAGCTGTGGCAAAGCTGTCTCCGACTGTGCACGTGTCCTTGTTTTTGATTTTACATTTTGATTAAGGATAAATTAAAATTTGAGCCCTTGATAATGTAATGGTATTGAGGGGATCATCTATCATATCATACCCAGAAATAGATTATTAAGAGCTTCAAGATTTTGCACAACAAATGTTGTAGGAATCCTTATTTATATGAGACCTTGACCGAGAGATCATCATGATCAGACTTTATGATCAGGAAAAATCAACGACTTAGCAATATCATTTTAATATAACCCCCCCACAGGCAACACTTTTTAAAAATAAAGAAAATTGGAGTTGTTAAAGATACTAAAGCCAACAACATAAGAACTGAAGAAAAGCTGCAATGATAAATGTGGTCGAAAGAAAGAGGATGGAGACAGTCTGAGCTTTCGACTCACGTTACGGCTTGTTTTGGGCTTGTTTTTGAGTGTGGACTTAAATATGTTTCTCTGCCTCCAGCTCATGCTTGGGTCAATGTGGTTGCCCAAGGCGATGGTTTTCAACATTAAATCCTCCTACAGGGTGAATGACTGGTTGCCCAGGGAGACGACTGCAAGGGTCCACAGTCTCTGGTGCAGCACGTGGAGAGTGGAGGCGGGTTCGTGTCTTTGCCCAACCTCACATGTAGGCTTCCCTCCTGTTAATTTTGCCATTGGTTAAGTGGAATAAGAAAAGGACTGTTTGCCTGCACAATGTTGTGCCATTTCTGTATTTACAAACGCTCCTATTAGGTATGTGTTGCTCAGCTCAGTGGGTCATGAATGGCTGCACAGTGACGAGAGTTCAGATATGGGTCATGGCACATTGCGCATCAGTCACAGATGAATAATCGGTGGGGGCTCCTCGTTTTTTCCTCGCTTCCCTTTCCCTCCCTCCTCTGAAATAAAGTAATGTAATAAGGCACGTCAGGTAAAGAGGTGATATAATGACATCATGCATCGGTCAGTGGAGTTTATACGATGTAGGGCCCTAGGGTGTACTCAGGTTATGTAGCCTTGTGTGTGCACTTTACAGACCTATTTCGATCAAACTTGAAGTTGAACTTGAGTTTATTAGATATAAATCTGTTCATTTTATTAATTATAATTATAATTTTTATAAATCAAATAATTTTATTTCTGTAAAATTCGGTTGAAATATCAGTGCAAACAATACAGGGAAATATACACATATATGCATGTGAAATCCTAAACGTCTTGTGTAGCAATCAACACGTGTGAATTGAGGCGAAGTGGAAATAGTGGAAAGAATACCAGACTGGACCGTGAAGCAAAATTCTGCATTCGGAAGACCGAGGCCTGACATACTTTTACACCATGCTCGGACACGTTGTAAAATGACTCTGCAAATCAGTGGGAAGTGCACTGATCGAGGCAGTGCCTGTGCCCAGACACTTACCAAGCTCAGCACCTCTTCAATTAAGCACATTAAAAAAGATTCTGTGGCACCTTCTACTCACCCTGGCTGTGTCATCTCCCTGAACAATCCCTTAAAAATGGAAACAAAGCTGTCAGACTGCGTTCCCAATTACTCGCATACTAAGATGCAGCATTATTTATTTCCTTCCAGCTTTGTTGACTCAACAGTCTCATCCTATTTCATGTCTTTGATGTTTATAAATACACAGGTTTTTTGGGTTATTTTTTTTCTTCCCTTTTTTGTTGTACATCAGGAAAGCGATGGGTTCGCCAGATGTATCACAGGGTTTTGGGTGTGTCGAGAGAGGAAATTACAAAGCAAGTTACTATAAGTCACAAATGGAATCCAAAGTAGAGTGATGAAACAGATGCATTTGCATATTCATTGCTTCCAAGTATGCATCCCTGTGGTGAACACCAGGGGCACAGTCACCTTGAATGAAAACTGAACAAACTATTAAAAGTATTTATCTGAAGGAGTGAGCAAACGCGGACGTTCAAGGCTGGAACCCGGATAGTCAGCTTTGTGTACTGCAGAGTCACCACCAACTGCACTTGTATGGTGAGATGTGGCAGGTGACCTGAATAGTGCAAGTCAGTCAAGTCTGAGATGAAGCACAGGAAGGGTGTTTTTGGTGTGGAAGTAACTGCTCTATTGTTTGTTATGTTCTTGGGCGCACTAGTCTGTTATGAAGCTGCATCACAAAACCTTTATCAGCAGCATTCCGCTAATGATACTGGTGAAGTCTTTGAGTTGCAGATAAATGCTGTAGATACGCTAGTCAAGTGGACCTTGAGTCAGTATTTTCCCTTAAGCCAGTCAATGTGTCTTTTGTTCATCAGTTCATTTCATTAAAGCTGCAGTTGGCACACACACACTCACACAATTATACAAAAATATACCAACCAAGTGTTTCACTCTTTGCTTGTATTTGACGCGCACGGAATTTGTCCCCTATTTGTGTCTGGTGACTGTGCGGTTTGGCTGAGCTGACTCCCCCCTCCTTCCCCCCTCATTGTGTGGTTAATGTGCCTCATCCCTGCACCCATTCTCTCGCCTTCTTTTTCATTTCCATGCTGTCGTCGGAGATGTCGATCAATTGGGTCGGTGTTGCTCCCTTCATATTTGCAGCGTGAGCAGCCTCTGCTGTTGCTGGAGGATACGGAAAGGAACACCCATGAATAATTTACGACATGCAGGAATATGTAAACGGGTAAACAGACACAAGAAACAAAATGCAAACAATTGCAGCAGCTTGCATGAATTAATTGCTCGGCTGAGCCCTGCGTTCTGCTCAATGGAGCCCTCTGTCCTTTGCGACGGATCCAGGGTCAGGAGGCGATGGCAGTTTTCACAGCGGGTTAACTGAGTGAATGGATGGGTGGCTGATATGGGAGCAGAACTGCATTACAATTTCATGCATTTATTTGTTCAGATTTGATATAATTCTGTTTACTGTGCTTAACACTCACGCATACATTTGCTTTTTTTGTTTGTTGCACACTTCCCTCCATAGCAGCAGTGTCGAATTTGCATCTTGCACCTCAAAAAGTCAGTTATTACTAAGTATTGCTGTAATTGGGCCTTTCATGAGAGAGAGAGACGCTGACTACACAGTTCCTTCCTCAATGCCAATAAGTGGATTCATGTGTAATGAGGTTTTTGTGCATTATTATTTTATAGAAGCACTGTGAAAGATCCATGTGGTAAGGATCCTGGTACTGAAATGATCCACTGAATGACGACAGTTGTTTTGAAGTGAATTGTGTTGGCTGCTGTCACGTGTATCCGTGGGCAGCATAGAAAGGTAACAAGCTGTTAACAGTGCTGAGTTATCATCAGTAACCAAAGGATGGTGTCCTGAAGGGAATGTCAGAGGAGGGGGGAGACGAGACGTGACAGAGTGGCCCCATTTGAGGTTGTCACTGTGTCCCGCGAGTGACGACACAGACCCAAGACGAATCTAGGCCCAGCTGGCACCCTGGTCGACTCGTATAAGTTGCCTGATCATAAATAGCCAGGGCTGCTCTGCAGGGTGGAGGTGGTTTGTCATCGGGCCTGGCCCCAGCCGGGGCACTGACTCCTGGACGAGAAGGGAATTTATCACTGTATGGTGATAAGACAAGGCTATTATTGTTTCTGTCCTCCTCCTCCTTCTCCCCCTACCTTGCATGTAACACATTGCCCCCTCTACTCTGTCCCCTCTGTCCTCCATCCTCATTTCCCTCATCCTGTCTGCTTTCATTTTTTATTCTCATGTTGTAACCCTTCACGACCTCTACGCCTTCATTTTTTTTCTGTTTTAGGCTACCATTTCTCTCTGTTAAGTTCATCCTGCCTCACCATCCTACTTCCACTGTCTCTCTGTCTCTCTGTCTCTCGACACAAAGGCGATAAGATCAGGAAAGTAGTGACTATAAAAGTCATGAAGATGATAAGATAATGACCACACCGGAGCCCTACACAAAACTGTATTTGGGTATTAATTGCTTGCTGCACATCACATGGTTGCAGAGGGTGATTGAGAGAAAGGGGGGGGAGAAAAAGGAGGAAAAGACAAAAGGTGTGTAGGAAGAGCAGCAAAGAATGAGGTGGTGAGGGAGGAAAGGGAAATGCAGAAGGGTGTGTGTGTGTGTGAGGAAGACAACAAAAGGAAGAGAGAGAGAGATGGTATACACAGTAAGGTTATTTAGGGGTCAGTCTTGTCTCAAGTGTTCTCAGTTTTAGAAATACTATTTGTCTTCCAGTGAGGCATAGCCAAACTTTCTGTTTTTCTCCTCCTGTTTCTTTTCCTCTTGCTGCTTTCCCAAGAAAAATGTCATTATTTTTTTTTGTATCTAGCTCACATAGTTTTGTGCCATGAGACTTGAAGCCTGGGCCTCAATCTCTAAAGTTTATCTAGTGTTAGTTTTATTTATTTATTTATTTGGATGCAGGCTGGGTGCAGACACCCCAGGCTCCTCTCTCTCATTGTCTCCCAGTGCTGCAGCTCAGCTGTCAGGAGCGTGGAAGATGGAGGTATTATCACAGAAAGGTCTCCTCCAGCTCTCTCACCTCATTTAGATGCTCTGTTCGGCTCTGACTCTTGGTAACAGCGTGACAGAGCGTTAGCCTAGCACCAACAGCCCCCGCCGCCTCTGCTTCTCTGTTTACAAATGTATGCTAATGAGCACGGGGGCTCGAGGAAGCGTGCGACCCCTACGTGCTCACTCTAATTCCTTCCCCAGCGACACATCAGCTGTGACAGTTGTGGTTCTGCTGCAACTCAGAGCAGCACCCTTATCTCCTCTACTGTGATTGGAGCAGCTGCCTCTGGGTGTCACTGGTAACTGTGGGGATTGCTTAGTGGTGTGTGTGCTTGTGCGTGTGTGCGTACATCGTGTATTTGTACAGTTGGTCACAGGGGTATAATTAACACCCTGGAGACTGAGAACTTTCGACACTTTAAGCCTTTATGTGAGATTATGCACAAAGAAAGCCTTGAGAGAATTTCTTAAAATTTGACACAATAGTCCATTTCGACACAAGTATGAGCTAATGATGAAATGTCAAAGGTCAAGGTCACTGTGATCTCATGTCTGTACGATTCTTGTCAACTTGATATCTCAAGAACGCCTGGAGGCAATGTCATTACATCTGGCACAAAGGTCCGCTTGCACTCAACCATGAACTGATGTGAATTTGATGTTCAAAGGACAAGTTCACTATGACCTCACAAAACTTGTTTGTGGCCCTAAATAAAGAATTCATACTTTAATTATGACAAACTTTCATGCAAATGTCTAATAGGATAAAACGATGAATCAAAAAAATGACAAATCATGACACAGATGAGTCTGAGCAGATATGGAAGTGAGCGCAACATTTCTTGCTGACGGAGGCATCCAACCGTGAGGTGGTAATGCTAGTTTAATGTCTTGTGTCAAGGAATGTGATTGAAAAGTTTTCCTTTTGCACTTTCGCCACCATGGCAACTTAGTGTCAGGCCAAAGCAGACAGTCAGTGGAGTTCACTGAGGTCCTGCACGCTAAGCAGCAGGTGGAGACGGGCAGAGGCAGACGGCCATTTAGAAGTGTGCAGGGCGAGGGGGCTGGCAGGTCACGGACGAATCAGACTTCTCTGGCCTGCAGCCTCTGGCCAAATACCAACGACGGGTGATTGACAGAAGTATATCACCTTTATGTCTTTTTTTTTCCTTTTGTGCAATATGACCCGAGTTGCCAGGTAGCCTGCCCCTGAAAATATCTATCCCATACTCAATAGAGAGCAAGATGTATCAGTGATGAAGAATACCCAGTGTGTATCAGAGGACTCAAATACATTTACTACACTCTATGTAGAGGGATTTTATTTCAGAAATATCATGCACACTGCTGGCCGTGTTTTGGACTGACATGGCTTTAGGTCATCTCCTGAAAGGTGCTCTTTAGCTGCCAACAGTGTAATATTGATGAGTGTTAAAACCTCAAGAGCAGATACTATTCGAGTTTAAGCTTCAAGTGGAGAGCAAGTGGGATACAAGCCTCAGTGGAACCCAGATGGTCTTGACATAAGCAGTTCGGACTTATTGGCTTTCACAGTCCTTTTTAACTATGGATGTAATCTAATGGCACGCTTCACATTTGCACGCGATGGTGATTAAAAATCTATATATCGAAGGCCAAAGACTGTCTTTCATATTTGTACACTGGAGATGTTATGATCTTGATGCTTTCCAAATACTGCCTTTCATTCGGAATGCACCTACACCTCACACTTTTTACAAATGGCCAAACTCATATTGTCATGAATGCATGTTTAACTGTTTAACTTCCATGGCTCTGCTTCAAAGCAATACCCTGTGTATATATAAGCATGTGCATCTTTTGTGTGTGTGTGCGTGTTTTTGTGTTTGTAGCTCAGCACTGCAATAAGGTCATTCCACTTTCTTTCAGGCTGTCTATTAATCTTTAAATGCACCGGGCCTTGGGACTCTGATTTTGTGTTTATCTCCATCCAGTGCGTTTTGTTTTTTTGTTGTTTGAATTTTCCTAAGTGGTGACTTTAGCAAGCTATTAGTGGAGTGCAAAACATTACATGAGAGGGTAGAACACAGAGAGAGAGCAAGAGAGAGAGATAGAGAGAGAGAATGGGACCTTTTTGCCCCTGACCCACATTAAGCATCTCCGCAATCTCTCTTTCTCTCTGCCCTACACACCCACAGGCCTACAAGCACACTTCCCCCTGAACTACATCCTCCACGCCTTACTTTCTGTCTTTCCTCCCATCAAGTTCTCTCTCTCTCTCCACTGTCTGTCCTTGCTCCATTCTGTCACAGTCCCTTTGTCCCTATTTATCTCATCTCCAAAGGCTTGTTATGCCTCTTGTCTTAATGCACTCTCGGTGTTCCTCAGAAGTCTGTGTTGTTAGAGCTGAACTAAAGGCCAGGGAGTGCTGCAGTAAGAGCAGGGGCTATTCATCAGTGTCACAGCAGCCCTCCACTCTGCTTCATTACTGACTGGCTAATGGTACAGATCAGTGCAGTTTATTTGCTGTAATTAGCCAGCTCCATTTGGCCAGTACAGCCACGGCAAAGCCTGCTACATTTATGCTGCCCCCTGCCATGCTGCGCGTGCACGTGTGTGTGATTATGCACCACTGCTGGGCCTAAAAGAGTCATTAAAAAAACTATACTGCTACATCAGTTTTACATGTCAACCACGTCTTTTAACGTCATGCCTGATTGCAAAGCAAAAAGCCGTGAGCCTCGTAAAACTTTTCAAGCTCTCTGCTTGTAAAAAATAGGGGAGTATCTTCAAAATGCAGGGATAGGGATAGAGAGGGAATGAGTGAGAGACTAAGTCAAACAGTGAATGGCTGACTGACTAATGAGTGACTGAATGAGTGAACATGTCAGCAAGCAGGGAGTGGCAGGTTCTCTCCTTCTGGTTAGAACCTCTATTTTGCCTCTCTCTCATAGTCAGTTTCTCATCCTTGCATCCAACTCAACTTCTTCTTAGAGTCGCCTGTAGTTTTCCAGTATCCTCCTTGACTTCCAGTTTAATCTCCTCCCCCTTGCCGTCTTGCATTCTCCACTCATCAACCTGCGACCTGCACCCCCCCCCACCCACCCACCCAGCGACACACACCCAGCGACACACACCCAGCGACACACACCCAGCGACACACACCTAGCGACACACACCCAGCGACACACACCTAGCGACACACACCCAACGACACACACATACTTAATCTCCCTGTCTTTCACCCACTCTTGCATTCTTAAAAGCTTCAGCCTCTTGTTTCGTCGTCCTATGCAATTTTAATCTTCTTCCCCTGTGGTGGGGGGCAAGGGGTGTATTTAGCATTCCCTGACAATGCTGGTTCAAGCTCATGAGGGAGTGCAGTGTACGTCACTGAGATGGAGTCACGGTGTACTCACTGAGGAGCGGAGATCAACCCTGTTAATAATTTATACAGAGCACGCTGTTGCTGTGCACTCGTCCACTCTTCCTCTGAATCTTTTGTCTGTTCTTTCTTCCAAACTTAATTCTTGCCCATCGTTCCTCACAATTTTCCACGCATATCCAATATGTATGCATCCTTTTGGTATGCAGCTAGTTCCCCATCATTTGGTTGCTGCTTTATAAGGTGCATCTTACCCATTGATACAAATGGTCGGCTCTTTCACACAGAAAATTATGAATCAATCACTGTGTAGACACAGTAGAAATGGGCATGACATACATAAGCTTAGCTTCTTTGATTGAAATATGTTGTCCCAGGATCTCAGAGACAGCTGGCCTCCTGGGGTTTTCATGCGATAAGGAAAAAGAAAAGTCAGCTACAGTTAAAGCAGGCAAAACCACCTTGGCAGTGATGAAGGTCAGAAACGGATGGCTGAACTTGCTCAAGCTAACAGGAAGGCCACAAGTATGCATGAGCTCAGTACAGCAGTGATTTTCAGAAGGGCATGTCTAAATGCAGCTCATCAAATTTTGAAGCTGCAACAGCAGTCGACCATGCCTGGTGCCACTTTTGTCACCTGTTCATCAACCTTTAATGATCAAACACTGGAAATACATCATCTAGTTTAACACACGTTGATTTTTGTTGTGCTGTGTGTCGACAGTAGCGTGGGAATTTGAGGTAAACAGCTTGAATTTTTCCATTAGTCCTGCCTTGAGTCAAGGGAACCAGCTAGTGGTAACTGTGTGGGAGTATTTTCTTGCACAAATTAGGCCCCTTGATACAAGATGATGAGCTTCATTTGAATACCAGTCTACTCAAGCATGGCTGACCAGTAACCCATGGCTTCCTCTGGCAAGGATAATGTCAAAACTAGCATCTGTATAATATCAAAATAGTTAAAGAAACATAACAGTGACCTTGGTGTACTCCAGTAGCCAAAACAGACTTCAGGTTTCAGTTCAGCAAAGGGTATTTGAGGTGATATTTAAGGTGTGAATTTATAGTTAAAAATCTGCTGAAGTGCCATATGCTACTGAGTAGAAATATACCAAAATACTTCATCATGAAGCATGTCCAGTGTCTTCAATTTAGTTTCTTGTTTTTACAGTGGCTTCATAATGTATTCATACTCACATTTGTCACACTTAATTTTTGTAGATTTCTTTTTAAATTAATGAAATTACCATTTGTCCACAAAGTCAAAATGGGGTTTTAGAAATTTCGGCAAAATTCTATAAAAAAAATCAGAAATCAATATCTCACTTAAGTATTCAGACTATGACACTCTAAATTGTGGTTGCATCCTGTGTGCTTTAATTATTAGCCATGTGATGTATCTACAACCTGATTTGTGTCCACAAAGTAAATTGTGTAGATTTAGTTTAGAAAGGCATACATGTAAGGTCCCATAATTCACACCGCATGTCAGGACAAAATCCAGGCCATGAAGTCCAAAGAAACCTCTCTGTAGACTTCAGTGATAAAATTATGGTCAGGCATTGATCAGGGCAAAGGCATAAAACCATTTCAAAAGCTTTGTGTATTCCCATGAGCACAGTGGCCTCAATAATTCCTTGTTCTGGAGTGGGCTGTCGAGCTATACTGAGTAATCGGGCAAAACGTGCGTAGCACATGACAATCTGTTTGGATTTCCCCAAACAGCATTTAAAAGACTCTGAGAGCGTGAGGGAAAACATTCTCTGGTCTAATGAGACAAAACCTTAACCTTAGACATGTTGTCTGGTGAACTTCAGGCACTGTTCATCACCTGTCTAATAATAGGTTTGCAAGTGAAGGTGTCTGAATACTGACACCACTGTATAGTATATATACTATATATCAGATCACATCCTAATCCTAATGACAATTGATGAAAAGTGTTCATCAACAGAAAAATTATCATGAACTGTTGATATAAAGGGTTAGTTATTATTAATTGAATACTCGCCTATTACACATTTCAAAAATTTCAAACATTGTCTGTTTCCAGCTATTTAAATGTGAGGATTTGCTGACTATCTCAGTTTTATGTAATTGTGACCAAAATATCTCTGGGTTGGTAAATGGTATTTGCCGCCCCACAGGTATGTACTTTGAATGTTAACTACTTACCTGTTTTTGGAATGTAGTTGTGTATTTGTAATTCTGAAGAATATATTAACATATCTGTTCCTGTTTTGCGGTCTGGTGTTGGTCGTCCATTAAGGATGAGTA
The DNA here is from genome assembly GCA_016785225.1 of Psettodes erumei. Taxonomy (NCBI): domain Eukaryota; kingdom Metazoa; phylum Chordata; class Actinopteri; order Pleuronectiformes; family Psettodidae; genus Psettodes; species Psettodes erumei. The sequence goes on along the minus strand of JAFBJZ010000772.1, from coordinate 6,695,872 downwards.
TTAAGTATACTTGAGTGTCTTTTCAAATGGGAGACCATTTAGGAACCACTCTATACATATATATATATATATATGTATATATGTATATAACACTGGTAACTGAACTGTGATAATGACCATTGGCGTAGTTCCACTGTGAGCTGCTGTATTTGACTGTATGCTATTATTTCCCCCCTGTTTGCCAGAGGGGCTATTACATGGAACAGCTCCTAAGGGCTCCCAAACAGATCATTATTATTAGTTAATTTGTCATGACGGGGCTTTGTCATATGTTTTTATACTCAACTCGTCCTACTTAACCACCTCAGTTTTATTTATTTCTCCTTTAATGTTCAAACCTCCCTTCTTACTGCCCTTTGTTGTGTTTTTTGTAGCTGCTGCTGTACTCGCTGCTTTGATTCTTCGGTTAGCATTCTGCTGTATCACCATTCTGTCTATCACTGAACGTACGGCGGAGCAGCGCCTCGCAGTGAAACCCAGCAGTTGTTGTCAGTCTCGTTCGAGGATAAAACGAGACACAGGCGCAGGACACGCACGCGCATATGCACATATTGCATACATATGCGCAAAACACGCTGACATACGCACCTACTGTACATATAAATTGGCACACGTACAGCGGAGTTGAGGCTCCGACAGCTGCAGTTCGCTGAAAGCTACTGAGTTCGGAATATCATTAGCTTTAAAAGGGCAGCCAGGCAAGGTGAACTTATTACTCACTCCTCAAAAGTAGCGGAAGCAAGGAGAAAGTTCCCCCAGTCCTTGTCTCTATCTGCAGATTCCACCCACATCAACCTTGGATAAGACTCCTGTTTATTATGGTTTTTAATATACTCTGTCACAGACTTAATCTACAAAACACTCCAAAATCCAGTCTCTATCTGTGTCCTCTGGAGGTTACAGAAGTTGCTCTCCACTATCTTATCTGCACAGTAAACAGCGCTGCTGTTTTAGGACTTGGGGACAGGAACAGATTAGGCAGAACATAAGAGAGGAGGTTCTGAAATGATTAGTATTCCGCCTGGCCTCCTGCTGGTCGCGGAGCTCATAGTCAATTGGCTTTCATTAACCTGCCAGTCTGCTCTTCATTACTTCATTAGAGCCAGCATGTAGGCATGAGGAAGTCCCACCACTGTCCGGGGACTGACCCGACTTTGTGTGTAAATGTCTGTTCTTCAGTGCATCCTGTTCTTTTATAACTTAGCCGTGGTGACCATGAGTGAATGAGAGCAATGTATGCATATTATTTAGGAGAAGCAGTCCTAACGTAGGAGAGAAGAATCCAACCTTGTGGTTTGTATGGCAGATCGACCACCACAGTATCATTTGATCTGTTCATCAAACCTCCTTCCTGCCAGCCAGGAACACAGGATGACTCATTCCCATTGCAGCACCACAGCTGAACATCTACCTGACGAGCCACACGTAAGCCAGTGTCCACACTACATTTACTGTATACAGTACATTTAGTAAGGACACTAACATTTATACACTCACACACAAACATAAACTCATCTTGTGCCAATGACGGATAAGCTTATTTTTTTAATTGCCCACAAATTTTCCAACACACACGTGCACACACAAAAACTGTTTTGCAGTTCTCATTATCTTCTCCTGGTGGGGTGGTTGAAGAATTTATTAGAAGAATATATTAGTGGTGAATGTTCTTTTTAAATCTTTCAAACATTTATCCATATAAAGGGTCTCTCTGTGGAAGGGGCATTAATGATTTAAATGTAACTCTGATGATATAAATAGCAGCAGACAGTTATTTCCACGTTACACTTCACTTGATATCTTAATTGATAATTCTTCTCCGGCTCTGCATTGGGTGCAGAGAAGCATATAGCGCTTTTAGTGCTTAGGTTCAGTCAAAAATTATTCACTTCAGACTTCAAAAGACAATGCTTGGGGGACCTAGAAGGAAAAGAAATTATTTGAAAGTAATTCTTGGTTGAAGTTTTCCTCCTAATGTTGGTCTACTGCTTTTCAACATCTGGCTGATGTTTCCATAGGTGATATTCTTTGTTCTCGCTCTAATACTGCTGATCTTTGGGCATCACGGAAAGCTGTGATGGATTTGGCTGTCAGTTTGACATCTGTACTGCTTGAATATTTCTGACACATAAAAAGACAACATATTGCGATCAATTTGTGATGCATACAGTGCATTAAGATGCTGTTGTTGAAATCTTGGCTGACCCTTATATGTAATAAACATCTAAAAAACATATATTATCTGCAGATAACTTTCAGCATAAGGTTTAGTGTCGGTTGGTTTGCTCTCTCCACTATGGGGTTTGTAACTATCATAAATTTCATTATGTCTTCGTGAAGGTGACAGCCATGGCCAGAGGTTGCCCGTCCATCCATCCATCCCATTCTCTTGAAAACAATATCTCAAGAATGCCTTGAGGGATTCTCTTCAGATATGGATGGAAGGATGTACGACAAAGTTCAAAAGTGAAAGTCACTGTGTCCTCACAAATCGCATACACACAACTGAAGAATTATTTTGCCAAATATGAAAAATTTCTAGATGTCTAATAGTATGGAAAGTGATGTAATGACATTTTATATCCAAAAGGTCAAAGAACAATGTCACTGTGATTTCATGTTCTTCAAAAAATTCTTTTGTGGCCATCCTTCAACATCAGTACTCAGGAACAGAAGGGGAGATTAGGATCTTATTTCCTGCAACCTGACTGGTTAGCAGGAGGTGATAATTCTAATTTCCAGTTGGGGCCGATATGAGGCTTTTGTGCTCTGCATGCTCATTCATATTTAAGGTGATTACTTACATAAGTGAAGCCAGGCAAAGAGGAGTCTCACCTCGCTCCCTGGTGCATTGCCTGCTCATTATAGACTCAGATAAACGGTTAAAGGGAGATGTGCTGCCAGTTGACTCATGCAGTGACTCATGCAGTGTGTACTCAGCGGAAGAACGAAAATAACCAGCACAATGAAGCCAAAGATAAATTGTGAGGCATTAAAAAATGAATGTATTGTTTATCTTCCATTCAGGGTGATTTTAGGTAATTTGCTCTATTCTGTTTACAATGTCTTTTGTTTATGAAATTAAAGTACAAGACTGTCTTGAACATTCAGACAATTTTTTTACTAAGAAATACTGCAAAAATCTACTTTGGACAAAGGAAGTTTTAGTGACATATAGATCAAAACTTGGAATTTGAAGTGTCCTGCAATTTTTGGCTCAACAATGGCAGGAAAGCTGGGCTTGAATCGTGATGAAGTTCAGCACAGCGACTCTTTGGTGTTTTCTCTTTGATCTGGTGGTTCTTTGATAGAACCCAGAGGCCCTACTTAGACTGTCCATGTCAAGTTGTACTGTGGGCTGACGGATTTCACAGCACAGTTCCTGTGGCTCGAGTGGCCCTGTTTGACATGAAAATGGCACTAACTGGAAACTTCCTCACCCTCCATGGTCTGCATTGTGTTTTTGTCCCTCTAATGTTTTGTGTGAGTTGGCGTGACCTTTCTACGTTATACATTATGCTCCTGAAGTCACATTGCATTTCAGGACAAGGACATGCAGCATATTTTTCTGCTAAAGTAAACATTGGCATTGCCAAAAAAGGGGTGTGAACCGAGATCACATTTCAAGAGACGATTCATTGCACAGATGTGCTTTCCAGTTTTCTTTGTCCTGAGTGGACTTGAAAAAGAGAAAACAGAAAAAAATTCAACACCCTCACACAGTGAGAGAGAAAGTTGGGAAGACATTTTTAGGGGGAAGGCATTGTGAACACGGCAAATTTCTCTGCTTCATTTATTCAGCAAATGGAGATGATTTTTCAAATCAAAGCAGATTTTTATTACAGTTGCCTGGAATCAGTAAAATTGCAGAGGGAATAGAGGCAGACAGGCAAGATGATATCCAAACAAATGAGGAAAACAAATCAGCTGCACATATTATGTTGGTGGAGACGTTTCATGAGATGCAGAGCAAGTGGTACAAGAGAAATCCTTTCACTTTGGCTATATTCAATTTGTATTTGTTGTGTTGTCAACTTTGATTGTTTCGCTGTGTCTCCTCTCTATTTCCGTCAATGCTCCTGAATGGCAAGTTCACCTATCCTCCTTTATCTTGTCTCTCGGACCACATCAGTCTCCCCACAGCTCAACCCCGCCTCACACAGACAGAAAGAGACACAAGCACACACAGACCATGTACCCCAAAGCCCCCCATCTAATTCAGCCCACTCAGACTCATTGTTAAGAGGACATATTGGAAAACCATTAGTACTCATTATGCTTTATAGCTGCCCGCTCTCCCCTTTCTGTCTTTTAATCACAACCCATCCCCTAGTGTGTGCATGTGTGTGGGTGTGTGCAGAGACTTGTGCGCGTGGCTGTATGCATGTGCGTACACTGCAGCCACCTCTGCCCAGCAGACTGTAATGAACCACTTTCACCGTAATGCATTTGGGACACCACAAACCCCCTCCTCCGCTTTTTATAGGGCAGTCAATGGCACAGGCGCCACCTTTTATGGCAGCCCATCTGAGCTGCAGCAATGTTGTGCATTCGTGAACCATGTCAGCCAAATGGGATCGAATGCAGTGCAGTACAAATTAAAAGAAATTGGATTGAATAGGGTATGGATTCCCTTTTTATATGAACTGGTAGAGGTAGAAACCCTTATAGGAGACTTTATGAGTATCCGTTCAGTCCTTGTAACTCCAAATAACCTGGCTCATAAAGTGTTGAATATCCTATTACTGCTCTGCACTGAATTGTGTTCAGGTTTGATCGACCATGACAGTGTGTGTGTGTGTGTGTGCGTGTTCTACTGGCAGCATGGTGAGATCGGCAGTTTTGACCATATGCTCTGCGACGGACACACAAAAAACACACACGTGCACAAACTCATAATGAGTGGATCTGAATTCTGGTTGTTCTCTGCCGGCCAAGGCAACTGTCATTGCTGTGCAGCAAAAGTCCCATAATCCATCTGTGACATGACAGCATCCTAACAGCTCCACTTCACAGCAAGGAAAACTATTCTTCATGTCTCTTTTCCTACCCCCCACACACACACACACACACACACACACACAAATTTCCCTCTGGTCTGGTTTTTATTCTTCTCTCCTGTCCCTTTTCACTTTTGGCGTTACTTTTTTCCACTTAATCTCCTTCTTTACAGAAAGTTTTATCTGGGTCTGATTACAGCAGAGAGGTTCAGTAGGAAGACAAATGAGTGATCGCTCGCAATTATTGTTGACCGTGTTGGTAATGAACATATTCATAATTATAATTATGCTATCGATGATGGTGATGATGATAAGATAGGGATCAGAATCACAATGATGCTATTAATGATGTTGATTGAAATGGAGATGAGGATGATGACAATGAGGCTGATGATGACCGTGACTGTAGTGATGAAAATGGCGCGTACTGGCTTTGTGAACAGTGTCCATGTTTTCACCTTGGCCCAGATGGAGAGAGACAGACGGAGGGGACGGACGCCAGCCGCAAGAGGGACACTCGCTCCTCAGCTGGGCACCACAAGAGTGAGGACACGAGCGACAGCAGGGAGGACGAGGCGGCAGTGAGTCTTTCTTTCTTGTTTTGACTTTTGTCTCACCATTCTTCATTAACGTGATGTTCCTGCCTAAACGCACTTACCCTACCCCACCCTCTGGATAAGCAACAAGGAGGTTTATTGCTCATGTGAGTGTGAAGGAGCTCATCAGGAGCGCAACAATCAGCCGGATCTTAATTATCGTCAAATACTTTGGGCTTTGTTCTCTTTGCAACCACTGATTAGTGCTCCCAAAAGACCACCCCCCCCTCTATAATGAAAAAGAGATTAGGGATGAAGCAGGGGGAAAAAATCTGGATACAGGTGAAGGTGTTTATGAAATGGGCTAATGTAAAGGGAGAGACTTGGAGAGATGGCATTCGAGTTCAGATTCTATCATATGGAAACTTTACTTTTTTACTGAAACCAAAAGCTTAGCCTCGTGACCCCACCCACTGCAGTGGATTTTTATTAGTGTTTCCAGCTCTAGGAGGACACCTCTCAAAATATAGTGTGAATGCATCATGCAATTTAACCTCCTCCTCGAGCATTTATTCCTGTCATACTTGTCGTGCTGAGAGATGTGAAATTAGACAGAGTGATACCCAACAGCCGAACATGAGACAGTTTTTGGACCACTGCCGCAGATCGTTAGCAACTTCTACATGCAACAGTAAACCAGTGAGACAATCTCACACTTTCACGCTTTTTTTCCCCTACTGACAATGGGTGCATTTTAGAGTTAAGTACAGCAATTCTGGGCCTGCAGATTATAAATACTGCAGAAACTGCAAAGCACATCAGCTTCAGCTTTGTGGTGAAATGACACATGGTTGCACATGGTTTCAACAAGCAGCCCAATTGAGGATTGCCTTCAAAAATTCCTCCAAAAAACTGATAAACTGCTGTCATTACAACACACTTCTCCAAATCTGTACCAATCTCAATGTGCAGATAATTATAGTCTGATCGGAATGTCTGCTAAATGGATTACAAACAGAACTATTTTGCAAATTCGTGCTGGTGAAGGGCCTACTACATGAAGGAAATGTTGATTTTGTACATATAATTACGAGGAGCAGTCATCAAACACTGTACTCCTGTGTTGTAATCTTTTCTCTTTCCTTACTTGAATGATATCTAGCTGCCCTAGTGAAATGAAAATGACAAGATTCACCACTCATTGCTTGTCCTTGAGGCAGGAAATTTATTATCAGTCCCTCCTTCCTCAACCTCAGTCGGCCAGGTTTCCAACCCAGCACTTGCCGCTCATGTTGACAGGCTGTCTACCTTGAAGTAGTATCTTGCCTGAGGCTTACTTACAGTATCTGTAAAACTACCAGACATGCTGAATAGTAAGGCCGTGAAAGCAAACACTCAGCAGTAATTAAATGTCCATTGCATTTTTGGTGGCATGTTTGATATTTAGAGGCCAAAATCACAGAAGAGCAAGGGCTATAGACAAATGCAGATTAATGAGCTATATCAGATCTATTTATTGGTATGTTGATAATAAAAAGCTTTTTCCTCTCTGACTGCTAGAGAGGATCATTACACAGGGCTGTAAAGGAAGTCCCTGAGAAGCTGCTGCACTGTATGTGGAGTGAATTTAGATGAATAGATAGATGATAGACTGTTAAGAATCAGTAACAGAACAGTTTATTCTGGGAAAAGAACAGTGTTCTCATTTTAAGTATCCATGTTGGTTTTGTTTGAAATTTTGTGTATCTGTGTCTACGTACACTTGCTGAGAGTTTTTATTGGGAACATCTGTGCAACTGCCTATTCATGGATTTATCCAATCAGCCAATCATTTTGGAGGCAGTGCAGCGCATAAACTCAACACTAGATTTGTACTCAGGAAAGCAGGTGGTTGGGTCAGACGTTGGCATCATCAGCATGAATCCATGGATTCAACCTGCTTTGTGTCAACAGACCAGGCTGCTGCTGCTGCTGGTGTAATGGTGTGGGCAATGTTTCTTTTGCAACTAATCCTCTAATGGCTACTTCCAGCACAAAAATGCAGTGAAATGAACATGACAATGAGTTCACTCTAAGTCAGTGGCCTCCCCAGTCACCAAATCTATACCAGTAGAACCTTCGAGATGTGGAAGAAGGAAGGAATCACATCACCAATGCGCCACTGACAAACCCTCAGAAATTCTGTAGAACATGTCAACATGGAGCAAAGGAGAGTTTCAACATCTTGTGGTCCATACGGAGAAGAACCAAGACTGTGAGAGCAAAAGGAGGCCCCACACATTATTAGTGTGGTGTTCCTAATAAAGACCAGGTACGATATATTTTCTGTATCCTATTACAATCCCACTTATTTCTGACCTTCTTGTGCAGCGGTAACCATATCACTGAGAGATCTGGCAGTGAGATACAAAATGTACAGTGTAACATCACTCTCATACGCCACACACAACATACAGCACTGTATATATGTATGTGACCACACACAATCTATAGCTGAAGGGGTTTAACACAGTTAAAGTTAAAGCCCTAATTGTTACGCTATCACTGTGCAGCTGTAGACTAGCCATGGGGAACAGCCAATAGAAGACGACGATATATCTTATTCCATAAAATGCAGTCGTCTTCAAAATCGATTTTAGTGAAGGCTTTAGGAAATGTGCTTGGAGAGATAAGAGTCATGAAGGGAAGCTGGCAGGGGTTTTTCTGAGCGGCCCTTCTCTAAACTGTAAACCTGCTTGATAGCGTTAGTCCTTCTCTTCTGTAGCAGTCAAATGAAAAGCAGCTCTCAGGATGAGTCAGTCTCATGGACTGAAGCTCAAATATTCGCCTGCACCATAAGCGTTGTGCTGAAGTCACTAAAATGTGTCAGAAAGTTTATGGCACACTCTTTATGAATTTTAATAGCATTGCTTTGTCATTTGTCTCTTAAACGACACATGATAGATTTGGTTTGCTTCAAATAATGATCACTTAGATGAACTGTGTTCATACTTGGACAGAAAGCATGCTCTAAATCATCACAATTACAATAGAGGAGATAGAATTTACCCACTACAGGAGATTCTTTTTTGGATTTATGATCTGTAGAGGATAAGACTGAGCTCCATTTATGGTTATCTAACAAGCACCGTGTTCTATATCCATTCAAATGTGTGTGCATGTCAACGCAGCTCATCCTTAAGATCTTTCTGTTCGACTCTATAACCACATATCTCTTCATCTATAATTTACATGCCCATTTACCAGCTCTTTGTTCCAGCAGTGCTTGACCTCTGTGTGTGTGTGTGTATGTGTCTGTCTGTGTGTGCTTCTGTATTTGCGTATACGTACAGTGTTTCACTTCGCTGTTCATTCAGCACCAACACCTCGAGGAAATCGGAAGCAGCATAATTGACACCTTCAGTCAGTGTTAGGCTACTCCTGTGAAAACAGTCCTTCGCTTAGAAAATGTCAGTGCCAAAGGTCAAAGCTGCAGCCCATGTTTCCAGGCCTGACATCCAAAGATAAGTGAGTGTGTGTGTGTGTGTGTGTGTGTGTGTGTGTGTCTTCGAGGGAGAAATCTGGAAGGATAGACAGAGAGTGAGAGAGGGATAATTTAATGTGTTTAATGGGCTTTAATATGGGTCAGGGGGACAGAGCTTTCCTCCTCTCTTAAGCTCCTCTAATGGTTTATGTTCTACACTAATAACTCACTCAGCTGTCATTTCAGAAATTTCTATGAAACCAGGACTGTCACAAACACACACAGATACAGGGAATCGTTATGGCATTGCTTAATGCTTGAATTAATTCAGTTTGGACTGTAACACCCACAACATGAACTGATTCTCTTCACTTGTTCATCGCTTTCTGTTTCTCTCACTTCATGCCTCCTGACTCCTCACTACAACAGTGCAAGTGATAGACAGAGCGGCATCCATGCTGGGCGTTAAGGTGAAGATGCAGGCTTATGATAAAATCCCTGGAAATGTCTCCAGCCCCTCTCTGGTTTGTTATCAAATGGATTGAGAAAGCAGCAAAAAGGAAAACCCACAAAAGTGGTGAACTGACCCCGTGGGAGGGAAGCAGGAAAATACGGGAGACATTAAAGGATGGGACAGACCAAATAGAAGAAACAGGAGAAAATCGGAAGTGATGAGAGTTGAAAGGATGAGAAGTGGTCTTCTGTTGAGGAAGTAATTACATTCCTCTTTGCCTATGTGAAAGGCTGCGAATGAGCATTTACCTCTGCACTGCTCTTTGCCTGCAAATCACTAAAATTGCAGCTTAAATAGTTGACAGAGCGTGTCAGGGTTGGTGATTACAGGAACTGACTCAGGGTGTTTTTAGTCTTTGAAAGACACAGAAAATCTCTCTGGCCGCCTGCTCTTCAGGATGAAACTAGTGTCACACTGTCACAAAGTGTGTGTTGTGTGTGTGTGTGTGTGTGTGTGTAGTTGTGCACGCCACCTCCAGCGGAGCCTCCAGATGGTTGCTACTCTGTCTGACAGTCTGACATTAAGGTTATATAAAGCAAGGTGTGTTTTTGTTCTTGTGCCATTTTGTGCTTACATATTCCCATGCATGTTGGCCTGTGTGTGTGTTTTTGTGTGTGTTGTTGCTGTGGACGAGATGTCGACTCTGCATGCTCTGCATCCTGCTTTTCCTGTCTGCGGGAGATTGCTTTCATGGGTCCGCTCTTTCATCTCATGTTCCTGATGAGAGGAGTGAAGGCAAAAGGAGAAAGGCTGGGGCTTGGTGGGGAAAAAAAGATGGACGACAGAAGACACAGAACAGTGGAGAAGGCTGGATGAAACTAGGAATCATTAACATTGATTTAAGGATGGACAAAGGAACACATTTGTCACTGATGTTTGGTTATTTGGTTTGGTTATTCAGACAGATGCTGAGAAATAGTCATTGCATTGCATATTCTCCATATTATAATGGGGTAATGATGTAATTCTACAAAATTCAGTTGTGTGGTCAGATTTACACATCAGACAGGAGCAGTGTGTGCACTGTGTGTCTGACAGAAACGGACTTGCTGTAATGACGGTTGTCAGCCGATCAATACAGCGCACAAACAATGCACAACCAGTGCAGAGTGTGTTGAGTCCAGGGTGTTCAGGTGCTGTTTGACTGGCAGCTGTCTGCTTACCCAGTGCCCCCCCATCCACCCACCCCCTCCAACTGCACTGTCGGCCTGCTCTCCTCCGAACTTGTAAAAATTCAGAATGCAAACCTGCTGTGTCATGATCGATCACTCACTGTCGCCTCGGCTGAATCAGATCCTGACTTGTTTTGTGGTCAGTGTAGTTTCTGTATAATGGAGTACATTCTTTGCCCCCCCTGCCAAACATATTCATAAAATAGACACAAACACATCAACACTTAAACATAAAGACTGCAATATGACAGTAAATAACCTGGCGCTTGTTAAATTCCTGAAACAGGTTGGCATGTCTGTCAGCGAGTTGCTTAAATGTGTTGGCTCCCTTGGTGGCGTGAGTTTAAATTTTTTTACAGGTATTGTGGTGTTTGTACTGCCCATAGCCCTGTTGGCTATGTAAGTGAAATAATGCCGTATTTTTTGTTCCTGCAGTGGTTTTGTTGACAAGATGTGGACAGTCAGCAAGAGCACTTGTATTTGTAGCCATGCCTCTCATCTTGTCGCTTTTATGTTGGAAGCCAGGAGCGCAAAGAGTGGAACCAGAGCACTGCTGTTGTACACCGACACAACTACAGCTGTTATTACAAAACTGTGATTCTAAAAGTACAAATACTGCTAAAATGAGGTATAGGTTCATGTTTAACAGCAGGGTATTGCAATATCTTTCTAGTATTGGTATATAATGCAGCGCTAGTGCCATCTTTTACATTCACTGATAATGAAATGTGACCATCAGCACAAACATCACTGCCTGTCAAATCCCAGGCTTAAATTAGTTTGATAATCACCAGATGGAAGAAGATCTGTGTCGAATGCATCAATGACTTAATATCAGGAAACTGTAAAGTGGATTTGTCTTTAACAGTAACATGCAGCATATTTAAGATTTAAAAAGGACACCACAAACACATTGTTGCTTATTTTGCAATTGCAACACAGAAGTCCCAATAAGGGGATTTTCGCACACATACAAAGGGCAGTATGAAAGTGCACTTTCTCAGTCATTACTAAGACAGTGGCCAAAATGTCAGTTAGTCAAGGCAAAGGCCTGCAATCAGGTTCAGAGAGGAGAGAACAGGAGGACGACTGTGAGGAGATATTTCACAGGACGGTTGAAAGACAAGGCCTGCACCATTGTCTCTCACCTGACGGAGATTTTAATCATAGTGGCAATTTTGTAGCAGCTCATAAACCACAGAAGCCAGGCCTCATTGTTAACCTCCAATTGCTTTCCAAGCTATAAATATGCCCCCCCTACATGTCTGTGGCCTTGCTCATAGTTTATGGGAGATGGGGGGAAGCCTGGTGCTGGCGATCGGAGAATGACGAGGAGCAGAGAGCACGGAGCGACTAGTAAATAAACACATGGGTGATCAGTGAGACACACTCAACTGCACTGCAAGGGGCTTGGCTGCGATGATACAATGCTGTGACTGCTAGCTGGGTATTAGGCTTCATGTAATCTGTAAATGGACCCAAACACAGGGATTAGCGTCACAGCGTAGTTGTTGCTCAATTTGACATTTAGATTTGACCATGGAGATCAGTGACACATGACTCATTTTTCCAGGTACCCATTAGATTTATTCAGCATTTCAGTGTTGTCACAGATTTAGACAGGATGGTTGGTGAGCGATTCAGGGTGATGAATCCAGGTGGTGACTCAGTAGCCTCATCTCTGACATTTGGTCGACAGAGCTCTCGCCTGCTGGCTGATTGGATCCACAGCCAGCCAAGTGGAAATGGATATCCCATGAGGCATTTGGCACATCAGCCTGAGCGCCCTACCCCGGGATGTCAGAGCATGTGCTTTGTTTTCTGCCACTTTTCTCAAGTCTTATCTCTTTGGTTACCAAAGGAGTTCAGTTATTTTTTTGTCCTTAATCAAGGACTCCACCAGTGACACCCTGGTCCTTAGAGTCTCCCAAAGCACTGCTACAAGTCGACAGTCTAAATGGGAGATAACAGAGATTGCATGGTAGATTCATCTCTGTTGTTATGTGAGTAAGGCATCTGTAAAATATGAACTCGGAGCTATTAGTTATTGGTGGGTCAGTTTTTCCTGACACACTTATGACCGCTTGAACAGTGGCAGCACAGGAAAGGTCTTGTCCCATTATAACTCATTCAAGCAAAGCTTCTGAAACTCAGATCCAGAGCTGTTCAAGGGAACAAGATGGACAGAAAAAGACATGAAGACATAGTGTGCTATTGTTATACATGAGATGAATCAAATGCAACAGGAAGGTTCTTTGGATCAGAGAAGGAAACTTGACAGTTGCTGCTTAACCATAGTAGTGCACACATGTTTTGCTGTTTTACTGCTAATGTTTGGGTTGTGTTTTACCCTCAAATAACACTGCCGCAGCTGTGAAAACGTGACCCAAGCTGTATTATTTAAAATAATGGAATTGTTCTTAAAGTTTTATTAATTTAGTTGTACTATTTGTTGTGGTCTTAAACCTAATCTGTGTGCAGGACTGTGTGCAGAATTTATATAGTGTTTCAACATTTCAACAGTCAAACCTTTTAAAGTACCTTCTTTGTGGAGTAGTGCATATCCCCTTGATAATTAATGTATTCCCCTGAATATACATATAATTTCACTTCAAACAGCTTGGTTTATCCACAAGCCTCTGATAACTAGCTATAACTTAACAAGCAGCGTATTCCTCCCTGTCATTTTTCCACCTTGGGGGTGTTGACAGCACCGTTATATGAGGCTATTTGAGGGTTCAGTCCAGAATTGTTTTTCCTCAGGGAGCTTCTGTGCTTTCGCTCGTTCTCATGATGCACCTCTCAGGCATTTGTCAGCCCAGTGCTGGCTTACAGACACTGGAGATCCAAGCTGTGCAGGCCCGCAATAAACTCCCAGGCACGGCCACAGTATCGAGGTCTGCCCTACTGCTGCCTACAACCAGGTGCCAACAGAGTGGAAGCCTGTTTCTCAAGACTGACAGCTCAGTGTGCTCATGCAGCGTACTGTACAAGCACACAAACAGGCATGCAAACACCCTGGAGAAATATTCTTAAAATGGACAGTTAACCTAAAAACCTGTTGATCTCTTTTCCTTTTGAGGCCTTAGGAGCATTTAGCTTTATTTCCATATCCCAAATAGGGAGGAAAACAATTACACAGCGGCATCACCCTAAATCCTTTTAGACACTCTGTTGAAGCTGTTGCTGCTCTTGCTCTGTCTCCTACCAGCTGGCTCTGCTCCAGCAGTGGTCGGTGCTAAGCTGCTACTGGCTGCCTGTTTGCTGTTACCACTCAGTTTCATGCTGGGGCCATGCTGAGTGAAGGTCATTAGGTCACAAGACACCACACAGGACTATACTGTATCTGTGTTTCTGTTTCTCACCTCCACCCTTCTCTCACTCTGTGGGGTACTTTCTGTTACACTGATATGATGGATGCCTGCATGTGGTCAAGGCGGAGTGTTGATGCAGGCATGGGAAGTCAAGGAGTTCAGAGCCTTTTCAAAGTGTTGTTGATAGCCAGCAAAGCTGTATGTCTGTTGAACACCTTTCATTTGGCAAGTCAGGCTTCGGGCCGGGGTCGGAAATAAGGCTGGATGATTCATTTGTTCAAATTCATTTGAATTAGTTTTTGCAGTATGCATAATACATCATGGGACTTGAGTTATATGAGAGGCGCTGACTGAAAGAAGTCTGTGACCTAGGTTTGTGTTTGTTAATGAGATGTCCTTTATTTAGTCTGAAATGCTGGGAAGGAAATCACAAACTTTTTGAATAACCCCTTGAAATTAATCAGAATTGACTTTGAGTTGGACATGCATCCCAAATTGTCAGATTTGAATGTTGTATATTCTTACCCACCATTCCAGTATGATCACTGCATATCTGTATATCTCTCTGTAGTAACGGCATTCATTTTGCCCTCTAATCATTGGCTTTCACTGACCCTGCTTATATACAGTGTTGGACTGGAAAAGATAGAGCGGATGGTCAAAGGCCTTGGATTGGAAAACACATCATCCTGTGCAAGACAAAGTTCTTTAAGTGCTTAGTGGTTTAAGTACTTTTAGGAGGCTGGATCATAGAAAATAACAAGCAAGAAGGTGCTGTTCCTGTTGCCACTTGATAAAGGGAAACAATAACCAAGCACACCTCTGTTTTTCTTCTGCTGCATAAAGACTCTGAAAGAACCGGTTAACAATAGAAACAAAGCAGGGATAAGAGCCACAGTGGGAATGCTGAAAATTAGAAGTAAACATTCTCTCACTCCATCTTTCATGCCAAATCTCCTGGAGACGAGAAGCGAGGTAAGTGAAGCCTTGGCAGAGTAACACCATGGATAGGTGGATGGATGGATGGATGGATGGATGGATGGATGTGAGTAATTGCATTGGAAACGAAATTCTTGTTGTGTTCTGTGGGTCTAAGGAAGAGGAGGAGCAGATTCATTTGCATTCCCGTGGGAGCATTTTCTGCTTTCATCAGTATTCTCCATTTGCCAGAGTTAGACTGAGTGCCATATCTCTGGAGAGTAAGAAGGGGATTTCATGTTTTGCTTCAGCTTTTCTTTAGGGTTTTTATAGGTGCCAGCTTTCAAGTGTCTCCTTCTCCTCCTTTAGTCTCCACTCTTTTCATCTCAAAGTGGCCTCACAATATTAACCACTATACAGGGATATGCGCTGGATGTAAGTCACTGATGTTCCATGAGGCACGGAGCTGTAGACTAAGTACTATTGATAAAAACACAGTTCTATGGGTTAATAGTTGTGTAGAAACCCACAGGTACAACATTGTTTTGATTTATCTGGACCTGCACTCCCACTGCAGCAATTCATTCGTATTGTTCTCATACAGAAACAATTGAACACGTCACAGGTCAACCTCTTTGTTTCCCTGTTTATGATGTGGCGGTGTTTCTATTTATGTCTCGCTTTTTCAGGATTTTCCTTTGTTTCTGTCCCTCTGTTCTCTCATCTCCTTGCATCATCCTCTTTTCTCTCTTCTTTGCTTCCAAATCCCCAGCCTCCCCCGTTCAGGTGGTATATATGTTTCCAGTCTATAGTGTATTGCTTCCTGTGGTGAACCAGCGTCTTGGCCTTACTCCTCATTGATCTCTACTGTCCCCACGCTGTCCAGGCAGAGGCTAGACACTTGGAGCCCGTGGATTGATCTCCACTTTGTGCTCGTTTTCTCTTCAACTCCTTTAGTTACATCATCGTCACTTCCCTGTCTCCTCTGTCTTCTTACCAGTCTTCATCTCCTCCCTCTTATCAATAAATGAGGAAAAACCTGGGATAATCTCTTTACCTGCATGGTAACACTTGAACTCCCCTGTTAAGTTTTTATAAGCAGTATATGTCTTTGTATCAAGCCCAGCAGGTCAACCATCACTGTGCCATTTGGCAAAAGAAACCCTAAATAACAAGAAATGTGACTGGAATGTTCAGAAAAATCTTTTAGATCTGACAGTCAACAGAATACAATGTGTAAAGTCTTTGACATGTATACTCTCGATCTTACACATTCAGGGAAACGTTTGAGATTGTGCACTCTAAAAGGAAAAATAGAAACCACAAATGAAAGCTTAATTTTTACTGTGATGGATAACACTGACTGTGTGGAGACATGAGCAGGAATAATGTAAAGTAGCCCATCCAATCCTTTCTCTTCCTCTCTGTCCACTGCTCATCATTCCTTCTCATCCTCAGCATTCTCTTATATCAGCTCCACTAGTGTCTCCACAACCTCTGCGACACCTCCTCACTCAGCCCCCCGTCTTTTCCCTCGACCTCCACCGCCACCTCCTCCTCCTCATGTCAACACATTTTACAGGTTTGATGAAAGTTGTATGCTTGGCATTTGCATTAAATGTCCATTTTCCTTTGTTCCATTTTAACACTATGGTAATGATATAATTATAAAGTCATAATATTTAAGTCAATATAACCTACTGCACTTGACAGTTAAAGATCACAGTGCTGTGATTACTATAATGACAACAATTTGAGTTTGACCTTTAAAATATTAGGCAGACAGTGAGACAGGCCTCATTTACCAAAATTTCATGCTGCACTCATCACATTCTATTTTATCTGCTGCTGTGACAACCTATATGTTGTAAAAGCATGTCAAGGAATAAAAAGGATTTAGGAGTAAACATTGACCATATCTATGAAGCAGCTGAGATAAAGGAAAGAAGGTTATTATTCTTCATGTATGTCATCCTGGATTAATGACCTAAACAGGCGAACAGAATAGTCTATTAATCTAGCTACAGCAGCAAACGGGGCAAACTGCTGAAGCGCTTTGTTTGGCTCTGTTGTTATTGTCAGGATATCAATTCCTTAAAGTGTCCTCCTGGATTTATTCTGTCATTAAACAACCCACTGCCTTGATTTTTCTCACTTGAGCCAGTGGAAGTTTGCTGGTGTATTGACACGCGAATCAATACCACAGGCCGGGAGGCATACATGGATCTGGAGCGGCCATTTCAGAATCCTGTGAGATAGCAGCTGGCGGGAGAAAACCTGTTTTTATTGGCTTTTTAAATTTGTGCCTGACCAGACAGGAGCAACACTATGTTAATTACAACCAGTGAATCAATGGTGTGGTTTGAGTGAGTGTCTCTGCTATGTGCTTGTTCAAAATTGAAAACCCAGTGATCCAAACAGAAGTCTCCTGCCACTGTGTGTGAAGTAAAGGTTTGCTGAACAAAATGAACAGGGCACTTTGATACATGTTTTCCAAGATCAAATTCAAAGTCATTATAATCAGATATAAAAAATATATATTAGGAGTCAGGTACCTGTATTGTATGGGTAACTCCTATGGGTAATGTCTTTTTCTGGTATTGGCTGAGTACTCCAATAACTTTAATAATTATTCTGTAATCTCTTTCTTTAAATATTTCGAAATACAGCCAACCTCTTTTTTTATTACTGTCATCTGCACTTACCAGAAGTTTGGCAGTTTCCTTGAAGAGTACAACTTTGGGTCTCTCTTGACACTAAATTGTGTTGACATTTCTGCCTGCTTGGAGCCCTTTTTTCTTTTAATGGCTTTAATTGGCAGAAGCAGCATCTCTACTGAACATACAGGAATATGCAGGTGCCAATGAGTTCATGAAGGTGGAAAAGGCCAAAAATAATAGGTTTTGCAATACTGATAATTTTTCTCACCTCATACATATATCATAGTGGACAGCACTTGCTTTTTGTATGCAACGAGTCTCTCTCAGGGTTAAGAGGATTCATCAAAAGATTTTATGGTGCTGTGATTAATTCTACAAGTGCTTGAGTTAAGAGGTCCGATTGTTATTTGTGCTTAAATGGATAAAATGGAAGTTGGCAAACAGCTAATGAAGAATAACAATGCACAAGCCAAACAATATGATAATTAGAACCTACAACAATGAAGGATAAAAGTCCCCTTATCATACATTGCAAACTTTTGATGTGGTAAAAAGCACTTAAAAAGAAGCCCACTGGAAATCCTCCATCTTCCCCTGGTTGTAGCACAGAATAACCACAAATATTGACCAAAGTGGTTGGATCATTTTACATGACTATTGTGTGAAATGTAGGGTGAAGCACTTTGGCTTTTTTCATGTGGAAAAAACACACCTTGGCTGCATAAAGTTGTAGAAAATGTTCCTGGGTTTGGTTCAATATGTGTTTCACCTCCAGCCATAAAAGAGGTAACCATATAGTATATATGTTAAATGACCTGCTAGACTCTTCCCAGAATTGTGCATCCATATCAAGCAAGAGGGCGAAAAAGAGAGAATCAGACAGACTGTTGCACAGAAAATTTAATGTAGACTTGATGGACTCAGTATCAGAGGAAGAGTTCATGAGACCAAAAGTGAAATTAATAAAGTTGACCCTCACAATATTTGTGTGGGGTACCTGCAGTAGTGAGTGGTGTCATACAGTGTGTGGGTGTTCTGAAGAGCCTTAATGCAGTATCACAGGTGGTGGTATATGTTGGCCAAGTACATGTCATCTCTCATATGACAAGACGCCTGCAGGTAGATGAAATTATGATCCTCGCACCTTGTTCATAGGCATGGAGGCTTCAGAACAATGTGGGCGTGCTGTAAGTAGAAGAGGACTCAGTGTCCTGGAATGAGCTATAAATTACCTTTCCACCTCCTCCCAGGTGTCTAGAGATTGGATGGATGGACAGGTGGATGGATGGGTGGATGTGCAGAAAACATAAGCAGGGATGGGTAAAGGGAATACGCAAACAGTTGCACAAACAGAGCCTGAGGACAAAGGAGCAACTGGGATTGTGGGTGTGCCAGAGAGAAACAGTGACACACTATGATGAAGATTCATTATTCCTTTCTTACTGCCATCTATCTCCACTAACATGCGCAGACACCATTGAATACCCATGCCACCAAGTTGGTAGACAGTTTGCTCATGTGGGTGCTAAAATAGAGCTGATGTCAGAGAGGTTAGAGGCAGAATGATGAAATGTGAAAGTGAGGCAGAAAAAAAGCAAGCTAAGTGTCAAAATAGAGAGGCAATAAAGGGAACCATTTATATCAGCAAACACTTAAAATTCAGATTTTTGGGTTTTTTTTTCTTCAGATATGTAGAAAAGTGGGGTTCACACAACACAGGCTGACATAAAATGCAAGATAGCAACCATCTATTGTCTAGACCACCAAGACATTGACATTATTAGATATACCATATATGCCATTAGAAAAGATACACAATGTTCTCACTGTCAGTGTTGTACCAGAAACTATTCTGACATTTTCATCCTGGGTAGGCTCAAAATTTTGCCTTATTTTTAGGGCTTAGCTCAAGTGTTCCTACACTTTGAGCCTTTAACAGAGAAAAGACAAAATTGCATGAATGTGACCTCATTTCAGTGATTTGCAGTCTGGCTTGGCGATGTGAAAGAGCTGCAGGGTCAAGTGAAGGCAGCATGTTGCTGTGAAGTGGCTCCAAGGCTAAAATGGGTTGACAGGGACGTTCAACACAAAGCAGCAGGGGCATTTTTAATTACTCTTTTGTCTGTCTTCTCTTGGTGACAAAGGGAATAAGGGATCTTTGCAGATGATTATGCGACATGGAGCAACATAGAGATGAGAGGAGGGAAGTGAGGGAAAAAACGTGGGCGAGGCGTAAACGGTCTTTCGACAGAGACAGCAGAGACCAGACCAACAGGTGGACACCAGAGCTCCAAACAGGTGTGCAGCTGAAGTGTGCTGTGGAGGAGGGAGCTGGAGAGACTATCATTTTGACACAGCTTATTAAGCGGACTGCTCCTCCTCAAAGCCACTCATGTCAGTCTGAGTTGCGCTGACAAGACTGAAGAGGGAGGGAGGATCCAGGAAGTGAGAAAAGACAGAGCCTCCAGGAGCAAAGCAGGTGTCTAATTTTACAGACACACACATAAAATCCACGCATTGATGCAGATCTACAGAGGCATAGTTTTCTTTGAGAAGCCTAAAATTTTTTCTGGGCAGGCAGGTAACAGAAAATTTGAAATTGAGGCCTTGGCAAACATTCCTAAGAGCACTTAAAGAGCTTACATAATAAGTAGCCTTTTATACATCTAGTCAAGGACAGGGTGGTTTTGTATTAATCTTAAATTTTTCTCTCTCTGGCCTTGGATTAGACTAAATTAAGAGTATTTTTTAGGAGAGAAAAGAAACAGAGAGCAAAGAGCTGTAAACGTACCCAAGGAAGAAGGATGGAGAGAGAAAACACGATAGCAGGACAGAAAGCTCAGGAGTGCTGGTCAGCAAAAATGTCAGCTGCCAAAACAGGGGCCGACAGGAAGGAACTTACATATCACAGATACTACATGAATGTACTTCAACACGCCTTACACAGTCAATATGTCATGTTAGCTGTAAGTTCTTGGTGCAGTTGCTTGTGCAGTGGAATGTACTGAAAATGCATGGCTGCACCTATGATTGCACATCTTATTTCTCAAGACATTTCATATTTCACAAATAATTCTTATTTATTATGTAAAAACAATGCAGTCAAAACTGGGGGGCCTTTAAGTTGGACTGCTGACAGTAAAAATATGATAACAAATGAGGGGAGAGAGACATGCAATGAGGCTCAAACTGGGGATGTTGCAGTTCATGATCAGCACCTAAAAACCCCTGAGCCTTCGGCGCAAAACAAACTTCCCTTGATTTTGTTGAGGATGTGTTCTTTTTCTGCTCGCGAAGACGTATTGCTGGCTTGCCGCTCACTGCAGGGGAGATAAATAGCCATGAGCGGCAACTGACAATCGACAACAGCTGAAGCTGCTGCACAGCGACTGTCGCCTTCCCTGTGCGCACCGGGGCCGATAGCAGAGCCACTCCACCGCAGGCACAGCTCGCCTATAAACCTTTCTCACAGCAGACACTTTGACTTGTCAAATACAGGTGTGACTAATGGCTCCATTCTGTTTAGCTGCTGGTGTGCAGTGACGGGCACTGGTAATGGTGTACGCTGGCATGACCTGGTTAACTTGGAGAACTAAACGCCATTGTTAGTGTTCTCGATTCTACTATGTCATACAAAATAAAGTAACTTTTAGAATCGAAAGGTGGGTGTATTTTTTCCATGGCTGCACATGTGCGTATGTACTGTAGTGTAATTTTTTTTCTACCTCACAAGCTTAATTGCTTTAATTTCTCGTTTATTCAGATAATGTCTTGCAATAAAATTAGCATATTATCTTAGTAATACACTGGTGAGCCACTGTTAGGTCTTATTTTGTGATAATGACCCATTTTGTGTGTGTTTTTCCTTATCTTCGTTCTTAACATATTCAGAGCAGGTAACAGACCTGTATGAGAGTGTTGCTGTCTGTGTATTCACTGGGGGTAAGATAAGATGTGAGCGCTGATTGCAGGCATCACTAATCTCTGCACAGCCGTGGTCCTCTTTCTGCACTGTCTTAACTCACAGTCATAGATAATGAAGACATGACCACCTCCTAGGGCACTTGTTATTAGCAACAACTGGCCCCTAAGCCATTTTTCATTACAAGAAAGCATTTATCTGTGCATGCATGTGCATGTACTGTTACAGCCATCAGCACAAATTAAGTTGGGAGAGTGCAGGAGTGCAGTTGGTCCACCTGCCAATGTATTTCCCTCACATGTATGCCACTGGTGTGCTGACATGGACAAGGAGCAGGAAGAAAATGCATATGTTAATGTACACATGAAAATGTAAAAGTGCAAATGTGAATTGCTCTTCATTTTTGATTGTGGATATTGTGCGTTGTGGATAAGGTTATTCCCTGATAAGGGTTCCTTCTTTGATTCACAATTCACTTCAGAATATTAATATTTCCTTTGATGAGATACGTGAAGTAGAGCTGTGTGTGTGTGTGTGTGTGTGTGTGTGTGTGTGTGTGTGTGGCATGGATGGAGAGTTTCCTCATCTTACATGCTTGGTTTTAAATCAGGGGTGGTGTTCAGTGTGGGAGGTGGGAGTCACTTGGTATCTTACATTTATGCTTTGATGTCCTAACACCAGATGTGCTTGAGATCTTCACACTTACTGTGCCATAAACGCACAGTTTTATGCACACGTTCTCACACCTTAACACATAAATGCTGACTCAACACACAGACACGTCACGGCTATACCTTTTTAATTAAGGTCCAACCAGTTTTACATCTGTCACCCTGCGTCACCGGAAGGAAAGTAATACCAGCAGGAGTTTAGACTTGACATGCACTCTGAACACCTATGGGGAGAATGCAAAATAGAAGTTCAAACACAAACGCACACAAACAGCAACTATACTCACACAAAGAAATAGTGTAGTGTGAAACAAGCAAAAACACATTCCTACAATTTGCCAGAGTTGTCACAGAGGCCGTCTTTATGTAATGTTGTTCCACTTATGACTGTGGGCTATATAGTCTAATTTAATTAACACATTCACTAACAAATCCAAATGTTACATGGACCCTTTATTGTTTCTCTCCATCCTTGTTTGCATTGTAGGGAAACCACAAGACAAAAACCTTTTCTTCCCTGCTCAAACAAGCGTCTGACGTCATGCTGTCTTTTCTAAAAAAGTTAAGCCATTTTAAATCTTTGGAAGTGCTCTGCTCTGCCAAAAAAGAAGCCAGGTGCTTTTTCATATTTGGCTGTACTCACATTGTGGCCAGCGCTGATAGGATTGTGTGTTTAAAAAAAAAAGAGTTGGACAGCTGCGGAAAAATAACATTCATCAACCCATCTATTGGTTTTTCTGTGCCTGCATAGTGTTACGAAAAGAGCTAAGGGGGGAAAAAAGCCACATGCAAGATAATCCACAGTTATTACGAACGTGCTTGTCTCCTTAGAGCGCGGCCAATCTGCGTGTCAATTTGTGTCTTATACGTGTACATCGCCGCTCGAGACGCCTCAGTGTCTCGGCAGCAGGCTCAGTGTTGATTAGGTCAGACTGAGCACCAAGCAGGTGGAGGATGATTGGCAGGTGGCTGTTTGCCAGCCACCCCATGTCATATCCTATCAGTAGCAATCAGCCTGGACAGAAACCCCAGGCCTAATGTGGATGATAAACCTTTGCTCTTCATTCCTCTTTTTTCTCCAAACCATACTTGATAGAAAAGGTACAGAATAATACATTATGTTACTTTTCTGACCTGTATTTTGTTCACACTCTACTAATATTGAATTTATAATGATAAATGACACCTGTAGCTGCCTTTCAACAGAGTATTTGTTTTCCCCTAAGGCTTTGCTGAAGCACCTCTCACGCAGTTTTAATTACAGTGCAAAGATCACAAGCCAGCAAACAGAGGGTTACAGCTTTGTCCGCCGCTCTCCCTTTCTAGCCATTCAACATTACACAAACTCCTGACCCCAGTCAGTCAGCCAAATGTTTTTGATTGCTGCAGCCTCTTTCTGTATTCACCTGTAGGTCTGATTTGCATGTTCTTTGTGTAAAATGTATTTAGGTAACAAATAAACTTTGATTTTTGTGACAATACATTTTGATTTTAAATTAGAGGTGAGATGTGAGTGCACAAAAGTGACAACAGAGACAAAGCTCTTCAGATCGCTATTGATCCCAAGGGAGACTTCACTCCTCCTCATTGTCCTGCATGTCTGCTGTATTGATGTGGACTCTGGCGTGATAGAAGCCCCACCACCTTGTCTCAGGCCTAAATCGATAAATTACACACCATGCAAGTATGCTCCATGTGCATGTTGTTATGAGCACATGGGTTCAAACATACAGTTCAATCCCAGCAGGCCTTACTGTTTGTTCATCATTACATCATCATCATCATCATCACAATATCCATGCAGGATGATAATTGCTCATCCTTACCCACCATCCGTCCATCTCGCCCCTTCCCGCTCTCTTTCCCTTTCTTCTTCCCCTTTGTGTCTTATTGTCTCCCTGCCGTACTCATCTCTGCACCATTAATCTTCTAGCCGATGAATTGGAGCCACTGACTCTATCACTCCTATTATCGACTGCAGCCGTCCCTTATTTATGTTCCATTTTTCTCCCTCTCTTCCTCACTCAGCCCTTCCACTGGTGTTCCATTGACCGGCATGTAATTGCTTACATGAATAATGCAAGCAGCGAGACAAAAATAGTTGCGCTCCTTCTTTCTCTTGGCTGGGATTTGTTCTGCAATAGTTTAACTGAATGCACTTGGCTGATTTCTATTCAACAGTGCCAGCCACTCTGTTAAAAGGAATAGGGATTTGGTTATAAAAGTATCAGGGCTCCCAAAGCTGCATTCTTACTGAAATAGACTAGAACGGCTGATTGTGAGATCAGGGTGCAGATTTATACAACCTCTGGGCCCTCACAAGTGCTGATCCTGGATCACTGAGGTGGTTCCCAGGACAATCCTATTCATTAGCCAGCACCCAGAGCAGTCACATCACACATGGCAGTCTAGGGCAAAAATTACATTACAGTTTCCAGCAGTGGTTGCTGATGTGCCAGTGTTAGGCATATATCAAAGTGGCCAGCTTTCATCGGGCAGCTTTCCCAGCTTTCCAAAACAATGGGCTCCACTGCAGAATTTACTAAGTAATCTCATATTATAGAAAATGAACAGCTTTGCAGACACTAATTGCTCAATTTACCATTGGACTAGGTACACAGAATTTGACTCAAGGCCGCCTTGTTTCTGATTATACTAATAATACAGACAGATGACAATTAAAGGAAAAGCCAACACTGTAAGATTTTGGGCTACTGTGAGCCACCAGACTGGCTTCAGTGCTCCTTGGCATTGAGTGTCTGAACCGGAGGGATGCAACAGCATTTGTCTGAAAGATATTCTCTCATTTGGTGTTATGATGATGGGGGTGGAGACCGCTTCCTAACACGTAAATCCAAAATCTCCAATAGGTGTTCACCTCAGTTGAGATGTAGGTCATAGATATTTCATATCTTTTTCATACTAAACCATTCAGTGACCCCTTGTGCCCTGTGTGGAGGCATCTCCACTTGCATCTGCATTTGTCCAGATGTTCCCTTTAATTTCTTACCTGACTACCTTACTCACTCTTCACATCTCCCGGACTCAGCCTTTGAAAACAATATATACTTTGAAAGACAAAATAATGATGAGTGATGAAATTGACCGCACAGCACAAGTAAAAACATGTGAATTCTGTCATGTAGAAACAATTTTTTTGTGCAGGTTTGTGTTGCCATGGTGAGCTGTGCTGCTGGGTAAGGAAGGACCAGGTGCATATGGGTCACAGTGAAGACATTTCTAATAACCACTGAGTTTTGTTGTGCTCCTTTTCCTGTGATAGCATCCAAGGACTTGTATAAATGTGGTTTTCAATCCCCATAATGTTCTTGTGAGGGTAATAAAGTTATTTTCTGCCTCCCTGTGTTGAGATGTCATAATTGGTCCTCCATGGTAGGGCTGAGAGAAATATAAGTGAGCTACATCATCTCTGTCTTTAGCTGACTCAGTCCCCTCAGTGATCCACAGAGCATTTTGAAAATCACAGGTTTCCTTTTAGTTCCCTGCACTGCTTTCTTTGTTACCAAAAGACCCTCGGACACTACTTAGTGAAGCGTTGTTTCTTGCATCTTTTTAAATGCTTCAATGCCTAGATGAACCCTCAGTCACACTGTAGATTCCAAACAATTATTAGAAAACACCAAAATGGTAAATAAAATCAGCTCATTGCACTCACCTCCATTTCTTTTTTGGAAATGAAATATTTTTTTTTTTTTTCGAATTTCAGACAAGGACACCTGTGAAGTTAACCTTGGATAATGTGAGGAAACTATGTACCACACGTTGTTACTATTACAGGCTTTTAAGCTGATATAGTTCTGAGTGGCAATGGAAAACTTTTGCTGTGGCCGTGAGTAATTGCTTTAGCTTTGATTTTAATTAACCTGGGAATGGAAAAGAATTACATATTTCAGTGAACCAACATTTCCAAGAAGGATAAGATGGATCAAGGAGTATTTTTGTTGCACAGATAAAATATCTGTGGTATCCAGTGCATACTTAAGAATTATGTACTGAGACTCCATCTTTTCAGTTGCAGTCACATCACATACAGAGCTGTGAGAGTGCTGCTGAGTGTGTAATACTTCACAGAGCTCTGCTCTGAAGCCAAGCAGACCCAGGTTTGTTGTTCTGGTCACTAAAGAGAGTTGGGGAACAGGATTCCAGTAGTCTGCAGTCACATCAGATTTTCTCTTTGCCACAGGGATTTCTGAGGACTGGACTGCCACAACAAGTGTTCCCTAACTATCAGAGGCTTCTCTGTCACCTTTTTCTATTCATTGCTCCATTGGTCTCTTTTTCTCTTGTGTTATGATGCTTATTCTATGTCCTGAGTCTGTCACTTTTTATTTCTTTATTCCCTCTTTCTTTTCTCTTTCTTCCCCCCTCATTTCACCCTTCTTTCTTATTTTGCTATTTTTCTGGTTCTCTCTTTCAGGTTATACATCACAATCGTGCTAGTTGTCAGATAGACTGTGTGGTCCATGGTGATGTACTGCCACATTGCTATCCAGTGTTGCCTGATGTACAATATGACATTTCTGAATATCTGTTTACAGTATCAAAATCATACAAACATTCAGACCCATCACCATAACAGATGAGAGCAGGGACACCTCACAGTTTTTCTTTTTGTCGATGAATCATGGTGATTAGTCATCACTCCGCCGCCTTTGCCTCCAGCTACACATGCGTTTATGTATGTTTACGTTATTATGAGCAGAAAACATCCAGCATGCAGGAGCCACGGTGTCAGCGACACCATAGGTAGATGAAAAATGGGTAGCATCAACGTTATTATTATGGTGGGACTAATTAACATACTGTACACCTCGGTGGTGGTTAACATAAATGAAAAATTGAGAATAATGTAATTATTCCACTCTGGTTATTAACTTTCATATTGCTGGCTGCTGGAAATGAAACCATGATTTGTGGACTTTTGGGAGACGTCTGAGCTGAGCTCATTCACAGGGGTTTTCATAGTGGGTGGGTGGAGAGATTTGTGAAATAAGCTCTGCTCCATGTCCCCCTCTCCTCCTCTCTCTCTCTCTCTCTCTCTCTCTGGTGAGAATGGTGCTCTTGTTTGTATTTAATAAGGGAGATTAATTAAGCTCATTGGTATTCTAGGACACTGGCTCCAGCTGTTTCCCTGGGCTAGGATCAGCAAGGTCATCATTTGAATTGTGCTGCATGAACAGGGGGATGAGCGGGAGGTTCGCACCGACTACAGCGAGTTGTTAGACTTGGGTGGGGTGGATGGATATCAGAGGAGCTCACTGATCGGTCTGCCCATCTATCAATCAGTTCGGTTGTGATCAACAACTCTGCCGTGCATGTTCTTACATGAAACAACTTAGTTTAGTGGTAATTAATTGCTACTCACCCTCACTCTTTCCATCTCTGATGCATTGCTCCCATAGCAGACAAATGCCCACATTGTTACAGACCATTTGTCATTCTGTATGAGTGAAAGTCAACAAGGTAAATAGTTATGTAAACATATGATAAACAGGCAGTCTCATCAGTGTGATTGATATTCCCACTTTTGCCTTGATGCAATGTTTAATAAATAAGGCCAGTTGACAGGCCCCTCAGCATCAACTTTGATTATCACTGAAACATGATAACAGAGTTCTGGGCCCAGTGCCAAAAAAATGTAGATCTGCTTATACGTTAGAGATTCTAACTATCAAATAATGAGTCACACGAATGTTACAAGTTTTTGTTGCATGCTGTAAGTAATGGAGACATCTTGCCAAAGTGTAAAGTCAATAGAGGAAAAGAGATAGAGCTGATGAAGGATGTAGTGCAACCTAAGGTCAATGAGTTGTAACTGCACCGTTTGGTATTGCAAGCAGACTGTGAGTTGGATGGAGCTGAGGCAGCGCTTTAGGAAAGTGTATGAGAGTGGTGTCTGTGTGAGTTACGGTCCGCACTCCGGTAGTGATTTACAGTTTGGTCTTTTAAGGTTGACAACATATTATTTCCGAAACACTGCCTCTTTAAATTACAATCAGTGGCACCAGATCGCAAAGTCCTCTGGCCATATGGATTATCTTTCATCTTCGTTCAAACAGTCATCGCACCTGTTCTAACAGAGAAAGCTGATTAGCCAGCAAAGTAACTGCCTGTCATAGGCAGGAACAAAAATCTCTTGGCTGTTGGTTTGCTCACAGTGCTCACACCAATGTTATAACAGAAACAGTCTAAGTCCCAACTTTGACTAGAAGTGATAGCAACACCAACAAGAAAGAGGTTTGAAAGAAAAACAACACCTCAAACATACAGAAGTGAGAAATAATCACGAGGAAGCAAGGATGACTTTCTAAAGCTGTTTTGCTCCATTTTAGGTCACTGCATACAAACTTTCTTAGAACAGGATAGTCTAGAAATAGGTCAAAATAAGAAGTGTTGTGTAAACTGTTAATACTGTACTGATAAAGTACTGAATTTTTCAGTTTTATTTATAAGGTGGTATTAATAAAGGGTAATATGCAGACAAAAGACAAACCATTTAGACAGCAGTAGTAAGTAAGAAAAAAATATTTTGCTTCAGGCGTTGAGAGGCGTATTACATTCAAGAGCAGAAAAGGGAAGTCGGAGAACTTGTCTGTTATATGACTTACTATCTCATAATTACGAGATCCAGATCTCATAATTATGAGATAGTAAGTGTCATAATTATGAGATAATGTGCAAGAGGCTAATGGAGCAGGAATTTCACAATGTCTTAAAATAACTCAGCTTCAAAGTCATTCACTGATAGTTGTCAGTACATCCAATGGTCTACAGCAAAAACATGTTAAAAGCTAATTAAGTGTACTTCATTTCCCAAAATGTCAAAAATCCATGCTAACAAATGTGGCTCATGGTGCCGCCCTCATTGTAACTTACTGTGTCCATGACATCACTACACCGTGTCTTGTGAACGAAACCTTTGAGGTTTAACTTGACATTCTCCAAACAACATTATTCATATTGATATTTAAGCTTGAATTAAGTGTACATGAGTTAACCTGTATAAGACAGATGGAAGCTTAATAGTAAATCGTTAAATAAAGCCTCTAAATTTATGATTTTTTGAATGTAAGGCACTTCTGAAGAAGTTTAGTTTCAGACAATTCGTGATTCAACTAAGCTTTATATTTTGCTGCTGCTCCCTGTCTCATACTCCTGTTTTTCTGCCATCTTTCTTTCATTGTAAGACAGCAGCTGATGCAATATGAATGTTGTGTCCTTCACCGAGTGGATGTGCGTGTGAGTGTTTTTGTGTCAGACAAAGTTAGTCTGTTTGTAAGTCTCGAGGTATACAGAAACAACAGGCACTTTATGCTACTCTGTTGGCAGACACGAGGCGAGCCTGTTGTCACATTTCGTCATCGTCACCTTCCTGGCCTTCCTTCGCTCTCCCTTGGAAGTTAAAAAAAGTAATCAAAGGCTTAGTGTCCCACTGCTCTTTCTCTTTGCCTCTTCCACTCAGATTTTTTTCCTTTCCTGATTCTTTTGAAAACACTGGTACCTTCTCAACAAAAGCCCCTAATTTCAGGGCAGCTGAAAACCTCTCTAGATGGTCTCAGTGAAGGTAGGCTATTCCTCTCTTTGACATCCCTGCTAAATGGAGGATGCTTTGCCGCTCATTTAACAGCTCTGCGACTCAGGCCCTCCGCTGGGAGCACAGCAGTCTTTTATCTTCTCACAGCTGGCCCGAGAACCTGCGTTCTTCTTTGCTCTGTCCTGCCCGTCACACCACAGCATTAACATTAACATGCCTCTTAGCAGAGCACAGAGAAAGAGCCCTGCTCTGGCCAGAGCACCGGGCTAAATCCCAGATCAGGGGGAGAGTTCAGGCTCCCTGGAGAGGAGATCTTGGCCAACAGGGTGGATGGTTAAAGTATGTGGGAGATTAGGGCTTTGGCGAGTCAAACGCTGGATTAAGAGTGAATGGTGAAGGAGATTCCACAGGGTTTTAATAGTATCCCTCTGGGGAAACAATACTCTGTTTTCTCAGCCTGCCCTTTCATGATGTCTGTGTGTGTATGTGTGTGTGTGTGTGTGATTCTTAGATGTGTGGAATGCACAGTATATGCTGCTTAATGATGCTTCTACCTTGTCACATTTATCAGTTCTGTTGCATTTGGAGTCAGTTTTCCTTCATGAGGACAGGATGGATTCATGCCTGCAGGACTGTAGATTTATATTTAAATCTGCCATATTCATTTGTCTTTCCCTTTAATCATTCTTTCTGCTCTGTATTTAAAGTGTATCCTTGTCTATTTTTTTCAAGGATGATGAGCCAATCACAGGAGGGGCCAACAGCAGGGACCATACCCGCATCCGGAAGTTCCTCAGCCAGCGCCACAAGAAATTGCCATGGAAACCAGAGGTAATGAATTATTTCTTCCCCCATTTTCTTAAATTTTCTTTCCTCTTTCCAATGTTTGCACTTATTCCTTACTTATCTTCCTCTTAACCTCTTTGTTCCATCTTTTTTGAATTTGATTTTTATGTTGCGGTCTCTCAGTTGCTCAGTTGCTTTGCTATTTTTGTGACTCATCAGCTGCAGCTGGCAAAGCCCCCCCCCCCCAACACACACACGCACACGCACACACATCAAACTTTAAGCAGGGATTAACCTTTGTGGAAATCTTTTTTATTAATGGCTATTCCTATCTGCTTTGGTAATTAAGTGTTTTTGTGAAATATAATTTAGCTGCAGATGTCATTTTCTTTCAGCTGAGTTCCTGTCATTCTCCAGTTTTGTTAGTGGGGAGAACAAAATGTACCTTATTGTTGTGATGATAAATTTCTCACGTGATGATAATATTTCTTCCAAACCCATTAGCAGGTTATATTTAAAGACGCCTATGACTTGAAGATTTACAAGTTGATGTGATTCATCCTAATTTTTCAGCTCACTTACTGATGTACTCTCACACACCCACTGCAACAAAGGGAGCAGCAGATGAGGCAATTATGCCACGGATTTTTGATAAGGAAAGCGGCTCTAGATTTGTAACCTGTTCAGCAGGGTTTAATTAAAGATGTGTGCGTGTCTGCGTGCGTGTGTGTCTGCAAGCCTAATGTGGAAAATGTGATTTATTAGACGTTCTAACTATCTCTGCTGAGCGCCACAGTATAGGTCTGGGCAAACTATAGAGGATCTCACAGTTGAAGGATAATAAGAAGTCACTTTTGCATAAGTTATTTTCAAGTAGATGAACTGGCCTGCAGAGATACTGTTACTCTTTTTAGAATATTGTCAATCACTACTTTGTACTCAGCTCTTATGCTGCTTCCACAAAGCTTTTTGCATGCAATGTTCTGCACAAAGCAGCATCGCAGTGGGGGTGTGGAGCACAGTATGTGTCTGATAATGTAACAGTAGCTTTTTAAAATTTTCTTTCAACAGAAACTCCTGGTTGAGCATGCATGCCTTCCCTCTGCAGCACAATGCATCAAAAACGAAACCATCCAATAAGTCATGTACAGTGCTAAAATATATTCATAATCCCACATCCTTCTGTGTTCTTACTTTGTTTTGTAGCACAGTCTGCAAAGTGAAGTTGCTGGATTGTCATTTTGGCTTTGGAAGTTGTCACAAAACCAGATGATATCTGTTTTTAATGTAACGTGGCCTAGAAACATCTGTTGCCTGAATGTTGAGGGCCCTGAATCTAAATGTGGACGATGCTTTTGGCATCATTTAAAATGGTGCTACTTAGAAAATGAGAAGTCACATTGATATGAAACAGCCAAGCTAGGACAGCAGCCAAACTAGCTATCTGAATCTGGACCATGTAGTATAATTGCACAAATGTAAATGGATTTCATGGTCTGATCACAGCAAGGACTTTTCATTATGAACATCTTGTTTGTTTTTTCTCTGCTTGCTGTTCTGTCATTTTGTATGTGAAAATTTAAAATCACAGGATGTCTTTGCACTCAATGGGATTTAACTGACCAACCATAATGTCTTATTTATGGTTTGGATTTGAAAAGCAAAACAGCCTCATCAGGGACATAAATGTTGCAATATCCACACCAACTACATTTTGCATTAAGGGTGACTAGCATCAAAGCTTGTTGGTAGAAGTCAGCATGTCATTTCCTTGACTCATTTCCAGCATAACTCAGAAAGCAACATGTCATTGAGTTTCTGTGAATATTCAGCAAATCCAGCATAATTCTATCAAATTTTTCACTCACCTCTGTAAACTTGAATCCTTCACGTCTGATCTCAGACTACTGCTATGCCAAGCCTAAGCCAAGTCTGTCAGAAACCATGGAGTGCAGCAGCTCCTCTGCTTTCCTCACTAGCTATGTGTCCTAATTACCAGTGCTAACTTGTTTTCCTGGTGTACAGCCAAGATGGCAGAAGTCTGAGGGGCCACCGAGCTGGCACTGTCAGAGGCATAGACTCACGCTGGTGGAGGCAGAGCGGTGCCATATGCCAGCTGTCACAGACTGGCAGAGGTCACACGGGCATCCAGAGGCATTCATATGTACGAGCTACATGCACAAGGCTAGTGTGCATGAGCAAAAT
Organism: Psettodes erumei; assembly: GCA_016785225.1. Lineage (NCBI taxonomy): Eukaryota > Metazoa > Chordata > Actinopteri > Pleuronectiformes > Psettodidae > Psettodes > Psettodes erumei. Next base: position 6,663,156 of record JAFBJZ010000772.1, on the reverse strand, counting down.
GAAAAGATGCTGGTTTTATTTCTTCAAATGCATTCACCAAGGGACAGAGAGAGCGATAGAAGGAGAGAGGAAAAGGCGACATGTTTTTTTAATAAAGTGCTGTCATCCTGACCTGTGTCGGCGCCAGCAGGTTGTTTTCAGTCAGCACTGGTGACTTAATGAGCAGCCAGTGAATTCATCCAGAGGTGGCTGTGGATTAGTGCAGACATGCCCCTGTGGAATGGACATCCCACTTTGTACGTCTCCCAAGGACGCCAGCAAGTCAAGGACACTGACACAGGATAGAGATGAGAGAGAGGGACAGGAAGAGAGCGAGCCCACTTTTTAAGAGTCAGGCAGTAGCTGGGCACGAAGGGATAAACAGCCATTTGAAGCAAAGCCGGCATCGATCTAGAGAAAAAAATGTTAAAATGAGAAATTTTATTCAGTCAGGAGCAGAAAGAAAGTGATGGTAAGAAGGATTAGTGACACTTAAATGGTATCAGGGGGACTTTTGTGATTTCTTTGCATTTTACAATTTTTTACTTTTTCACATTAAAGCCACGGTGAGCACAGATTTGGGAAGCCTATTACTTACCACTCAAGACTGTGACACTTGACTCAGCTGGGGGGAGTCATCAAAGCCAGCTTCTCACACAAATAATAACAATAGAAAAAAACATGCAGTGACAACACTGGACTTCCTCTTGTCTCCCGCCCTCCCGTCACCCCACAGTTATCATGTGAGATTTACCAGACCGGGGGAGGACGCAGAAGATGAAGCGTGATATGTGTCTCTCCTCACTGCTCTCTAAGACTATCTGTTGATCCAAAATGCAAAGCAATCACACAGGAAGTAGAATGGTGATTTCTCTCACCGGCCTCTCATTACAGTTGGGTGAGTGATCGACAGCTTGTGGCGGAAGATGGAAAAAAAAAATATCTGGTCATCCGTTGTCTGCCTCACATTCCTCACTTCAGCATGTCCACTGCGGACATATCCATCCCCCCCACATGTTCTATTTCTGGCATGACAGGAGACATGCAATTGCAGGACAGATGGCAGATTATACAAACCCTCATTACAGTAGTTGATGAGGTTGAATCTAGATCATATGAACCTTGTCTTCCTTTTTTTTGCTGCTCTCCTCTGAGTGAAATGAGTTCTCATTATCTCTCTCAATATAATCTCTTGTTTCAAACCTTTGAAAATCCCCATCTCCTCGCTGTACACACCTACTTATCCTACTTTCATTCCTCTCCTCTTTCTTAAATTACTAATGGGCAGAGAAAAATGTTATAGGCAGAGTGAAAGTATCTCAGTGTCCTCAAGCAGTAATGTTCCTATCATAGCCACAGAGGGAATAATTCACGTATAACATGTATCATTTGATCTTTCATTCAACACTAACATTTCAACATACCACCTCAGTAAAATTGCAGTACAATGCTATGATCTTTCAACAGTGAGCTTTAATTCCTTCTCTCCAATATGCCCTGGGGGCGAGCTGACTGGCATTGTATATAGTCCAGTGTGCCTCAGCAAGGAACATCATGTCTCACTTTTCTTATCCAAAGGGGATTTACAGTGTCAGTTGGTGCGATTGCTCATCAGTGGGTGCGCAGAATGCCCATTTGTCAGTGCCTTGCTGCCAACAGGAACGCAGAAGGCTGCACCAGATTTTGAGGAAGGGAGACGGCCTCCCGGAGGAGAGAGGGGGGAGACAGCGAAATTGTCTGATTTGTGCTCCGTTGTTGAACATGCAAGCAGATGGGTAAGGGAGAGGAGATATCGAAGAGCATTGGAGATGGAGATCATATGCTAAGACAAGCTCACAGAAATATGGGTGTGTGGGGGAAATGTGTGGTCTTAAGGAGATAGGCAAGACAGTGAGAGTGTGCTTTGTTCAGAGCGGCCTCTTAGGCTGAGCACTGTACGGCACACTCCGTCATTTTAATCGTCCTCATCAATCGGTGCTTCTCCTACTCAGCTTCTTTTCTTGGCACCTTTCATTTCCGCTATCCTGTATTTCTTGTCTCTTTTTGTGCCTCACTCCTCATTATTTGACAGATGGCATTGCTTTCCTCCATCTCCCTCTCCTCCCCTCTTTTTAACGGCAGTCAGAGCTGTATAGGTGCTCTGTTGCTGTGAAACTGTGGTAGCTATATATAGGATAGTGGGGGGCAACCTTTGGAGAATGATAGCAGTAGGGATGAGGTGGCTGGACATAAACAAGGCAAACAATGACATTTGAATGTAACTGCTTTACTTTAATGTGTAAAATAGTTAACATCCAGCTTTTTGTATTTTTTTATTGTTTTGTAATATTTAAAGAGGGGGGAAAAACCCTTCCTATTAATGCCTGCATTTGCTGTAGGAAAAAAGAAAATAAAGAAAATCCAAAATTCTGCACATTCTTCATACTATCAACTGCATTTTGCTCTCTTCTTCTTGAATGACTACCGCTGTTTGAAAAGAGTAGCTGCAACAGCACAACCACATCCTTACATGACACACAGACACATAAACAAGTTACGTCACTTTATCCCATGCTCCAAAACGAGGAATCTGGTGGGAGTTAAAGATGAGATATTGAGAAACAGCGTGAAGAACTGACAGCCATCAGTTGAGCTCAGGTAAACTAAAGACAAAGACTGAAGAAATCAACAAGCATTTGGCAGCACATAGGCAGAAATGGAGGGATGGAGAGACAGAAATAGAGAGGTCAGAGGGAAGAATAGACAGCAGTAATCCCTAATCGTGGGACTGAAGTCTTTGAGAGAAGGAAGACAGAAGCAGAACTCAGGGAAAAAGCCAAATGACATACGGAGCGAGTCATATGCAGATTAGCAGATGCGAGGTGAGGAAAGAAGGTACAGAATGAAAAACATGACTCCCTATTTTTCCCATTCCATATCCAACATACTGTTTCGGCCAGAGCTCAGACAGACCTCTCACACTGCTGTCACCCACAAAATAGAGCCAATTTTACTTAAGTGCCCCCCCAGAATAAAGCAGAATTTACAGCCTGAGGCCTCTGCAGGGCAACTCACGGATGTGCGTGTGTGAATAATTAGGGATTTTTAAAGCTGCTTGCTTATTGCTGTTTGACAAGAGGCGGGTTGAGGAGGGGGCCAGGCTGAAAAAGGTTTGCTTTTAAAACCCACAGGAAATCTATTAAAAGCTTTACATAAGGCATATTTACACAGCAACTAGTCCGGTCTGCTAAATCCCTCTAACCTCACTATGCCTCCCCCTCTCTCTGCCACATCCTTTTTAAACATCAGACACCCTCGTTCATCTTTCTGACTTCTTGCTTTTCTCTGATTTGGTTCTTTCAACCCAGCAAAATCGCTGTCTGTTTTTCATTTATATTAGACATTCCTCAAGAGAGCGTATAACAAAAAAATAAACAAACAAATAAAATCAAGTCAAGCTCTCTGACTGAGCTTCAGTTGAAGAAAAACTACTACTCCTACTTCTTTGGACTGACATGTTTGCACAACAAAAATGTCTCATGGTTAATGCATGAGCTAATTGCTGTGCCGATGTCAGCGTGCAGGGCACTAAGTTGACCGTAAAAAGCCAGGAGAGAAATGAAAAGAACCGCGTCAGGGTCAGGCCATCTGTTAGCATGCCTGCGTGATGTTTAAGGAACATCACGCCCCCTTCATCAACAACCTTCTCCTTTAAATGTAGATGTGGAGGCTGAGTAGCAGGCAGGGAGGTGTTTGCTATGAAAGGTTTCCCTGTCTCACCCCTCTAATCCCGCTGATGAAAGGACAACAGGATTTGGGGCCGTGTTATTTATTTTTGGTCACTCCCACTCTCTTGATTGACTGATTCGACCGCTCACGCTTGTTGACTGCACAGCTAGCAGCTCCTCCACACATCTTAATCACGTGAAATACAGCCAATGTAGTGATGCCAGCTTTAGCTTTGATCCAACCAGGGAACCTCGCTGCGCGGTTTCATAGTCGTTTGTTGAAAGCCAACTTTCTGCTCAACTTCTATGTGATGTTGTAAATGTCTGTGGCAGCGTTACAGTGGCAGCCTGCTGGGGCTGCTGTCACACATTAAATGTGGCATATTCACATACAGTACATGAATGTGTGTTAGTAAAGTTGGCTGATCATCCAGCATGAGAAGGTTAGAGCTAGCAGGTCATTGAATCACTGAGACGACCGCCATAGGCTTGGCACTAAACTGCACCATGCATGTGTGCAAATGTGCGACCATGTATCAGCATTTCTAGCTGTCTCTCTACCTTCTGCTATTTGATTTAATCCAAAATGATAGGATTGGGAAGATAAAAATAAAGGTCTTATTTATAAGCAACATATTGAGGAAATCGCACCCCCCCGGTGCATGTCTCACTTTCTAAACCCTAAATTTGTATGTGGAGACTGTGTATGGCTGTGTAAGGATGTAAAAAATTACTGTCGTCTATGCCTCGCTCAGTAGATGTTTTTTTCTTCTTTTTTTTTACATCGTATGTGACCTAAGACACTTCCCTTCCGAAAGCAGTGTGAGTTTGACAGACAAGTCATCGGAGAGTCATCTCCTCTTGTATGTGAGCAGACCTGTGTGTGTGAGGAAACTATACCCCAAGGCGGACTGGTTCCACCATCTGTCCTTGCTGTGTCGTGTGATTTCCCTGTGTAATTCAGACAAATGTCAGACTATGGGCAGGGGATGAGCTCTGACAAACTGCTCCAGACTTACTCTTTTTACACAGCCCCCTGATGCTCGTGATGAACTCTGTCACCTTGGCATATTCAGGACAGTGAGAATAGTTGAAACTTGCAGTCACTCTGCATGGTATAAAAGGCATCAAAATTACATACATTCCACTACAGGAATATATCGACTGAACAGGTGCAAATGGAAAGGTTGCTGTACTGAAGCGTATCCCACTTACAACATGAATAAATGGCATGCTGTGTTTTTTCTGAGTGCACTAACCTGATTGATCTCTGTGTGTTATTGTGTGTTTGCAGTATAAGGGCCAGGCCAACCTGCATGTGTTTGAGGACTGGTGTGGCTCCTCCATAGCCCAACTCAGAAAGAACCTGCACTTCCCTCTCTATCCTCACGTAAGTATTACAGAGCTGTCTGTTTGGGTTAAATGCATTACCATTAAAGCTACATTAAATTGACTCGTCACAAAAGCCTCTTCCCCCTTAGTTCTCTCTCTCTATTCTGCAGTTTACAGTTATAACAGTGGCAGATTTGTCAATACAGATTTTTAGTAACCTGTGAAACAATGACTTCTTAACTTCATTGTTTTTCAATGGGAATCCGACAGGGCCTTGCATGACAGGAGATTATGCATGTGCGTCAATGTGTTGTGTTGTTTCACTTTTAACACTGAGACTTTTAGTTTGGGGACTTAACAATATATGAGGTGAATGAAACACTATCTGGGGAAACAAATTTGTGGCTGGGGTTGGTGGCATGAAAACATCTGTTTGAGAGCAAGACAGAGCTGTTAACATTAGTTAACATCCTGACAAAGCTTCGGCACAGTGGGGAAACACTAAAGTGGATGTGCTGTCTTTTTGTCTATTTTTTGATAATAAGCTTGTCAGCAGGACAATGTTTGCAGCTTATGTTAGAGCAGAAAATCACAATTTTTCTCGCATTTCAGTTTTGACTTGCAAAGTACACAAACCCCCATATCCCCCAAGTGTTACATTTAGTGTTGCCCTGACTCCAATCCCGTGCACACTGCTTTGACCAGCGTAGAAATACGGCGCTTGACAAGCCTGTTGTGCCTGCTTACAGTTTTAAAGCTATAATTGGACAGCGGCTGGTTGGAGGAGGGATTTAGCAAATGGTCAACTGGTGGATAGGGTTCACTCACATAAAAAAAATCTTCTCCCGCTGTTCGTTAATGCAGCAACTGATGCATGATCTGATTTTTTTTTTCACTCTCTCTCTTTTTCGCAGACCCGAACCACAGTGAAGAAGCTGGCAGTGGCTCCGAAGTGGAAGAACTATGGCCTGAGAATATTTGGCTTCCTTCACCCATACAGAGATGGTAACTATCTCAGCTTATTAGCAAGTCCCTCCTCTGAGGCAGAGGGCCTTGGAGCGTGTATCCTTTATGACAGTAGACAATGCCCACAGCCTTCTTAATCCAAATGCTTCAGAGCCACTAATATAGTGGTTATTCACATTTTTATTAGGGCTGAATGCCAGAGATCTCACAGCTTAATCTCGCTGTAGGACCCTTACCCCTGAGCCCACAGTTGCTATGGTAACTGAAATACCCAAGTGCCTTTACACAAATTGCAGAATATGAAGTTATTAATTAGATTACCACTCATTTCACCCTCTTCTGTATCTTGAGCTCCAGTGGTGTGGCTCTCTCCAGCTGATGGCTCAAAGGTCATACTGTCTTCCTGATTCTGACAAGCACTCAACAGCCAACCTTTTAGAAGCTATTGCAGTTTGAGTGTTAAATAACCTCATTTGGACACAGAAATGCTTGGAGCTTGTCCAGATATCTGCCAATGAAATCTCTGGAGTATACTTAATGTTACATGATCCATAGGCGGTTTGTGTATCCACAGGAATGCAGGTAGTCCTTTGTCATTCTTATTTAGTAAGATCCAAGTATATTACATGTAATTAATACCTAGATTCACCTAGATGATATTTAGATTTTGTTGTTTAAATTGTACCTATTTGGAGAATTACTTGCTATTAATAGTCTTGTTGGAAAAAACTGACAACTTGTTAACAATCCTCAAGTATCCTGACTAACCATTTATAAAAGGGGACAGCTTTAATTAACCGCCTACTTGTATGCTCTCCATGCTCCTGCTTTGGATTTGCGCACAACTGTTAATTGTTATGTCTGGATTGCAAATTCAGTTTTTTACACTTTTCGTATCATTGTCACCATCTGTGACCACTGTCAGAAGTAGCCTGGGCAGTTAATTTTAAAAATTTATCTGAAATACTTATCTAGGAACATATATATCTACTTCTACTACACTTTGATCATGTCTTTCCCCTCAAGGTGATTTCCAGTTCTCAGTATCCTCTGATGATAATTCTGAGCTCTGGCTGAGTCCTGATGAAAGCCCACTCAACGCCAGACTGCTGGTCTATGTAGGACAGGTAAGCACAGTGCTGCACTCTTGTATAATATCTGAACCGGAGAGAGTCACTCAAATCAGCAAGGTCTTGGCATTATGTTTTGTGATTCTCAGCAAATTCATGAAGAGCTCATTTCTAGACTATGACTAGACAACACTATGAATACAGTCCCTGATTTTAACTAATATTGCTTAGCAACAGGCTTTTTCTGCAAGAGGAAACTGAGTCACTTGGGGCTATGTCAAAAACATGCTGTATAATGCTGCATCTACTTGTGGGAAACTTTCACTGTACAATATGTACAAGGAAGCCAAAAACCTATCATTTGACTATATAGGGACTTATCTGACATGATTATCAGGCTGAGGATCAACTGATGGGTTCCTTTCCTTTCATAGACGCACACACAAGACATTGGATATGGGACAGCATTCTTCTGAAATGTAGTTATTAATAGGAACGTAAGGGTCAAAAGTCATTATACATCAAGGCCTGATCAGTCACCACAACATAAACCTTTCTTTCTTTCTGCCAGAGGTCAACCTTACACCAACAGGAGGGAACTGAGCAATTTGACTTTGTTCATCTCTAGTGATCACCCTCTTGCCTTGTGCCATGATCCTAACACCCAGGCCATCACTCAGCTCTAACACATAGCTCAGAATAGAGAAAACTTTAATCCTCCTGCAGAACATCCTGTGAAACATAATTTTCCTTTCCATCTATCCTTGACGTACCCTCTGCCTGGAATCGAATAAAAGTCAAGCTGTGCTGCTATTGCCTTCACTAATAAAGTTTTCTTGGTAAAACCTTCTGAAATTTTTAAGAAGGAAAGGATGCATGAGGTTACACAGCATTTGAACTGCACCATATGAGCACTCTGGGCAAATAAGTGTTAAGAGCAGAGGTCCGGCTATGGAGCCATCTGTATTCCACCAGAGTGTGAAGATGTCACCAGGTTCCATGGGAGCTGAGATTAATTAGCTGGCAGTGAATATTGATGTGACATTTAGCAGTGGAGAAATATCATCTTGGTAATGGCTGGGGAGCAGTGCTGCGGCCAGGGATCATTCATTTTGCCACTGGCTGACAGACAGGCCTCACTGCCTTCCCTGTCTTCAGAGACACATTGTGTTTCACAGATAAAGATCTATCTCCGTTCCTCATTATTTAACCAATTTATCTATATGGGTTTCGGAGAAAAGAATTTCTACCAAGAAAGGTTTCTCTTATGGCAAGCAACGATTTTTTTGAAAGAGGAGTTGAAATACTGTTTACATTTTTACACTGTTTTTATAAGGTAGTGTTTCATAAACATAATGTACTGATGTTCTTACCAATGATTTTTTTCCCAAGGTAAACCAGTGCTTTGCCATTTTGAAAAGAAGTCTTACTTACAGTTTTTGAAGACCTTAACTCTAAAGAGGTCTAAAACTTGCTGGGGTCTCTGTATAAAAGACGGAAATTGAAAGAAAAATCATGGCTTATGGAATCATAGCTGGTTCCTTTTCAGCCCCTTACATGTACCAGTTGGTCAGTGTGTTGGGGCGTGGGGGGTTCTAACAAGGACACTCTCCTCGGTCTTGCCAGGACATTATCCGTGCCCATACGACTGTACTTAATGTGTGTGAGGATCATCCATTGTGCCTCTGTGGGATTAATCATATTTTTTGCCCGCAGCTAATCTGTAATGAGATTTTCCTTCAATCAGAAGTTCCAGACAGCTCCCGCCGAGCTTCCCACTGCCCAAGACCAGACCTTTTCTGATACTGAGAGAGTCTTATGGGTCACACAAAGCACGTGTGTGTGCAAGTTTGTGCAGACAAATGCAGGCACCGATGTGTGTCTTAAGTGCTGTGATGCCTCATCTGTCTGGTTCATGAAGCAGACACAAAAAGACATGCACAGGAAACTGAATGAGAGAGATGTAATCAATATCAGACTGCACAGCAACAGTAGCTGCTCATCTTCAGGCAGACGATACTTTGTCACTGTGGTAGTAACAGGCACCATGTCAGAACTGTAGCAAACACAAAGGCACTAAAGGGATAAGGCTATCCGTATACTGACTTTTTTTTTAACGTGAGAGCAGTTTTGTTCCCAAATGATGCATCACCTGAAAACAAAACACCCACTCTTCCATATTGCCTAAAAAGGGTGTTCCAAGGTTGTCCATAAACCTTTTCATTGGAGACATTAAGACATGGTACAGACATCTGTCCAAAAGTAATGAAAAGCACAAACACATCAATAGAATGGAAAAGCAAGCCCTCGAGATTAAAATTTTAAACCTATTTTCGATAAGCAATCCATCACAGCATGCCTTTGTCTGCTCTTATTTTTGTTATATTAGTTACATTAGTCTGTGCAGACAGCTGTACAATCACCCATTGATAATGCAGCTTTGACAACAATAAAAACAGACATGAGAATAATTGTGATCGATTACCACATTCCAGCCAGTCTGAAGTATCTGCTGGTTGATTTTTTTTTTGCAGCACTAAGATGAATGAGAATCAGTGACTGTCTTTGAGGAGGGGAAAATCACCACGCATAACCCTACTTTTCATTCACATGCGCTCTTCACATGAGCCCTGCAAACACAGTCCCACTTGAAGGCACCAACTGTTCCTGCTTAATGAGACGAGTGCACCCAGAGGTCACACTCAAAACAAAGACCGTAACTGAATGTGACTATAACTGACTGCACCTGTATAAAAATGACTGCCAGTAGACCAGTGGTATCACAATGTTGTCAATACAGAGTTACATTTTTGCAGTCAGTATTTTCCTCTGGAGCCTCTTAGTCTACTTACAATAAATAACCTTTTCCTGTAAAAAAGTAGAGTAAAACAGTGTTAATGTTTTAAAAGAAATAACGTAACACATGCATACTTGGTTTTCAAACATTTCTCAAGTTAATATTTTGCTTTTCTTACTCATGTCGACTTATTAATCAAGTCAGTGACTTCTTAAGCATTTTGACACTTGAACTTCAATATCAGTGCAGTTTTAAATTAAGTCACATGGACAATATTCTTTCTCACAATGCAGCCACAATTCACACTATGAACTGTACTTCTCTTGTAATGACACATTGAAATGTTTGTCATTGATGCTTGCAAACAGACTGATTATAGACAGTTATAGAAACTTGTTTAGAGAGGCAGAGTAATGCGGGCACAGCACATCAAATGGTTTCAGTGCCTGAAAGTGGCTGTTTATATTGGTAAAGTATCTTTCCTTGTTTAAAAAAAAACGTCATGCATATTATTATAAAGTATGTCATGTCTTCCACTGTTAGGCTATTATCTTGTATTTTTCAGTATGTTTTTTAAAGTTGAACTGTGTAATCAAAGCCAAGTTTCAGCGCAGACACCTCTGGCCTTTCATGTGATTGATGAAGTAAGGTGCAGGCTTTCCAGGTCACAGTAGACCTTTCTCACTGAGGAAATTTTCACTTGCAGCTATGAGAAAAACATAGGTTTACGTAAATCATTAATTAAAGGGGATCTGTTCCATTTAAGTGTGTCAGTGAGCCACTGTGTACGATGCCAGGGTCATGGCACTGGGGGAATGTTGCCATTATTCCTATCGGAGGAATTGCATTAAATGTCTTCTGTTCTGTTTTTGCCAACATGCTCATGAATGGCATGAATACAATAATTCTTTTCTCATAACTTACCTACATGACTTAATGTTGTCATGCTGCTAAGTATGATAAACACAAGTTCAACAGAAGAACCAAACTGGAGGCAACAGAATAAGACAGAATAAGAGACAAGAGACAGAATAAGAAATAGCGCTCTGAGGTGATATCACAGGTCAGCTGTCTTTCTATTACTTCGCTCTTCTCACATGGAAAGACAGAAACAGTGTATAGAAGTAAAAGAGTCAGTAGAAAGGACCTCTGTATCTCCACTGCACACTCATATTTCATATATTTCATGACCCTGTTTTGTGCTTCACTGTTCAGTGTCGCAGGGCCAGTGGCCATCTGAAAATGAGTTTTTATTGAGATGTGTGGGTTTGACTCACAGAGACTATGTGTCTGTGTGAGTGTTTGGGTCTGTGAGAGCGAGTGAGGAAAAAAAAAAAGGGAGAGGTTAGATTAGAGTTAGGTTGGTGTATGTCTGGGCTGTTTGTTGTCTGCTTCAAGTTTAAGAAATTCAGTCTCCAGGTTTCCTGCCGTGTAGGAGAGTTCTAAAGTAGAAGCAAGATATTACAGTCAGTGGGGAGGGGGTTTAAAATGTGATACGAAGACAGTATGTGTGCGTGTGTTGCCCCACATGACTACCTGCCTTCTGATCTACCTTCTGCCTACTACGGCAGGAATATGCTGCTCTCAACAGCAAATGACTCATTGTTCAGTGGGGAAACATGTCTGTAAGCATGTGTGTATGTGTGCATATGTGTATAAACTGTATGTCTTTGTGTGCGCGCCTGTATGTGTTTCTCATGTGTGCACTGCATGTGGACGTGTACCTCGGAGAACATCTGCCACTTCCATTGCAGAGCTGAGGTAGTGCACTCATTTTGACCTTGAAACAATGTCTTTGATTGCTGCCTTTGTTCACATGCTGCTGACGAGGAAGGGAAGAAAAAAAAAACCTTGAAATATGGGGAAACTGCAACATTAAAACATTCAATTTACATAGTTTTTTTATGCTGCTTTCCACACAAGAATTCACCCTTTGAAACAGAGGTTGTTTTAATTAGGAAGGAATCAGATTGATGTGTGAAAAATTGTTCAAGAACAAGGAATTCTTCCTATCTTACAGTACATTATCTACATTGTATTGTGTTGGTATAAGCCACAGCATGTATCGTGTATTTTGCAACATGATTTGTATGTCCTTTTCAGTCATTAACTTTAATTTCACCTCTTTCATATTATATCCATATCTATACCAGCCATATTTAGAATCTTGTCAGGTCAAACATGAACACTTACACTGCTGTTTCTTTTTTGTCATGAATTTCCATTTACTGTGGGAAAAATAGAATGATCATGTACTTACTGCTGTGCACAGTTGTTGTTTTTTTTACTTATTTGGAGTAGAAAAAAATATTTAATGTATTTAGAGCTGGGGCTAGATAAGAGAGGAGTATTTTTACAGTGCTGCCTTAGCTGTGTGATCACTCTCTTTTCCATCTGGTGAACAAGAGCTCTTTCAGGAGGAAGCAATTCACTTACAGGGAAAATGTAAACATGTAAGTGCAACAGATAGAGGCATTTTTGAGTTTTCCTTTTATATCCGGTGCAAAGTTTTAAGCCTTTGCTTTTTTTATTAGTCCCTGTGCTTTGAAAAATTTCTTCAGAGGTTCCTAATTCATTCAGTGATCGGTCATCAAAGTTATTAAAGTGTAACTGAAGGTTGGCAGCATTTCACAAGAAACCAACATCACTGTGCAGGGACACAGATTTTATTCAAATGATGATTCTTTTGGGGGAGGTGAACTTAAATGAGACCCTGTTGTACTACTTTCTGCAGACTTCCCTCCCTTCCCTTCCAGCAGTCGAGGAGTTAAATGAGTTATGCTTCTCATTTATTTATGTAGAAAACAAGGTTTACAGCACATGTTCAAGTCAACTTGCCCGAATCCACAGTAAAACACAAGTATTGAAAGAATCATAACAAGAAACCCATAGACAGTTCAAAGGAAAGCAGGGGAGTGTTGTGACTGATTGCAGATAATAAATATGTATTGCAGTATTAACAAGCTGCACTGTTGGTGTATTAATGAGTAAACATAATTGTTTTGCTCACAAATGGACACATTCTGCATTTTCTTATATTCAAACAGAATATATATAATGTAATACAAGCAGGTCTTTAGCATTGCAGCATCAAAACTTCAGTTTGAGAATACCATCGATATATAGTTCTCCAAGAGCTTTAATATCTTGTCTTGCAGTGTTGGAGGGAAAGAATGATTTTTATGTATCAGTGTTGAAACTGGTATTGATACATTTTGTACACAAATTGCTCCTAAACTGTACCAGGATCCTAATATATACAGTATATATGTATGTATATTACATAACAGTTCCAGGTATGGGTCAAGCCAGGAGAGAAGATATTATGCAAAATGAGGTTTCTATGTCCAAAGAGGATGTTTTTTTGTTGTTGTTGGTCGAACAGGGTTTTCCAAGATAACATGCTATGAACATTAACTGCCCAATATTCAATTTTTATTTAATTTTTTTTTTTTACAGAGGCCAAACCTTACAATTTCAGGGAAGTATTTTTTAACATAGTCTGATATCAGATGGACTGTCTGATGTATAGTGTCCATGGACCATCTATTGCGAAATTTAATGATCAATAGAGCCATTAAAAACTTGCAGATTTCTTTTTTGAATGTCCACCCATGACCATGTCAGCATCCCACCGCTCTCTCCAGTCAGCATTTGATGGTTTAAAATAAATATGATAGGGAAATTCATTTTGAAGTAACTTCCCATTTAAATTGTTTGAAAGAAAGGTTTTCATCTTTAATGTAAACTAAGTTAATAAAGCTGAATGAGCTTTTTGCACATGAGCTTTCTCACTTTTATTCATTTGATTATTCTCACCCAGTGAGGTGAGCCCTCGTCTATGCTGGAGAAGGAATATATGGACAGACTGTTGGTGTGGAAATGTGCTACAGCAGCGGCCTGGTGTGGGATTCAGACTGAAGGCACAGTAGCACACATTGTGTCCTTCTGCTCACCAGCCAACTGCTTCACAAAGGCTCTCAAAACCTTTAGCACTGGCAGAGACCTAGTTGATTTTGGACAGACATTACTGCCTGTTTTTGAGGGTTTTTCCCCAGTGGCTCCCTTCACATGCCAGCAAACACACTCAGAGGTGCCACTGTGTAATTGCCATTTTACATGTGTGCACGTGTGTGTGTCATTATCTGGTCTATGTGCTGTACTGTGTTTGCTGCTCTCTGTGAAAACACTGTGGACCCAGAGTGAGGATCAGCAGCTCTTTACAGGCTGAAAGGCTCTTGTGATCTGTCACCACCACACGGCACAATGTTTTCTGACCAGTTTCAATTGCGGATGTGTGGCCAGCACAAACAATTAAAGGCCATGTTCACTGTGATCTTAGCCTCATTCTTTCATTATGGATCAGTGCTACCAGGGGGCCCTAATTTGTTGCATTGGTTTGCTGAGGAAATGAATGGGCACTGAATCAGCTGCAGGGCTGAATCAGGGACACTTGGGTTCCTGTTGAGCCGACTTCTTAGAGTCAGTATTGGCAGGGAGTCACTCTTTCTCATTTTCTGTCAGTTTATAGCCATTAGCTCTTGTCTGTTTGCTCCCTTTGCCAGAACTTGCCTTCTGATGGACTCTCTGTGTTGCTTTGGGGAATATTATCTTGTTTTCCCAATTATTTTGCATTTACTATGATATCACAACAAGAGAACTGAGCAGGATCTTGCCACGTCTCTTTTCAATCTACTTTTGGCTTGATTGTTGATTTCTAAGAAGGTTGTTTCAGACCAGTACTCCTCACTCTCCCCCTCTCTTTCTCTCACACTTCCTCTGATCTGTGTCTCCTGTCCTGTGTGTTGCAGCTGGGCACAGAATGGACCGCTCCAGGCGAGTTCAGCAAGTTCAGGTCCCAATCCTCCAAGTCCGTGCAGTAAGTACCTGTGACAGCAACACACATTTCTGAATGGCAAAGTTATTTATTTCACACTCTTCCCAGCACTGAGTCGAAAACAAAGCCCTGATGACATCTAACAGTAAGCTTGACAAATGCACACCTCCAGCATCTCTTAGGACTGGCCTTAAGGCTGTGACTGGTGAAGTCTGTCTCCACCTGTTAAGTAGCAGCCTATATGAGCTTCTCTTATAACCTTATTACTTCAAAAGGCTTTTACTACTCACATGCAGGGGAGACCTGATGGCTCGAGTGTTAAAGCAAATCTCTTCTGTGTATATCTGTGTGTGTGTGTGTGTGTGTGTGTGTGCATACTTTCAATTATGTATGAATTAACATGTATAGATCGGTGTAAGAGTGTGGAGGGTCATAGCAGTTGAAAGGTCTTGCTCTCTAAGTGTAAGATGAGAAAGTATTAACCTAGCCAGTCCTCTCAGATTCAGCATGTCTCTCCCTAATTGCTGGGAGCTGCTTGCATAAAAGCACCCTTTAATATGACTGATCTGCAGCCAGTTTGCCTCTAAAGTCGTTGTTAATTTGATACGATTATGCAGGAAGGGACGACAATAACAGTGCTCTTATACCTTTGAATTCGGACATTACCTGATTGGATGAAACACACATTGTAGAATGCTGCAGTTACAGGGATTTTGCACAAGCCTGACCCACTCTGACCTACTGCATTACTCCAAGGTGTAAAGGTTTCACCATAGTTGTTTGTGTGTCATTATGAATGTATGGATTATTGAGATGCAGAAAACCAAAAGAAAATCTTAAACGCTCCTTAAAAACCACATCTGTTACGAATTCTGCCTCATTTTGGTGCACATACTATATATTATGAATGAAAATTCATTAATGACATAAGGGGCTGAACACAGGCCAGGGCCTGCTGGCGAATGTTCCTGTTTGTCTGTACGCAGGATTAGCTGGGCCTAGTTAGCACAGCAGGCACACCAGACTACAAGGGAGCGCAGAAAGATGACAAAAGATGAAGTAGAAGAAGAGGAGAGAGAGGGGGAGGTTGGAAGTTTTCTATTTTATCCTGCCTGACAAGCATCTCGCGTTCTCCGACAATAACAAGACAACAACAGAGAAACCAAGCTTGGAGGCATAATATGGCAGGGACATTAAAAACATTGTGCAGTGGAGAACTTTGGTTGCGACGTTGCATGATTTTGTGTGCTTATGTATTTTGGGTTTTCATAAAAAACGCAGAATGGCTTTCTACATTTGGGGCATGCTTACAGTTATAAAATGTTCAACTCAAGCGGAGCTGTTGCCTCAGCTGTATGCTCTCTATCCCACTGAGATCTGATACAAGAGCAATATCACACGCAAATTGCTGCTTGCTGTTTTCCCTCAAAGTATTTTAATATTGTCTACCTTGTGATTCATGACTCCACTATCAGGTCATGAAATATGGTACGCCAGAGATGAAACAGTTGGGGAAAATTGGTTGGATGGGGCTAATGACTGTCTAATCTGTTTTTTGTGTTACAGCTACACATTATCACATGCCTTAGGCAATATATGTCAAACACATGCATGAAAGTTTTGTTTAAGATAATTAGGCAATATCCGGTTTGGCGTTTCTGCACGTGGGCGTGCGTAAGGGAACAACATACCAGTAAATTCATGACTCTATGAAAGACTGTACATATGTTGTGAAGTACCATGCCACTTAAAATTCCTCTCCACATCCATTGACTTTATTGAAACATCCCAAAGCAAAAGCAGTTTATTTGTCATTTTCCACATGTTCTTTCTTGCCACACTGTGCAACGCGAATCCCTCACACGCCGTTACACTCAGCCGGTTTATAGCAAAGCTGATGTGCTCCTGAGTGTAGCAAATTTGTGTGTGCAGCAGGATTAATTGTCATGCTTTCATAAAATGGTATTCTTCAAATTAGATGGGGTAGAATTGAATTGTGCAAATTAGCATTGCACTGCAGAACATTATATCATTTTTTTAAAAAAGAGAGTGTGTGTACACCAATAATAATCAGTCATTAGACAGATTTTTATCACCTGGTAATTTGAAACATTTGTAAACCTGATAAAATGAAGAAATAACTGAACAAAATGAAATGGATTAGGTGATTCTGGAACGTTGTAGTCATTACACAAGAGTCTGCGGCCAACCCTCAGCAGCATGATCCACTTGTGCAATTTGTTTTTGGAGAATAAGTTCAGGGCCATTTGAGCCTATTTACAGACTCCATTCTACCGCAGTTACTGTAAGTTCTGAACACAGCCCTGACCGAAGCTGCAATTTAAAACAGCTCTCACAGTTTATGTGCTACTGTTTCTAGTTATTATCATATTGGGCCCGGAACAGGGTGAAATAGGAACAAAGCTAAAGTAAAATGGAGTATAAAAGAATGTGGGTTGAATGGTGCAGAGCAGAACACAAGCAAACACAGAGCAGCCTTCAGAAATGTAATTGAACATAGGAGAGCAGAATGAAACACAACAGACACTCCCACTGTAGCTAGGTCTGTTTTGTTTTTTTCTTGTTTTACGCTTTGGACTGTGGTTATTTTTACGTCTCGGTTCATTGGAGCTGTGCGGCCGACTGTAGTAGAGCTGAGTGAACAGTGACTAATGGCTGCTGCAGGGTTGAATCTTATTGTCAGGGAATGAAGCATATTGCTGTTGAAGGGTTCACTTGAAACACTTCGCTTGCCTGTTGGAGGTCTCCATGCGATGCAATCGAAGACTACTGAAACCAGCAAACACACCCATGCCCACACACACATATACCGCATTCAATATGTTATCTATAAAATTCAAACACCCGCCAGTGGGCAGGCCCTCTGTGGTTCCTCCATGTCTTGGATGACTGCATCGCAGGCATTCAGGTGTGCTGTCTTCATCTAAACTTTGCCACATTTTACCCATCAGCCCTTCATACTTCTCTCACCGTCTCTCACTCATTTTTATGGCCTACTCGCTCTGTCTGCTCACTCAGTCTATTGCCATAATGGCAGTTACATTCGAGGACTGAATAAAAAGCTGTAAATGGGGAAGAATTAGGAAAGGGTAAGGCCTTTCTGTGTGTGTGTGTGTGTGTGTGTGTGTGTATCTGTTCAAAGACTGTCAGAAATGATATTTCAAATGCTTGTTCACCTCCTCCAGTGGGGCGAGGCCTTCCTGTTGCTCTCATGTGTGACAGTCCATCCTTGGTGGCAGTTTAAAAGATGAGATGGACAGGGAAGCTGGATAAGTACAGCTGTTAGGGAGATCTCATGGTCATCCCAGCCACCTGGATATGTCCACCTGGAGGTAATGACTCACACCATTTAGTGTGTGTGTGTGTGTGTGTGTGTGTGTGTGTGTGTGTGTGTGTGTGTGTGTGGGAGGGGGAATGGTTCCTTTGTTCTAATTCTGAAGTTTGCTTGATAAAACTTGAAGATGGAGAGTAACTGTCCCTCTTGCTGTCTCAGTCATGTTTTCTCCAACTCTTTCTTTCTCCTTTTGCAAAACATTTTCTTCAGTCCTCTGTGGCTCTAAATCATTAAAATGCATCCATGTGCAGATTTATATAAGCCTATCATCAAATGGAATGTAGTAAGAGCCATCAAAACACTGTTTTCTAGCCCCAGCAAAATGCTTGTATTTGCCCCATTATTATATGTATATAAAAATATATAGAAGGGCAGAAACGATTGTGGATTAGCCATAATCAGTTGACTGACCAGTCAACAAACTTGCTTGCCAGCTTTGATTATCTAACTTTAGTATAAAATATAAGTACATGTATAAAGTATAAATACAAAACATTTGCTCAGTATAGTTTTTTTAAATGAGAGGAGTGCTACTATATCTCTTGTGTTTTGGGCTGTTGCTCAAACAAAAAAAAAATGCAGTTTTGGAACACCCCACGTTGGACTTACAAATAGATGAATTGATGATGAAATCATTTGTTAGGAGAGCACAACCTACTGGTAAATTGTGTACCTTTAAAATCAAGCCTTAAAACACTGAAACTGGACTAATTATAAAGTAAGAAAAAGTTACATCTGTCTGATGCTATGCAAATCTGTTGCTGTTGATAATAATAATGCCTGTGCCATTTTGGAAGGGTCCCTTTTTGTCTATCTTAACTCTCCCCCTCTGCTCATACTGTACCTGTGAAGTGATAGTTTGGCAGTGTCTGCTGTCACAACAGCTTGATGACTGACAGCGTAGTAGTGAGATTAGGAACTAGGATAACCTTGTCAACTCTACTTCCGCGATCTGGCACAGCTACCGGAGCCTCGGGCGGGAAAATTCTATAACCTGAAATGTGCTGAGTTGCATACCAAGTTAGTCTGTCACCACAGTACAAGCATTTCAGAACGTTTTGATCATCTCAGACTAGGATGTGATTGGAAGTTAAAGATTAGGGAAATATTGTTTAAAAGATATTGGAAACTAATGAGCCCTGGCTGAATCTCGTCAGCACGGCGAGAATAAGGTTGAACTTCAAAAAAAGTAAAAAAGAAATGCTATGAGGGAAAAGGTGAAAGTCAATTAAGCAATGTCTGTGTTTTAGCATTAACCTGCATGTACCTGTGCAGATGAGTTTCCAAACACGAGGCACTGCTGTGTCAAGACTTTCACCTTCAGGTGTAATGACTAAAATTAAAAATGGCTGCTGCCGACCTTCATGGCATGGTGAGGAGAAAAGGTGGGAGCTGACTCCAGAGTTATCTATGATGCCGCAGCTGGCATTTTGTGGGAGCAGCTTTCACACCACAAACTGCGGGAAATGACATTTACGCTGAATCCTCCACAGACACGTGGGTATTGATGTGTGCTCTTCCCTTTTGTGTGTGTGCACATATTTGACAGTTTATGCCTTTTCACTTTTTAAATTTTTCTTTTTTCACCCTCTATCTTCCTCCACTTCTTCCATTTCATCTTTCTTTCCCTTTTATTTTGATACTTCTTACACACTGCAAACGCCCCCATTAGTTTTCTATACACATGACTTAACAGAAAACCTCCAAATGCCAATAATAAGTGTAAAGAGAGCCTTGACTGTGCCTCTCTCAGCAACAATGAGAGTAACGTAGTGAAGACTGAGCAGTTATTTCAGTATGGGATCTCTCAGTATCTATAATTGAATCACTTAAGCACTGCTGGCTATTAGCTGGCAAGGAGGCTCAAGCATTTAGAGAGAGGGAAAGTATAGTACTTGTGCTCATGGCATCATAGGAATACTGATTGAGCATGGAGGCGACCTGAATGTTGCACCTGCTCTGCGCACCTGTGCTGTCTATTGTATTCACTTAGCATATGGGAGTGTGTGTCTCTAAGTTTGTATGTGCATGCACATCCCTGATAGTGTTTGAGTGAGAGTATGACAACTGGTTGATAAACTGTAGCAGGTAAATTAGAAGGAAGCTTTTTGTCGGCAAGGTGCAATGACTCCTGTCATGTCCCACTTTCTTCCCTCAGGCCTTCACTATTTCTGAGTAATGACAGCCTGCTGAGACACCAAAGCTATGTTTGAGTGCATGCGTGTGTGTGTGTGTGTGTGTGTGTGTGTATGCGCGCACGCACATACATTAATGTGCACAGAGATTTATATTTAATCAGAATGTCTTTGGGGTGTTGATGCACATTTCATGAGTTCTGGTAGTGGACGTTTGATTGGCAGTAATGCATGAATATGACCAGACCATAGCATGGGGCTGCTTCTGGCCACACGCGATTGGAGACAGTAATGATGATGGGGGGTCAGCTCAGTATGAAAAAGCACAAACAGTAATTAAATCTGAGCAGCTGGGGAACAAATATATAGGATTTTTGGACTTGGTGAATATCCAGGATGTATTGACATGTCCTGGTTAACATCAGCAGGAACACATGCAGATGTGTCTTTTAACATGAATAAGGCATAGTGAGGCAAGTATTATTCTGTATTTTTTCATTATCAACAATTCCAATCAAGCCACCAAAACCATCTATCTTTAAAGGCACAAGTATGCTTCACCCAAAGGGCTTGTGAAATAGTAACAGAATAAGAACCTCCACACATTTCCAGCATCAGAACTCGGCCACAAGCTTCAAGTCTATTCATTAATAGTGAAGATATAAATCTTAATAAAATACATTTTAAAAAATATATTTCATTAAAAAAGGGGAGATCAGTAATTTTATTAAACAGCTGAATGCTGTACTTTTTAGCAGACACTATACTCAACTAGGAATACTAGGAATATACATAGTGAACTCAACTATTTTCAGTCATGGATTAAAATGCCTTTGGTGCATGAATGAGTGTTTACGGCACCAAGACTGTGTACTGTGTGTTGGATTGGCTGAGTAATTTACAGTTCCTCATGTCATTGTTTGACCTTGATGTAATCTAATTATTGTACTTGGATTTCTGTGATGAAAGAGCATATGTCTCTCAGTGTGTCTCAGTGTGGCACAAATATGCAAACCCCAGGAGAGCAAGGCATTGTGAGATACTAGAACTTCTTTTTTCTTCATGTATCCACACATTCAGGCCAGTAAAACAGTGGTAGGATTGTTAGCGTCAAGTCAGTGTGAGAAAAGTGTGCAGTGGAAGCGCAGCGCAGGCATTGAAGATAGTATTGCTATAACACTATGATAATTACATGGGGGAAATGGACACGATAGATAGAGGGAGAAGAGACGGTGCGGGAAAGTGTTAGAGTGAAGCGATGGACGGGGAGAAAGGAGAGGGGAGGGAGAGAGAGCAGGGTATGGAGGAGAGCGGTGGGAGATGAAGCGGAGGGAGGGGATGGAAGAAAGAGGATTTATTGAGGCTGCAGGGAAGAGCAGCGTGATAGCTCTCTGATGGATTAGTGGGAAAGCATGAGAAGTGGAGTGAAGAGGGGCAGGAGTGCGAGGGGGGTGAGAAAAGTGAAGTTTGTGCATCTCCTTGGGGCAGATCTAAACACTGGTATCATTAATGTAATTGAGAGGCAAGCACTCGCCAAGAACACGGTCTTTCACTTAAAGGCCACCTGTGGGTATTGGAGAAGGAGGAATCAGGCGAGAGAGGGAGAGCGAGTCGGGGACAGGGTGACAGTCAGATTGCATTAATGAGAAATTGAGTCGGAGAAAGAGAGGTGACACTGGAAAAGTAGAATCCGGAAATTGCTGTAGCCTGCGGGCAGATACGAGACGGTGTGATGAAGGAAGAATGTGAGAAAGTAGACTTGTATTCATCAAGTATACTCTTTCCATTTCACTTCAGCTCTGCTCACTGCAAACCAGGTTGGTAATATTGGCAGTGTATGCGGGTGTGTGTCTGTGTGTGTCAGTCTCTCTTCACTGTGTTGCACACCCAAGCTTTTGTATATTTATTTGGACAAACCCACAGTTATTCAGCTGTTCTTTGAGAAGCTTGTGAAAGGAGTTTGTCTCTCAGCAGGAAAGAAAACCCTCTCTGTACGTTCCATGCCGAATAAATACATTTTTCACTTTTCAAATCCAGCAGACTTTGGACAACAATGATACTATCACTATATTGTTTAGCTCCAACAGTCCTGTCTTCTGTTATCTAGCCCAGTCGAGCTCCTTTGTCTCTCTCTATCTGTTCATCCCAAAGAAAGGAAGCTGGAAACAAAGACTCCAATTAGTCAGGCAATTAGACTCTAGTTTTGTGTCCTCTGCACATCTTCTGAGTCACACACTAATAGCTATTCTTCCCTCTTCCATCTCTCATTTGCCCTTCACTTGCTCTTTAATGTTTTTTTCCCTCTCTTCTGGAAAGGCACTCTGTGTGAAATCACGTCTCAGTGATATTCACTGTAATGTATTTTTCCTTTCAAGATACAGAACACATTTATAATTCCCTCTCTGTTTCTGCTGTTCATTTGCTATTTATCGCTCCTCCTTCATCTTTCTTTCCGCCTGTCTCTCTGTCTCTTCATCTCTTTCAACCAGAGCCCGCCTCGTCATCCATCACAGGAAGACTGGTGTGACCATTCTGCACACACACACACACACACACACACACACACACACACACACACACACACACACACACACACTCACATTTGTGCAAGAATAAAACACCTCTGCACACCTTTTGGTTGTTTTGGTTTTCTCTCTCTTTCTCCATCTTTCTCTCCAAAGTCTAATAGAAGACTTTTGGACTTTTGGAAAATTTCATATTCCCTTCACATCTCTCTTCCTCCTCTCTGTCCATATCTGTATTTGGGCCAGTCATGATTAATTTCTGACTTTTATTGTCCCTAAAGCATATTTTCCTTCTCCACACCAACAAAAACAAAAACAAGACTTAGACACAAAGTAACAATGAAAAGTTTCAAGAAGAGGAAATAAGTATCAGCAGGCAACTACAGACCACAGTGTCTCACGGGGTTCGGGAAAAATCCCTCCTCAACAGTGGAATTAAATGACATGGACCAAAACTAAAACTACAATCGAAATGGCGATTGAATACGGCTTTGAATCCCAAAGAGAAAATACAAAGGAAACAGCAGAAAAGGAAAGTATGAATGAGTATGAATAGGACTTGATTTTCTGCTCTCACCCTCTGTTTATCCATCTCAGCATGTTATGATACCTTTTTTGTCTTGCTGTGTTGATACGCCTGCTATCTGTGGTGTGTGTGTGTGTGTGTGTGTGTGTGTGTGTGCATGCACGTCTTATCTGGCATCTTAAAAGATTTTTATTGGCTGAGTGGCCAATTTGTCACTGCTGAAGTTCAGGCTCTTTGAGTGCATATTTTGTGTGTATGTTTATTTCTGAGAGCGAGAGGAAAAATGTCAACAGACAATAGCATGTTGAAGGTGCATTTTGATAGTTTTGAGTGCATGTCTGTATGACTGTTATTTATTTTAAGTGTTCAGTCCTCCATGTCTGTGGTTGTGTGTCGGCCTGACTCAGACACACTGTGGCGGCAGACGGAATCCTCTTAGCAGTGACATTAGATTATCACCCAGATGGAGTTGGATTATGGTCTGAAATAGACAACCTAATGAATGCTCAGGAAATGCATAATATTCCCTAAAACCGTCCACTGTCGTCTGCTCAGGGACAAGAACTCAATAAATTGAAACCACCAAAAATATCAGTTCCGGTTCAGGATGTTAAAAGAGAGATGGCACATGTCAACCTGAAATTTAATTTCCTAGAATTGGGAGACTAGATTGAATTGGCTCTGACAGTAATATTTTCCTGTGATACATATCCTTCAGTGTTTTGCCTTCAGTTCTTTTGGTTGAGAGAATTCTGATTACTCAATTTCCCCATGTTTTCATTATATTCATCAAGTTTCATCTGATCCAGTTTAATCTAATGAGCCTTTTGACTGCATTTCATCTGAAGCGACTGTAAAATAAGATATTTTCTTTCTTTAAGTGTGATTCAGCTCAGAGTCAGGGGGGTAGGGATGGCGTTATACGTTTGAATCATTTGGGAAAGGGCAAGAGCGGCGCCAGAAGCTGAAAGTGCCACTTAAGTTTGCCGAGTGCCGTTTCAGCAGCTGAACAGCAGAGAGATGTTCCCTATTCATGAGAGAGTGACCTTAGCACACTGTCACTGCTCTCCCGCACCTGCAGTGATTTATTGGTTACAGAACGCTGGGCAGCTGGATGAGGCAGCGGCGTTTTTTGCGCGGGGCAACACGTGACCGCCCCCCTTCAGCCTTTGTCCTTCCCTTTCAACTCAGTCAACCAAATCCACAATAAAAGCACACACAGCTATATGCTGTAGGTTCAAACTATAGTCTGGCAATCTTTACCATGAAAGGCCAGGCGTTCTGATTGTGCTTACTTAGTACATTAAGCAATAAGCTGATTTAGAAAATATTGAACAATCATTCAGTGCATTTATAAAGAAGAAGTCCCAAAAATGTTGCTTCTTCTGCTTTATTCTTTATGTTTTCCACTGTTGGATGGACAAGATAAACAAGTTGAGGATGCTGAGCTCTGAGAACTTGTTTAAGAGGCATCATTCTCTTTTGTGCATTGTATTGACTAAAAGATTAAAGCATTTTAAGCATTTTAACCTTTCAATATTTCTCAGAACCAAAATAACAACAAATACTTCTGGTTTGCTTGCTTTCCTTTGCTCTTCCATGTCAACTCCTGCTTTTGTAGAACTGTTTTCAATGCAAAACACAGACAAACATCATCAAAGAAAATGAGCTTTGTGTTTGTTTTCAGGAGACAAACAGTAGACAGGGGGAGACAGTGGAACATCACAGAAGGAAAAATGAGGAAGCAGAAACAAAGGCAGAAAACTGATTTTTTTTTTTTTAAAAAAAGCAATCCATCAGATATCAGAATGAATCACAGCACATATGGAATATGGAGCAGCCAAATGACTCCAAAGGTCATTGTAGCAAAAGTTACAGTTACAAATTACCAGGCTCCATCAATAGAATTGATGTTATTTATAGGAACATGATGTTGAAGATACAGCACCATTTGGTCCTTATAAGAATAGCTTTTCTATGCACTTACTTCAACAAACTGTCTTTATACACTGTATATGTGTACTGTACATGTGTATACACAAACACATGATTGTATTCTCTTCCACACTGTGTGTGTGTGTGTGTGTGCGTGCGTGGTTGTGTTCGACTACAGCTGCGTTTGTCTGTTTTGAGAGTTAATGATGTGTGGAGCAGTGCTCGGGTGTCTCTCATTCAGTGGCAGATGCTGCCCTATTATCCAAGATGTGGTTTTGATAAGAATAAAGCATTGTCGTGCAGTGCGTGTGTTTCATCAGTGAAGGGAGGAACACACACAGTAAAACTTTGAATCAGACCTTTGCTCAGTCTAACCAGGAGTTCCAGAGAAATACTGGAGCTTGTGTAAGTAGAAAATGTTGATTTATGTGAGGCATCGACTTTCTTCCCCCCCTGTCTCGGAAGGAGTGTTTTATTCAGGACCAGGGTCTGATAATATCCTGGCTCACTGCCGTCTCTTTTGCAGTCTTGCCTGCAGCACTGAGTTATATTTTAGGCTGATTGACCTGTTTCTGCCCAGGTCCAAGTGGCATACGTTTTTATATGTTGTGCTTTTTAAGTCAAGCTGTTTGCCTTAATCCTCTGCAGTCTCATTAAATCTTGATATTCCTTCAATATTTGGTGAGCTAAAATTGCCAACAGTTTTATTTGTGGTTGGTTTCTACACAATAACTGTTGGCATGTTATAATAAGGGTGGGTCAGTGGGAAAGATCCTGAAGTGGACTGAGCTGCAGTGGCTTATCATCGTTATTATCAGCTTATTTTTTCATCAGTGTCATCATTTTTTTCATTTTGCGTCAATGTAACAATAAAACTCTTTTTGATTCCCTTCAGCCTGATCTCGTCCAGACGGTACTACTTTGAGATCCTCCACAAGCAGGATGACAAGGGCTCGGATCACGTGGAGGTTGGGGTAAGTGGGCCCATCCAAAAACAAGGCAGCTTGTTTCCTCTATTTTGCCTGTCTGTCTAAAATCTCCTTTCCCTCCTGGTGATTTCATTTATCTCCACCTCACTGACTCTCAGCGAATGAAAATGCTTTCACCTCTGGCAGGACAATTTGCATTTAGTGTTCACTTGTACTGCGTGTTTAGCAGGACAAGGTGGTGGCTGAGCAGGTGAGAAATGGAAGAAAGTGGAAGACTCTCCTTTCCCTCCTTTTAATGTACATTAATTTGCATTCTGCTGGTTTGGCAATGGACTCATCTTGTCCCAACTGTATACATTAATTGTCCTCCTTATTGTCACCCTGGCTATCTCTGCCTATGGAGCAACCCCATTTAAAATCTCTGTTTTTCTTTCCTTCGTCCCTCAACCCCTCGCTTCTCCATCTCCCACTGCCGTCTCTAACTTTCTTTGCCATTCACTCCTCTGCACCAATTTCTCTCACAGTGGCGGTGTTCTGCACCTCAGGCAAAAGCTCAGAGATGAGTGGGGCTTAATTTCGAGATGAAGTTTCAAACAAGAGCCCACACGCCTCGTGTGAGCCTATCCTTTGAGTGGGAGGGCAGATGATAAAAAGAGATCACTGGTGTGTGTATTGAATGAATCTGTTAACAGGCCCCGGGTTATCGCCATCACGGTGACCATCATCATCAGCAGAGCAACAGTGGCACTGCTGCAGTTGCTCTCTTCTTTCACAAAACTTAAGTGTCACTTTTGTACCCTTGAGGTTAATGATTTTTTCTTTCACTTCTTTCTCATTCTGTCTTTATCCCCTGAAAACTTTGTCGAAGGTCCTCTGGCTGATTTTCCCTACCTATATTTCCATCTTCCTACTTGTTAGTTTCTTCCCTGTTTTCACCAGCCACTCATCTTTTCACTGCCCCTTTTACCATTGCTACATTTTCACCTTTGCTGCCCTACTCTTTTCTGTTTCTCTCTCCTACCTTCAGTCTGTTCAATTTTCATCTCAGATTGGCTGGGTCTGGATGCCAGCTTTAAAAGAGGGTTTGACAGGATGATTTAGGAGCACCATGCTGAACTAAATATCTCTGTGGTGTCAGGAGGATCACACATGAACTCCATGAGAAAGTAGCTGTAGTTGGACTCAGAGATTCCCTCTCTTTGTATGTGGGGGGGCATGCAGCTAATTAACAACCATACCACACTGATGCTTGGGCCTCTAGTCTATTTTAACATAGGTAAATTGGTGCAGAATTACATGTCCTGTTTTGGCAGATCACTTGAGTACTATACAGTTGCTGCATTAGTTGCTGCATCTGTGTTATGAATATTCCCATCATGATGAGCAAGTGTGACTAATAAATTACAGCCCATGACAGCTACATCCCAGTTGTAAACAAATACCTTCCACATAATGTGGAAAACTTTTGAATAGTACAAGTGGAAACCACATACGATGCAGTGAATGCTGAGGATACATTCTTAGTATGTCTTTGTTGTAATGGCACCTGTGGGCTGGTTGAGCATGTTTAGGGCAGGGAGATTAATGAACATCATCTTCACATCATCTTATAAAGCTGATGTGGCTAACCTGTTAGCAGTCAGTTGCCTGTGTACACAGGGTAGATGTGGAGCAACGTTCATGCCAGGTCGGTAGTGTACAGTAGGCTTATCAGAGCTTTTTCCCCAAAAATTAAAGTGCACCAAAAGAGCAAAACTGTTGGCCATAACCAGAAGGCTTTAAGACATTAAATGCTCCATGGATCTGAGGCAAACTTTAAAGTTAGCAATAATTCTTGGTGTGTTTGTCACTATGAATTTTCGTTCCATTATGAAAATAATAATGCTGATTAAAGCTTTAAAAAGACATGGATAAATATTATTTTAACCCATCTCTCTGGATCATTTTAGATCTTCTTGATGCATCACATGGTGAAACTGCCCTTTCCAAAACAGAAAATTCGAAAAAACAATATATATATATATATATATATATATATATATATATATAAAAATATATACATAGTGAGCTCACAAATCTTTTCTACTGGCAAATAAAATGTACAGCCCATACACTACAAGCCTTGGTCTCTTAATCAGAGTTCACTGGCTTCGTCCAAGGACAAAGGTTGAATTCACACAGCTGCCAAAAAGGAGTAAAGGGAATAAGGAGGAGGAAAGATTCGGGGCAGGAGAGTGACAAAAGAATATATGCAGAATGTGTTATCAGTACCTCGTGCTGTTCTTCTCATCCTTCTCATTTACATCATCAACTTCCCAACAGACTGCAAGTCATCCCAAAAGCTGCTCATGTGATTATGTGTACCAGCTAACCAAGGTCATGTGGAAATCCATCTCCCTGTCTTGCTCTCTCTTTCTCTCTTCTTCCCTCTTCCATGAGATCATCAAAGTTTGTAATAGCAGAAACAATTTGATGAAGCATGTGAAAATCATGCAGCAAATCAAGATTGTGTGTTTGTGTGGTGTGCTATCTTAGTAAGAACCCTGTGCACGATTTAACAGTGGAATACATTTCACACCTTGACAAAAATAGCAGATTTACCGTGACTGGCCCACAACAGCATAAGCCCAGGGCTCACATAAATCCGCAGAAACCCAGGCACTCATTTGTGAAAGAGCAGATACCCTGGATTCACAGCTCTTTCTTCTGTGTTCTTTGCCAAGCTGTGATTGCATGGTCAAAAGGCGGGCTGCTCCTTTGGGAGCGAATTTGTAATAAAGAAACGACAGGAAGTAAATATCAGATTGTACACAAGGGCAGTCAGAAAGTTACCTTTTGGCAAGAATGTAACAAAGAGGAGCCTTGTTCTCACTGTGTCGGGACCTCTCTCCTCCATTGTGTTAAGGAATGAGGCAGAATGGCTGCAGGAAGGCGGAACATAAACAGCGTTAGAGACAGGAAGAGACAGTACACTGTGGCTGCCCAAAGGGGATGGAAACGGCCGTGTTTGTATGTATGAACAGCAGGCCAGTGAATGAGGACACTGTTGCGCTGTTAGGATGAGTAGGCGGGCTACCAAACCTGCATGCTGACTGAACCTTTCCACTACAGTCTATGCTTTTTTTCCTGCAGTTAACTTCAAATAAGCTCTTTTAGAGTGATGACTGTTTTTTCAAATGGATTTCATGAGACGATGGAAGATTTAGTGAGCAGTAGTTTAATTAAGTTTCTTACATGCCATCTGGATCTTTGTCAGTGAAAGACGGGACCTTTCCACTGGACTAATTGAAAACGTCTCTCACTAGCCGTGTGACAGAATGAGAGAAAGTGTCGGCCATTAAATGCCGTGATTGAGAGGAGGAGAGAGTGAGAGAAAGAGGAGAAGAAAGTCACGCCTTAATTACTAATGGCAAGTTTATGGAGAGGCAGGGGTGTGGGATTTAAATGCAAGACTTTAACGGCCCTGTTTTATCACTCCTGCCTGGCCAAGTCTCAAACTGCCCAGCAATTAATACACACACCTGGGTATGCACACACTTACATTCTTTACGCGCACCCATCTGCCCCACCCCCGCAGACTCCAGGGTGTATTCGGACAGGCACAACCGTACACACAGGCCTCTCAACATCTGCCTCGCACCTTCCCTCCTAAATATAAATCAGTAGTGGTTCTTGTGACCCAGAGCCAGCTGTTAAAGTATATTGTGTGTGTCTACATTCTGGAAATAAATTAGTTTTCTCACATCTTCTTCACCACTTCAACACCTTTTAGGGTTGACTCTAGTACATCTTTCTAATATATGCAGTTTTTTGTTTTGTTTTGTTATTGCCAAAGTTCACTTTTTCTTTACTATTTAAATTTTTCCTTGTTTTTAACTTTTTTTGTAATACTTTTTGTCTCATTTACTTTTGTCCCCATAAATTATTTTTTTATTCATTTTTAAACACAGTTTAGAATTCCAGATTAAAATTAACTCAGTTTTGTGGTTGGTTGTCTTTTATAGCAAATTCTTTCTTTGCATTCCGTATGTGGTCCTTGCCTTTTGCCTTGCTGGGGAGACCACGATACCACCATTTCAGTTGCCGCTGTCTTTTTTTTAACCTTCATCTTGAGTGCACAGAAAAAGCAAGATCAGCAAGGAAGATCAGTATTAACCTGGACAGCACCAACAACAGCTCTTTAATGACATGGGATCATTTTAATGGCATGTTCTTTATCTTCTAGGGGGCAACATCAATGCTAGTCAGGACTGTAATGATTGCAGGGTTATCATCTGGGCTGTCCCTTTTTATGAGGTTGATGAAAGATATGCTCATAATCTCTCGATGGGAATCATTTCTCATAAGAAGATCACATCATAAAACTAATTATTATTCTTTGTGTTATGCTCATTCTAAAAAGAGAGCTTGCGCATTTTGAGCCCTCTTGCTTTTAAAGCCATTGGTAGAGCTCATATCACACAGCCTGTCTTTCATACCAACACATCCTCTTGTCATCATGCAGATTTGATCAGTCACATCTGAAGAGCACATCCCACATATACCTTTTAATTTTTAAAGGGAGCAGTAGTGTGCACCCATTGTGTCCTTGTCATGTTAACTGCTTGTCATATGTAGCAAAGTATACTATAGATAGACTGACGTAGTTGATTACATTTTAATAATCTTGAGCGTGATGTAGTTCCTCAATATATCATATATCTGTTAGAAGTTGCCCTTAAATCACCCACCCACTTTTTTCTTCCTTGTCTGTTTGCTTGCTTGAGTTTTCATGTTTGTTGCACTTTTGGATTGATATTTCATTCAAAAAGTTTTCCACAACTTGAGCTCAATTTACAGGCACTCTGGTGCGAGCATATTCTGGGCATGTTGAATGTGTCAGATGAATTTTATCATGCCATGTACTTGAACCTTGGTGCGATCATATGAAAGCAGGTTTTGCATGTTTTAGTCATGCCTGTGCTATCATGCTCACTTATTCTAAAACCACAGGTTCTTTTGGTATTTCTGTGTCACCTGCCAGTCCTCGTCATAAGTTTCATTCATGTGGTTGCCGAGCAAACACATTTGATTTTAAGAAGTGTGCAAGACATTCTGTCATTCTGTATATTTGACTTGAGCTGAATCTAGTGAGAGTGTCATTTTCTTCTCAGAGCACATAGGGCATCACTGGAGACGTAATATGACGTGCCTGTAATTGCAATGGATATTGGACTCATATGTCTCCCTGAAAAGTCTGGTCTTAGAGACTCTGGCTAATGTATAATTCAACGATGAAAATCAAACACACTGTCTCTGTATCCACCTCCTCATCTCCCTTTGAATTTAGTTCCTTCGTCCCCAGGCAAGACATGATATGACATGCCAAAACAAGCCACTATCTCCACGTCAGCAGAACAGGGAATAGAGAGTGGCATTTATCCTCAAGCATGTCAAGTGTTTAGCTCCATTCAGCTGTCAATTGAAATAAGAGCACAATCAGCCAGGAGTATTGTATATCCTGGTTTCAATGCTGTATTTTTTGGTTAACTTTTTTCTTTGGATAGGCAGGCTCTTCTTCACTGTCTTCTTCCATGTCACCTTTCGTTGTATGAGGAATCTACAACAGTATCAGCAAAGCATCAAAACACCAGCAGTCCTCTGTGCTCTGCTGGGGAGGTATCTGTTCAGAGCCTGTCAGGAGTCTCTCCTTGATGTGCTGCTGCCAGGCACCTGTCAGTGTGCACTGCCATAGCGCCATGCTACAGATTTTTCCATTAGTGCCAATGTTTAAATTCACACTTTGTCACTCCTCCTACCACACCTGTCATAACTTTTATTGCATCCAAGCAAATGGAACTTTTTTGTCATGTCTTTTCTTCTCACATCTTTTATTGCTGTTCTTGAGAAACATATCATTATTTAAAATCAGGTCTTAAATAATAATTTGATCAGTCAGAGTACTGTGTAGGCTGCCTTGTACAGTAAGTGCTATCTCCCATGTTTGCAACAGATTCTGTCCAATGAAGTTACTTTTATAAACAGCCTTCCCATCCAGCTCTCAGCAAGAAAGCAAATAAGCATATCTCTCAAGATCTCAGACTATTCCTTTAATCTTTCAGTTTTAATGTTGGTTACTGAAACAACAGATATACTGTACCATGAGGATATTTAGCATATTTCTTGCTTAGAAAATCTCTCTGCTTAAAGGATAAGGCTGGTGCATTCTCTCTTTTTCTTATTGCCAGTACATTTAATTAGAACACTAAAAATTGCATTGCATTATTCTGTGTGTCATCTTCTTTTCTCTTGATTTGAACAATGTTGAATTGCCAGTTACATGTTTCAGTCACGCATAGTCCCCAACCTTGAGAAATATTGACCCTAATAATGATCATACACTCTCCAGGTATTCTTGCCTGAACAAAACTCAGTGTCACTGTACACCAAGCCCTGATCTATCGGTCTAATGACAATGCAAAAATAAAGGTAACGGACCTTTTCCCATTTACCACTCTACCAGTTTGGGCCTAAAGCCAGATGTTTGTGATGAAGATAGGGAAAAGAAGAGTAGTCAGACAGAAAGCACACAGTGAACCTCTCAGTCCTCTCCTTAACAAATGAACATGGACAACAGCAGGACATCCTTTGTCCAGTTTAAGCTGTCGGGTTCAAAGAAACATATCTCCTCTCTGTTCCTGCTGTGTCCACCATCTTTATTTCATTGCAAAGTTCATTCATTCAAGATTCATAATGTGTTGGAAGGATTTAAGTGGTGAACGGTGCAACAGCTTGCAACAAAAAAGTTGAAAAGATAGAGAAAATTCAGGGCAGCGTCGTCAGACCACTCAAGGGAACTTTCTGTTAATCTTATTGGACCTCAAATCTGAATTGATTTTTACATAAACTGGGAAACATCAGATGGTTTCATTATGCTGTTACCTCTTATGTGTCGCACTAACAAAACAACTTCATATCCATAGCACCTTGGGCGTTGGCACAGCCGACTGAACTAAGGGAAACAAACAGAATGGCAGTCAACTTCCTCAAAAGCTATAAAGTCCTGATCATCAAGGGATGAAAAATAACCTGCACTGAGATGGAACCAAAGGCAAACTGTGTGTGTGTGTGTGTGTGTGTGTGTGTGTGTGTGTGTGTGTGTGTGTGTGTGTGTGTGTGTGTGTGTGTTTGTGTGTGCATGTGTGTTTGTGTAAATTGGAATGAAAGTGCTTTATGTGTATCACTCCAATGGGCATGGACACTAGGAGTTAGAGTAACTCCCACTTTTGGTCAGATGATTGAAAACAATATCAAACCCTCATATGTCACTGGGCGGTCCAGGCATGATGGAACATGATGAAACAAACCTGCTGGCTGCCTGTTGCCATTTTGCTCTTCGATTGGTATTTTTTTTATTATTTCCCCTTGGATATTGATTTTCTCTCCTCTCTATTGAACTTGTGGGCCAGCAAGCAGGCCTCTGCTTCTACCTGCTTCTTCTTGTTGACACTGTTTCACAGAAGCGGCATCTGAATGGACAGAGCATGCCCGCATTCACGCACACAACATTTACCATGTGCACGCACATATATAGGGTAATGTCAGTGTCTCCCTTGGAGGAATTAGTCAGAGAATCTATGGCGCTAGACATTGAACAGTAGAAGTTCAAAGTTGTAATATAGGCCACACATGTGGACATAGAGTATCTCAAGTGTTTATGTGTGTGTCTCTTGTGCACTAAAGGCTAATGTGACAGAGGTAATGGGCTCCAGTAAGCCATGTAAATGATGGACCCGTGATGATGCTCTCCCTATGTGCACGTGGGCAGCTCAAACAAACCACGAATCAAAGGTCAAGGCATCAACAGTAGCTACATTAACTAAATCATGTTTCACTTGCACTTGAGTTACCATTATTAGTTGTAATCCTTTTTGCACACAACAGACCCAAGTCCTATTTGGTTTTTTTTGTTGTATTTTTTCCCATTTTGTGTAGCAGTCATGCAATTTGTTGTAACAAAAAGCTCCAGAAGACGACCATGACGTTTGACTTAAAGCTCCAAATGAAAGCCAGAACAATGTAAAATGTGTTATTAGGTAAGGCCAGAACTTCCTAAATTCTTACCTAGTGGAAGCTCAGAGGTTTGAGTCAGGTCCCACTTTGATGTGTCAGCAGAGGAAAGGTGTAAATAATATAATTAATGGTGGCTGAATTACATTTATCTGCTTCAGTTTCAAGATCCTGGTATTGTGTTTTCTGGTTTACTGTCACGCTCATATAGTCTGCTGTGAAAATGGCACATTCCACCCACTTGGTTAACAGCCTGCAGTACTGTGTAAGTTGCTGTCAATCACCTATTGTATCTATCTCCCTCCTGGCTTCAATTATGCATTTGTTTACTCACATTTACACACACTTAGTTTCATTAACAGTTGTGCACGTCTTTGACACCACTGATGTTGTGTAAGGTCATTACTACATTTCATTTTTTCTGTAGTGTCCTTTAATTGTCGTTTTAGTAAAAAATAATCATTTAAGTTACAACTCACATGTGGTCCGTATTTTTTGTTTTTGGCCTTCCTTGAGCCAGGCTGTGACAGCCTTTTGACTTGACCTTGCAGAAAAATCACCTGAAAATAATGACAAAATGTTGAAGGCTTGGGTGGCCCGCTGTGCTGCTCCCTGCTGCTTCTCAGCATGATGCCACACTGTGCTCTTGTGTGCTGTTCTTTTGTGTCCACTTGTGTGGATGTGTGTGTCTGTGTGTGTATTAATGTATCCACATTGGTGTGAAGGAGAGGCATAGAGTAGATAGAGTATTATAACAAATGCTGGATTCAGCAGCTGGTGTGCAAGTAAATGCTACACGAATGACAAAATGTGGATCTCAACACAACCTAAATACAGTAACCGAGTGTGTATGTGTGTATTTGTTATACATACACGTGTGGAGGCATTTGCATGAGCCGGAGGAGGGTGTTTATATTTGTATTCTCAACCTGAGGGCTGGAAAATGACCTGTCCCCTATGATTATATCCTGTGTAACTAGAAGTGACATGGTAATTGTGAAATCTATTTAAAAGAATTGTAGCTTGTCTCTCTTTCTTTATCACTCGCTCTCTTCACTTCGCTCTCCGTGCTTCTCTCTGTTTTCAGGTCACTGCTACATCTTCCATTTTTGCACCTACTTGTGAGCATCTTTCTCACTCCATTCCATTTGCTCAATTTTTTTTCTCATTTTTTTTTCTCATTTCTCCCTTCCTTCCTCACCCCTTATGGCTTCACATTTCCTTTTGTTCCCTTCTGTTTCCTCTTCTCTCTCTGGTTAAGTGTGTTTATATAAAAAGCCAGCATCAGATCGATCATGTGATGTTGCTGAGATCAATACCGGCAGAGTGTCACAGCTTAGCCTGCAAACAGTGATGGACAGTTTCTGCTTGCCTTATCCTTCCCACGTGTTGGCTTTTAGATTTCTCTCCTCACTCGATCCCTTTTTTCTCTCCCTCTCTGCTTTCACACACAGTGGCGTCCATTCCTCCCTGGTCTGAAATATGAAGTGATAGACTCAGCCTACATATCCCTGTACACAGGTAGGAGTTGTTCTGTCTAAAATGCATGTAAAGCTACTCATCATCTCATCATAGAAATGAAATGTTAAGATTAAAGGTTGAATTTTGAACTTTCTGATCCAAAGATACACACGGGCTCTTTAAGGAAAGAAAAACACAGCTACGTGCTTGCCTAATAGAAAGAGGAAATTATGCCATTCAAAAAAAAAATTCTTTAGTCTAGAATATAGTTATAGAATCAGCCTCATTTGAACCAATATATTCTTCTCTCTTATCAAACTCCTATTTACTATCTTGGCATGGAGTATCTTTTCTATGTGAGTCTAAAAAGAAGACAGAACCAAATAAAAGCTCTATTTCTCTCCATAGGTGTCATTTGTAGCAGAGATGAGAGCTGAGGCTTCTGAGTGGATGACTAAAGTCTGTTTCTCCAAGAATAGCAGTGTGTCAGTATCGTTTTGAAGGGAAAATGATAGCCGTGCCGAAAATGATGTGTGGAGTTGTCACTGTGGGCAAATGTGCAGTGTTTGGTGGTGGTGTGTGCCAAATGCTGCCCTCTTGTTTAGGACCAGCTGTGACAGAGAGGAATCTCCTCTGACTCTCTTCACCCATCCATCCCTTCTTCTCCCTTTAAGCCCCCCCCCAATCGCTGGTTTTCTCCAATCTGTCAGTGTGGAAACTGTTGGACAGTCATCCCTGTTTGGGGCTTGTCCAGAGGTGCTTCTTTCTCCATGTTGTTCAACTTAATTATATCTCTAAATGGCTTTCAATTAAAATCACTGTGTGTTCAGCAATTGTAGCACTTAATAAGTGCATATCATTCACTATGGAATAAAAAATAATTAATGGCATCAGTTTGACTATTTCCTTTTAACAGACTTGTAGCCAGATGCTACAAGATGGCAGGAAGTAATCCTCAACTAGCTTTTCTTGCTCGTATTATAGTCTCTGGAGAATGCATTTATTCCACAGTTGAAGTGTATATTGTTTTTTTGACAAATTAATTGATTGTTTATTATGTCAGCATAATTGTTTATAACATTAATTTGCAGGAGAGTTCATTACAGTTCCAAAATAATTTCTCCCGGGTTCAAGCCAAATACATCTCTTAATCGGTGTAATAAGGCTTCTTATTAGACAGTTCAGAATCAATGTACACAGAAAAGCATATCCCAGATGGTAGCTGGTAATGACACACACACACACACACACACACACACACACATGCACACACACATATACAGGGAAAGACATTTAAATTATCACAAACCAATAAACAGCAGCCATGCTTGCGTGGTACTACCATGTGAATGGATTCCAGTTCAATATCTGTGCCACACAGAAATTAATGCTGCAGTTTATCATAATCAAATTAATCAAAAGAATTCCATTGCAGAAGAGTGCCATTGTTTTCTGGGTTTGTTTGCTTGTTTGGAGGATGGATAATTAATTAGTCTTGGTGGGGTATGTTTGTAGGTGAAATCAGGTATGTGATCAACAGATGTGTCATTGTTAAAGAAAAGAAATTCTTTTTTTAAAAAAAGCCTGTGCACAAAAAGACACAGGGAATGAGTACTCTACCCCCTGTGGAGGATAAAAATGATGCTGACCACCCTGTTAATTATAAAGCATTTCTCCCATCAGGCCTTGCTCTTGGCATGCCATTAATCACACATGCTCTCTCCTCCTTCCCTGCTATCGATTGGTATAATTATGTCTCTCCTCTATTCTGTTTTTGTTTTCTACCAACTTTTTCCTGTTCCGCTCACT
The DNA here is from genome assembly GCA_016785225.1 of Psettodes erumei. Lineage (NCBI taxonomy): Eukaryota > Metazoa > Chordata > Actinopteri > Pleuronectiformes > Psettodidae > Psettodes > Psettodes erumei. The sequence goes on along the minus strand of JAFBJZ010000772.1, from coordinate 6,625,744 downwards.
TCAGCTTTTCTTCCTGCCCCCCCCCCTCCCCCCCGCGCTTCCTTTGTTTCCTTCCCCTCTCCTCTCTTTGTCTTTCTTCTTCTCTACCTTTTCATGGATGGTAAAGTTTTATGATGATTGCAACACAGACAGCGCATATGATATTTTCATTCCAACAGCCAACATCAAATTTGTCCATCACCGAGATGATCAAAACAGTGCGTGCAATTCATTCCCTCTCCTACACCTTGTCTGCCACACTCTGTGGCCTTCTCCTCTCTGTGTTTTTCAGACGAGTCTAATCTGAAGATGAACAGCGTGGACCACATCCCCCAGACCTTGGCCGGTCACATCCGTCTCCCAGAGGAGTCTCAGCCCCAGGGTCTGGAGGGAGGTGGCATGACACAGCATGGAGCAGATATGCTGAAGCCGGACCCCAGGGACACCTTCTACAGCAGTAAATCTGCCAGTCATCATTTCACACCATCCCCCTTTCTGCCCCCTTCCTGGGTTTCTGGCCATCATTTTCTCTGAATGACTGATTGACTGTCTGCCTCACTGTCTGGCTCACAGACTCCCTGTCTGTCAGTGTAGCAGTATGCAGATTGTCATTTCATCTGGCTGACTGTGTCTCATTTTTTAGTGTGATTTCCTCCTTTTTTGCCATTTCCCCAGTCATCTCCAAGCTTTCTGTTTGTTGAAACCACAATTCAGTATACATTTGTTTATTCAAGATCTCAAATATTTGCCTCCTCTTTTCTCTCTCCATCTCTCTCCTCAGCTCCTATGATTGACCCCTCCCGCATGGAAAACATTCTGCCAGCCTGTCTCTATTCCCCAACCTACGTCGTCAAAGATTTTCCCATCGCCAGATACCAGGGCCTCCAGTTTGTAAGTCACCCCTCAATCAAGATCCCCCTGGGTTGTAAAAAAGACCTCTGATGTGATTATGGGTTCTTTTTCTGTCACTTTGTGTGAAACAGTGTTTGATTTATTTGCCAGTTTGTGTGAAAATGGCCGCTGTGTGGTCATCAAGAGGGTATCCAGTTAAAAGCGGTAGTCTGCTAAGCTGCTAAAAATATGGTCCCTCATATTCAGATTTACTGGACAGAGGAAAGGAGCAGAGAGGCTAAGTCTGTGCTGGTTTCGACACTATCGCTGCATCTCACCCCTTTATGTGAAAGCACACCAGCGGAGCAGGTGGCAGGTAGTGTTGAGCACTGCTCCCCTCTTTAGGGAAGCACAAGTTACTGCAGCAGCTCGGAGAAGAGACAAGCTACACAAACACAGCATACCCATTTTAGTTCTGGCAGGAATCATTGTGAGATTGCAGTATTATGAGATGCAAGTTGCTGATTTGCAGTAAATTAATCTAATCTTCTCATAACAATTTTCTAGCATTATTTCATTGAGCAACATTGTACATTTTTCTGCAGGTTTATTTATCCTTTGTCTACCCCAATGACTTTACACGTCTCACCCACATGGAGCGTGAGAACAAATGCTTCTACAGAGAGTCTCCTATCTACTTAGAGAAGTAAGGAAATTATTTCTTTTATCTCTCGGAAAGCTAAGATAATATTTGTTTGTCTTGTACTGTATATATTAGCAAGTGCACTTCTTGCAGAGTGACTCTTAAGGTGTCTGTGAATTTGATGCCAATTTGAAGACACAGTGAAACTTCTGCCTTCTGTTAATGCATGTGGCTTCCGCTGTCTGTGTGGGTGTGTGTGGAACTCCTGCTGTGTTCCTCCAGGTTTGGCTTTTACAAATATATGAAGATGGATGAAGAGGAGGATGACAGACCATTCTTCTTCCCCAACCCAGATGGTAACCATTAATGAATGAGCACACTCTCTTGCATTCACTCAGACACATATAACGACACGCCTTGACATGTGCTCAGTCAACTTTGTGTCTGCCTCCAGATTTCCTAGAGGAAGAGGAGGGGGTGGAAGCCGAGGACGAGGCGGAGATCGTTGGCACACAGTCGCCCAAGAAGCCCTCTCACACGAGCCAGACCAGCCACACCTCTAAACCCTCCCATCAGCACTCCAAGACTGGGCCCACTCCAGCTGGAAAAGCAGGGGAGGAAGAGGGGGTGGACCCTGATGAAGAGGAGGATGAAGCAATCAATGGCATCAAACACCGCAGGGAAAGGAGACACTTCCTTCACAGAGATGGACAGATGGATAGGGATCTGGACAGAAACTGGGGACGTGATCACACAAGAGGAATCATGAGACAGAACTCCAGAAAGGGACTCGACGATCCCCAGCCCAGGGTGCTTGAGTCTGATACTGACAGTGTGGTCCGGGGTCGCTCCCTGTCCTGGATCCACACTGGTCCTGTGGAGCAGGGACCTGGCAGGAGAGGAGGAGGAGAGAAAGGAGCTGAGACTCCCCCTAAACTGAGCAAGTCTTCGCTCCTTTTCCCCCAAAAGTCCTCCCTCTCTGCCCTCGCCAGCCGTGCCAAGCAGCTCCTCAGCAACTCTGCCCACAGCAACAACCCTTATGACAACAACAAGCTTGCAGGAAACAAGAGGGAGGAGAACAAGATCTACATCACCAGGCCTCGGCCAGCAAAGGAGAGAGAGAGGGAGAGGGAGCAGCGTCGTGAGAGGAGGGAGGAGAGGGCCTCTCGCCACCCCAGAGAGGTGTTCCCAGGAGTCTTTTTGTACCAGACTGGAAAGACCACAAGGCTGGTCAACCTGGGTGCTAAAGGACATGCTGGGGGAGGGGTAACAGGAGGTAGGAACCTTGTTAGTGCCCCTCAGCTCTGGCCCAACCCACCCACAAAAGAGGGTAAGACATCGCCTCACAATGGAAGCATCAACACACAGAATGAAAGTTTACAGAGGTCTGTGAGGAAGGTGGCAGTGGCAAAACAACCAGAGAAAAGCAAGAGGAAAGGAGAGCATCAGGATTTAAAGACTACTGTGACAGCTAATCTGCCCAGCAAAGAAGGCCCACTAACCCCACTATCCCATCATCAAGACCCCCCTCCCCCTCCAGTTACCCTGCCACGGTTAAACTCCACAGAAAACACGCTGCAGGCTCAATCAAGGGTCACATCTTACCTCAGGATCTCAGAGATCACTGAGTCGCAGCAGCAGCCAGACCCAGAGCCCAATGCAGCAGAGCTCGACCAGGACACAAACCGCTCAAATCCTGACCCAGACCCCGAGCCTGAGCCAGAGGAGGGGGAGATGTCGGACTACAGCTACGAGGAGGTCGAGGCCCGGCCAGGCTGGGCAGAGGAGAGCATCAACTGGCAGAGGACCTTCTCAGTCAATCCAATGGACTTTGAGCTTCTGCGCTCTGACTGGAATGACCTGCGCTGCAATGTGTCTGGCAACCTCCAGCTGGCAGAGAGCGAGGTGGTGGACGTGCTGGCACAGTACATGGAGAAACTCAATGAACGTAACGGAGGGTGAGGATAAAGCAGAGGGAGGGACTAAGAGGGCTCATGTTTACCTGCAGCCATGTAAATTATAATGTGGCTCCTTATGCCAGCTATTATGTAAAGCTAGACATAATTTCACTCAGAACACATTGTCCGGGTTTGACTTCATGTTAGCAGACCTCTATGTTCGGATTTCATTTTCTGCAGCAGTGCTTAAAAACCTTGATGTCATTCATGTGAAGTAACTTGGCCATTAACTTTTTCTCCATTTTCATTTCATGTCCACATCACACCATACTGGCTCCACAGCTTCACAGCACCACAGATATGAGTAGCAGTATTTTTCTAAAATGGTCTGCCTTCAGCCAAACAATAATTAATTCAGTTGTGAGAATCATATCAGATAGTGTTTTCTATTTGCAGCCTTATAGAAATTGCAGAAATATAATATGAAAGAAAGGGTTCTTTCATATTATATTTCTAAGCATGTACAACCTTTCTGTTTTCTTAAACTTTTTTCCCCTGCCTGTGCCCCAGGATCTACACCCTGCTGCGAATTATCAATGTTGAGAAGCGGCGCGACTCTGCGAGAGGGAACCGTTACCTGGTGGAGCTGGAGCTAATGGAGAGAGGCCGCAGTGTGGTGCGTCTGTCAGAATACATTTACTTGCTGCTCCACCGCAGCAGGCAGGGGGAGGAAAGTCTCGAGAACACTGACTCTGCCACGGCCTCAGCGCCAGCTTCAGCTCCCTCCCCGGCTACATCCAGCCTCACCGCCCAACCGCCCCCTCCTTCTACCAAGTCCCCCGCGCGGCCCGGAGCGACACCGTGGAGCACGGCCTATGCGAAGCCTCTGCTCTGCCAGCCGGTCATGCTACAGTGGAGGAGAGATGTCATGGTGCACTTTGTGGTGCCAGGTCTGTCAGCAGTGTAACTTGATTGGCTTTGAAAACTGAATAATCTTAATAGATCCTGTTTTATTTTCTACTCATCCCAAGAAATTCAGCACATGAAGCAAATAAACATCCTGAAAGGAAAAGTTCAGAAAAAGAATTTCCTTTTTTTGTTTTTTAACTCGCTGTCAAACTTTTCTGTTTGTTCTTACTACCCTTCAGTGAAAAACCAAGCTCGGTGGGTACAGCAGTTTATCTCTGACATGGAGAATCTTCATCACCAGACCAAGGATGACAACTTCAGCATCATCATTGTTGACTTTGAGAGTGAAGACATGGACGTGGAGCAGGCACTTAGAGAGAGCAGTGTGCCAAGGTCTGTGTGTGTGTGTCATTTCCCAGTGATATGACTAAAACATTACAATGCAAAAATTAAAGCATTGTAATGGCTTCCAAGGGATTTGTGTGTATATTTTTTTGACAGATACGAGTATCTACGGAGAGAGGGGAACTTTGAGCGCTCAGCGGGACTGCAGATCGGGGTGGACACTATTGAGGTGAGAGAAAGGAACACTCAGAGGCAAGACAACAATATGTGAGCTGGCAGGAAAAAGCCACTCGCTAGAGGTCAGCCTCTCACACTGACCACATGACCTTTCCAGGCTGATGGACAGACGGAAAGAACACTCATGCATAATGAATACATCACTGCTAGGGCGGCCTGTCACAGGCTGTGGATCTTGGCCTTATCTCCGAGCCCCCTCCTGCTTCCCTCCTCCCTCTCCCACCGAGCCCAGCTGTGGACGACAGGGAATCGCTTAGACAGTTAACTGCATTTCCTCTGTCATGTGTATGCCACGGCTGTCACATCCATTCCCTTTCACAGGTTATTTGTGTGCATGTGCTCCTGTGTTGCTCTCTGGCTGTCTGTCAAGCACACGCAGGCGTACCCACCCATGGGGGCGTGGCGCAGCTGGAAATTTGGACGGACGTTGATCCGTCAGTTGAGTGTCAGTGCTGTCATGGTGAGATGACAGGGCTGTCACTCATGTTTGAATGACCTGCAGGCTCTTGGAGTGAAGACAAGCCGCTGCTGAGCCCAGACTTCTCCACTCTCTTTAATCCTAAAATCCCATATTAGGCGTGTCATCTTTATGCGCACTCCAATACACACAAATTTGCACCAGCTCATACAAATAAGAGAAGAAGAATTCACACCAGATGTAGGAAAGGTTTTGAGATTAACTAGATCTAATGAATATGTACTATTGTTTGTTTATCTCTTCTGGTGCAGGACAGTCACAGCATCGTGTTCCTGTGTGATCTGCACATCCACTTCCCTCTCAACATCTTGGAAAGCATCAGGAAGCACTGTGTCGAGGGACGCCTTGCTTTCGCTCCCATCGTCATGAGACTCAGCTGCGGCAGTTCGCCACAGGAGCCTGACGGTAATGCATGAATAAAATTACATGCATGCAGGCTCACGTCTGCGCCCGTGCAAGAATAATCACTCTAACAGATTAACATGTTTTGACTCATCACACTGTTGGATAAATCTATTAATTCATGATGCAAGTTTTCAGTTTACATCTATAATAAAGAGACTTGTATCAGACGCACATAGTTATATAGGCATCAGATTTTCCTTGATGCAACAGCATGCAGTGGGACTCACAGTTGGTTTTGTATATTCTTTGTGTTCTCTCTGCAGGTTACTGGGAGGTAAATGGCTTCGGCTTGTTTGGAATCTACAAGTCGGATTTTGATAAGATTGGAGGGATGAACACAGAGGAATTCAAAGACCGCTGGGGTGGAGAGGACTGGGAGCTGCTGGACAGGTAACCCAGCAACATACCAACAAAACAAAAGTTACAAAGTTCATTTTAAGTTGATACTGTGGTAATGTTGACCCAACACTTGTTGCAATTATGACATTTCAAGATATGCACCTATGACAAAAATTACAAGGGGAGACTGAATATAATTTTTGGTACATTTAAATGTGTTTTTTCCCCAACGCTAAGGAAGAAATAAGAAGAAAATCAGAAAAATCTGACCCTGAACTGAAACTGTGAGAAATAATGAAAAAAGAAAAAAATTTCAGACTATTTAAGACAACCCCTGGTTACTGTATCTAAGATCAGTTGCCGTGGTTCCAGTCTTTTCTCAGAGATGACAATCCACCCTTGGTATCTGCAGGCCTTGAAAAGCTTTGGCTTAGTTTTGTAATCTTTTTGACGATTGTGACTTTGATTGATCTGTGTCTTTCTAAAAAGAAATATTTACAGTTGCTTATACTTGCCCCTGTTCAATGATCCAAATATTAATAATAATTATTGTGTACAGCTGGGAGGTACTAACAAAATTTTTAAAAAAGATATAAATGTTAATAAATTCATCTATTTAATGAATAATTTTAGGCATTATTGTTTGTTTTCTGTAATTTTTGGTATGACTGTGAAAACAACGTTGAATTTCATTTTCTGCAGTAATACAAAAATTCTTACATTTATTTTTGTAAATGCTGCAGAAACCCTGCCCCAAAAAAACCTAGTTTTAACCTAGTGTTTCGCCTCCTTCTCTCTCTAGGGTGCTGCAGAATGGTTTGGAGGTAGAGAGACTACGCTTGAGGAACTTCTTTCACTACTACCACTCCAAACGAGGCATGTGGAATGCCCAAAACAAGAAAACTCCTAAGGGATAGTAGTCCCTGCTGGACGGAGGATCCTAAAACCTATCTGCAGATCCACTGTGTGTGTGAGAGAGACCTGTGGTAGCTCACTCACTGCCTGAACTTTGCCTTTTTCTAAAACCAGGCTCCTTTTAGAGATGCCTCTGTTTCACCATTGGCCCATCTTGTGTGCTTGTAAGTATGAGGAAACGGAGTCCGAATCTGGACTTTGGAAGTGAGCTGTTTTTGCAGACAGACCTGACTCATCACTTTGCCTCACTGACTGAACTACTGTACAGAGAGGAGTTATTTTTTTCTCCTTCTCTCTGCCCTTTTTTGGTGCAATGTTTTCAGACAGACTGGAAAGCAGCTGTTATTGTGTGTGTCTGTATGCCTGAGTATGTAATGTATACATTACATACTGTATATGTGTATGTGTGTGTGTGTGTGTGTGTGTGTGTGTGTGTGTGAGTGAGTGTGTTGCCGCTTGTGTGTGCTTATGATGACAGGAAGAAGCACCTTTTTCTAACAAGGAGAAGTGAAGACAACCTAAGATCTTTTTTTTAACACACTCTCCCCCTGGGAGCCTAATCGAATGTGTGTTATAGATTCAGACATGGTGGCATAGCTCAAGTGGGGGTGCTATGGCTTGGGCAAACAGTATATTAAATACATCAACTACTACCTGTTCAATATCATTAACTAGTATGACCGAGGTGCTGATGTTTCCCTGATATCTGATAGTCTGAAGTAAAGAAAGGTTTGTAATCCGAAAAGCCCCTTTTTCCAAACAGGTACTGACAGATGCATCATCTTTATGACTCTTTCAGTCCCTCTCTTCTTATGTATCTCTTTTATCCTCAGTTCATTTTCAGTGTCATGCTAATCTGTGTAATTGTATCCATTGAAACATTATGTATAGCCCAGCTGCTATTTTGTAATATTAGTTTTATATACTACATCCAGATTAACGTTAGCTATTGATAATGACTTGATTAATTTTATTTCATTAACTGAAATTTCTTCTGATTTTAGTTATTTAAAAGGGGATTTGAATTTCTATGGATGCGCTAACATTTGGGGTGCTACTTTCTGTTTTGAAACACTGAATTTGTGAATGGTTTACACTAAACTCACTGGCAGTTTCCTCCATTCCCTCCAGATCTCTAACTTCAATGTCAACTGGAACAGGAGGGGAACTAATGACTACTACAGCTATCTGAAATTCTGTTTAAAGTTGTCCCACCTTTGTTTTTAAGCATTTTCTGAGCTAAGTGTTGCGTTTCAAATAGTGGGTTTCAGGTATTAAAATTGTACCTCTCATGAAAATACCCCCGAGACAGGGAATGCCTCGTTAGCTGTTAAAAACGTTGCCACTCTTCTTTTAACAGCTTGTGTAAAGCCCCAGCGAAAGGGAGACCAGTTCATGTCGGACACGATGTGGCAAGGCATGGCTGTTTCACAAATGTGTGCCTTTTATCAGTGTTTGGCTGCAGGCAGTTTTTAAACGACTCTACTGGCAGAAGAGGGCAGGGATAGACAGAAATATGTTATTTATCAGCAGGCTGTAATGTCACTGTAAATTCAGATACACTGTAAAAGAAGAAAATATGGTTCTCTTAAATGGATCACAGATATGTCATTCTGTTTGTTATATTACCATAGAAGCAAGAAGGAGCGGCCTTTGCAAGCCAGTTTGCCCCATTGGTGAGATAGACAGAGATGGTACAAATGACTACTAAGGGGGAACAGGAGGTCTGATGGAGACTCACTGGCAGCTGCTGTCCAGCAGGACCCCACCTGCTCCCATTAGTTTGGCTGGAGGCTGGGCTCCTAATGCCTCTGTTTATGCAACATGGTACTTATATTGACGAGTAGTGGCTGGAGGGCTCAACGCTGGACATATATGTGGATGAGAGCTAATGAGCTGTTATTGACTATATGATTGTCAAAAATGCCCTCCAAGACCCTTTCTTTGCCTCTGCAGGAAAAGGTCTTTTACATCATTTAACATTTGACATGGGATTATTTAAAGAACAAAAGAAACACATTAAATATAAGACTATATATATAAGAATCATAAAAATGAAAAATAGGAATATACATTCCAAGGTAATTTCTGTGAAATTGTTTTGTAGAGAAAAGGTTTTAAGAATGTATTGTACTTTTATTTTAATTTGTTGGTTTTTGCAAATAAAATTTTATGCTCACGTCCACACCATTTTTACATGCATTTTACTACTGTCAAGTTCAGCTGGTCTTACTTATTTCTGTTTTGTTTTGTTGTATAATATCAACAACGACAAGTGGAAGTAATCCCATTCTCTCTTTGACCACATGGTGGTGCTCCACCCACAGAAACACATGTACTGTACCTGTGGCACTGTATGTGAATGGTATGAAACAGACAAATTTAGGAAAATGCAAAGATTCAACCCGTCGTGATCACTTTTGAGTAGCTCATTTTGATCATCTCAGGTGACACAGTGTTACCTTTTTCTCCCAGCAATAGGCTGCATCATGTTCAATGGGTTTGTAAAACCACATAAACATAAAATTTGTTCCACACCCTATAAAAAAGAAATGTGGCTCAAGAACTCCTAGCAAGCCTTTTTCTTGAACTATTTTGTTTATAAATATAGTGTATTAGAAGTTATTCAAATTGATTACTTAAAGTAGATTTTGTCAAAAATTCCATCATACTTTAATACATTATTAATACTATGTACACATGCAAAGTACATATCATCATGTTAGTGCCTTGTGTCTTTACTCTCTGAAGATGACATCACGATCCAGTTACCCAACTGAAACTGATCTAATATCACATTCATTGTGTTTTATGACCAATGCAGCGAGAAAACCAAACATTATGAAACATACTCCAACAGGGCTGACATTGTTTTCAGACCAGGTTTAATCATTTGCAGAGTTTTTTTGAGTTGTTGATCCCCCCCAGAGTGTGTAATTTTATTAAGAATGGGGTGGGGGTGGAGGGGTTTGCCCTGAACATGCACACACACAGAGACCATGAGGTAAGCCTAGTCTACACCACAGCTACATGAGGCCTGGATGAGGCAAGTGCTAACCCCCTGTGATCTCCTCTACGCCCAATGTGTGTGTGTGTGTGTGTGTGTGTGTGTGTGTCTTCTGATCTCATTTAGAGTAGATTTGAGTAATAGAGCAAAACCAGGGAGGTTGACTGGACTGAAAGGTTGACTCTGTTCCCCTGCCTGAGTGAGTCATAAACCATGTTTGAGTCAGTTTTTCCATATTGAGCACATACATGTTATAGTATGTCCTGTAACTTACAGGTCTGTGTACGTGCAAGAAAACATTCAGTGCATTCACTCTCACAATATGTTGCAATCTCACAGGCATACATGGTTAAGTGTTCTGCCCATAAACCCGTTATGTAATAGTGTTGGATTCTGGTGACACACCCTACCTGTCTGTGTGAGTACAGAGTGATGAGAGGCAGGTAGTCTCAGGCCGCTCCAGCATGTTTGGTTTATTTCACCTCAAGCGTGTTACACCACGTAACCAGGAACAACAAACAGGGTCACATGGTGATCTCAGGTGTGAAGCGTTGTAAGAGGATTTGCTCACACTGTTTTTAAAAGCAAGAGCTGACACTTTGTTTGACCTAACCTCTGCCGAGCTGGTACAAAACAAGTAGAGAGTAGGTGCCTTGGTGCACCCCATACCAGTCAGTACACAGTTTCTGAACTTAAAGTTACTTACTTACTTACTTAGAGAAGAAAAAGTGAGATGTATGTACTTATTCAACTATTATAAGCGCCTCTCTTCAGTGCAATCCTAAGTAAGCTTTTAAAATGCATCTGTGAAAACCCCAAGCCTCATCAAATCAAAGCAAACACTGCTCCACCTCTTACACCATTACCAAGGGATTTACAGATTCGATTTATGTTACAGGCTGCAGGTGAGAGATTAGCTAAACGTGCAGGCAGAAAGCCAAGCGCCCCCCCCCCCCCCACCCCCGCCCTCCATTCCCCCACCAAGTCAACATAAGGAGATAAATGGAGTCTGCTTAGTGTTGCATTTTTTTTCCACCTAACCAGAAGACAAATGGGTATAAGTGACTGCGATACTGATACACTCAAATATAATTAGATTAATCAATTTAGTCTATAAGTTATATTTACACTTCAATGTGTGGTAAAATGAAAATATTAAATATAAAGATTATAAACAAAAAAATGTTGAAGTCATTAAGTTTTTGTAATGATGCTGTCAGTGTGTGAAAAAGGTTGAGAAACTCTATGAAATCAAATAAAGCCATAGGTTCGAAAGGCTCACGCATGTCGATGTTCATTTGGGGCAAAACAAAGTCTGTCTATTCTCCCAAAACTTTGGAAAGATTTGGAGCAGGTCGTGATTGGCTGGCGCAAAAGTAGACCCTCTCCTGATTGGTTCTTGGGCTGCTTCCGTGATTGTTAGTCAGCCGGCGGTCCCTCCTGTCACACATCTGTAGCGAGTCTCTGCAGAAGCCAGGCTGCTCCAGACCGAGGCACAGGAAAGCCATGAGTTAAAACTTGGACATTTCCAGGGTTATTTTACGAAGACGAAACCAATTCCGTTTTGCTACATGGGACTTGTTTTATAAATGAACTCGACGCTGGCTGTGTTAAGAGAGCGGGGAGACGTTTCGTCGTGCTTTAAAAGACCGTGGATCCTGGAGCAAAGTTTAAATCCCTGCGCTGCGCGGGGGAAAGGTGAGACTGGGGCGATTTTCATTTTGCTGCCCCGGTTGTTAACGACAATACAGGACGCTTTTGAATAAAAAAAGGCGCACACCTGTCTGGGAGGATTTTATCTGCCTGCGCGGCTGTGCTGTTTCGCTGTCCTGCTCTGAACTCTGTTAAAGCAGCATGTTTGACAAGTGCTGCGCTGTGTAACCAGTTCATCCAGCTCGGCGGGGAGTTTCGACGGCCGTTTGATTGACTTCCAGGTAAACTGCTCACGATATTTGCTCCTCCAAAGCAGCTCCCCCCTGCCTCCGCGAAGCAATGGCTGGTTTGAGCAACGTTCACATGAAAACTCTGGAGGACCTGACGCTGGACTCGGGCTACGGGGCGGGGGACTCCTGCAAATCCCTCAGCCTGTCCTCCTCCAAATCGAACTCCCAAGCCTTCGTGACGGCCCCTCACCGGGGCAACTGGTGGTACTACTCCGGCTCCATGAACAGCAGGAACAACAGCTGGGACACGGTCAACACAGTCCTCCCCGAAGACCCGGAGGACATCTTCTCCAAGTGCCCCCGCTTACCTGAGCTGGAAGAGTTCCCCTGGACCGAAGAGGAGGTGGCCAGGATACTGCGCAAAGTGGCCGAGAGCGGCAGCGGTAAATGCGGCCTCGCACCTGTGTTCTCCCCGGAGGCCGTGCGGCGGCTGTCCGCTCTCCTCCGCAGGGCTCTGATCCGCATCTCCAGAGAGGCGCAGCGGCTCAGCGTCATGCACTGCCGCTGCACGCGCTTCGAGGTGCAGAGCGCCATGAGGCTGGTGCTCAGCTGGGCCCTGGCCGACCACTGCGTCTCCGCTACGGTCAAGGCCATCTCCATGTACAGCATGAGCGCCGGCGAGCTTCTGAGGAAGGGCAAGTCCGCCCGCTGCGGCCTCTCCTTCTCCGTGGGACGCTTCTTCCGCTGGATGGTGGACACTCGCATCTCCGTGCGCATCCATGAATACGCGGCCATATGTCTGACCGCATGCATGGAGGCTCTGGTCGAGGAGATAGGAGCCCGGGTGCTGATAGCCGAGAGGGGTCACTCGGGGCCGGATTCAGCGGGGTCAGGTTGCGCCCCAGTGAGCGCAGAGGCCCTGGAGGTGGTGGTGAACAATGACGCGGAGCTGTGGGGAGTCCTGCAGCACTATGAGCACCTGATCTGCGGGAAGAACGCCAACGGTAAGCATATGGATGGCGTCGTGTGTTGGTTGTTTGTTTTGCTGAGCAGATATGTGTGTCGTAATTGCTTTCTCCTTCCAGAGTGCGGGTCACCACTTTCCACTTCCTCACAGTCCCCGTGTGTGGAAAAGGTGAATTGTGGCCTGGTGTTGGATACAATGGCATCGTTTTGCGTATATTTTTTTTACAGAACTTTTGATGGATTCGTTGCTAATTTGACCTGTCAGAGTAGGGAAATAACAGGGCAGAAGCATCTGTTATGAACAAAGGAAGCCTTTCTCTCTGACTGGAGAAATGACCGCTGGTATGGGTGCAGTTTGGATTTGAACCTCTTCACCCGCTCATTCGCAGAGATTGACTCCTCACATGTCACTCCTGCTTCTCTGTTGTGACTTGAGGTGCAGAGAGCCCTGAGAGCCCGAGCGGGGAGGCTCGTCTGTTGACACAGCTCTCTCTTTACGCTGACTTCACCTCTCCTCCTCCTGCTGTGTTGGCCGCACTCCTTCCAAATCCTCCCCTCCCTACATTTCCTCATCCTGCTCTCCTCCTGTTGGGCAAGTCCCTTTTACCCACCACCATCTCCCCACAGGCCGTCCAGCGTCTCCGCCCCTCCCCTCTCTTCCAGCTCCAGCTGTGCGTCCTGCTCCCTGGCCATTTGTCTCCTCCACCCTCACATCCCTCACTCAATCAGCTCTCTTTCTCTGACCTGTTTTGTTGAACTCTAGCGGACTCATAACGCTCTTTCCGCGGCTGTTTTGGCAGCCCAGTGTTGAGTTGATTCATGAGCTTGTGTTGGGACAGTGCAGCCAACCTTTGTTTGTGGCCCACTACCAGCTCCCGGGAGCAGAGCTTTATACTGTAGCACAATGGCCTTTTGTTGTGTGATCGTGCAGCTTAGCCCAACACAGAGGGAGTGAAAACAATTGCTGGGGAAAGCTTGGCACACGAGCGCACACACCCATGGACACACACTTTTGCACAAAAGCGAGAGGGGGATGGAGCAAATAAGTGGAGATTATTACAGGGCTGCAATTAGAAGGCTCACTATTGATCGTAGCTCAGATGTTATTTATCCAGCAGCACCTTTCTGTGCAAGCGTGGCCGGCATGTGGAGAGGCGGTTCATGCTGCCAACTTTCTGAACGCCCGAGATCAGCCAGCACTTTCACATACAGCATTGCACAGATGCATGCATGCGTGCATGCACTCGCTCTCTCTTGCATCTCCCATTCTGCTCAGAAACTGCCGGTTTCAGAGTAATTGTGCCCTCCATTCAAGCCTGCGAGTGCCAGCGAGAGTGCAGTGCGTCGTACTTGCGTTAGCCAACCATACAAGCTGGAGCTATTTCATTGCAAAATAAGTTAAAGAGCAGCTTTTGTCCCAGTATTTAACCAGATGTCTTTTGGTTGGGTTTTGACTGGCCTATTTTGGTGAGTTCAGTCGCTGGTTTTGAGAGAGACCAGTGTGTTTTGTGTGTGTGTGTGTGTGTGTGTGTGTGTGTGTGTGTGTGTGTGTGTGTGTGTAATAACAACAGACCATTATTCTGACCACCCCTGCTTTTTATAGGTCCGAGCCTGGGCCTTGCAAGCCACACACCCCTCTACCACCTTACCACCTGACACCCCACACCCTAAACCTGGCTCTCAGCCCCCCCTGGCACCCCCGCCGATTAAGTCCCATTCTCACCACAACCAGCAGCGGGTTTCACAAAAACAGCGATCCATTTTTCCGCTCTCAAAACCAGACTCGGTACGGGAGGTTGGACTGCTGATCATATGGAAGGGCACCATCTGATAAATACTCCTCCCTCCCTCCCTCTTGATTTCTCTCTCTTTCTCCAATTCTTTCCTTTTCTCAGGGGCTGGCCCACATCTGGAACTCTTTAAGTCAGAAATGACTTCTACGGCTCCAATAACAATTCTGAAAAACTCCCTCCCTCCCTCCTCTGCTTTCCTCCTGCCCTCTCTTGCTCACTCTCACTCTTGGCTCCCTCTCTCTCTCTTTGCCATTGCCTTCACGTCCACTTCATCTTTATCTGTTTATTTCTCCTGGTCTGCAGGGAGTGCATTAGAGGAACTCGGCTGCGATGTGCCAGGATCTTATTCATTACTCGTGCACGCCCTCGCACGAGCACATTCCCGTTCACACGCAGTCCCTGAAACCTAAGTCTACTTTGCTGCATTTGCATGTGTTCCAGTGGCTCCACGGCACTGGTGCAACTCTGTGCATAGCGCCACTGTACAGAAGAATCCATTTGTCATTCATTTCTCCTCACAAGGAAATCGCACGAGCGAGCCCTTCCTGGTATAATTTGCATTGATAGCACTGCGGGGCATTTTAAAGTGCAGAGTGGTAGCTTTACTAATGGATGGTGGAAGTGGCTGTGAAATGATTGATCTTTATGACTGGCACGCAGATGTCTGTCGAAAAGCATCTGTTAAAATGCGCACTCATTTGAGTTTCTGCCGAACTTTTGAAATGCTCTCCGACTCTGTTGCGTCTTTGTTTGTCTCCCGTTATGCAAACTAGTGACTACAGCTTCACTGGACCTTGTTGTTGTTGGCTTTTAACTCTCTCGGGAGCTAAGCAGTGACCAGCAGTGGAAGGGCTGAATGTGAACTACTGTGTGAAGGCGAAGCAGGGACAGGGTTGAAAGAGAGCATTCATGCTCAGCAAAATTAACCTGGATAAATAAACTTTGATCTGGTCCAGTACTAACAAAAAAACAAAGTTTAGCTTTTCTGCTCAGGGCCCATGAAGGTAGTGCAAAAAAAAAGTTAAAAAAGGAGCCTGTGAGTAATGGGTTTCGGGTGCCCTGAGAGAACAGTGCATATGATTTGCTGCTCAGTATTTCCCTAAATATGTATTTAGCCCAGAAAGAGGCGTGGGAATAGTGGGCAGAAAGATGCAGGGAGAGTGGCCCAGCACTGTGGTCACACAGATGGGGAAACCAGCACTCTGAAAATACACTCCCCGCTCCACAAATCTGGAGCGGGATCAAATCCAGTTTTGGAACACATATCAGGATATAATGGCGGAATAGACTTTAGTTCATCCTTGTGCGATGCGTGCATGTTTGGCAGCGTATTTGCCCGGGCTCCAGCAAGCGGCCTGTATTTAGCCTGAGTGGCTGCGCAGATGAATTTAGGTTAACCTCGTGAGCACTGTACCCAGGTCAGTGTATAAGGAGTTAAGACCGTAAGTCATATAGCTTTAATGGATAAGAAGGGTTAATCCTTCCACAAAGCACTACAATTTATGTTTGGGTGAGAGTGTTATATGGTGCATGCAGCACCTCAGGCTACACACACACACACACACACACACACGCACTGATGGTCCATTGCACTGTTTGCGCTGGCTTCTTGTCTGGTCCCAGCTGTGAAAACACTAACCCATTAGAGTGCTGGTGTGCACATGGGTTCGACTGTGCTCTTCTGTGGGCACAGAATTGTACTTGTGTGTGTGTGTGTGTGTGTGTGTGTGTGTGTGTGTGTGTGGGTATATCCTATTCTTGGAAAACCGTGCGTAATGCTTTCACAGATATGACACCGCAAATAATTTGTCGGGCTATTAGCCGGATTCAGGATCCCGCTGATTTCACATGTCACGCTGCGACGCGGGTCATCTAGCGCTGTGAAATTAATTATTCCACCATCGGAGTCAAAGCCTACCCTGAACACACTGTGCACTTTGCCTGTCTTTACTTGCTCCTCTCCCTGTTTAGAGTGCAGTCATTATTTTGATCTCCGGCCACGCTCCTCCTGTAGCATTACAGCAGCATGAGTCATGCTTCTTAGCGCTGTTTACAGTAAAGTGGTGATAGCGAGGAAGTGAGGAGATATGGGGATGACAGATACCCGAGGCAAGGAAAGAGCAGTGGCCGAACGTAGGGACACAGAAATGGCGGCGGCCGACATGAGAGCATTCGTGCCTTTTCATCTGGATCTAGTCATTCTAATCACACTCCTGGAGAGCAGTGGCCGAGTCTTTATTCTGTCCAGGGGAGAACTGTGGAGTTAAGATTACCTATTTGGCCCATTGAAACTGGAAAATGTGCAGCCAGTGTGTGACATGCATCACCACAAGAGTCCTGGCTGTGGCTCTCGAGGGAATGCGTCCTGCACGTCGGGCTGGGGTTGCGGCCCAGTTTAGCTAATGAGGGAAGCAGGAAGACTGGCCGGGAGACGTCTGGAATCTTGGACCCTTGGAGGGGTTTGCTGCGTTGCTGAGATGGTAGCAATGGTTTCATTGAAAGGGACCTCTGTGCATCACGTCAGCCCAACGTGAAGGCAGCACTGCCACGTGCACCTATGCTGGAGTCTGAAATAATGTTGAAAACTCAGTGTTAGGTCATAAAAGGTCAAAAGTCAAAGGTCAGTGGTAGTTATACTAGTGAAGGAAAAAGATGCCATTTTTGCCACGAAGCCAGTGAGTGTGGCCCTTAGTTCTAAGACTGAGTCAGACTCAGTCAGTATGGCAGTCACTTATACCCATTTATTTGGTCCTTTATTCTCTGTTATGCACACATGAAGGATGGCTCGTGCAGATACCAGTGCATCTCAGATAATTAGAATATTGTGAAAATCTTTTGGGGTTTTTTGTAATTTACAGGGAAAGGGAAACTTTCATCTATTCTCCATCCCACAACACATAAAGTGAAATATAAATGTTATTTGTTTTAATTTTGATGAGTGCATGAAAATCAGAGATACTGTATCTTATATGTGGCCTTGGTTGCCACAGGTAACCGGGACTTTTTTTTTGTCCATCTTGCCCATATTATAGGTAGCTATAGCAACAGCAGTCAAAAAAGGGAAAGAAAAGGGAGTGGGATGCCAACATGAGTGATAATCACTAAGCACTGGGTTTAATGAATGAGGCTGAGGCTGCTCTGAGAAAGTTAGGGGAACCAGAGTAAAAGGATGGAGGGTAATGTGCGGGTCCCGCACCCCGTGTTTCTGTTTCCGTGGTGATCGACCTCCTGCTGGAGAAGTCGGGCCTGTCCGACGTCTTGCATAACGTTCGTGTAGAGGTGACAGTTTGGGGGTTTGTTCGCTAACTAAACATCACAAGGCCAAAGGTTTGTTTTCTAAATACACCTAATGAGTGGACATTTTTAGATATCGTCTTTTCTGGAGATGCATCTGACCCGGTACAATGTAACATTCAGCGCAATGTATACTGTAATTGTGACAAGCAAGTACAAAGACCGACTGTGTGCATAATCAGCTACTTTGTTGCAGCACAAAGACTTTTATTGTAACCATCCCAGACATAAACTGAGCGCAGTCACTATAATCTAATCTGTTATTGCTCCCACAACACTATCCATCTCACAGCTGCACCACCCTCTCGCTCAGTTATTTCTCTTAGAGACGGCTTGATTAGGTGTCACGGGCTATGGGGTTTTTTTGCAAGGAGAAAGCTGTGCTCAGTGCTCCCGTTCAAGCCATTTCAGCCGGTTGTCTCTGCGGTGCCGATCAGTTCCGCCTTGCTCTCAGACATTTGTGCGCATTTCCCAAAGAGTAAACTTTGAATAACCTCCTGAGTCTGTGTCAAACCGCAAAGCCCAGCCCAAATCGTCAGCTTTTCCCGCTCCTTGCCTCCTGAAAAGTCGGCGCCAACTACCACAGCTCTGAATGTTAATAGGCATTAGCTGGCGTGCGTCAGTTTCCCAGCGTGTGTGCTCCAGCAGATCTGAGGCCAGTTACTGCAGTCCATACAGAACAATTCTGCGGGTGACTCGGTTGTAATATTTAATTGCACACAAACAGGTCAAATGGGCTGAATGGGAAGGGGGAGGAGGGGTGACGAGAGAGCGCGTAGCGGGGGATCAGGTAGTGTTTGGCGTAAGTGGAAACAGATTTGTCGGACCAGGGACTGGGTATTATAATAACCCCCCCACTGTGCTCTCTGGTGAAATGTGCTGGAGTCAGACCGACTTGGCTGGACGGAGCCGCGGAGAGATAGAAAGCGAGGGCCGGCCAGAGCCAAACCTCTGCAGCTGAGGTACAGTTTGTGTGTGGATTTCTCCGGTGCATGCACGTCTGTGTGCAAGAGGAAGGGCTGTGGAATAAAAAAGGACACAGCTTCTTTTTGGATGTTTTCTCCAGCCCGAGCCCTCGCTAGAAAACTCTTGTTTTTGTAAACGGGCCGACAGAGGGAGCTTTTTGTGACGCCGTCACTGACCTCTTTGTCCGGTGGAGTCAGAGCAGCAGTGTGCGAGAGGCTGAACGGCCAAGCCCGGATCCTGCACTGGAAAAGCAAACACACTTGTCTGTGGGCGCACTGTTGCCAACACGACTCGCTCCTCCTCCTCCTCCTCCTCCTCCTTCTCCGTTCTTTTTTCCAAGCATAAGTGCATCCAGTGATATGCACGCCAGTGATTTTAAGATGTCCCAATCAAGACCAACGCAAGGAAGAGATTTTGACAAGAAATCACTTGTTGGCAAACATGGCTTCCAAAAAGGCAGACACACCTTTTTGAACATGTATGGGTACACCACCCCTTGGGCCAAAACACACACACTGAGATGAGCGCAGACAAAGAGAAGAAGATGCTTTCGCTTCAGACTTGCGTGACTGCTGAGGTTGTGAATGTACAAACTCCTCCACAAACCTGCCTGTTTTGGTGCTAGAGCTGGAGCCCTTTAAATAAAAAATGTATATCAGCAGTAGTACACGCAGTACTTCAAACAGCGTTGAGTACCTGGTTCTGAAAGTCACATTACTGCCTCTCCGTCAGGTTGAGCAAACGTTTACAGCTTGCCTGATGTTTGGAGGCAGCTTCTGCAACACCTCAGCCAGCCAGCCAATTTTCCGAAGGGAGAAGTTGGGGAGAGGGAGAGAGAGAGAGAGAGAGAGAGAGAGAGAGAGAGAGAGAGAGAGAGAGAGGAAAGTTAACAGCGGCTTTTATGACAAGCTCGATCGTGAGTGTGCCAGGTTCAGTCGGCAAAATGCCCACCATGACAGGTTACCCGAGGTGTGTGTGTGTGTGTGTAGTATGTTGCCCTTCAGTTATAAGTAGGCCACCAAAGCCGATGTCTGCTTTTTTTTTGCTTTGCTTTGATGCCGTGCTGTCTCTCCCCCCCGTGACACTGACGGTATCTGTGTGTTTGAAGATGGCTGCAGTGTGTGCATGTGCATGCCATTGGCCTGGATTTGCCTTTTCCTGTCAGCACGAGTGACAGGCTGACGCAGGCGTCCAATCAGAACGATGAGCACCGACTCGGGGGTCGTCCTGTTTGACTGACGGCGCTCTTTCTTACTTCCTTGAAAAGACTGCCAGCCATCGAGTGACCAGGAATGGATGCCGCATGTTCCCAATTAGTTTTCACTCCTCCTCATTCTTTCGCCCCCCCCCACACACACAAACACACCACCCTCCCCTCTCCCAGCTGTCTCGCCCTCTCCCCCGTCAGACGCTGGAATGTGTTTGTTTGCGCGTCGCGCCTGCAGCGTTGTCAGCAAACAGTGGGCACGTAAAACGGCGAAGGCTCGGCGGGCTCGATCTCTTCCTTGCCCACATCAGAGGACCCGTGGCCCCGCCCTCTAAAAAACTGCGCTGATAGTACAAGTCGCTTAAAGTCTCTGTGATTTGAGCGCGTTTCTCCCGTTTCGCTTCATCAAAGCAGGTCGTCTGTTTTCCAACCTTCGTGACACCAGACCAGGCTCAAAATGTGCTTTGGACTCTCTACTTTTTTTTTATTGTTATTATTTTTGTCTTTTTCCACTGGTTGCTCTCAGCCCACATTGATTGCAATCTCTGGCTCTGGTCCTGACTTATAGGACTTCTTGTTCTGCTTTGTTCCGCGCCCTCTCCCGTTTTCTGCCTTCTGCCTGTTCTCAGCAGAAGTCTATTTGAAACTAATGGCATCTCCACCAAAACGTCACCTGTTGGGTCAAGGTCGCCCGGATCGGCACGTAGTGATTAAACGAGCCGCAGCGGCGCACGCGGCATATTTAGAGCGAGAGCGTGCGCAGTAAGGCTTCCTGGAAGTCCCTCGCGGTCAGTGGAGTGAAGGAGGCCCGTTCAGAGCGGTGCCATATGGAGAACACATGTGGGCACAGGAAAACAGACTGCGTCCAGACAGGACACCCTTGGCCGTAGCCTTTAGTCTCTTTCTGTCGATAAGATCTGCAGAGCACGTCCACCACATGTGGACTTCTTCCCGTAACCACAATAAGCAGCTTGGAGCCCACACGGTAACCAAAAGAAGAAGATGTGCGTCTTAAGGGGGAAGTGAGGTGTGACTTTAAGAATCCCTGACACACACACACACACACACTGTGATTTAAGGGCTAGGTGTGCATATAAAGGGTAAGATAATGTTTCAGGGACACAGACAGAGCTGGAACAACATCAGCTTGGCCTGTGTTTCCACTTCAAACTGAAGAGGCCCCTTAATACACATAGGCACCATGTCTTCGCGTTATGTTTGGAACGGTGTCTATTTTGAGTATTGTGCGGTGGTGGGAAGAGGCGCACAGCTTGATTGCTCACTCGACAGCAAAACCCCGGGCTGACACTTTGTTTGCATCGCTGCGCGTATGTGCCGTATGTGACGTATGTGCGTGGCCATACTTGGTGCCGGACATAACACGGGCGTGTTCCCTCTCCAGCGGCGAGATAAGCCGCCCATTGAGTGCTGCAGGGCTGGAGGGAGAGGGTGGCGCGTGGTGGAATTTCACGCTGGTGAAAGGACGCCTTCTTCGAGCGTGTTCGGAGGAACAGAATCTCCTCTGCTACAGTCGGCGTCGGACAGTTACATGCTTGTGAAGACGCCGCCGCTCTCTCTCTCTTTTTTTTTGTATTTTCCATTTGAACTGATCAGTTGTACTGTGCAGCTCAGTTTCCATCAGTGCACAATGTGTGTGTGTGTGTGTGTGTGTGTGTGTGTGTGAGCTGGACTGTTCATGTCTTGAGTGTCTCTCTGTCTGTGCAGAGGAGAAAGGAGACTGCAGAGGAAGTCAGTCAGACAGCAGTTAAATGGAGCTGCAGCACAACCGGGCACACTACTCAGTGCCCCCCCCCCATCTCATCGGGCCCAAACTCCTTGTAAACCCACCGGGATTATTAAACATGTCAGGAATCAGACGTTTGTTCTGCCCGCATGGCCCATCAACACCAGTGTGACTAATTTCAGTTCTATTGAACAAGCATTCTGGTTATTTTCCATGTGTTTAGCAGCAGCTGACAGTCCGCACAGCGCGCGCACTGTGCAGTAAATGTGCCAACGTGTCGGTGCCCTGGCCCGATGCTGCTTCTGCTAAAAGGCGTTGTAAAGGCAACGCGACAGCATTTTAATAAATATATCCTGCACGCACCTGTTCTCCTGTTCTCACTATTCCAGTTGTTAACCTGTTGTTTGGGCAGGAAAGTCCTCCGCCTACAAAATCCAGTCAGGTGCTAAGAAGGGGTGCTGGTGTCTGCAGGATGGGGCTGGGGCGTCAGTCGTAAATACCGCAACACCCACCCGGTGGACCATCTTATTCACCGGGGGGTTCTGACACACATTTCGGCAGGGTCGAATCTGTCGGCTTTATCTGCCGAAAATGCTTTGTTTTGACACGAGGTGCGCAGACGGGATCCGAAAGCAGCGCGATCTGGCTCCGGGAGAACAAGGGAGCGAGCGGGGAGCCAGATAATGAAGAGGGGAGTCCGCACGTGAGAACGCAAGGCGAGGACGCGTCCTCGTGCATCTCCGCCACGCTGATAAGATTGTGGCTGAATCTCGGCGTCTGAAGAGGCAAAGATAACGGCACACACAAAGGACTCCACACAGGACTGATAAGAAGCGAATGGACAAAGAGATGGAAAGGAATTTACACTGTCGGCATGCGGCGGGGCTTTTCCCCTGGATGCAGGTGTGACAACCGCTGTCTCTCCAGCTCATTAGGATGTCTGGGCGATAACTGCTGCGGGTGAGAGAGGACAACAGGCTCTCCACATCCATCTCGTCTGGATGGATGGCCCGTCTGCTGTTGCCCCATGCCGGGAGAGACAAACTTCAGTGCCCCGCCCCCTACTTGTCCTGACCCTGTGGAAACCTCCCAAGAGTTCTGTCTTTCTCCCTCCTCCTCCTCCTCCTCAGTTTTGGTTGTGGATCTGTCCTGCTGCTCACTGTGTTCCGCACACAAGTCTTGAAATGCCATCATCGTCTCCCGCAGAGGGGAGCACGAGGAAGCCAATAACACAACACTGTGCGTGTGTGTGCGCGTGGGTGAGAGACAGATGTTTTGTACGTCCCTGCGCACGCATTTGCATATGAATTCCTGGCCGCAGATGGATAGAGAAAAGATAGAGGCCCCCGATTTCAAAACTGTTTTTAGTCAAAACATTCTGAGAGTTTTACCACCTGCGGCACCGTGCGTTGTTGACAACATTTCCAGCGTAGGAAAGGAGAGAAAGTGTTATTATCTCATGGGTGATGTAAGTGGGCTTAATGCATGCACCTGGCTCGGCGCTGAGAGATGCGGACGGGCGGCAGAGCACAGTGGAAAAAAGAAAAGGCGGGAGTGAGGGACAATGACAAGCGCAGAGCGAGAAAGGAACCTGCCCAGTGGTTCTTGGCTGGAGTGCACTTCTGCTCCGAAAAGGCCGTAATTACCCCTGCGACCAAACTTGTGTTGCTCGCCGGAGAGTGGTGAGGTCAGCAGCGAGCCGGCTGGCACACGGTGAGGTCAAGTGCTATTCGTGCCCCGGCCTTGTGCATTTCTGCATCCCCGTCCCGGACTTCCTGGCTCTCCGCTCGGGCTATGTTTGTCGTGTACGAGAGCGTGCAAGTCTGCGAGTCTGGTTTTATGTGTCACCGCAGTCTGAAAATCGAATCCGAAAAAGACTCGCCTTCCCCTCCGTCTTCTGTCTTCGCGACGTTCTCTGTCCTTTCTTTCTTTCTTTCTTTCGCTCGGCTCAGCGGTCACCTCTTGTGCATCCTGCCAGGCCTCCTTCCCGCGCAGGGCTGCTCTTATAGTCAGGCTCCTGGGAACCTGGAGCTGAGAGACATCTGCTGGGGAAAGCATCATTATATCCGCGCTCGCACACACACACACACACACACACACACACACACTAGGAGGCTCACTTTTGAATATGTGCAGTAATCTCTGGGTATCACATTGTTTCTCTTGCTTTCGGCAGGAGAGAAAAGAGGTCTTCTCCTTTTTTTGTCTTCATTTCCTCCCTGAAATACCACAACTGTCTTCATGCCTAATTGCCTGTTTACACAAGGTCTCCCCAGCTTCTTCTTATTTTCATCATGGCGTGCGTTATGTTTCTCCCAACTGGCAAAAGGTAAAAGGCAGCTAATTATCCCTCTGTAGTTTTTGCAATCGCTTCTGAGACTTCACAGGCTGAAACAGGAGAATGGGAGTTGTCCCAGGGTAGGGAAACAATGTGTGTGTGTGTGTGTGTGTGTGTGTGTGTGTGTTGCTAGCTTAAGGCCTTGGGTAGTCCAAACCCCAGCTCCAAACACTTGGCTAGCGGTTGAATGAAGTATCCCACGAGCCTCTCCTGTCTGTCTAGCCATTCGTGGTCATGGGGTTTCCCGAGAGGGCAGATCAGGGGCTGTTTATTTTAGAAGTGGGCAGGAAGTACGAGAAGTGAAATTTGGAGCAAGAACCCCCCCCCCCCCAAAAAAAGGAGAAGGATTGGGCAGAGAATAGAGATTGTCGTCAAGCGGAAAACCCGTCAGATGTGGTGCACACACACTGATCCCACCCAGACAGACAGCTACGGTGGGAAAAGGAGAACGAAAACAGATTTGTCACCCAGTCCTCTGTTTGTACAGGAGCTGTGTGAGTGTGCACCCCCCCACCACCAATCTGTTACACACAAACATTCCTCCACAGCACTCACTCACACACACACACACTCATGACGAGGATCTCCGTGGCGGGGGGGGCGGTCTCTGGGAAGGGTAGAGGGGCTTGTGTGTTTTTTAGCGTGTGTGTGGTCAGGATGTGGCGAGCACCTCTCACTCTTCACGATTTACCAACAATACCCACGGCGGTTAGAGCCTGACTCTCACTCAGCACATATCACCAGCCCGGGTTTGTCGACCGTGCAGCAACTTTCCGACTCCCCCCATTCCCCATTCCCCGATTTCGTTCACATTGTAACGCCGCCTCGCTCGGGAAGTGCGCGTCGTTCATGGCGGTTTTATTGCTTATTCCCTGCCAAGCTAGGTTTTTTTATTAATTTCTGTAAAAAGGGTGTAATGGGTAATATGCAGTGCGGCCAGTCGAAAATTCATACGTGTGTGCGCCAGGGTGAGAGTTTCTGTGCGTTTGTGTGTTGGGAAGGTTCTTAAAGTCTGTCAGCTATTATTTAGCCATTGTGGCTTCGGGAAGCTTTGTGGGAACAGTCATTTGAAGTGAACTGACCGGGTCTTTTCTCATACTCAGGAAGAAATGCATTAACACACACACACACACACACAGAAGCACTCGTGAGAACTGTCCAGCGTCCTAAGCAGTTAAAAAGGCCTCTGGCTTCGACCCCGCTCGCGCTGTTGTGTTTGTGAGGCTCCGGTTTCACGGTCGGGACAATGATGATGGGATGGGAGGAAGCACATTGAGAGAGGCAACAGAGAGGTGATATCGCTCCTCCATCCCTGTCTTCCTTTTTTTCCATCTGCTGCTTAGAGAAGGGGGCTTCGGTGGGTGGTCCGCAGGGGCCTGTGGCACAGCAACCTCTCATGACCCGCAGAAGAAACACACACAGACGCACAATCACACACGGACAGACACAATAAAACAGACGGCGGAGGCGAAACCTGTCTGAAGTTGTTGAGATGACCTTATAAAGTGTTTCAGTGACACACACTGAGTCGGGCCTCAGCCCCTCCGCAACACCTGCAGAGGCAACAGCTGGGAACACACGCGGCAGCAAACACCCGGCTCGCTGTGCTTACGCACACAGACGCGCGCGCACACACACCTCGGCAACTGTATTTGTGTTGCTGCCATGCTCCGTCTCAGGAATGTGTGAACAGGTGCCCCCTGCAGAGAGGAAGCGGCAGACGCCGCGTGCACCAGTTGTTTATATCGGAGCGGCAACGCTGTCCGCTTTGTGTTCAAAGAGGACGGTAGCGGTGACTCGGTGCGTGCAGTCTAACAGTGAGGTCATAGCTGTGACCCATCCCAAGCAGAAGGCCAGAGATTGGAAATCAGTATTGTTTTTGAATATTTTGCATCTATTGTTTCAAGTGTTAATTCTTACTTTTGTTTGTCATTTCTGTCCCTCGTTTTTTCCTCATTCTTTTTTATTCTATTTTAGTTGTTTTTTTTTCCCCTCTCTACCACAAAGTATGCAGACGAGCTCAGAGACGGTCACATAAGCGTAAATATCTTTTCCACAGGAAGAGCAGAGTGGAGATTGATCGCTTTATCAGTCTGAGCGCACAAAGACAACACGAACATCCTCCGCTTGTCGTGTGCTTGTGTATGTCTGTTTTAAAATGATTGTGTCTTCTTTTAAACCCTCATCAAAAGCTGAATACTGTGTGTCTGCTTTGTGAGAGGAGGAAAGAGAACTGTTTAACTATTAACTCAGTTTGTTTGAAACAATTAAACAAAAAAGGTGGAAAATTAACATTGTCATGCATGTTGTTATCCTTACCAACCCTTTTTATGTTCATTTTGTGACTCGCTGGGGAGGACCCGACCCCCACCCCACGACTATTGTCCTGCAGGTACGTGTGTGTGTGCATGCACTTGAGGCTTTGTTTGACTTTTAGTGCTGACCATCACATGGACACACATGTGGGAGGGCGGCACGACAGTGAGCTTGTGACTCTGTGTGTCCGAGTGATGCTCTGTGGGTGTGAAGAGTCGGGGGGGTCGGGGGTATCAAGAGGTGACACAACTGCCTAAGAGCACAGTCCCTTTTAGCAGGCACTCCCTCTGTGTTGCCTGTGCGGGTCAGGGGTGTGTACGGGGTGTGTGGGAGGGTCAGAGGTGAGCAGTAAACCCCCCCCACCCCACCCTTTGGGTGTCAGTTGGGTCACGCAGCCACGCTGAATGAGGTGACTGCTCTGGGCGGAGGTAGTTTACTGCCTCCTGCTAAAGAGGTGGACGTCTTGACACGCCCTGCAGGTCCCAGACACACCCAGGTCCCAGAATATTTACAGCCGGTGTCATCCGCGAGGCTGACACACACGGCCACATGATTTGTGCGGCCTTTGACAGCACCTCAGCGCCATGCACACGCCATTATTTAATTCTCTGCTAATGTGTGTGGCCGGAACGTCAGAATGTGTGGCTGAGGTTGGGTGGTCCATTGATTTACACACGCGTTCTATCAGTGTCATTGATCCCCCAGTACGAGGCGCCGTGTCCGATGTCACGCCCATCGTGCATCCCCTCCCAGCTTGGAAATCTCACGCCTCTTCTGTTGCCGTCGACAAGGGCAGGGACCACACTGGAGACAGGCGCTCGAGAGCGGACCAGCCCCGCTCGTCACCGTGGACAGATGAACTGTGGGCCATGAGAACAAAGCTCGGCTACCTTCACTGTCTGCTGCCCTGAAGTGCTGCTGAGCTGCACTGTGCATATGATATAATGCATACTCATCCTCACCATTACGGTTTGAGTGGATTGAATGAGTCTGTGGGGGGGCTTCCTAATGCAAGTTTTATTAGAGAGCGATAATACGACTGTTAATGCAACATTGCTGGACAAATAGTGCCGTGTCTGCGAATGAAGATGTGGCCATCCATTGTTAATGGAGCCGATTGTGAAGGTTTTAAAGATAAAAAAAGAGTTAAATGCAGTTGTGTGATATTCCAGAATATAAAACTGCCACTTGCTTTGAAACTTGAAGTACATTTTTCTCATAATATATTTGTACATGTACTGCTTTTTTACTTACAAGGGAGAACTTAAGAGGGTCTCTGAGTACTTCCTCTGCTGCTGTCCGCAGCTGACGCAAGCGGAGGCCACACCTTACATTACAGACACAACGGGACACACACAGTGTCCTACTGTACAACACACTTGTGTTTTTTGTGTGAGTGAACAACAACCGGTGGCTGCCCAGAAAGCGGTTTGCCTTTTCCTCTCCCTGAGCTTCTTTTCCACTCTGCTGTGAGTCCAACGGTTTGGGCTGTGTGTGTGTGTGTGTGTGTGTGTGTGTGTGTGTGTGTGTGTGAAGGAGGGTAGGAGTGACTGAAAGAGTGAGTGAACCTCCAGCCCTGATCATAATCCACCCACTACCCCTCCACCACCACCACCACCCTTGTTTTTTTTTTTCTCTCCAATTGGACTCAGCCTATTCTGCGCCATGGTTCTGCTCTCTACCCAGCCCAACGTGGAATGTTAATCAGCAGAAAGCTGCTTTAGATTTACAAGGGGGAGTTTGGATCCGGCTCTTTGAAACGTCACACTCTGAAGTCCTCTATCGAAACCGCCCACTGAACTGTGAGAACCGCGCGGCAGGCGGAAAAGTTTACTTCTGAGCAGGGGAAGTTGGGTCGGATCCCATCCTTGAGCCTCTGAAAGTGAAGTGCCTGCGACCGATGGGAAAAGGGCCCGGCGTGGCACGCACCAGAACGTGTTAATTAACGTCCGGGCTAATGTGCGAAATGCTAAGTTTAGTGTGCGATCGAAGACCGAGGGAGGAGAGGGGGAAGGACGGTGCCGGAGTCGGAGTGAGTCACCAGGAGCTTTTTGTGGATGTTATTCAGGCCGGGGTCGAGGTGATAATGAAACAGATGCATCTCTGACGCATAAGTGTCTGATGCTCAGGTTATTTCAGTCTTAATGGGAGTTTTTAAAGGTGTTATAGCGTCAAGGTTTATCAATGACACAGCTAGTGACTTGGCACGAGTCTTGCAGAAAAATTAAAAAGCTGATGTTGCCTGACGTCATGTCAGATTCAGCGACGTTCGTGGTGCTCTCACCTCGAGTTCACATTCAGTTTGTGCTATTGATTAACTTCCCTGCTGGAGCATTCAAAATGACTTTCATTTCATAATGAAAACACGTCTGACCATTATGGCCAGAGTTCATGTTTATTTTCCGCTAAGTGGTTTCAGACAGCCATCACTGCACGCACAAGTGTTGTTTTTTTGTTTTGTGTTTTTTTTATGCACCCTGTTCACGTGGAGACATGACAGATCCACACAGCCAACGGGCTGGTGAAACTTCAACTTTATTGGATTTTCCTCCCCTGAAAAGAATATCCAACTCAGTCGTGAGCACTGTGATTAAGTGGTGCGTGCATGTGTGTGTGTGTGTGTGTGTGTTACTCAGAATGGAGACAAACTGGAGTTCAGGTTCAGGCCGTCGCTCAGTGAGCGCGCCACCCGCAGTCCAAACTGACTGGCTCTCTGTTTTGAGCTTTCGAGAAGGTCCAGCTGAGAGAAAATGAGCCAATCACACAGACAGAGTGGGAGCAATTAGCGCAAACGCACACACACAGACACACACAGTCTGTGCTCCTTTGCCCGGCCTGCTGCCCATGGTGTGACTCGTCGGAAAGCTGAATAGAGGACAGCTTGTTCTTGAAAGGGAGGTGAGCTGTTTCTGTTTAAAATGGGCGAATCAAACGGCCGGCCCTTGATCTCTTCCAGCCAATGGGGCCCGGTCTTTGCTCTGGTCACAGCACAATGACGGAGCTTTTGACTTTTAAAACATGACACTGATGACAATTGTTCTCTAAGCCAAAAGCCCATGTATTGTCGCCATTATTTTTTGCTCCCCTGTCCCTTTTTTTTTTTGTCAAACACTTCACCTGGCAGTGTTTTGGTCACTGACATCATCTCAATAGTAAAAGTGGATTCAGTTATGAGAGGGCGGGTTTGAGGTTAGATGATTGTGTGTGTGTGTGTAATATCCGTTGTCCTGTGTCATTAGCCTCAGTGTACAGTGTAGTGTATTTTCAGCCTCAGAACAACAAGCCAGTAAAAGCTAAATAAAGCTACGTCATCTAATAATGGAGCCATACTGTCCCTTTGCTGCGCGCGGATGTGAAGCAGTGTCGCATATGGAAACCAGGGGAATGTCAAACGGGACGAGATAGCCACAGGCACCGCAGTCGGGCCTGGAATGTAAAATATAAAACATGATTAAAGAGAGAGAGGGAGAGAATAAATGGCAGAGAGCTGTAGTCGTGTTTAGGATTAGGGTTAGTTGTGTCGACGGCCAATGGGCCATATTTTTCCAGGCTGTATAGGAAAGCAACGTTGGATTCTTGAATGCTCCTAACTTCTGTATGTGTGTATGTGTTTGTTTTACAGCTCCACAGTCATATTGTCATACTCGAGCTGCAACTTTGAGCTGTAATGTCGGCTTTTTGCATTAGTCTGACCCCCTCGGATTAACTCAGGACCATTTTATGTTATACTTGACATTTTATCCTTCTTGCTGGATTTTCCATATGAGCAGGAAATGGCTTGTAGCTCATGGTTGTAGTAACAGCTCTATATTTCACAAGGTTTGCAATGTAATATTTGAATGCTATAAAAGTGTCATTGCAGACTTTCTCAACGCACTTGGCCCTCTCTTTTGAAGATTTGTTCAGATCTAATCTTCGTGGCTTTTTCTCGCGCTCGGGGGTTCCTGGCAGACTCCGGACTGCAGACAGATCCAGAAATCGTACTTTCGGCTTGTGGGCAGGAAGTGGATGTCAAAATTCCAAGTCATCGTTTTAACCCTCTTTGTGTTTTTTACGTCCGAGAAAACCTCTTAACAAGTCGACCATCCGATGCGGAATAACAGCAGCAGCCTGGGAACCGCAGGCAGATCAGGCGCTCGGGAGCCTCTTTAACCACGTTAGCGTGTGATTCATTCACGTTCATCACATATAGAAACTTTCCCTTCTCTCCGTCAATGCCTGTGTCTTGCAGTGATTAATGATGTGTGTGGGTGTTCTCACTCAGTGACTCAGGAAAGCCCCCTTTTACACAGCTGATAAGGTTACTTCCTCTTTTAGCCCCAGCTGACCTTTGACCCAACACTTGGGGGGGGGCGGGTCACTAAAGGTGTCAGGGGACGTGGAGCAGACCCGACTTCAGTTGTCCATCACGGCCTGTGATTTACCAGGCTCTGACAGGCATGTGTGCGGTAGGGATCGGTGACTTGTGATGCCACATCGCAATCTCACACATCTCTATTTAGACCCAAATGTTCGACTCGGTGAATGGTCACTTCAGTCCAAACTCAAAAATTTAGGTGCAAGCAACTTCAGCTCATGAATGCTTCTCTGTCTGCCCCCCCAATCTCCACATAGGTAGGTTGTATTTTGTCAAAGGAAGAGATTATTTTTAACCCAAATACTAATAGGCCACTTTAAACTACTAAATGCTGCTCTGTCCCACTCAGATTCTGTTTAGACTGGGATTGGGGGAGGATCTGCCGGAGCGGGCCAACACGTGGACATTTTCCTGCTGAGACTCTGCTGCCGGCATCGCCGGACAACGCCAGTCCCTCTCGTTCGTCAGTCTCGATCAAGTTTGGTTGCCGGCGTCAGTGCGTACCCTTTCAAAACTCACACTCGGTGCCTCCGACAACGGGCCTGTGTGTGTCACACGAGCTGTGGGAGCCAGGGAGAAGGTTATGGGGCGTGCGGGTGTGGGCGGATGTGGGGGAAACAGGTGTTTTGGAGCCTTTTAGAAGGGCGGAAAAAAGGCGACGGGGCCTGTTAGTGAGGGATCACATCTGGCCCCGCTGAGCCCCGCTCCGTCGCGAAACGAAGCACGAGCCTGTGAGTGCCTCTTGTTGCATGAGAGGCACGCTCTTCGAAAGATGGAGGGAGATCAGGGGGCCGCAGGGGCGATGCGCACCCGATAGCTGTCCCCGCCCGGACACTGTGCTATTGTACGACGGCGCGGCTTCGAGCCTCCGCGCAGGGACAAGCAGCACGGCCTCCTGGCGCAGAACGAGAACCCCTTCTCTGGGCAGGGGACGTGGCTTTGAAGCGCCTTTTCCCCCAGACTCTCTGATCCCACCACCCTCTAATGAATGGAGAGGCTGTTAAAAGAGACAAAGCAGGTGTTTGTGTGTGTGTGTGTGTGTGTGTGCGTGCGTGTGTGTATGTGTGCGGAAGATCATGCAGCGGGGATGAAGATGATCGCGTCCTTCTGTCTTTCACGCCCTCTCAGCAGTAGACAAAACAAACGCGCGCGCACAGACCAATCGCAGCTGAAGAATGCGGTCTTGTCAGGGCTGAGCCTGGTGGGAACTCAAATTAAACTAAATGCTGTGAAAGAATATGGCGACACAGAGAAATCTTCAAGGTCTGAATCCCTTTAACAACCGTTTACCACTACATGCTCCTATTTACACAACCGAACACTTTGCAGAGTCATGTTTTTTTTTCACATATCACACAGTTGTTTGTTTTCTCTGGTCTTTTGACAGTTGCTTTGTGTGGTTAATGTCAAGTATTAAAAAAAAAAAAATAGCTGAAATGTTTGTGAGGAAAGATTTTTTGAAGAGATTAAACATTGGAAAATCAGTCCAAAGTTGATTCACAGTGTGCAGTTTCGCCACGGCCTGAGAATTTAGAGGTGTTTTTTCTGGCCCGCTATCGGAGGTAAAACCCAAATGGCTTCCAAATGGCTGCAGGAGAATAACTCGACATGAGGAGCAAAGACGCCTAATGCTGCTGCCAAGCACACGTGCTCAAAACACAGACTCGGGGTCAAGTTGACGTGCGACAGAGGGAGATAGACGAAGTCGACGAAGACGAACAGAAGAGGAGTCCCGGAGGGAAGGCGGTGACGGGTGGACTGCAGCCAGTGGTTCTTGGCACATTTCACTGGCAGGTTAGAATTTGTTATGATGTGCCTGACAATAGATTGGAATTTGAATGTTGAAATTTGGTTAGACGGCACAATTAGAAATGGGATATGATAAAGATCCATAATTGACAGAGACAGCCCATCAGGGCTAACCCCCTCTCTAAAAAAAAAAAAGAGGTTGGATTTTTCTGCCCTTGTCTCATGAAGTCCATGCTGTCTGACTTCATTGTGAGTGATAGCTTGGCTGAGCTCGGAGGAGCTGGGATGGTTTTTTGAGAGATAGTTTGGATGGGCCGGGGACTGCCACAGGCTTTGCGGTAAGCTTCAGCGGTGATTTGTAGCTGGGATTCCCACATGACATTTGCAGGGTCAACCTCAGAGATGGAGCCATAACGACCACAAAAGAATGAATCCCTTGTGCCACTTGTCTTCCCGGGCCTCACCCTCCTCACGGTCTCAGATGTTCCTCTGCCTCTCTCTCTCTCTCTCCCTCTCTCCCCCCGGCCCCATCTCACTTGTGTCCCTCCTCTGCATGACTCATTCGTCTCCCGCCGAAAGCGCCGCTGCCCCGGCGCCCCGCTCCTCCTCTTCGCTCTTACTCTTACATGTCCCGCTCTTTGTCTCGTCCTGGGCCTCTCCCAGTGCCGGGGAGAAATGGTGCATGTAGCGCTGGAACGGCTGGTGCTCGTGATACTTTCGCGGCGGTGGTGGGGACAGGCCCTGGTTGGCTCGCAGACCCACATCGGGCCCGGATGACGCAGGCTCGGGTTCAGCGGTGAGGCAAGCCACGGGGTGGGACTGTGGGAACTGCTGAGCGTGCGGTGGTGTGTGAATATTTGCCGCAGCTTCGAAAAAGGAATATTGCGGAATGAACTGAAACTATATCAACGTTTCCGAAGATTTTCGCTTCTGCCCGAGATGTGTCTGTTTTAAGCACGCTGAATGGAGGCCAAAAGATGATAAAAGTAATAGCATGTTGGGTTTTGTCAAGAGGCGAAACAGTTCTCGCTCGTTTTTAAAACAAGAGACAAAAGAGGAGAGTTTGTGACAGTCTCATTAGTCTGTTTTTAGGTTTCTGTTTTGAAGGCCACAGCGTGTGAGTGAATCTCACCATGGGGTCAGCCTGTGCACCTTTTTTTTTTCTCTCTCTCTCTTAAAATGGCTCTCGTGCCTTGGGAGGCGGGAGTCCCCCTGACGTGAGCCGGAGTCGGGCCCCCTCCCGATGATGAGCCCTTCGCGTTTCATATCGCCTGCTCCCGCCGCTCTGTTGTGGAGGCCACAAACCACAGCGGCGTTTACAAGCTGAGGCATTTCAGGAGAGATTGCACACGTCACCGTTAAAAACTTTCATCTATTTTTTTTTATGAAAGGACAGTCCAAGGCCTTTCGATGAAAATCGGGGGGGGGGCTTCATACAAGGACGTGAAGGGAAAAAAGCTCCGGTGGCTTCACCCGCTGCGCTGTCATCGTAATTACTAAAATACCTGAAGTCACACATCACAGAAGTGCCAGCATACTTCATGTCCACGGACGTGAGCGGATGGGTATGTTTGTGAACCGGGGGTGGTGGGGGTTGTGGCTTACGTACAGTTTGTTTGTCTGACGAGCATGTTCTCCGCTCTTTGTGGCAGCGGCGCTCTGCTGGAGGCAGCCATTTCCATTGTGTTGGAATGGGGAGTCAGCACATATTATACAAGTCATATGGTGCAGAGAAAGTACGAGAGCGAGGGAGAGGGAGAGAGAGAGAGAGAGAGAGAGAGAGAGAGAGAGAGAGAGAGACTGGTTTCCTTTTGGCAGTGTAACGCAGCCTGAGGGAAAACATCTTTAATTCTGTCAGTATGTTTTTCATTTGTGAAGCTCTGCTCTGGACTGAAGGGACTTTCTCCCTCTCCGCTTGGCTTTTTTTTTTTTTTTTTTTTTTTTTTTTACGGAAGTCAACATATCGCATGTCCCGCGCCTCGTGACTTCAAAATCCAGCTTTCTGCTGTAACACTTCCGTCCTCATAGAGCCCGAACACGACTGCAACCAATGCTGCAGATTAGTCGTCGACGGCCGGCCCGCTGCGCGTGTGACGGGGGCTGCGTGTTGTCGCCTGCGCAGAGCTTTGTTCCTGCACCTGCAGTGACAGGATCGAGGCGGCAAGAAGTTCATTTCTCACTGAAAAGATTTTAAGAGCTCATAAAAAAATAAAAACCAGAAAACAAATCTGATATAGGTCATAGGTATACTATAAGTGCCAGGCGGATTATTCATGTGGATGGTTTAAGGTTCAGTCAAGCACATGGGTGTTTTTTAACTGGATTTAAAGGTTGGCAAAGCCTGTGCAAGTCTCATGTCTGGAAGTGTGTTCCAGCTTGAGGCGTCGCACATGTTTACTGTAAGCACATTCTGCCATACCTCACAATCTGTACTGAAGAGAGAAGTTTGAAGGCAGGACAAGTGTAACCGCTGCAAAGATTTATTGGCTACCTGGTAGTTTTAAAACATCTAAGAGCGATCTCCGCCTGTGTCGTGGAGTGCTGAGAAGAAGAGACTTTGGAGTAAAATGATGGGATTTTTTTTTTTTTTTTACTACGCATCAGCAGTTTTTCTTTTCAGCACCCCTCACAGATTCCAGAGGACAGCTTTTGCCGGAAGCACATGGGAATGTCATTTAAGGGACGGCAGCCCATCTTTTCCCTTTCTGGGGGAGAGCAGGGAGACTTTGAGATGAGGAAGCTTCTTTTTTTTTTTCCTCAGGCTCTGTAAGTAAATCACAAACCTGCACCGACGACCTTTCCTCTTTCCATTTCTCTATTCTGTCCCACATCCATCCCCCGCTCATTTCCTCTGGCTTGGCAGAAAGCTCACCTCAGACTGGGTAGCCAAAGTAAAGGTTAACCTTTGGGCAGCTGACCGTGCTCACCCAGGCCGGTGAGCTGCGCGGCAGCTAACAGCTACACGCTCTGCCTCTCACGCAGCGACGCGTCGCTCCGGACGACGGCAACGAAGGGCACGCACGGAGGAGGCAGGGTACGGCGCTCACCGCTCACGCCTGGTAAACAACACAGCGCAGCACAGCTGGGCAGAGCATTACCTCCTCGCCTGCAACAAGTCCTCCACTGGGCGGACATGACTTGTTTTCGGCCACAAAGGGGCTGACTGAATCTCCAGAGGGTCCACTTGAAGAGGAAATACCTCACACGTCTTCGACTGACCCCAGTCACACCACTTGTCATGTCGGCGGAGTTAGTACGCTGCAAACACACATTTGATCAGGGATTTCATCCTGTAATTCAGCCATGACATTGTTTTTTTAATGTGTGTGTATAAGAAACAGTCATCACCTCATCAGCTTACACGATTAAAAGTGAAAATGGATGTTGCCGTTTTTTTAACTCAGCTTGGATATGGTTGTCAAACCGGTATATTCTGGTCTCAACAATCAGGTTGATTGGCATTTTGGTGTTTTCCCCTGTCTTTTGATTAAATGTGCAAGTAAAAAGGAAACCTTCAATACATACTGTTATAAGGAGAGCCCATCTCTTCTTACCTCCATCAAACTTGTGCTTTATGTTTGCTTTATTGTGTCTTGTCAAGTCTTTTGCAATATTTACACCCAGCAAATCATACGTGTCTTCCCCTCCCCGAATCAGAACTTAAAAGTTGGCCAGACCATATCTTACTGATTGTTAGTGAATGTGTTTTCCATATACCACAGTCATATCACCTTATCATGTATCTGCTGCAACCGCCTTTTTTCTACTAGTGTCTGCCACAAATACCTGCATACGTGATATGGAGGCAGTGAGCCTGTATTTGTTGCACGAGCTGATGAATGTCCCTGATATGAAAAAAAGAACGCCTGCGATGGCAATGAGTTCTTATCTGGATCGTAATCTGTCTCATGTTCCCCTCTGTGAGGCCTCGGTCTGCGTCAGATGCCTAGTTTGTTTGTATTAGCCTGATGTCACTGTGCGTGTGTGTGTGTGTGCTCTGTTTATTTTCCTTACTGTGCTGAGAGCGAGCCCCCCCCCATGTGTTTTGTTTGCCCTCAGCTGCGCGTGTTACGTGTTACCGGGATTATCAACACGCTCTCTAAATAGCGCCAAACCCATTGTTTTCTGTAGGAGTGGCGTAAATGGACGGCGGGGGGGGTTTCGCTTTGCATGGCTCGCAAATGCATCACGTTAATCAGGAATGCCATTTTCTCTCCCTGTGTTCGTCGCTGCAGGTGTCCTGTCTCTCCCGGCCCACTTCAGCCCATACACAGAGAACCAGCAGACGTCTGTGGACAGCAGGGAGGATGCCTATGCCCAGCTGGAGCTGAGGACGCTGGAACAGTCCCTGCTCGCTACCTGTGTGGGCAGCATCTCCGAACTCAGTGAGTGCGGCGGCGTCCCTGTGCAACCCTGGATATACTTGACGTTAGCAGGCTTTTTATGTTTATATGTGTATATGTTCACACAGAAACAACAATGAAAGCAACAAAGAGCTCTCATTCTTACAGACAAGTCTCGTTATTCCCCCACCATTCAGTGGCTGTGGAGGGGGAAAAAAAACGTTACATCAGACAGACAAGTGCCAAGCAGAGATAATAGATTTTTTTAATTGCTTTCTGTTTCATGATGGGTCCCATCTTGTGCCTTACTGAGAAAGCCATCTCTTCATCTACACATGGGGCCCTGGAGAATAAAGTCATTATATCTCTAATTGTATATATTATATGTCCCCTGGTCTATTTGCTCGACAGTGTGCATCAGATCAGTGCAAACTTATCTGGTAATCGTTTCTTTTTTGTTTCCCACAGTCAAGTTAGACATGGACTCGCACTTGTTAGTCAGACTGTTTCTATATCTCCACTCTCCTCTGTGTTTGATTAAAGGGAAAATACATATTGCCAGTTTTTGATGTCCGTGTTTAATCCACATGATGGACTTAGATACATGTGCAAACACACAGTACAGTATAGAGTGACTGTATGGTCGCACTGAACTATACTGCACAAAGGGTTTATTTAAACTGGAGGCTGTGATGGAGAGCTGGAGTCAGGTCATTAAAAAGTGAGAAAAAATGGAGCAGAAGAAGGTGGAGGCATGGCAGTGTGAAAGGTAAGGGATCAGGTTTAAGGATG
Source organism: Psettodes erumei (assembly GCA_016785225.1). Lineage (NCBI taxonomy): Eukaryota > Metazoa > Chordata > Actinopteri > Pleuronectiformes > Psettodidae > Psettodes > Psettodes erumei. Next base: position 6,588,010 of record JAFBJZ010000772.1, on the reverse strand, counting down.
GAGCATAGTGGTTGTGGGTAAAGCAGGGTTAAGATGTGTGGGGGCGGGGGTCCTGGGGAAATGATGGAAAGCTATAGAGGTGAAGACTGAGGTTGCCGGGTCACGGCAAGAGGATGAGGGACAGAGATTAGTGTTGGTGAGGGCAGGGATAGGTTTCCTTCTCCAAATGAGCTAACACTCTGCCATTTGTTCCTTCAGGACAAGGCCACGTTCATACAGCGCCACCGTTAGCCAGGCGTTAAGAAAGTGTACACACACGCTCTCTCTCTCCTGCTCAGTGCTCTCTTTGTGCCACATCTCTGTGGTGGTGTGAGGCTGGGGCTGTTCTGGGCAGGGCTGGCATCCTTCAGACTCATTTGCGCCTACAAACACACACAGGCGTGTGTTCACCGATATGCATACACACAACAAAAACACAGAGGTCCCCGGTGCTCTGATCTGAGCCCAAGAGACCAGGCAGACACAGGCGCATCTGTACTGAGCTGAACTGACTTGGCCAGTCTCAGGAACACACAGCATACATAAACATGATGGATAATTGATGGCAGGATACTGGACATGTCAGCTGAATGTCCAACATTGTTGGAAACACAGCGTAACCAACAGACTGGCTCTGAGAGCCGTCTTCAGACACACTCCAAGGTTTCATTTTCAGCTCTGTGGTGGTCCTCCACCAGCTATGGGAAACTGTGAGTGTGTGACCGTCCACTTAACTCGGGAAAATATTAATGATCAGGATTTCGCTAAAATAAAAGAGCTTTGTGCTAAAGCCTCTTAAGGCAATTAGAAAGCCGGGGTTGCACAGAGTCCAGATAAAAAACAGTCAACATCTTCCGGCTATAATGTTCTTTGAAACATTTCATTATCTCGCAACTTTGACCTAAGCGGCACATTTTGTCAGCGTGTATTCAAAAAGCAGTCATGGCACAGGTTATTGATTTCCCAGGCTTTCACAGGGACTCTAGTATAAGATGTAATCTAGCCTTTCATATCCTTCTTGACCCCTGGAGCTCAATTTAGCCTCGGGGCACAATATGTGTTTGAAAGCCAGGGAGAGGCTCTCCATCTTGGGCAGGCATTCCTAGGAAACTTCCTGGAGGGACCGTTGGTGTGAACACAAAGGAGGCCCTTCAGCTCTAAGTGGGGTCTGTTTTGGGAGGGCTACTCCAATCTAACCCCCCTTGAAGTGCCCCCAACCATCTTAATGTAGACACACACACACACACGTACACATGCGCTCAGCTAAAATACCCAGCCTTGGCCCCCGTGCAAGCCTCCTACTCTTGGTAATCTGGTTAGAAATTAACCTAGGGGCAATCATGCTAAAAGTACATTGGGCGATCCCAAGTTCAACCCTCCCCCCCGGCTGCGTCTCGTCAGCATCCACCGATCGCCAATCGGCTCTGTTCCTTTCAGTCTTTTGCTCTTTGCTTTGTCACATATGTCGTAACCACGCTTTTATCAGGCGACTGAGACCCACTTTCCAGCCCTTCCAGGCTGAGGTGACTGAACAGCGCCGATACAGAGAGAGTTGAATGGTTCATTAGAGTCAGTAATCAACTGTTTGTTACCCCATTAACTCCTTCAGTGATTGAAGATAAATGGCTACTTAGACTGGCCGTCTGGCCGTTCTTGCTGATAATGACACTGCTAATGGCAAATACCACCAGAGACACTGAGGGAGAGGAATGAGTAAAGGAGGGTCGAGTGGAGCTGGTTTAGGAAGAGGGGAAATCCAGCAGGATCGGGAGGCCACAGGGTTTACACTGAGCACTGAGAGGTTGCCTTATATTTGTGGTTTTTTAATGTGTCTTGGCATTTGTTCGGGGCCCAGAATACCCCGACGCCACCCTCGAGAAAGCTGAGCTCTGGCACTTGAAATGAAATCAGCGGGCACAACTTGTCAGTTTAAACAACTGCATCCTAAACTATCTAACCTTGATCTAATTGCTCTTTTCCAGGTGACTTGGTGTCCCGTGCCATGCACCACATGCAGCGTCTGAGCTCAGTACGCCCAGGGCTAAGTCCAGCCCGCCACGCCCGTCCCCAGCAGCCCGTGTCCTGGTCGCCTGACGCCCTCCACACCCTTTACTACTTCCTGCGTTGCCCACAAATGGAGTCCATGGAGAATCCCAATTTAGATCCCCCGCGCATGGCACTTAGCAAGGAGAGGTAGGAGGCACGCACGACTGGACAAGAACATTTTCACTGCTCCCCAAAGTGTATCATGGCAGTAAAATAGAATAGAATCTAGTTAGTAGATCTAACCCTTAGACAGTGGTATGTTCATCCGGGGTTTTTTTGGAGCCACCCTCAGAAAATCCATTTTTAAGTTTTCTTGCTTCTCCCCTTGTACATTTTCTGTTTTGTTTGGTTTTCCTGGTTGCGTCTGCAATTAGGAAGGATTTGATTTGGCTCTTAGGGTTGACACATATTTGATTAAGGCCAGGGCTCTGCACACTGCGGCTACACAAATGCACACACACAAACCTCCAACTTCAGAGATTAACAGCTATGTTCTAATCACGTGAGCAGCTTTTGGCAGACCACCTTTCTTTCTCAGCCGGTCCTAATCCCCTCGCCCCCTGTTCATTGAAGTGTTAATTTTCCGTAGGTAAATTACAGGTGAGCGACGGCTTCCAGGTGCTAATGTTAGTCTGATAGAAGGGAACTGCGCCTTCATGTGTGAATGTGGCTGAAGACTGGTGGTTTGGGGGACTTTAAGAGGTGTGAATGGCCTGTAATTCTGTTAGCGACTCCTTCCCTTGGTTCACCTAACAATTATGGCAATTCTCATCTCTTTTTCATCCCTGAAGCAAATGGTTGAAAATATTTACAAAGACTCAAAGCAGCATGGCACATCACATCCACAGTGTATTTTATTTCTAATGCTTTGCGTTTAGTTCACCTGATCATTTGGAACATTTTACTTGGCTAAACCCTTGGTTTGAAACACGTCGTCATGTGAAAGTTGTGTGTCACGCTGTTGTGCCTCCACAGAAAACAAGAAGCAACTCTGAGGTTAGTCATGGCTCTTTTCTCCCCAAATGAAATGATAAAACACAATTTGCGCAACCACAACCTGAGTTGGTCAGAGGAGTTTGCACTTTAGCAAATAAATGTGGGAGGTTAAGAGCAGCCAGTTACTGTGAGATATTTAGTTCCGATTTGAGTGTGGGAGAAAAGCATTCGCAGGCAGCCCGTACATCTGTGCTCAGGTCTCAGAGAAAATCCTTCACATGTGTTTTGTGTGTGTGTGTGTGTGTGTGTGTGTGTGTATCATAGAGTAACTATATGTTAAACTGTCAGTGCTAAGTGTTCTTGTATGTGTAAAGGTTAATTGCACTTCTGTAACTGATGTATGGACGCTTGTCTAAAGTTGGCCCTCGTGCATATAAATGGGATGCAGCCACCACTAAAGGGTGCATTTGGTTTGCTGTACTGAGATGAGTTTTAAACATGTAGAAATTCATGTGTTTGGAAGATGATCACAGTTAGTTTTCTTTCTCTCAATGAAATCCACCCAACGTTCATCTTCACTCAAATGCATGTACGCACACATTTACACACACATGTGGGTGTGCACGCACTCAGAGCCAGGTGGCTCCTATATTTCTAATGATGGACAGACACAGTGTGAGTGAGCAAAGGTGGGCTCCTCATTAGCGTCAAAGAGAAGAGAACAGCAAATTCATGCCTCTCTCTTTTTCCCCCATCGTGTCTGTCCTCAGATGTTTTTAATGCTGGGTGTATATCAGCCTGCTTTGTGTGCACAGGACGAAAAGATTTAGCATCTCGTTGGAACGCATACCTCAGAACATCTGCCACGTTCTGCTTCTCTTTCTGCTGGTTGGTGATTCTGTCTGCCCTTAACGCGACATGCCGCTCCGTGTGACTGCGTGTAGGGTCTGTTAGCATGCGGGAAGTAGTCAGGTGGTGGAGGAGAGCAGTGCAAACCTGGTAGTGATTACAATTTGAGCGCCTGGTAATGATACAGACTTCTCTCCTTCACTGGGGCCTCTCCATCGCTTTGGCTCGCCCTGTATTGAAAGCTTTATAAAATCTTTGGTGGAAACCCAAAACCACCAAATCTGTGTGGGCCACATCATCAAACATTATAGGCAGTCTGCTGTGAGTGTTATTGCAGAATGAGACTTGAGACTAAGAGAGACGCCCTTTTTGTTATGATCCTTTAAAGCTGGCGCTGAGTCGTTAGTGATGATCTTGTATCACAGTATTAGACACTCGGAACGCGTGGCATGACAGTGTCTGCTTATTTTTACGTTTGCATCCTTCTCTTTAAGCTACACTTAGTATTTATTAGTGCTGAAAGTTATTAAAGAATTTTGTTTAATGGTAAAATCGCTAGTCTCGCCACCAAAATGGAGCACTTCCAAACCCTCGTCTAATCAGACCACCGCCACCCCTCTACTTCCTTCAGCGGATGGAAGGCAGCACTAATGGATAGATGTGTTACTGCGATAAGAAACAGCCAGTGGAGCTTACTCCTAACCGCAGATACATCAGATATGGTTACGTCCCACCGTATGGAGCCTTTACGATGGTAATCTGACTCTAGGTCAGTAGTTAACTTTGACCCTTTGCAGCCCATGATGGGTGTCCGCTTTAAGACCCGATTGAAGTCTCTTACAGTGTAAACTCGGTCATGCTGGCTTCAGGATATAGGACACAGAGAACATATGTGGCCAGCGTGGAGTGTGTGATGCTGCCTCCTGGGGCGGGAAACTCTTTGATTTTCATGTCGCACAGGTTAGAGTTTATACACACCTGACCACAATTTGAGCTGACTGTCATTTTATGAGCAGCCAGGTGGTGGTAGGGGGGTGGAGAGGTTGCACATGTATGTCCATTTGCGTCTGAACCCCACTGTTCTTGGTGTGGAGCCGTAGCATGTAAGGTCAGCAGGCTAGCCAGAAGCGCTATCCAGTTTCAGGGATAACAGCCGTCTCGGCTTTGATGTCTCACTCTGGCAGAGCTGAAGTTTGTGTTTCAGGCTGTGGGGCATAACCCAGACACAGGGGGGTCAGATGTACGGTGTGCAAGGGGCTGGGGGTGGGTTGGAGGTGGAGATTAAAGGAGAAGGGTTCAAGCGAAGAAGGAGAGATGAATTGTGGGATAAGGGGCCGAAGCAGTGTGGGTGGTGGTACAGAAGCGCTCTGCCTGTCTGTCTGGAGTGGGCCACTGGCAAAGAGGTATATACACATATGGTCCTCAGTCAGTTTGTGTTGATGAACATCTTTTGTGTATAGTCTCTACACATACACACACAAACACATACACACATATTTGAAGACCAGTATTATGAAAGGACAAACACTGCCGTGGTTATAATGCAGAGACTGGAATTTTAAAAAAAAATCTTTTTATTCGATTGAGCAGACACAGAAAAACCCCTGTGACAGATCAATAGACGCGTGTTAAAAGCTGCACACAGTTGATTGAAGCTGCTCTAGTTCAGAATTGATGGCGGTGCACACATGAACGAACAGACACACACACACAGCCATTCCCAAAGTGGTAAAGTTAGATACCCAAACCCGCTGCTCCTCCCCTCCTCAGAAACACGGCTTTCTTATCAATCAGCTCTCCACAAACTGCCAGAAACTGCCACCCAACCCCCTCCTCCCCACCCATCCACTCCCCCTTCCTTCTCCAGCCACTCAGCCTCTTGTCTGCTTGTTAACTGTTGCACCTGAGTGACAGCAGGATTTCTCCTCCTGACTGATCACTGACTGATAAGGCACTGAAGCAACATCTGAAAGAAGAACAAGGAGATAAAATGGACAGAACAGTGGACAGCAGGGAATCTGCAGGTTCAAAAGACATCTGTGGTTTAGATGAATTAGATTATTTTATGGATTCAAATATAGTATAATGTCTTTCATACAGTGATTAAAGGTCAATTAATATGAGTAATGCTAGTGCTTAAAACAGGTTTTATTTCATTCCAACAGCCCTCTTCCTGGTAATTCATCTTTGATACTGTCCTTTTTTAAGCTTTCATTAACTGTTTTCAGTCAGAAAAAACATGTTAAAGTCTTAATATTACATTAAGTCAAGTATTAAAAGGTCTGAAAGCTTCAGATAAAATAGATCCACTTTGCAGTCTGCATTAGTAATGAAGTGATGGCTGAGAGAGCACACTGTTCTACAGAAGGGGCAGCTCTATAGGAAACCACAGGTAGCTACTAAGAGTAAACACAGTGAACAGAGTGAATGGCACCACAGGGGTCCCAGTGCTCATTAACAGTAACTACAATCCCTATAGTGTGCACTCTGTGCTGTTGTATGCCGCCACACGGCTCATGCTTTTGCCTCCATCTGTATTCATGAAGTGTTTGCATCTCCTCAGAACAAAGGTGGAAAAGCTAAGAATAACATCGCAGCCAGAGAAAGGCAGCTTGGTAACTCTTGATAACACAGGCAGTGTTCAAACAGTCATTAACACGCTCACACTCACAAATAAGGCGTCATTGTTTACAGGCACATTCTATGCACATATGGTGAGAGAAAGGCTACAGATGAGAAGGGATTAATACCAGACAGCCGGCTATACGCGGCGTTGCAGGCCATATCACCGGCGGTATAAAGAGACTTAGAAGAATAGGTGTGAGGAGACAGAAAGGAAGAAAGAAAGCGATCGCATAAGCCAGATGACTTTCAGAGTGCCACGTTCACAAACACCACAGCAGACGTAATGTTCTGCTCTCCTTTACTTCACTGCTTCTCCGCAATTAATGGCGTCTTCTCTCATTCCCCTGGGCTGAGGTCAACCGTGTCTGTCATTTGTTTCATCAGCTTTTTTTTTCAGTTGGTTCTCTTTTCCTTGTTTTTTTTTTTTAACTGTCTACAACAATGCCAGGGTGCAGCACCTGTGTTCGGCTTCCTTACGTGGTCAAAGCTGGTTTAGAATTAGACTTATCATTCAAACGCGACTGCAGTATTTTGCTTGTCAAGCCACAGAGCAAATGAAGTCACAGCTCTGTTCTCATCTCCGGTCATAGCTTACGGGCAGAGAAAAGTTTTAACGGCACAACCAGGCAACCATCATATAAACACTCATTAGTCATGTATGTATACATCTGTTATCTGAATGTGTGTGTGCGCGCGTGCACTCGCATGCGTGACTTTAGAGAATGTCATCTGTGTACGGTGTGTAAAAGCTGGCAAGTGTTTGTGATTAACAGAAGTGAGGTGCTCTGTGCAGTGTTTTAATACTGCGTGTGTGTGTTCAAAAGTGACTCAGCGTGCATTGGTCAGCACAAGGTGTAGCGCTGCCAGACGCACATAACTCATCTGCTGCAGACAGTTTATGAGTTCCCTCTCTCAACATGAGTCATCATGAGTGTTGAAGAAAGCTTCCACTCAGCACCAGAGCCTTATTTGGGCCAATACAACAGTGAGAAGTGGCTGTGTGCTGTGCCCCTCTTTTTCTTTTTTGTTTTGTACCCATCATGTACATAGAAGTTGACTTATTTATGGTTTTTCTTCACAGGCCATTCCTACTGCTGCCACCTCTGATGGAGTGGATGAGAGTGGCCATAGTTCACGCTGAACATCGCAAGAGTCTGCTGGTGGACAGTGATGATGTCAGACAAACCGCCCGACTTCTCCTCCCGGGACTGGACTGTGAACCGAGACAGCTGAAGTAAATGAGAAGACATGCACACACACACACACACACACACACACATTTCACTCGGACCATCCAGCTGGATATGGCAACATAAAGCGTCACACAGCAAGGCGAGCTCTGACAGAAAGCAGCAGCATTGCTGGAAATTTTAGATCTGAACCATACCAGTGAGGTCACAGAAGACCTAATTTTAGTTTTCTTGTCTCCAGTGTCATGTAAACTATATTATGTTTATGAGGTCAATCTGATTAGTGGAGAAGAAACAAAAAGTAATTGCTTAGACAGTGTTTAGCTTCCAGGTGTGTGTGTTTTCTTTAACATTGGAACTATAGGCTCGCAATTTAATTGGTTCTCACGAGCACACAGTTACAAACTGAGTGGGGTAGATGAATGTGTGTTCCCTATCTATGATGTGGCTCATTAATATTTTCATGAAGTGTACCTTCATTTCTAAAGAAAAAAGCATCTGATGCAACATATTCAAAATGCATGAAAATATTTTAGCTCTCTGTCTGAGCAGAGAACAGAAGCGTGTCCTCTCACACTTGGCTAGCTTCCTCTGACGGGGTGAACTGATCACTGATTTTCTTATCCTTTTATGTGCTCTGTCTCCACCAGGCCTGAGTGTTGCTTCAGCTCCTTCAAACGTCTGGACTCCAAAGCTGCCACGGACAAGTTCCATCTGGACTTGGGCTTTCGAATGCTCAACTGTGGACGCACAGACCTCATAGGCCAAGCCATCGATCTGCTGGGGCCAGATGGGGTCAACAGCATGGACGACCAGGTACGGAACATCTCTCTCCCTGTGATTGTGGTTGTAATGTATGGCAAGCGTTGAGTGGAATATTGCGGCAGTATACATGGAAGTTGAATCCAAGAATCACTGTAAAGAGCTGCTTCATAAATCTCCTTTGTCTTTTCTGATCTATTCATTGCACTCCCCTTCTGTTCATCACTCAGGGTATGACCCCTCTGATGTATGCCTGCGCAGCTGGAGATGAGGCCTTGGTCCAGATGTTGATCGATGCTGGGGCCAACCTTGACGTGGCGGTACATATGCTTCAAGCGATTTCAGCAGATGGACAGATTTATTTAAATGCTGCCTGTTTCCTTGAGAACATGATTTTGGTCTGTGACACTGATTCGCCCTGTGCTGACAGGTTCCACCATGCTCCCCAAAGCACCCCTCCGTGCATCCTGATAGTCGACAATGGGCAGCCCTCACCTTTGCTGTGCTGCATGGACACATCTCCGTAGTGCAGGTTGGAAAAATACACACACATATCAGATACAGCTAGTCTAGAAACGCCTCTCTTGACATGTGGCCTGACATGGGGGACTTTTTACTTAAGGGGAAATAAATGCATGCACGACTGTGGATAAACTGCTAATCCTTTAAGAAGTGGCCTGACAAATGTAAGGTCAGAGGTCAGGCCATAAATAAGTTACAGGATGTCAAACATTGCTTAATGTAACAGATGTGATGTGTCTCTGCAGCTCCTTTTGGATGCAGGGGCCAATGTGGAGGGGGCCGCTGTCCGCAACGGGCAGGAGAGCACAGCAGACACTCCGCTGCAGCTGGCTTCAGCAGCAGGTGGGCAAAGACACTCATAGTACAACACAAGGCACAGCTGATGTTAGAGAAATGTCTGACATACAATAGGTCTGTATTTTCATCTGATTTACAGCTGCTGAATTAACACTTCTAAGTTATACAGGCAGCAATATATGGGAGCGTCAAGTTAGTTAGTTTTCCAAAAGAACACCAAGGGTAACAGAGGATTAAGGTGTGAGCGGCTGCAGGAATGAGGAAATTAGAGGGTTAACGGAGGCACAGTGAGGAGCGGAGTGCTGCCTGTGGTCGTTCGGAAGCCGTGGGGCAGCATTCCTCTGTGGGATCGTCTCAAAGCCACACATAGCTCGAGTAAAAGAGACACATGCTGTACATAGCAGCAGTGACAGCATGTAAATAGTGTTTAATATGAATGTGTTTGCTTGTTTGAAAATGCAAAACAAAAAGTGTGGCATAACTTCACTGATCCCTGATGGAAAATGTAATCGTAGCAGCAGTTTAGTGTAATGAAACAAGATAGCAGTGCGAGTACGCTAATGAATTTTTAAAATTAGCAATAAAGACACCAAAAAGTATCTTAAACGATTCAGAAAAATCTGTGGGGAAACAAATAGGAGAAAAGAGTGAAGCTATTTATGGATGACACATTTTTAAATGCTGTCAGGAGCCATCTCTGTGTGTAACTGACTGTTTGTGTGCTTCCCAGGCAACTACGAGATGGTGAGTTTGCTGTTGGCACGGGGCGCTGACCCCTTATCCAGGATCCACGATGGGAACGCCCTTACGTCCTCCCTCTATGAAGGCATGAACTGCTTCAGTCACGCGGCTGCACATGGACACAGGTATGCGTCCCTCGGTCTGACCTGAAAACAGTAATGTTGACCACAGATGCTGATCGAAGGTTCTGACAAACTGCAAGCGCTTGGCTTTCTAACTACAGAAAGGAAATTAACCGAGATGAAGCTACAAGGCATTTGCCTGAGTCCACATTGGAACTCTGAGGAGGAGATTAATTCCTTTTATCGTGTGAGGAGATGGAAGCTCATGAAAGACTATGAAAAGCAAGTTCAGGGTCTATGTGTGAACACCAGTTGGCAGCCACCTGTTCACTGTGTGTATATGAGAACACAATCTAGACGCAACACTTCACAATCCACAGTGAGGGTGACATGTTATGTAATCAGAGAGGAGTGCACCGGGTCACAGAAACGAATGTGTTCTTTGCAGCTTGGACATATATTTATGCTTGCATGCTTTCTTTCTTTGTTCTCTCCTTCCTTCCTTGCATGTCCTCTTTCTTCCCTCCCGCTTCCTCCCGTTTATCTTGTCAGGAATGTGCTGAGAAAGCTACTGACTCAGCCCCAGCAAGTCAAAGAGGACGTCCTGTCTCTGGAGGAGATCTTAGCTGAGGGGGTGGAGGGTGAAGAGGCCGGGTTCTGCCCTTTCATCCCTCTCTCCACCCTCCCTACACCTTCGTCTGGGCCCGGGGCCCTGCCCGAGGTTGGCAAACCCAGGCTTTGCAAGGCTAGGATGAAGGCTCTGCAAGAGGCCAGCTACTACAGTGCTGAGCATGGCTACCTGGATGTCACCATGGAGCTGCGAGCTATGGGTAACTGTCAGCAAGACGAGGATGGACTCTCAAATTGTGCTTCCTTTTGAAAACAATAATCATTTTTTTAAAAAACCCAAATCCCATCTTTTTAACCAGGTGTACCATGGAAACTACATGTGTGGCTTGAATCTCTGCGTTGTGCCCAGCAGCAGTCCAGGGCAGGGGTCACCCTCTCCCTCCTCAGAGAGTTCACCACGATCCGAGAGGAGGACTATTGTGAGGAGCTGGTCACCACAGGCCTCCCGCTCATGTTCAGTATCTTACGTACCACCAAGGTACCCTGAAACCTAGCCCGACTTCCTCTGAATGTTTTCAACACCATGGACATAATTATCATCAATCTTGTAAAAGTGAGAAATGAGTTCTCTTGTGATATAATACCCTCCTTCCTGTTCATTTGCTTCCAGAATGATGCCATTATCCAGCAGTTGTCGGCTATTTTTAGTCACTGTTTTGGCCCAGCGCCCCTTCCAGCCGTCCCCGAGATGAAGGCAACTCTTTCAGCACAGTTGGGTAAGGAAACTATGATTCTTGCATGTTTTAGAGAAAAAGACTGTGACATTCTTAAATGGTTTGGTTATTTTTATTATTGACTGGATGTCTTCCTGATTAATAGATAAATAATTAATATAAAATGTCATTTTTTTCCCCTGTTTTGTTCAATAAATTTCCCCAAACCCGAAGAGAGTCAGTTCACGATCACATAAGACAATACAAGCAGCAGATCTTCATAATTGAAAAGCTGGAACTAGGGCATATTTGCCATCACTGCCTGAAAATTTAATTAAACGATCAATCGATCATCAAAATAAGTTCAATTCAGTTGAATAATCGTGACCAGACTGACTTCTCTCTTAGAAGGAAGCTCTGGGTTGTGACAAAAAGTGAATGGAGTTGTAAAGGAGTTGCTGATGTGGTTTTCCACAGATCCTCACTTCCTGAATAACCGGGAGATGTCAGACGTGACATTTGTGGTGGAGGGGAAACCGTTCTACGGCCACAGAGTGCTGCTGATCACTGCCTCTGACAGGTGAATGTTGATGTGGTCACACTGGATAGGAGGGACACACATGAACCTACTTAAGCACAGTGGGTTTTTTTTTTTTAAATCTTTAAGGGGTTTTTTACAATTTTTTTTTTTCTGTTTTAGGTTCAAGTCTCTGCTGGCGTCTTCTGGACCAGACGGAGGCCCCAGCAAGGAGGTTGAGATCAATGATGTCAAGTACACCATTTTCCAGGTAAAGCGTTTTTTCCCCTTATTTCCAAAAAGTTGCTCCTCAGTGGTGGTGTAACAATAACTCTTTTAACTACTAGCTTGTTCCTAAATGAAAGCTTTGACTTGTCTGCAGATGATGATGTCATACCTGTACTGTGGGGGAACAGAGTCACTGAAAACGAATGTGCCGGACTTGCTGGAGGTGAGAATCACTAAACAGATGCATGCAGTTATTTCAAATCTTTATACATTTATGACTCAAAATGTTAAATATTGTCCTATCTTACAATCATGAAGAGTACTTAAAACATGTCCTGGATCTTGATACTGATCCTGATCAATTTTCCTTTATTTATGTGCCCATGATTTTTCTGTGTGTTACTGGAGGGCATATGACAGTGTATCTAAATTGTGAACATTTGCATGTGTTTTCTCATGCAGTTGTTGTCAGCTGCCAGTCTATTCCAGCTCGGGGCACTACAAAGACACTGTGAACTCATCTGCTCTAATCACATCAACCTGGATAATGCAGTCAGCATCTATAAGACAGCCAAGGTAACACACACACAGGCTGAGAAGGTTGGACCATATTGTACTGCCATGCAAGTAACACACAAATACACAGTGTTACATGAAACATGGGCACCATTCTACACGGAAAAGCATTTTTTTAAATTTTATTGGCATGTGGCAAATATATATATATATGTGTATGTATGTATGTATATATACACATATTCAATTTATTGTCCACTTTTTTCCAGGCCCACAGTTCGTTGGAGTTGAGCTCATTCTGTGAAGGTTACTTCTTGCAGCAGATGCCAGCTCTGATGGAGAGAGAGGGCTTCAGGAGCCTACTGCTGGGACCCCCTGGGGTACGACAAGGGAGCAGCTCCAATGCCACGCTGATTCACAGCCGGGCAGATTCACCTCTGGAGGAGCTGGAAGCCACCTTGGCTCAACGGCTCCGCTCTCTCTATGTCACCTCCCGAGTCTGAGTACAACAGGACGGAGACTGAGAAGAGAAAGAACTGGAAGAATGTGGAAGAACTTGGCAGCGTTGGCACAGAAGTTTTGTTTAATCACTGATACGGGATCAGTTATTCTGAGGGAAGTCTAAATGATGGGGTACAGATGTATTCTTTTCAACATCTGATCCTGTCTATGGTAACAAGCAACTTCCATAGTACTTTGAGACACACATCTGTGATAGTTGGTAGCAGCTGGACTTTGCTCTGTGAACAATTCAGTGTTTCATATTTTTGTACCAGACACTCCATCTTTGAATTGCAGTGTACAGCATGTTTATGAAGAAGAAAATGGACACTGTGATGTTCTTCACCAAGGCTCGGGAAGCTTAAATGGAGAAGCAACAGATGGATTCAACAAGTGGCAACTCTGAATCATGAAACACTGCTGCCCTCTCATGGACAAAGCTTGCAAAATAAATAATTGCCTTGGAGGATTGGGATCAGTGGTACCCTCCTGGTTCTGACTGAAGCTATGAAAGGGTGTGACATACTGAGAAAGGAGGTTGGTTCACTGCTTCCAACAGTGATATAAACTCTGGATTGACAAATGTACTTTTAATGTAACTGTACGTTTTTGTTTTCTATTTTTAAAAAAGTGTGGCCAGAGATACACACTTACTGAAGTGTGGGATGGACATTTTCTATTTAATGAGAAAAAAGATGTGAGAGTATTTAACGGGGTGCTCCCTTTTTATTTTGTTTGTAATCTGAGCAAATTATTATTACTATTTGTCAAAAGTTGCTTTTGTGTAGCTGTTGTTTTTGCAAGGTACACTCTTAACAGCTAATTAAGCTTACGTATGCAGAAGTTTAATGCTTCTATGCAGGTACAGCAGCAGAATCCAACATGGGATTTGGATGACATTAAGACTGTGTTAATGCTGATTATTGTAATAAACCTGGTTAACAAACCATGTCATTTTCACTGACACAAACAGCTTTTTCATTGTCATAGGGTTGTGTGAATGGGTATAGACTTGACATGTGCAACTAGATAAAATGATGCGAGTGCAGATATCCACTAAGAGTGAACATTTCCCCAAAACTACAATGGAATTTCATAGATAATATCATTGTTAGGATCAATTAGCTTTTGTAAAACAACATCCATTGCAAACACTCAAGGGTTGTCAGAAACAAGAGTCTCAGCTCAAATAGCTCAGGCAGTTAGGGGATTGCTTGGATGTTTTGGAGACATTCATTTTCAATTTCAATTCAGTTCAGTTCTTACGGGGCACACAAAATTTTGACAGTCAACACCCACGGTAAAAACGTGAAATGCACTCAGAGAAACTTTGTCAGTGTCAAAGGTATCGGCGGTGGAGTGGATTAACCTGCGTTTGCTCAGTGAACTAGTCTCACAGAGGCTGATGTGAGTCCCCCCTGTTGTGACAAGAACAAGAAGGCTGTGCATCCCCCCCTTTCTGTGAGTGTATTGGCCTTAATGATTTATTATTGACTGAGTTAAAGTGACATTGTTTGACAATATCTTAATTTAAAAATTTGATATTTTGTACATGTCTATTTGATTACGTTTGTCTTGCACTGATTATTTAAACAAAAAATCTGAAGTAAGTCAGTACTTGAGTCTTTTACCTACATACTTTCTGACAAGTAATTATTTGTATGACTACGTCTGGGCCCTGGTAGCTGGGTTACTTGGTGCAGGGATTGAAATTTGGAGCAGTTGCTGTCATAGTGAAAAGGTTCAAGGTTCAAGGTTCAAGGTTCTTTTATAGTCATATGCACAATAATTACAGGAGTAGTCATTGGCAATGAAATTCTTGGGTCTCCGGCTCCATCGGCATTGCGGTATAAGGAATGAAGATTAAAGGAAAGGAAGAGTAAGAAGCAGTAAAATGAACACAGTAGTGCAAATAAACAATAACAGACACATAAACATAAACATAAATAGTAGACTAACAACGTAAGCAGCAATTTGAATAACGTGAGTGGCAGATTGAATAGAATGCAATAAATCAAACGCAATAAATAATAAAGTGACAAAATGACAGTTCAAGAGTTCAGCAGTCTTAAGGCCTGGGGGATGAAACTGTCCCTGAGTCTGGTGGTGTGAGACTGGATGCTGCAGTACCGTCTGCCTGACTGCAGCAGCTGGAACAGTTTGTTGCCGGGGTGGTGGGGGTCTTTAATGATCCAGTTGGCCTTCTTCTTACATCGCTGGGTGTAGAGGTCCTCCATGGATGGCAGCTTTGTCCTGGTGATGTTCTGCGCAGTTTTCACCACCCTCTGTAAAGTCTTACGGATCAGGGCGGAGCAGCTGCCATACCAGGCGGTGATGCAGCCAGTCAGGATACTCTCGATGGTGCATCTGTAAAAGCTGCAGAGTATCCTGTTGTCCATGTTGAGCCTCTACAGCCTGCAAAGGAAGAAGAGCCGCTGTCGTGCCATTTTTGTGATGGTGTTGGTGTGTAGGTTCCAGGTCAGATCCTCGCTGATGTGGACCCTGAGAAACCTGAAGCTGCTGACTCTCTCCACTGTCGTCCCGTTGATGCTGATGGGCGCGTGTCCTTCACCCTGCCGCGTCCTGCAGTCCACAATCAGCTCATGAGTTTTGTCGACATTGAGGTGGAGGTTGTTGTCCTGGCACCAAGATGTCAGGCTTCTGACCTCCTCTCTGTATGCCATCTCGTTGCTGTCGGTGATCAGGCCGATGTCGTTTTTTTCCATTTTTTCTGACATGCTAAAATATGACCTTTTTGCATCTGTAACACCTAATATTCTATCTAGTTTTCATAAAACAGTGTTCTTTGATGTTTTCTTGCATTTTGAGGAATATTGAGGCATTTTGAAATTTTGACATTTTTCGCATTTTTTCGACATACCGCCCTATGTTGTTTTTTACATTTTTTCTGACATGCTAAAATATGACCTTTTTTGCATCTTTAACACCTAATATGCTATCTAGTGTTCATAAAACAGTATTCTTTGATGATTTGTTGCATTTTGAAGAATATTGAGGAATTTAGAAATTTTGACATTTTCGCATTTTTTCGACATACCGTCATGTCGTTTCTTTCATTTTTTCTGACATGCTAAAATATGACTTTTTTTGCATCTTTAACACCTAATATGCTATCTAGTGTTCATAAAACAGTGTTCTTTGATGTTTTCTTGCATTTTGAGGAATATTGAGGCATTTAGAAATTTTGACATTTTTCGCATTTTTTCGACATACCGCCGTATGTCGTTTTTTTCATTTTTTCTGACATGCTAAAATATGACCTTTTTTGCATCTTTAACACCTAATATGCTATCTAGTGTTCATAAAACAGTGTTCTTTGATGTTTTCTTGCATTTTGAGGCATTTTGAAATTTTGACATTTTTTTTTTTCATTTTTTTCGACATACCGCCGTATGTCGTTTTTTTTTCATTTTTTTTTGACACATGCTAAAATATGACCTTTTTTGCATCTTTAACACCTAATATGCTATCTAGTGTTCATAAAACAGTGTTCTTTGATGTTTTCTTTTGCATTTTGAGGAATTTTGAAATTTTGAAATTTTGACATTTTTTCTTGCATTTTTTCGATACCGCCATTATGTCGTTTTTTTCATTTTTTTCTGACATGCTAAAATATGACCTTTTTTGCATCTTTAACACCTAATATGCTATCTAGTGTTCATAAAACAGTGTTCTTTGATGTTTTCTTGCATTTTGAGGTATTTTGAAATTTTGACATTTTTCGCATTTTTTCGACATACCGCCGTATGTCGTTTGTTTCATTTTTTCTGACATGCTAAAATATGACCTTTTTTTGCATCTTTAACACCTTATATGTTATCTAGTGTTCATAAAACAGTGTTCTTTGATGTTTTCTTGCATTTTGAGGAATATTGAGGCATTTTGAAATTTTGACATTTTTCGCATTTTTTTTTTCGACATACCGCCCGTGTATGTCGTTTTTTCATTTTTTCTGACATGCTAAAATATGACCTTTTTTTGCATCTTTAACACCTAATATGCTATCTAGTGTTCATAAAACAGTGTTCTTTGATGTTTTCTTGCATTTTGAGGAATATTGAGGCATTTTGAAATTTTGACATTTTTTTTTTTCGCATTTTTTTTCGACATACCGCCGTATGTCGTTTTTTTTTTCATTTTTTCTGACATGCTAAAATATGACCTTTTTTTGCATCTTTAACACCTAATATGCTATCTAGTGTTCATAAAACAGTGTTCTTTGATGTTTTCTTGCAGTTTGAGGAATATTGAGGCATTTTGAAATTTTGACATTTTTGCATTTTTTCGACATACCGCCGTATGTCGTTTTTTTCATTTTTTCTGACATGCTAAAATATGACATTTTTTTGCATCTTTAACACCTAATATGCTATCTAGTGTTCATAAAACAGTGTTCTTTGATGTTTTCTTGCATTTTGAGGCATTTTTGAAATTTTGACATTTTTCGCATTTTTTCGACATACCGCCGTATGTTGTTTTTTAAATTTTTCTGACATGCTAAAAAATGACCTTTTTTTTGCATCTTTAGCAAGTAATACGCTATCTAGTGTTCATAAAACAGTGTGCTTTGATGTTTTCTTGCATTTTGAGGAATATTGAGGCATTTTGAAATTTTGACATTTTCGCATTTTTTCGACATACCGCCGTATGTCGTTTTTTTCATTTTTTCTGACATGCTAAAATATGACCTTTTTTGCATCTTTAACACCTAATATGCTATCTAGTGTTCATAAAACAGTGTTCTTTGATGTTTTCTTGCATTTTGAGGCATTTTGAAATTTTGACATTTTTTTTTATTTTTTTTTTCGACATACCGCCGTATGTCGTTTTTTTTTCATTTTTTTCTGACATGCTAAAATATGACCTTTTTTGCATCTTTAACACCTAATATGCTATCTAGTGTTCATAAAACAGTGTTCTTTGATGTTTTCTTGCATTTTGAGGCATTTTGAAATTTTTTGAAATTTTTTTTCGCATTTTTTCGACATACCGCCGTATGTCGTTTTTTTTTTTTTTTCTGACATGCCAAAATATGACCATTTTTGCATCTTTAACACCTAATATGCTTTCTAGTGTTCGTAAAACAGTGTTCTTTGATGTTTTCTTACATTTTGAGGCATTTTGAAATTTTGAAATTTTGACATTTTCGCATTTTTTCGACATACCGCCGTATGTCGTTTTTTTCATTTTTTCTGACATGCTAAAATATGACCTTTTTTTGCATCTTTAACACCTAATATGCTATCTAGTGTTCATAAAACAGTGTTCTTTGATGTTTTCTTGCATTTTGAGGCATTTTGAGGCATTTTGAAATTTTGACATTTTTCGCATTTTTTCGACATACCGCCGTATGTCGTTTTTTTCATTTTTTCTGACATGCTAAAATATGACCTTTTTTGCATCTTTAACACCTAATATGCTATCTAGTGTTCATAAAACAGTGTTCTTTGATGTTTTCTTGCATTTTGAGGAATATTGAGGCATTTTGAAATTTTGACATTTTTCGCATTTTTTCGACATACCGCCGTATGTCGTTTTTTTTTTTCATTTTTCTGACATGCTAAAATATGACCTTTTTTTGCATCTTTAACACCTAATATGCTATCTAGTGTTCATAAAACAGTGTTCTTTGATGTTTTCTTGCATTTTGAGGAATATTGAGGCATTTTGAAATTTTGACATTTTTCGCATTTTTTTGACATACCGCCGTATGTCGTTTTTTTTTTTCATTTTTTTCTGACATGCTAAAATATGACCTTTTTTGCATCTTTAACACCTAATATATGCTATCTAGTGTTCATAAAACAGTGTTCTTTGATGTTTTCTTGCATTTTGAGGAATATTGAGGCATTTTGAAATTTTGACATTTTTTGCATTTTTTCGACATACCGCCGTATGTCGTTTTTTTCATTTTTTCTGACATGCTAAAATATGACCTTTTTTGCATCTTTAACACCTAATATGCTATCTAGTGTTCATAAAACAGTGTTCTTTGATGTTTTCTTGCATTTTGAGGCATTTTGAAATTTTGACATTTTTCATTTTTTTTTGCGACATACCGCCATATATGTCGTTTTTTTTTCATTTTTTCTGACATGCTAAAATATGACCTTTTTTTGCATCTTTAACACCTAATATGCTATCTAGTGTTCATAAAACAGTGTTCTTTGATGTTTTCTTTGCATTTTGAGGAATATTGAGGCATTTTGAAATTTTGACATTTTTTTTTTATTTTTTCGACATACCGCCGTATGTCGTTTTTTTCATTTTTTCTGACATGCTAAAATATGACCTTTTTTGCATCTTTAACACCTAATATGCTATCTAGTGTTCATAAAACAGTGTTCTTTGATGTTTTCTTGCATTTTAGGCATTTTGAAATTTTGACATTTTTCGCATTTTTTCGACATACCGCCATATGTCGCTTTTTTCCATTTTTTCTGACATGCTAAAATATGACCTTTTTTGCATCTTTAACACCTAATATGCTATCTAGTGTTCATAAAACAGTGTTCTTTGATGTTTTCTTGCATTTTGAGGAATTTTGAGGCATTTTGAAATTTTGACATTTTCGCATTTTTTCGACATACCGCCGTATGTCGTTTTTTTTACATTTTTTTCTGACATGCTAAAATATGACCTTTTTTGCATCTTTAACACCTAATATGCTATCTAGTGTTCATAAAACAGTGTTCTTTGATGTTTTCTTGCATTTTGAGGAATTTTGAGGCATTTTGAAATTTTGACATTTTTTTTTCGCATTTTTTTCGACATACCGCCGTATGTCGTTTTTTTTCATTTTTTTCTGACATGCTAAAATATGACCTTTTTTTGCATCTTTAACATCTAATATGCTATCTAGTGTTCATAAAACAGTGTTCTTTGATGTTTTCTTGCATTTTGAGGAATATTGAGGCATTTTGAAATTTTGACATTTTTCGCATTTTTTCGACATACCGCCGTATGTCGTTTTTTCATTTTTTCTGACATGCTAAAATATGACCTTTTTTGCATCTTTAACACCTAATATGTTATCTAGTGTTCATAAAACAGTGTTCTTTGATGTTTTCTTGCATTTTGAGGCATTTTGAAATTTTGAGATTTTCGCATTTTTTTCGACATACCGCCGTATGTCGTTTTTTTCATTTTTTTCTGACATGCTAAAATATGACCTTTTTTTGCATCTTTAACACCTAATATGCTATCTAGTGTTCATAAAACAGTGTTCTTTGATGTTTTTGCTTGCATTTTGAGGCATTTTGAAATTTTGACATTTTTTCGCATTTTTTTTCGACATACCGCCGTATGTCGTTTTTTTTTTTTTTTTCTGACATGCTAAAATATGACCTTTTTTTGCATCTTTAACACCTAATATGCTATCTAGTGTTCATAAAACAGTGTTCTTTGATGTTTTCTTGCATTTTGAGGAATTTTGAAATTTTGAAATTTTGACATTTTTTCGCATTTTTTCGACATACCGCCATATGTCGTTTTTTTTTTTTTTTTTTTTCTGACATGCTAAAATATGACCTTTTTTGCATCTTTAACACCTAATATGCTATCTAGTGTTCATAAAACAGTGTTCTTTGATGTTTTCTTGCATTTTGAGGAATTTTGAAATTTTGAAATTTTTCATTTTTTTTTATTTTTTTCGACATACCGCCATATGTCGTTTTTTTTTTTCATTTTTTTCTGACATGCTAAAATATGACCTTTTTTGCATCTTTAACACCTAATATGCTATCTAGTGTTCATAAAACAGTGTTCTTTGATGTTTTCTTGCATTTTGAGGAATATTGAGGCATTTTGAAATTTTGACATTTTTTTAGCATTTTTTTTTACATACCGCCGTATGTCGTTTTTTTTTTTTTTTTCTGACATGCTAAAATATGACCTTTTTTGCATCTTTAACACCTAATATGCTATCTAGTGTTCATAAAACAGTGTTCTTTGATGTTTTTCTTGCATTTTGAGGAATTTGAGGCATTTTGAAATTTTGACATTTTTTGCATTTTTTTTCGACATACCGCCGTATGTCGTTTTTTTTTCATTTTTTTCTGACATGCTAAAATATGACCTTTTTTTGCATCTTTAACACCTAATATGCTATCTAGTGTTCATAAAACAGTGTTCTTTTGATGTTTTCTTGCATTTGAGCATTTTGAGGCATTTTGAAATTTTGACATTTTTTTTTGAAATTTTTTTTTTCGACATACCGCCGTATGTCGTTTTTTTTTTTTTCATTTTTCTGACATGCTAAAATATGACTTTTTTTTGCATCTTTAACACCTTATATGTTATCTAGTGTTCATAAAACAGTGTTCTTTGATGTTTTCTTGCATTTTGAGCAATATTGAGGCATTTTGAAATTTTGAAATTTTTCGCATTTTTTTCGACATACCGCCGTATGTCGTTTTTTTTTTTTTTTTTCTGACATGCTAAAATATGACCTTTTTTGCATCTTTAACACCTAATATGCTATCTAGTGTTCATAAAACAGTGTTCTTTGATGTTTTCTTGCATTTTGAGGCATTTTGAAATTTTGACATTTTTCGCATTTTTTCGACATACCGCCGTATGTTGTTTTTTTCATTTTTTCTGACATGCTAAAATATGACCTTTTTTGCATCTTTAACACCTAATATGCTATCTAGTGTTCATAAAACAGTGTTCTTTGATGTTTTCTTGCATTTTGAGGAATATTGAGGCATTTTGAAATTTTGACATTTTTCGCATTTTTTCGACATACCGCCGTATGTCGTTTTTTTCATTTTTTCTGACATGCTAAAATATGACCTTTTTTGCATCTTTAACACCTAATATGCTATCTAGTGTTCATAAAACAGTGTTCTTTGATGTTTTCTTGCATTTTGAGGCATTTTGAAATTTTGACATTTTTCGCATTTTTCGACATTTTTTCATTTTTTCTGACATGCTAAAATATGACCTTTTTTTTGCATCTTTAACACCTAATATGCTATCTAGTGTTCATAAAACAGTGTTCTTTGATGTTTTCTTGCATTTTGAGGCATTTTGAAATCTTGACATTTTTCGCATTTTTTCGACATACCGCCGTATGTCGTTTTTTTTTATTTTTTTCTGACATGCTAAAATATGACCTTTTTTGCATCTTTAACACCTAATATGCTATCTAGTGTTCATAAAACAGTGTTCTTTGATGTTTTCTTGCATTTTGAGGAATATTGAAATTTTGAAATTTTGACATTTTTCGCATTTTTTTTCGCATACCGCCGTATGTCGTTTTTTTTCATTTTTTCTGACATGCTAAAATATGACCTTTTTTGCATCTTTAACACCTAATATGCTATCTAGTGTTCATAAAACAGTGTTCTTTGATGTTTTCTTGCATTTTGAGGAATATTGAGGCATTTTGAAATTTTGACATTTTTCGCATTTTTTCGACATACCGCCGTATGTCGTTTTTTTCATTTTTTCTGACATGCTAAAATATGACCTTTTTTTGCATCTTTAACACCTTATATGTTATCTAGTGTTCATAAAACAGTGTTCTTTGATGTTTTCTTGCATTTTGAGGAATATTGAGGCATTTTGAAATTTTGACATTTTTTGCATTTTTTCGACATACCGCCGTATGTCTTTTTTTTCATTTTTTCTGACATGCTAAAATATGACCTTTTTCGCATCTTCGACACCTAGTATGCTATGTAGTGTTCATAAAACAGTGTTCTTTGATGTTTTTTTGCATTTTGAGGAATATTGAGGCAATTTGAAATTTTGACATTTTTTGCATTTTTTCGACATACCGCCGTATGTCGTTTTTTTCATTTTTTCTGACATGCTAAAATATGACCTTTTTTTGCATCTTTAACACCTAATATGCTATCTAGTGTTCATAAAACAGTGTTCTTTGATGTTTTCTTGCATTTTGAGGCATTTTGAAATTTTGAATTTTTTTTGACATTTTTTCGACATACCGCCATATGTCGTTTTTTTCATTTTTTCTGACATGCTAAAATATGACCTTTTTTGCATCTTTAACACCTAATATGCTATCTAGTGTTCATAAAACAGTGTTCTTTGATGTTTTCTTGCATTTTGAGGAATATTGAGGCATTTTGAAATTTTGACATTTTTTGCATTTTTTCGACATACCGCCGTATGTCGTTTTTTTTTTTTCATTTTTCTGACATGCTAAAATATGACCTTTTTTGCATCTTTAACACCTAATATGCTATCTAGTGTTCATAAAACAGTGTTCTTTGATGTTTTCTTGCATTTTGAGGCATTTTGAAATCTTGACATTTTTCGCATTTTTTCGACATACCGCCGTATGTCGTTTTTTTCATTTTTTCTGACATGCTAAAATATGACCTTTTTTGCATCTTTAACACCTAATATGCTATCTAGTGTTCATAAAACAGTGTTCTTTGATGTTTTCTTGCATTTTGAGGAATATTGAGGCATTTTGAAATTTTGACATTTTCGCATTTTTTCGACATACCGCCGTGTATGTCGTTTTTTTTTTTTTTTTCTGACATGCTAAAATATGACCTTTTTTTTGCATCTTTAACACCTAATATGCTATCTAGTGTTCATAAAACAGTGTTCTTTGATGTTTTCTTGCATTTTGAGGCATTTTGAAATTTTGACATTTTTCGCATTTTTTCGACATACCGCCGTATGTCGTTTTTTTCATTTTTTCTGACATGCTAAAATATGACCTTTTTTGCATCTTTAACACCTAATATGCTATCTAGTGTTCATAAAACAGTGTTCTTTGATGTTTTCTTGCATTTTGAGGAATATTGAGGCATTTTGAAATTTTGACATTTTTCGCATTTTTTCGACATACCGCCGTATGTCGTTTTTTTCATTTTTTCTGACATGCTAAAATATGACCTTTTTTGCATCTTTAACACCTAATATGCTATCTAGTGTTCATAAAACAGTGTTCTTTGATGTTTTCTTGCATTTTGAGGCATTTTGAAATCTTGACATTTTTCGCATTTTTTCGACATACCGCCATATGTCGTTTTTTTCATTTTTTCTGACATGCTAAAATATGACCTTTTTTTGCATCTTTAACACCTAATATGCTATCTAGTGTTCATAAAACAGTGTTCTTTGATGTTTTCTGTATTTTGAGGCATTTTGAAATTTTGACATTTTTTGCATTTTTCGACATACCGCCGTATGTCGTTTTTTTCATTTTTTCTGACATGCTAAAATATGACCTTTTTTGCATCTTTAACACCTAATATGCTATCTAGTGTTCATAAAACAGTGTTCTTTGATGTTTTCTTGCATTTTGAGGAATATTGAGGCATTTTGAAATTTTGACATTTTCGCATTTTTTCGTTGTTTTTTACATTTTTTCTGACATGCTAAAATATGACCTTTTTTGCATCTTTAACACCTAATATGCTATCTAGTGTTCGTAAAACAGTGTTCTTTGATGTTTTCTTACATTTTGAGGCATTTTGAAATTTTGAAATTTTGACATTTTTCGCATTTTTTCGACATACCGCCGTATGTCGTTTTTTTCATTTTTTCTGACATGCCAAAATATGACCATTTTTGCATCTTTAACACCTAATATGCTATCTAGTGTTCATAAAACAGTGTTCTTTGATGTTTTCTTGCATTTTGAGGAATTTGAGGCATTTTGAAATTTTGACATTTTTCGTGCATTTTTTCGACATACCGCCGTATGTCGTTTTTTTCATTTTTTCTGACATGCTAAAATATGACCTTTTTTGCATCTTTAACACCTAATATGCTATCTAGTGTTCGTAAAACAGTGTTCTTTGATGTTTTCTTGCATTTTGAGGCATTTTGAAATTTTGACATTTTTCGCATTTTTTCGACATACCGCCGTATGTCGTTTTTTTCATTTTTTCTGACATGCTAAAATATGACATTTTTTGCATCTTTAACAACTAATATGCTATCTAGTGTTCATAAAACAGTGTTCTTTGATGTTTTCTTGCATTTTGAGGTATTTTGAAATCTTGACATTTTTTGACATTTTTTTTTTTTCGACATACCGCCGTATGTCGTTTTTTTTTCATTTTTTCTGACATGCTAAAATATGACCTTTTTCGCATCTTTAACACCTTATATGTTATCTAGTGTTCATAAAACAGTGTTCTTTGATGTTTTCTTGCATTTTGAAGAATAGTGAGGCATTTTGAAATTTTGACATTTTTCGCATTTTTTTTCGACATACCGCCATGTCGCTTTTTTAAAATTTTTCTGACATGTGTGTCATTTTTTTTTTCATTTTTCTGACATGCTAAAATATGACCTTTTTTTTGATGCATCTTTAACACCTAATATGCTATCTAGTGTTCATAAAACAGTGTTCTTTGATGTTTTCTTGCATTTTGAGGAATATTGAGGCATTTTGAAATCTTTTGACATTTTTTTCTTTGATGTTTTCTTGCATTTTGAGGAATATTACCGCCGTTTGTTTTTTCATTTTTTTTTTTTTCATCATTTTTTCTGACATGCTAAAATATGACCATTTTTTGCATCTTTAACACCTAATATGCTATCTAGTGTTCATAAAACAGTGATGTCTTTCTTGCATTTTTTTGCATTTTGAGGCATTTTGAAATTTTGACATTTTTTCGCATTTTTTCGACACACACGCCAGATGTCGTTTTTTTTTTCATTTTTTCTGACATGCTAAAATATGACCTTTTTTGCATTTTCAACACCTAATATGCCATCTAGTGTTCATAAAACAGTGTTCTTTTTTCAACATACCATCCCTGTTAGAGACTTGAGCTCAGCTCTCCACTTCATATATGTAAAGGTTCGCCACTATGGGAGACACAGGGGAGCCCATTGCATAACCATGCTTCTGTTTGTAAAAAGCGTTGTTGAATTGGAAGTAAGTGCTGATGAGGCAGAGGTCCAGAGGGGCACAGATGTAGTCCGTGCTCAGGTCAGTCCTCTCTGGTAGAGTGCGGTCATGTAGTAGTCTCTTTACTGTTGAGATTTCTTCTGTGGTGGGGATGCACATGAAAAGTGAAGTGACGTCAAGCTTTAAGTCCTTTGTTTTCTTTGAGAAGTCCTGTGAATTGGCAATGTGGTGTGGCGTTTTTCCAACCAAAGGTACGAGGATGGCATACTATACCATGTTGAAAAATGACAAATAATGTAAAAAAATTTATGTGCTAAAATTCTCCAAAACATCAGGAAACAGTGTTTCATAAACCCTCCATCGTATAAAAGCTCTTTAACATTTGCTAAAAATGCAAAAAAGGGTTAGGGTTCAGGCTAGGGTTAGGGTTAGGTTATGTCAAAAAAGTCAAAAAATAAAATGTGCCAAAAATGCTCCATAACATCAGGGAACTGTATTTCCTTAACCCTGCACATCATAAAATGTGTTAAAAATGCAAAGCAGGTCATGACTTAGCTTGTATCAAAAATGCCGAAAAAACGCTATACTATACTATGTAAAAAAATAAAAAATGCTTAAACCACTCCAAAACATCAAAGAACAGTGTTTCACAAACACTTCATAGCATAAAAGGTGTTCAAAATGAAGAAAAGGAATAAAAAATGGTCATACTATAATGTTTTCAAAATTTGAAGAATGTCAAAAAATGTAAACATCAAATAATAGTGTTTTATAAACCCCCCCAAAATGCGAAAAAAACCCCATCATAGTATAGGTTGTCATAAAAATGGAAAAAATGCCTTATCACAACGTGTTGCAAAAACACAAAAAAATGTTTAAAAAAAATTATTTCATTAAACACCAAGGAACATCAAATAATAGTGTTTTACGAACCCTCCATGGGATTAAATGTGTTAAAATGCAAAATGAGAAAAATTTCCAAAAATTCTATTTCATAAGAACACCAAAAAACTACAAAAAATGTTTTTTATGAACACTCCATAGGATACTATGTGTTAAAATGATGAAAATTCATCTATCCTTGGGACAGCTTTAGAGCACTATGAATATTTACTTTCAAGTTTGTACTTACTCATACATACACAACAGAAAACAAACACACCATAACTGAACAAGTTTATTTGTTTCAGCACTGAAGATGCTCACAGTTATGTTATATGGGGATTACATCAGTCAAGTTTTGTTCCTGCTCTGTCAAAAGGCCGCTCTGGGCCCCTGAATCATTGGATGTCCTCAGTGCTGCTAGCTTACCATCGTAGAAAACAGAAAAGAGGGTGAACAATAGGGTATTGCTTTGTGTTTGTAATACAGATGTCCCTTCCCTGTGCCTCTTCTACCTGGAGGTAGAGAGAGCCCAGACCTCCAAGCCTTCCAGAGGGAGTGACAGAATAAAAGGAAGCATTGTTCAAAAACTTTGTGCACAAGATAAGAGGAGGAGGACAAAGAGAAAGCTTGGCGGGAGCAAGGGGACAGATAAAAAAATGAGAGAAAAGGCCAGAAATAAAAGCATAGAAGGTGAAAAGTAAGGGACAATAGGAATTCAAATGTTAAAAGGTAGTTTTGTGGAGAGAGAATTGATGAAGGCTGAGAGAAGGAGTGAGTTTGGCATGGAACATTAACACTAAAGCCATGCAAAGAAAAGCTTGTGTTTGACATGCACACAGCAATACAAGCTAAAAGCATAGAGCAGGAATCCCCAGCATGGTTGAGAGGACAATCAACCCCCCAAGGTCTGTCTGTCTATTTACAAAGAGAAGAAGTAGACTTGGATCTGTTGTGTCCTTCTCCTCAGGCCTGGCCTACACGTACAATAATATGAAACTGACAAATATCGATAGAAGAGCATATTCCCTCTCCAAAAAGAGGCTAAGTCTACATTCTTAAATTACTGGTAAATCGTTTTTTTCATGAGTTCCGACAAGATCTGTTTCCCTCTTCAGACAGGTCAGGGAAGAGAGAACTTATGAATTGTGAATGTTCACATAATTCTGTTTAAGCCAGACCAAAAACAAAAGGAAAGAAAGTTTGCTTTTTCTTTAAATGTTGCCCCATTTACAAACACACAAGAGGGTAATAAATAACATTCAACTGAACTAACAGCTTTCTTCATATAAATAGCCAAGTAATAATAAATTAGGAAATCAAACAGTGTGATGAACAAACATTAATAAATTAGGACAAAAATACAAAAATATCCACAATAGCATTGTCATGTCATCATTTTTTGTTCCTCTACTCCTACTGCTGGTAAGTGAGACTAAGAGAGAGGTATAAATGGAAAACCAAAGACAAAGTGCTGCAGATAACGGGGAATAGGAATGTTTGAATCATTATTAGGTCAATTAAACAAAGACAGAAGTGATCATTTAACAAAAATACACATAAGACTTTAAAACAACAGTATGTGGCAGGCACAGGATTACAAACCTGTCCCCTGCAGTATCTAAACATAGTGTCACAACTAGACATTTCTTTTTTTTACATAAGAAATGATATCAGTCTGTACAACAGAATAAATCATTCATTTCAAATACCCACATACCCACCCTCGTCCCTCCCCCCAACCCTATACTATCAGCCCCCCACCCCCTTCTGCTCACACCCCACTCCTCTCTGAAATCACAATTCC
The DNA here is from genome assembly GCA_016785225.1 of Psettodes erumei. NCBI lineage: Eukaryota > Metazoa > Chordata > Actinopteri > Pleuronectiformes > Psettodidae > Psettodes > Psettodes erumei. The sequence continues at coordinate 6,559,393 of JAFBJZ010000772.1, read as the reverse complement.
AGTCCATTTGCAGCAATAGCATTAATTCTACTAAAGTCAGTTAGTATTTTAAACCCAGTTCTTCACAAAGAAAGTACATTAAAAAGCAAAGGAATACAATCCAGCAAGCATCCACGTCGGCTGTTTGGGATTTCCACAAAGCTCCTCCCCCGTGCTTTCTATCAGTCACTTTTTCTGCATGTCCTCTTATTGTTGCTGTTGTTGTTGGTTTTGTCCACGTTCATGTTAATACATCCCAGAGTTTTGTGTGCATACTCAACCTGTGCATGTATGCAGGTATATGTGTTTTTTTTTTCTTTTTGGATTGTAGTTTAGTGTTTTCTTTTGGTCTGTTTCTTTTTTGTAAAATGCTTGTTTTCCAATTATTTAATGCTCCTTGACCGCATAAAAAGAGGAAAGTGGCTGGTTGGTGAGTGGGGCTGTGCATTCTTGTTTCATCAGGATATGTGTGAATGAGTTGTGTATTTGTGTGTTTTTCTAAAATGGGGTACACTAAAGGTATTTTCAACTACTTCTACTGATGGCTGCTAGAGGTGTAGAAGGGTTGCAGTGGGAGATGAAGGCAGAAGTCTGCATGAAGGGTCTGTTTCCATGGTAACCCCCCGTTTCTGAGCACACCTCAGAAAGCAATCCTCCGTCAACAAATGTCCGTCTCTCTCTGCACGCTCGGGGGGGTGGAAGGGTAGTCGAAGGAGGGCGAACGGAGCAGGGAGCAGGAGGAGGGACCTAATAGGTTTTCTGGATAATTCCTGGTATCAGAAACAAGTCAGGTCATCACACAGGTTATAGCAGCAAGGGAGCAAAAAAACAAACAAAACTGAGTACGGGCCACAGGTGATTAGACTGTTGGGGTAGAGGGGTGGATGATAATGGTGAACACTGAGGGGTAATGAGAAGGGGAATGGAAGAACCATATGTTTGTAATGTAGGTGCAGTATGCTTTTTGTAAAATATCACTTTGAGTTTCTCAATATATTTCTATCTATATAAAGTCATTTTATACAAAAAAAATGTCCATATATGATTATATACATCTAGCTATGTACAGATAGAATATTTTCTCTGTGCCGCTGGCTTATAGTGATACGGGGATGGGCTTTAGCACTGGCTCGTTTACACCGTGTCTCAGCTTAAGACTCCTCCTGTGTCCCCACAGACGCCACCGACAACTTGGCTCTGTCACGGCCCGCAGCGGGGCATTTGGTGTCATTATGCTCGGGCTCATGCCTCCGGGCATTCATGGGCGAGGGGCAGTGCTTGGAGGGCGTGCCAGAGGGGTAGGGCACCTGTCCGTTCTTCTCGTCTGAAAAAAGTTGTTTAATTACGTCAAAGAAGTTACTCAATGGGCTGCCTAGGTACACAGACGGGAAGAAAAGAGGACAAAACAAAAGGGAGAGAAGAGAGAAGAAAGAGAACAAAGAAACTAATGAACAGTTCACAGGATAGAGACACGGCTACAGGTAAGACCGAGCAAGCAGAGGCGAGGAGGAGGACCAACAGACACAGCGAGGATGAGAACTGCTGGAGCAGCCATGACGGGACTATGTAATGTTTTAGCTCCCATAAAACATGCATTTATTATAGCACAACCAATGAAAACACACACATAGCCATTCCATCCAAAACTAAAAACTATAGCGAATAGAAAAGCTGAAGTTAAAAAAGATTTCTGGAGATTGACACTACAATAAATGTCTTTAACGTATAAACGGTGTGCTGCAGAAAGAGCAAACATGACGTGTCATTTAGTGTGCCCAAGCAAGCCTGGCCAGCAGACGGAAGGACGGATGATGGAGGCGGAACAGTGAGAAAGCTTGGAGCTTCAAGACAGGTGCCCTTGAGGGATAAAATCATCAGCGTGATGGAGTTATTGCAGATGTCATTATAGCACTGAAAGGCAACTTGAACCCCTGCAAATCAGATGATGGAGGCTGTCTGTCTCATGGCTACGACAACTGAATTTTAAATCCAACAGAAATGTTTGGACTTCAGTCTGCCTTGAGACAACCTTTGATCATCATGTTTCTACACTTCAGCTAACTATAAAAACCTAGCTAAAGACAGCTCACACACACACACACACACACACCGGGGAAGCTGCATCATGATTGTACTCTTTGAAGTAAGAAGATGTCCAACTTGTGAGATTCAGTAAAAGAGAGTCAAAACTCTAAGAAGTTGTATTTAAGTCGTAAATACTGTTTCAACTTCATGCCATACGCTGAATAAAATGGCTGCTATAAGAAAGAGAGAGAGTGTGTGTGTGAGACAGCACGTATGTAGCTGAACACACTCACTTATCCTGCAGGGCCTTAATGGTCCCACTGCATGTGGGTGGAGTGGTAAGGACACCAAACATGAGAAATGGAGCAAATAAAGATCTTTTTGTCAATGGTGCCCACACAGCACGTCTGCAGGAACTATCAGTCACAAAGAGCAGTGTTTCGGAAAGCTTGGAAGAGGAGCCATTGGCACAAAAGTGTCCTGTGGGCCGACAAATGAACAGTGACAACATCAGTAAAAAGAGGCAGGGGTGCTGCGCAGATGACAAAACACACACACACACACACACACACACAGTTGACTGGCCTTTGGATCAGCATTTAATAAAAGGCTTTTGGAAACTGGAATTTCTTTTGTGGCTGGTCTGTGTTAAAAAGCCTGGCAATTTGTATGTACTGCCAGTGTGAAGCTGCAGAAGCCAGGAGATTAGGGAGAACTTCATCTAAGCGTGAATGAGAGAATGTGTCTCTGTTGTAGTGTTTGTTTATGTTTATGTGTGTGTGCCTGCGTGCGTGCATGTGTGAATGTGCCACAGTTTTTGACTGTTCCATCAGCTGGGAAATGACTGCAGCCAACTTCCCCACCTAATATTCCTTCTTCCTTGTCTCATGTGTGAAGAATTCCACATTCTAATCTCCACTTCACTTCAGTCTAATCTGCAGTTTGTCATAACTGGCAGAACACTTGTCAAACTAAATGATTTTAGCAGTACAAGAAAACAAAGAGACTGCATCCTCTAAATGATTGCAGTCCTAGTGTGTCTCCTGCAAACATTCCTGCAAACTCCATCAATTGTTCCACCTTTCTGTTGTCTCCCTAAGGTGGCCTCCCAGGTATGCTGCAGTTAGTGGTGATTGTTAATGGGACCATTATGACCAAGACTTGATTAAACCTTTTGTTTGAAACACATTACTATGCAATGTCGTTTCCATTCTTAATTATGGACACTGACTTTTTCAAAGGCCCTGAGGACAGGAAGCATTAATGTTACTTACTAACCTGTTACCTGTGATAGGAAGTCAAGAGAAAGAACAGGGGATGGAGTAGATAGACTTTAACGAAAGCTTTCAAGCACATTTTGAGCTGTTTGCAGATTCTTATTACATTGTTTGATACTCTGACAGTGTAAAGTTCATTTAGATTCACAAAATAATCAATTCATTATTTCTATTTTATAATATTCTCAGTATCCTCTACTGCTTCAGGTGGTTCCTATATAATATGTAGTACTAGTAATTTTACTCTTACAGTGTCATCTCTGCTGCACGGACAACACACAATGGTCTTTAAAATGTAATCCAACATAATTTATTGTAATTTTACCCTTCCCATACCCCAGCCTGTTAATTATCTTGACATTATAAAAGATTAGAAGTAATTGGTTATACGTACAGAGGCACAGCAATGCCTCAGCAGAGTGTTGAATATTGTAACATATGATAACAAGTATCATTACAGCTGTCATTAATGCCAAGAATGCCAATGAGAGTGATGCTGCATAGAAGCTGTCGAGCGAAGATGCAGCAAACAGCACAACAGCAGAGCCCTGTGATGGCCGAGTATCCGTTTGATAACCTGTTTCAGATGTGGAATTACAAAATGAGTATGAAAGTGGAAAGAAAGACAAAAACATACAGGCACCGAGGGTACAATTAACATACAAGCTGAAATGGATAACCAAACAAACAGCATATGTCCTCCTGATAAAAATGGTGCATTTCAGGCTGACGGTGTTTTCCCCCATCTGACCAGCAGGTGAAGCTGTTGTCAAGAGGATGGCGACATTGACTCACACAAACGGCAGTGATTCACAAGGAGGCAAACAGCTAAGAGCGGACAGGGAGGAGTAGAATCCCTATTTCTCTCTTCATCATCAGACTATGAGTTGAGCAAAAACTGGACATGTGGAGGAAGGACGGGTTTATACATGTTCAGGGACTCAGTGTCAGTCCCACGATCAATGAAAAGACAAAAGCAGGAAGTAAGGAGGTTCACAGGTGAGCAGTTAGTTGGCGACTGAGTTTACCCGACAAAGGGTTTACATCTCCACGGTGCATTTGGAGGAGCCAAAGAAGGCCAGTGGAAGGGGGCGGGGGCATGGAGAGGGGGTCTTATTGTACAGGCATATATATATAGAGAGAGAGAGGTTGTCAGGTGTGGTGTTGCTGTGCGGCACAGTGCATTGTGGGAGCGCGTTGAGGTGCAGTGGTGTTGCCATGGTGACTAGCTCTGACAATCAGTCTTGGAAGTGGGAGTAAGAGAACGGGAATCAGCCTACCCTTCCCCTACTCTAATCTTCACTACCAGGGCAACGAGACAACATTTGACCCCCCCCCCCCAGGCGGTGCCTGGGAGCAGCTCCCACCCTTTGATGGTAGTGAGGTGCCGGCATGCAGAGGGAGCTGCAGAGTGGCTCAGGGATTTCAAGCAAGGGGGAAGAGGAGGGCAGGATTTAGCTCAGCTTCAGCAGTGAGAGTGGTTCGTCAGGAGGTGGGATGGGTTGGATGAGGCGGTGGGGGGTAAGGGTGAAAAGGTTATGAATTTTTTTTTTGTAAAAGAAGATCTTACTCACCAGACAGCTGTTGGACCCCCGGCTGGTCATGTGTGCTTAACAACTGGCTCTGAATCGTCTCCACTACTCGCTTAAAGCGCCGGCTGGGTCCTAAACACAGAACACATAAACACACACAGACAAAACATTGACCCAATCAGTTTGCATTGCGGTGGCGGCACAAAGATAGTCGGCAGGCTGTGTAGAAAATATGTAGATGGAATAATAAAGCAAAAAAATAAAGGTGTGGAGAGGGGGAGCATATACAAATGAGTACTTGGTGTGAAAGCTGAAGAAAGCCTGAGATGATAAATGGAGCCCAGAGAGAGCGGTGCCACTGTGAGCTCCTGCTGTCTACCTGTTGTGTACAGTATATGGCTAGTGACATGGAAGAACCAGCAGGCCCCACTTGAGCTTATGCTCATGAGAGTGTGAGAGAGCAGGAACAGAGCATGCACGTGGTTCTGCGGGACAAAGTATGTACGTGTGATCGTGCAGTATTTAATCTTGCATAGCCAGACCTCATCTTGTCACGCTCAGTGAGGTTCGAGGAAAATTGTATCAAGCGTTCAGGATTGCGAAAACTTTGAAAGTCCTTAGGCAGCCATTCTTTTTGGCAGCCAGTTTGACAACACCCACTTCTGGATAACAGCACTTGTTTATTTGGTTTATTTGTTGGCTGCATACAAACAAGTTTGCCATGGTGTGATTTTGTTAGATTCAAGTGTGACAGCATCCCACTTGACGTGTAAGGGCCGCCTTCTCGGTACTTTTCTGAGAAACCAGCGATTAAAAAAACCCAACAAACTTCTGTGAGTCCAATCAGATGGAACAGTGACTATTCAACTTTATATAATACTATAGATAAAACTGTCCTCTGTGACTGTTGTCTCCCAGCAGAGAAATCCTGGTGCCTTGACTATTTTTTTTTAGATCCATTGCCTTTCATAACTGTCTGTGTTTATAACCCCCCTGATAGACTGGTCACCTGTTTAATGAGCATTTTTCCCAGCTACATGGAGGATACACGTGCACATTAAAGTGAGTGGATGGATAATCTCTTGATGTGCACATAAGTGTCCTGACCTGAGAGTAGGGTGAAGGTGACAGAGTAGATGCCATTCTCCTTAGTGGCAGCTGTGCTTTCCGTATAGGTGATGTCCACCTGAAACTTGACCGGCTTCTGGAAGACTGTAGGGCCGGCTGTGGACTTGTATTCTGCCCGAAAACTTGTCTGGGAGATCACACTGTGACTCAGGCTGGGGATCTGTGGGAGAAAAAAAGGAAAAAGAGCAATGCAAATAATGGGATTAAACATAGGCAGCATTGATGTTTAATTTTTCAACTTGCAAATGACAAGGTGAATAAAGCCTCATTAAAATACCCTCCACATATTATGAGCCACAGTTGAAACTCTAAGGAGATTAGCACCTCATGGAGTAGCCATGCATGCCAGGGAGACTTAAGCTAATGTAATCGCGAGTCATCCAACAACATTGCGACCTAAAATGAATTTGTATGCCCAATGAACAGGTTCTGAAAATTGTCACATTTCGCCATAGTGCTGGAGAGGGTTTGACATTCCATTAATGTGAGTGTGCTGAGAGGTATAATTCCACTGATTCAGGTGTCAATCTGCTGTCTAGAATAGCAGCTAGCATAACCCAGAGGAGAAAATAGCTACCTCCAGGGATTGGGAAACCGATTTGACATTGACCTGCACTGGCAGAGTTTGCATTTACTTAGACTTTGTTAAATCTAACTGGGGTGAGGGTAGGTTCTGTTCAATTATGTACACTGAATATCAACTACCGTTGCCGAATGTTTGCTCATAAAGATGCTGCCACGCTCACTGACGAGCCCTTACGCCGCCTGGATTCCTGCGTGTACTTGTACATCCACAGTATTATAAACATTCCATGCACACAGATACAATCTGCACTATATCGCAATGTCTAACCCTACACATCTAAATATGCACATAAACACACACATGCTCAATACATGGCACTGAGGGCAAAGCATCTATATGCTAATGATCAATGCTCTCTGTTGATTTTCTATTGACCTCAAATGAGTCTGCAGTCAGAGAGAAAATAGAAGCGCTGAACACAAGCAGTTTACTGAATTGCTACATAAATCAGAGGTGCGTTAGCAAGCACTCAGCGAGAGCCCGCTTCATCGCATAGCCAATCACCGCTGCTGTTAGAAAAGGCAACATCCAGCATTAGACAGAAGATACACAGGTAATACTGCTGCACACACGCTTAAGCAAATACACAGAAAAAAGTATGGGGCACAAAGGACAGGGGGCAGGGGGTAGAGGCAGAGAAGAGGAAAATAATTAAGCAAGAAAGAGGCGTGTGTACCGAGAGAAAGGCTTGAACAATGTCTGCCTTGATTGAGCTGAGAGGCTTGTCTTTGATGACGATGAAGATCTGTTCCTCTTTTTCCAGGTTGATGAAGTTACCAAACCAGGATTTTTTGGCAAGCCTGTGAGGAGGAAACACAGGAGAAAAGGAAAGAGGGAACACAGATGGTCAGTTGTATCCTTGCATGGTTGTTAATTCTCTTCCAACCTTTTTTGTTTCTTTGCTCCACCCCCATCCCCTGCACCCCCCCCCATCTATCCACCTGTCCCTCCAGAAAATGGAGAGCAGCAGAGGGGGTTTCTCTATGCAGCTCTGGGGAAATGGGAAGGAGCAAACGCAGGATACCCTGAGGGAAATGAGCTAAAACTGTGCAGGGAAGGAAAGTTTTCTCCGTTTCACCTTCTGTGCAGCCTTGTGTCACTGTGTGTGTGTGTTGTGCTTGTGTATGTGTGAGTGAGAGAGAGTGTGTTAATTGAGCCTCTCTGTGAACAGAACTGCAGGTCCAGAAGGGACAGAGGTAGATGAATTCACTACTGACCTCAGACCAGACCTGACCAGACCTGTATCCACTAATAAGCCATATGGATGCCTGTTTTCTGGCATATTAATATTTAATAATATTTTTGAACATTATGATGGATTTGCAAGCTTCAATCTTCAGCAAAAAGAGAGATACTACATAGAAGTTTAATAAAATAAATACTTATTTAAATATTAACAGAGACAGACATCATGTTATAACAGGGACATTGTTCTGCAGTAAGAGTCTGGCAATGCGTGCAGGCCAACCCCTGCTAAGAGAAGATCTTTTCCAGCCAACGCTCAAATTCTTTCCAGGCAGGTGGAAATGACCATGCCAGACAGACAGCCAGCCAGCCAGCCAGCCAGCCAGCCAGTCAGCCAATCACACAGGCATATCTAAGCCAACCCAGAGTTATCAGGCCCCTGGGAGCTCAGCTACCTTCCTCCCGTCATTACCAATCCACTACCTCCTGCTACAGTGCTGCTTCTCCAGCCCAGACCAGACTCAAGGTCATTATAGGGAACTCAGCAAGGCAAAAATCAAACATTCATTGGTGTAATACTCTACAACACATCACACTATCAAGAGTGAGCCTGTTTGAGCCAGTTAGCGAGCAGCTGACGGGTTATGCATAGTTATGATAGAAACGATGGATTCAAAAAAGCACAACTTCTACTTACTCTGGGGAAGACTCTGGTGTGAGGCTGGACATCTCCTCTTGTGTGGGAACTGTGTCGGCAATATCAGACATCAGACAAAGTTTAATGATTGGAAAAAAGTAAGCAAATTACACTGATGGGTACATTAAGATTTATAAAATTTCAAGATATTCAGGTTTGCCATTAAAATCTTGTATCTGCTTTAATGTCAGGACCTTGTAGTTTCCTGCGGTGGAAGCGGGGAGAGCCCAGGAAGCTGTTCTTGATAGAGTTGAGACGCGTCCTCCACGGCATGCCACCGATGGATGGGCTCGGGGGCGGCGTCGGGGTGGGGGTCCCGGCTGGGCTGTCCTTGGGAGTATGCACTGGGGTGCCCTTTGGGGTGGGGAGGGGGCTGCCTCGAGGGGAGGGGTGAGGGGTAACCTGTATGAGGGGGATAGATTTGGGTGGGTGGTCAGTGAAAGAAGAAGGCGCTGGTGCCACGGGGTGAAAGTGGTGCAGCCGGATGGGCGACAGGGGCGCCACGGGGCTGAAGGGCACAGAGAGCTGGGGGCTGGCAGCAAAGTGGGTGCGCCGCACATGAGGACTGTTTGGGATGGGAGCGCTAGGGAAGGGGGAAGATGGGGAAAAGGGGGAGGAGGGGGAAGTAGGAGTAGGGGGCACAGAGGCAGACGGTGGCTGTGATGGGAGCTGGCAGGGAGTAGAGGGCTCGGATTTGGCTGCAGATGTTGGATCTGGGGAGGTTTCGGGGAGTGGATTGGATCTTGTGGCTTGGAGGGGCTTTGGGACAACTTTGGGCTTGGCAGGGAGCGTCTGCGTCTTGTTGAGTGTTGCCGGCAGGGGCTCACTGTTTGGTGCGAGTGAGTTGGGGGTGGAAATACGCGGGCCTGTGCGACTGGGGACGGGCTCTGGGGATGTGCAGGGGCTGGTGTTAGGGGACTGCAACAAGTCTGGGGACTGAGGCGGTACACCAAACTTTCTGACAGGCTGGAATCGGAGGACACAGTATGAGGGCACATAGCACAATACAGTCAGGAGCCAAAACAGGTGGAAGGAGGAAAGGAAAACAAAGGAAAGCACATGGGGACACATTCAAGCACACAAACACACAGAAGAAAGAAAGAAAAGAGAGCATGGCAGAACAAACAGCAACACAGGCAGAAGCAGAGGCAGCCAAAGAATACAGAGGCAGGTGAGAAGTGTGCAAACACAGGGAAGATGGAGGGACAAAAAAGAAAGACAGAAAAGAAAACAAAGCAAGTAGACAATTAAGTGACTTGTGATAAAGAGAAACAAAAATGAAATGAAAACAACAAAGACAGCAAGCAATGCACACAATTTGAAAATGCAAAGTTCAAACAAAAAGGTGATTGAAACTGGACCTCACTTGAATAAAACATACAGGGCTCTGCTAACAGGCAAAGGCAAACAGACACAGCTGTGAGAGACACAAGGCCAGCTGTGAGGACAAATTTGGGCTGTCTCAATAACAGGGGGAACACCATTAAGGTATCTCTGCTGTGAAATTTCCACTTTCCAGATGGGCTTATTGATCTGTTTGATTTTTAATGGTGAAATCGCAGCCACAATGGCGCACTGATAAACTATTTCCCTTGGACACCTCCCCGTTTTCCAGAATCAAATCAGAGAAAATAACCCCACGCAGAGCCTCTCGCTGAGAGCACAATCCAGGCTTTGGGTAGGTCTGAGAAATCAATTTCCCTTTCAGATCAGCCTGAAAGAACCTGTGTGGCGTGAGGAGCTCGTCTTAGGATCCTGGCTAATCTCGAGCCTTCTCAGGTTAGCCGCCCGGAAAAACTTTACTGCAATCCCCCACCAGCTCCAAGGAGAGCAAGAAAAGTGGGATTTTTTGTAGCTTTCCCTGAGCTGGATTTCCACAGAGCTCAGGACAGAGAAAACAGAGAGAGAGATAATGAGCAAAGAGACGGCTGGAGAGAGAAGAGGCTTTGGGGGAGGGGAAAGTTTGCTGTGCTGTCACGTACATGGCGTGAGTTCATCAGTATGTTGTGCACAGAGTTAATAAAAAGATCCAAACTATATGGACACAGTGATGACTCACGTAAAACCTGATCTACCACCGGATATGAAGTGGATCCCTGCTTCCTCCAAACGCAAAGCAAGATCTGCACTGTGGATTAAGACCTCAGGAGTGGGTAAATATTCTATATCTGAGACTAATAACAAAGTGGAGCTGTAGACAACATTGCATTGGTGGAGAGATACAGTGATATTGCTTTCATAGTGTTTTGTTGAAGGGACTGATGCCCCTGCGATGTAGCTGTAGCGAGTGTCTTCATTTTCTCTTGCTGACATAAACAGCAATACGATGGGGCCAGCAGTAGTTGGGTGGCCATTACCTCTGAAGGTCAACAACTGGATTGCTGTGTGTGTGTGTGTGTGTGTGTGCATGCGTTTGAAAGTACACTGGAGGTTGTGACTTACCCGTGGGCTGCTGAGGGGGCTGGTGGAAAGGCCAGAGGAGGCTCCACTAATAGACCGCGACCTGTGGCACAGACACGCAAGAACACAAACAGGGGCAGAAGTAATTTGTGGGATCAACATGTGTGCCTGTTACATGTTTCGGTAAACACGGGTGGAGGTGAGCACTTGAAGGGGGGGGTGCACGTTGAGCACAGTTAGAAAGCACTGCAGCATATGGTGCCATCATACTAAGCACACAGGTCACTACCAAGCCCCATACAACACAGTAACAGCACTGACTTGACAAACACGTCACTGGCATCGACTCCCAGCAATTAGTCTACAACCCAATTAAGCTCAAAGTTCGGTTTTAAATATGTTGATTTGACTGCAGCTCAGGCATCTCTAGTTTGCTAATAAACCAAACATGTTGACTATTTAGGGCTTTTACACTGGATCAGTAGAAAATAACCTGAGGGGGGTAAATGAAGTGGGACATTTGGTTGAGTGCTATTTGTTATGTTTTTTTTGTTTTTTTTGCCCCCCCCCTGGAAGTAACCTCTATGAGCAGAGCCCTGCTCAGAAATGAACAATCACAGGACAATCTGTCTCCATCAAGCGCGCACACACAAACACACAAAAGCGGTGCCTGTCAACACTGGGAAACACCAGCTGCTCACTGTCACAACACTGCTCCTTTTTGTCATTCAATCTAATAATATCCCCCTCTTTCTCGCCCTCATTTCTCTCTCCATTTTAGCAGGGATGCATCTGTGAACATGTGCCCAAGCCTACAGATCTATTGTCTCTTTTTGGAAAGATGAAGAGATAAACATGACAAGTGGTGTGTTGGGTTTACTTGATTTTTTAAAGAGGAAGACCTCATGGACAAATGTGAGGGGACATCAGGAGGTTTAGAGCGACGGAGGAATGAGGGAGGGTTGGGAGAATGGCGGATGGGACTCCCATCCCATCATGGGAGGGATAAATGCATGGAGGAATTAAGACTGATGTTCATTCCTCCTGCTGGAGCAGTCCCACGGGACCACAGAGGCTTCCAAACATGGACACAAAAAACCTGCGTGCATGCTTACGGCCGGTAGCCATTAAATTGATGCTGTGCTGACAGAAAGAACCGATACCAGAGCAGGCGTCTTTCTCCTCTGAGGCACAGACGCATAAACAGAGCAGAAGACAGAGCAACAACAGCTACCACGAGAGAGCGGAAAATATAGAAACACCCACTCTCTGGCTATTTTTGTAAGTCTCCCACTGCCCCTTCTGTGAGTGTATTTACTGCACACACTCATGCACACATGAGTAGGCGATGCCGAGACCACGCTGGCTGAGAGGAGTTCTTGTTTCATAGAGCAGCTGACCAGACAGTTGCTATCATTTACATTTAAGTCCTTGGGTCCACTGAGACATGCCCACAGTTGCTCACTGCAGCGCCTCTCCACTCATAGCCAACTGCACTTCATCTAAACATTGCCAAAACGCAGCATCCTCAGGCCATTATGAGCATATTGTTAGTGGCACTTTGCATCTGTAAGTGTTGGACCAGCAGGTCTATAAGACTAATGTTTCAGATGGTTATGCAGTACACTAACGAGCTGCCAGAGGCTCACCCTTGCTTCAGAGAAACGATGAATTATTGCTGACATTGTATTTATAGCAAACAGCATAGGCAATCATTTACCATCTATCTCAGAAAAAAGATGCCACATTATGAAATCACTATGACACGATATGCTGGAGTCAACTTGGGCCTTTGTGTTTGTGTGTGTGCGCTTGCTTGCTTTAAAGGGAAAATTCACCCTTATGGCCATAAAGAGTGTTCTCTAGAATATCTAGCTATTCAGAAACTTTTGGTTTCTGAGATTTCTGCTGCTATCCCAAAAAACCTTTCGAGGTAAATGAAATTTCTTCTCTAGTGCTCACAGCATCTTAGAAATACTTACTATATAATCTTAACCCATAACCCTACTTATAACCTCAAATCCTTTTTTCAGAATCAGTGTCCTGGTTGCTCTTGTTTCCTACAAAACCCGTTATACACTGTGGATCATCCAGAGAAACAGGGACATTATTTCTGCAAAGACACATTGCTGCTGAATTTTTCAACAGTGTGAGCACCAGTGGTGGGGGTACATTTACTTAAGTGCTGCACTAAAGTACCATTTTAAGTATTTCAATTTTATGTCACCTTAAACTTCTGTTCCATGACGTTTCTGAACACTTTTTCATCCACTGCATTTATGTGACAGCTGGAGTTGCTAATTATCTTTTAGATTAAGGTTCTACACCATGCAAACCTGTAAAGCAGACTCGCTCCTCCAGCTACAACTTCATTAGTGATAATAATTATATATCACAAAATATAACACTGACGTCGCATAATGACTATGTTGACAAAATTGTCATGCATTTTGCTAATGGGATCTAGGCAGGTTTAGGGAGTTAGTAATTAGGGGGTTAGGAATAATACTTCCATGCTTTCACGAAACTAGGCTTTACTTGTGACTTTTATGATATTTTGCACACTTAAGCATGTAATTGCACCAATATGTGTGCAGTGACGCACATGCATTGCGGCCCATTATAATCTTTATATCATTCATTTGTCCTCAACTTATTTCCCACGCAGCTGTTTTGGAACGGACCCCATGTTCTCAGTGTGCATGTACCACCAGCTGTGTCAGAGACCCATCCAGAGCACCAGTAGGGATCTAATGCTGGACTGCGGGGGATGGAGTGAGTACAAGAGGTTCTGGGATGAGGGCATGGACTGAAATTAAATGAAAGTGAAGCAGAATGAAATGGATGGTGCCAGGAGTCAAACGCCTAATGAATAACATTGCCAAAGCCAAAACACAATGCACATGCTCTGCTAGTATGATGATTTGATTTAAGGCAAGTGGACAAAGTTCCATTTGTCCCTTTCTACCTCCTCTGTATTGACTTTGTCCTACCAATGAAGTTCCTCTACGTGGAGAGGATATTCAAATAAATCAACACGCTGTTTAAATTCATTTCCTTTCCCCAGCCCTGACAACTCCCTGAGGACTCGGTGCATTAATAGTCACGGCTCAGCTCCTCAAATTTCTGTATGTAGTAAGACCCCTGCAGTTTCTGCTGTGGAGATCAGTGTTAAAGGTGCTTTATTTGTGCTCATTTGAGCCTCTTAAATAAATTAGAGTCAATAATTAGCATGAGAGCCTGACTTATTAAGAAAGCTTTGACTAACTCAACACATTCAAACTGCAACAAGAGCAGAGCTGTGAAGGGAAAAAAAATCAATTGATATTCTCTTCTTCACACTGCAGCGCTTTTCCATATTTCATTTACATATCATTAACCTCCCTTCATTTCTCCTGGCATGTTGTTAAGATTTAAAATTAAATCAGTGGGATTCCTTCAGCTTTGAGTTGAGCTTTAAATGTCTTTTTAAGATACTTTGGGGTATATAAAGAATAAAATGGGCATTCATATGAGAATGTCCTCATGTGTGTTTCATTGCAATGCCGCTACTCAAGGATTTATCCAAAATCTATTCAATTATACTTCACAGGAGAAGTCAAATCACCAATCACATGTATGAAAATGTAGCCTGGGCAGTTGCTTGGATTGCAGCTGACTACATGAGATATGTGAGGCAAAATGCCGGATAAGGATCGAGGTTCAGGCGTTTTCATGGTGTAATTTTAGATAAAACCGTTTCCCCTCGCTCTTCCACCATTTGCGCTGGTGGAAATGTATCCTGTCAAAACACATGTTTCAAAGTCAGGCCTCTCTCTGACGCCCTCTGATCTGAAGTTCTATGAATCTTCTGCGCTGTCGACAAAAGTTTGCTGTCGGGGAAAGATAAGGTTAGGTTCAGAGAAAAGTCAGTCAAATTTGTGGACGTTATTTTGCTACGTATGTGTCTCCCCAACACCATTGTCTATATACACACCCACGAGCAGGCACATGATCAAACAAAGTGCACACAAGGACGTGATAAAAGGCAGAAAATTTCAAAAACACAACAAAATCCAGATCCAGACAGACTTTGTCACCAACCAACAGCTTTCTCCCCCTCCCACTGATCAGCTGGAGCCCTATGAATTGCAGTGGGTGGAGGGTGTATAAGAAGAGAGTTAGATTTGATTTGGAGGTGGAGGTGGAAGAACACCCTCACCCACCCACCTCTAACCCACAGCTGATAGGGAGCCGGATGGAGAAAACTAGCAGTATTTCCACATTAGCATAGCAATTCCATACTAACAGAGGGGGGGTGTGTGACTGAAGGTCAGCTGCAAACAAGGGACCATGAGAGAGAGAGAGACTGAGAGATAGACAGAGAGAGAGAGAGAGAGAGAGAGAGAGAGAGAGAGAGAGAGAGAAGTGTAAGGAGGAGTTCCCGAGAGAGATTTGGTTGGATGGATATGAAAAACACTGACTGGAGTAGCATGCAAGAAAGATGCAGGGGAGCTTTTTTAATGACTGCGACTGCTGAGGATTCAGACAAAATCCTATTTCACATGCTACTAGCTATAAAGTGCCCTCTGATTGAGATTTATATGTGTAAACCTTTATCAAATAAAGGTTTCAATCACTCATTTCAGTGCCTTTTATGACGGACCCCATTCATTTCTCGATGATATACGAATTGGTGTTAAGGAGTTATCACCAGTGCTCGCCAAAGTCATTGCAAACTGGCCTGTTTTGAAGTTCTAGACTTGACTGAAGCAGAGTCAGAGCGAAGGGCAGAGGAAGACAGCTTCTAAACTAATGCAACCTTTAAGTAAAGGAGAGATAAGACTCGGATCGCCCGAAGGGATGAAGCAGCGGAACAGACGCGATGAAACACAAGAAATTTAAGATGAATTTTAAAGTGAAATTCCAAGGCACCAGAGGACAGAGAGAGAATAAAGCACAAGTGTTTAGAGACGGGAAGTGCTTGAAACAGATTTAAAACCTAGTAAAATAAAGTGGGAACTGTTTTTTTGTTATTTTGTCATATCTCATAATGTATCTGACATTTGGATGAATATTCAATATTGTAACTATATATATTTTCATCTATATAGTATATGCACTCACTGCTTCTGCATGTATGTCCTATAGCTCTGAAAGCTTTTTCCAGCACTCTGCCAATCTGCCTATCATTAGGCAGATCAGGTTATCACCCCCTCAGATTCAATCTTCCCTGCTGTCACAAATGTCACTGCCTCTGAGCAGAAACGTGGGGTTTGATGATATACTGGTTGTTGAAATAAGATGAGGAAATAGATTTTAAATCAGTCCACCACTGCCTGGTTGGGGGTGTGGTTCTGGCTCGATATTTCTAAAATAGAGAAATGGAAAAATGTTCTGCATCTGAAGAAAGTGGGGCACAGAATGGGAGAAAATGATTATCAATGCGTTCAGACTAGGAAAAAAAGATAATTTAGCTAACACCGGAAAAGGGGTGTTGTAGATATTAAGGCTCTGAATTTCAAATGCGCAGTCTTCCTCAGCTTGAAAACTAAGTTAATTAAGAGAGTTAAGTCAAACTTTAGGAACTGCCATCCTAAACCTTTTTATTTGATGAGTTGTAGCTTATTAAAATAGATCTGTGAAGCTGCTGCATGCTGCAGATGTCATCGCCGTTTAAATAAAAGCAACAGAGAAGCTCCGCTGCATCTTCCTCCTGCCACGGACGTCTCCTTGCACGAGGGTGAGACACGGAGCAAGAGGAGGTGAGAGCGTGGGGAGTGAGTGACAAATGAATACCTTTCTTCTTTGCTGCATTTTGTACTGGCGTCAGGAATATCCAAGCTTTTACTGTACACTGATTTACTACAGTGAGACAGGAGACAAAGCGAGTAGAGCGTCAGTCTCTGTTAATGTTTGTCCACAATGCAGCCTGCTGACATCAGAGCCAGACCTTCTGCAACACCCCTGGGGCTGCAGGATCCTCCACACTCACACACATAAACACACATGCACAGGACCAAGTCTAGCACTATTTCTCCATTTGAAAATTTTACTGATATGATTCTTTTTTTTTCGTTTAATCTCCATGCATACCTTTGTCCGTGCTGCGTCATGTCGATGGCCCTCCTGGCCGGCACAGGTGAGCCTCCATCTGTGACACTGAGGACCTCCATGGACTTCCTCTCTGGTCTCCTCTTGCCATGACGGTTCAACATGGGAGAGTCCACCCGCTTCCTTGGAGGATCTGCGGGACACAGCAAGATCCAGTTCATCACCATGCAGCCGATGCCTCTGACTACTGATGTGTGCATTTCTACAGTTTTGTGCATCGTGTGCATATTGTGTGAGTGTATGAGTGATGTTTAGCACTGATCATGTTGACATTTTAACTAATAGTGAATAAGCAATGGTTTCCTCCTAGACCTTGAACTAATGGCCACTGTATTGACTGTATCACATTCACTGAAGAGGGAGTCTATTCATCAAAATGTCGGTATCTCACTGCACATGCACGCACGCAAGCAAGCGCACACACACGTTTACACACAATGCGCCTCCTGTTGTAGCACTCTTGTCAGAAAATAACCCTGGCAGAAGTCTATGTAGAGCATCCCTGTCTCTGCTCAGATTTCTGTGGGTGAAATCTGTGCCAGGTTGTACAAATGCTGCACGAATGGGAGAATATATTTTTTGAGGAGTTAATATCTAAACTGAAACAGTCACAACTGACAGTTAAAAAAAGTTATGGCCTATTGACACCTATTTCTGCTAGTATATTTCACTGAGAAGCTTGTCGGGTGTCAATAAACAGGAAGCCTTTTCTATTGTAGAGTTAATCCACCAGCACTGGAGCTGATCCAACTTCCTCTGAGGGAGCGAAACATTGCAGAATGTTTCGGCAAGTAGCAACATCCCTTAGTTAACATCTTGCAGAACTTATTCTTGTCTAAATTGGCTTGTTTTGCCTGTGTAAAATGATGTCTTTTCAAAGCCATTTAAGATTGTGGTATTGTTCAGAAATAATATGTGGCATACTGCGTCCACTTATTTATTTCCATTTTCTTCAGCCATGCTCTTTTCTTTAGTTGTTATTCTATCATATGGTTATTTTTATTTGGTACACTCTATCTATACTTGTATTTTCTGTTCAACCCTCACCAATCTCATTGCGTGGGGGAAGATTCTGGTCCTCCTGACTTGGGTATCTCTCCTTACGGTCCAGCAACAAGAAATAGATCATCTTTTCTTGGTTGTCACTGCGAAGAGGGTGCAATCAAAAGACCAATGAGCCATTTGGAAAAGTTAAATTACTGAAATTATACCTACACAACTATGCATACAATCAGATTATTAAGGCGCGTACATAAAAACATTCATATACATATGAGCACCAGTGAGGGTCTGCAAGTTCTAAAAACCAAGACATTAAACTGAAAAAACCATGATTAATGTTGGTTAATCTTCTTGGATCCATTGTGATACAACCACTAAATAGCTTCTATCATTATAAGCAAAAGTTTAGTTTTACAGATCATTAAGCCATCATATATTATTCTCCATGTATTTTTTAGAATATGTCTTATCTCCATATGCAGCGTCCACCAGTAGTTTTATGGAAGTATCAAAACATAATGAGTTCACCCTTTTCTTTCCCTGTAAATCAGGAAGCCCAATATCTTTAGCCTCTAGGCCAATATTCTCTATGCAAAAGGCCCAGGGATTGGCCCTCCATAATAAAGACAGATTGGAAAGCAGTAGGAGGCAAAGAGACAAGGACCTGCAACTTCAGCTAAAATGAACCAAGGGAGGGGAGATAGAGACAGCAGATTTTCCTCCAGTCCAGTACTATTACGGAATGCTCCCAGGAGAAAGGAGGAAAATGGGGAAAAAAATGGGAAGAGGGGAAAGTGATGCAGTAATGCTTGCTTGGTATGCAATGGGAGAGGCTGGGCAAATGTATTACAGTAAAAAGAAATGCAAACAAACATATGTTAAAAAAAGCATATGAAAGACTGGAGGGCAAGCAGCATAAATGCATATTCACAGGAGCACAAATGTGTAAGTGAGACGCAAATGTCAGTGACAGAACATGAACACTGTGAGGAGCCTGTTCGAGGTGCAGGTCAGATCAGTTTGGGGGAATGTGTCCAGCAGCGAGTGGTGTGAGCGCTGTGTGATAACAGTTCAGTGATCTATGGCTTCTGACATCTGAAGCAACAGCCTCAAAGGGCGTCACAAGAGCCGGGGAAAAACCAAGCCAACTGTGGACGGCACACACGCCCATCCTTCTACTGCAGTTCCCTCTCCTCTTTTATGATAACGGCAGCACAGCCCTGTCCTCTTCTACCTGTTTTCAGCTGTTTTCATTCCTGTTTCAACACACACTATTACTTTTTGGATTCATTTGTTTCTTCCTCCTTACTAATTCCTAAACCACCCCCTTCACTCACTCATCTGAGAGCAGGTCCTTCAGTAGTTTGTTTTTGTCTCTGAAGCAGCCCAGGGAGTGCATGCTGTCCAGTACGTCTGGGTCGATGTCGTCTGCAGAGGGCAGGCTGCGGATGGTCACCTTCCTGGGCACAGGCTGCTCTGGCTCTGGTTCGTTCTTCCCCCCTCTGGGAATGAAAAATTAATAAAAGTAATAAGTAATAACACAAATAAGCACACTGTCAGCCATTTTGGTCCCTACCACTGTACATACCGTCGACTCATTGCTGGGAAATAGCTGTAGCCACATTTGTCCGACAACCCGCCCTCCCTCATTCATTCATACGTTCCTTCATTCAGCCAGTCACATTACCATGCAGAGCCAGAGAGCAAGGCATCTTCCTCACTGACTCTGCCAGTTATTCTTTTCTTGCCTGCTCTTATTTCTTGTATCAGTCTTTCTGTCTGTTTGTGTGATCTTTCAGTTCACGACAGAAACCATAACTCAACTCCAGCACTCACAACCTCCACCCATGATTCATCATCTCTTGGAGTGAACGTACGTTTAAAATACTATTTTTAATTGACTTTTTCGGTGATAATCTGATTATTGCAGGATATATATATAAACCTACGCAGGGATGAACTCTGACATCACATACAATGACCTGTCCCACAAATTTTCTGAAAAGATTAATGTTAGCTTTACAAGGTGGATACACTGTGTTATGAAATTTAATGGTGGGAACACTGAGGTTAGGTGGGTTCACCCTCCACCACATCCTTGCTCATTCCCCCCTCCCCTGCTCCCTGTTCAGCTGACCATATGTGGCACATCCTCTTTCATGCACTACCAATTTACCCCCACATCCCCGAGAGTGGAGTCATGCCCCGCTCAAATGTACTCTCGTGTACAGGGCTCAAACTCAAAGTCATTTATCATGTGGTGGCTCCCCTCAGGCCTGCATGCCCTGTAGATTAGGCTAAGAGAGGAGGAAGTGGAAGCAGAAGAGGAGGAGAATGAGGGGTTTAAAAAAGGATGGAACGATAGAGAGGTACTTACATGTACCATGTGTGCTTCTGGATCTGTTCTAACTGTAAAAGATATGAGAAAATAAACAGTCAGTACACACGCAACACAATCAATTTGAATCATTTAAATCATTTTTTGGGTACTAACAAAATAATCCAAGGCAACAAAATAATCACTCAGGGCCTGTGTATAGAATTGTCTGCTGCTGTAAGCCCTGAGCTCACTGGCTTAATGGAAACACAACATGACAATAAGGCCAGATTGAACAATGGAAGTAAATAATCAGGCCTTCAAATATTAATACTGCCAGTGGGGAAAAATCGTAATTGGGAAAAAAAAAGGGCTGAGACAGAGAGAGGTGCAGAAAGAAAAAACAGAGAGCGGTGACAGTACTGAACTATAAACAGAGAATATTATCTCCCTCACACACACTGCTGACCCTGCCAAGCCCTCTGGTCTAAAAGGAATCTCCCATTCCCATTCTCTTCCCATCTCTCTTACTCACACAAACACACACACTCACACACACACGTTCACTCAGTACTACTACTTGTCATCACACTTTTAATGCAGCCACTTTGTCATCAGCGCTCTCACTACGGTCCTTTTACCAAGAAAGAAAAAGCAGAAAGAGACAGAAAGAATGAGAAAAAGGGCAACAAAGGAAGATGTCTGTTTGAATGAGTCCACAGTGTTTTAACTGCCCACAGAGGAGAAACGGGATCAATGTCACTGCTGGGACTTTTTAATTTGCTCCTGCTGCTGTTGTGGAACCACAGGAGATACACATAGCAGCTCTAATTATTGTCACTTATTTAGAGGCATGATTCTCGAGTATGTTTCCATCAATGTCTCAATGTGCTTGCCATCCCAGAGGATCTACCTCTGCGATTTAGCACTGACAAAAAGCCTTCATGTGATATTAGTGCAATCACTGAGCTGGAGAGACTATGGTTACTGACTTAAAGGTGATTCCTGTCTGCTTCCACAGTGGTCATGATATTGACAGAGACACCCTGCCTGTCAGATACAGGCCGGTGGGTGACCTACTCTTTCCAACTTTTATTGAAGGCCTGGAGGCAAGAGCCCGATATCACACGCGGGCTTGAAAGTGATGCGGTTTGAAATGCAGTATCACATCAATCAGTCTTTAAATGTGACAGTACCTATTCCTGCTGCTTTCACTCAGGCAGGAAGGAAGGCTGCTGTAACACTGGCTTGGCTAGGTGTGTGTATGAGTGGATACTGATGTGTATTTATCTGGGAGCTGCATAAATTAATTCTCAAGGAAGCTTGCATTGATGCAAATGTGCAAAAGTCTCAATATGTGTATGAATAGCTGTCATCATACTGTGCTGCAGTTAGGCTCTGCAGAGACAACAGGATGGGTGAGGCAACTGTTTGGATGCTCCAAAATCTAAGTTACTGAGTCTTTTATGGATAGTCTATGGTTATATAACATAAATAAAGCAGTGACCTGAGCCAGTAAAGGTGAAAAAGCAATGCAAGAGTAGCAGTGAGTGCAGATTCTATGAACTCTGACTTACTGTATGTGATTGGATATGGTCACAGATCACAGTTAAAGAAGAAAAGAATATATTTTTTTGCAAGCACACTTTGCTTAAAAAGCAGGAATGTTGAGTCAATATTTTTTTAAATAAAATGAAGCTCTTACAGCATATATCCATTACACAGTTTGGCTGGGGCCATCAAGCATTAAACTTTGAGGATTATTTAAGGCAGTCCTGCAGAGTGAGTGGTAATAGAAGGATCTTTTAAGTGCTGCAAAGAGATGTAGAGATGCTACACACCAAGATTGGTTAATAGAAGACTAATAGAAGAAGTCACATATGGTCATAATGAAAAAATATCAAGTCGTTTCAGTGTATTTGTTGAAATTAACTGCAGCAAAGTGTGACTAGTATGACGATACGCAGAAAACCTGCATGCACACTTCCTATATTTTCATTCCAGCAACACTGGTGCTTCATTTGCACCGTACCCATGAGGGTGTTATCTGTCTGTGATTAACTGCTCTTTAATATAATAAGCTTGCCGATCCTCTTCATTAGCCAGGGATCACAAGGAGGAAGATCTTTCTGGGGTGTCTGTGTTCATTTGAATAGTGAGGATGAGATGACTGTTGAGGTGGCTGTCCCAGTCGCCTCCGGGGGCCCTGACTACACAGACGGGAAATGAAGAGAAAGGCTTTTACTGAGCTAAGCCCCCATAAGCCCAGGTGCGTGCCCTCCCACTCAGACTCTGCGGGGGCCTTGGCTTTGTGTTCGTGCTTGCGTGCATCCACTAGCAAAATCTAATTAACAGAAGGTGACAACAGACATACTGAAACACAGCCAGTAGTCATGGTCTGATTACCCTATTGATTTGATTCAGCAAACTACTGTCAACATTATTATAAATAATCCCGAGCAAAAGAACATGTTCCCTTATGATGTCTTTCCCACCCATGAGCATACCTGTCTCCATCCATGATTCGCCACTAAACTTCAAGATCGCTCAATCTAACAGGGCTATTTGACATTCTAGGAGGTTACAACACATCCCCAGAACTCTGTTTGGAGCTCTCACGCACGAGAGGGGTGAGGGAGCAGGTAGCATATTCTCTTTTAGCAGTTCTGCCCATGTGCAACATTTTGTTGAGGACAGCGCTGGAGGGGAGGCTGGTGAACATATCTAGGGGATCTCAGGGTGACCCTTCCTCATCAGGCAGAGAGAACAGAAAAATAAAGCGTGTAGCTTACACGCCGCATACCAAAGAGGTGGGGTCTTTGTAGTTGACATTTCAACACTTTCTGTTTATCTGAAGGGCTTCACCTTAAGGTTGTCAACTTCGCTGCAAATGAGCATCTCTTTCTTCATAGCTTTCTGATCTATTTTTACCACTGTCATTCCCATTTCTGTTAGTTAAAGTCATTTTGGCACTGTGTAAGATAAGCTGAGGCATGGAGAAATGGAGCAGCAGCATCCACTTACAGATGGTGTTACCAAATTTGCTTACAGGCAAGTGCATGAAAACGTTTACGTTTGCTGCATTGATCAACACAGATACCTGGAGAGGGTGTGTACCTGCAGCGTGCATGTGAAAATAGGGGGTTTTATTTTGTGCGTGTGCAGCTACAGAAACTTGCAGGCATGTCTGTGCATGGCCTGAATGTGAAATGCAGGACAAGAACAAAGGGCAGCTCCATCCGTCTGTGAAGTGTGCACTTTTGAGTTCTCTGGCCATTTTCATTATTTACATTTCCCTTTGACCATTGCTGTCTCTCTCTTTCCTGCCTCTCTGCCCTTCACATGTCTGTGTTTTCGCACTCTCCTCCAGCCACCTAGCCAAGGTGATCAGTTGCTGTGTAGAGAGGGACTGGCATTGCGATGAGTACGCTAAACAGCGAGGGTACACAAACAGCAGTCCTCTCTTGAATTTGCACCGCCATGGACTCAAACAGAATTGGGGATGTAGAAAACATATTTAGGGCACAAGGGAGGAAAGAAGAAAACCAGTGAAATGACAACGGCTGGCTTGACAGCTTCGAGTTGATATTAGCCACTTTAGTTTGAATGTGTATTTCTGCCATCTTGCTCTCTCCCTGAAGCATTGCAAGTTTTCCCAGTTTGCTGCGAATTTGCAAAATAATGATTTTCCTGTTTTAACCCAGACCTGATATGTCTGCCTTTTTTTTTGGTATGAATACTGTCTCGAACAACATCTAAGTGTGTTTTGCTGCTCCTCTAAAATCATTAGTAAACACTGCTGGTCATGGACTAAGAATATGAAATATTCAATGCAGATACAATTCAGGTCTTACTGAGTCACTGAGAATGTACGAATTGTGCATAATGAGGTGCAGAGTACTATGTACCTTTATGTAGTATAGAAACAGTTCTGTTGAAGAAGAATAACTTGTACTGCAAAAGTTCCCAAGACTGAAATATTTGTGTGCTGACAAGTTTAAACACACACACACATGCGCGCACATGCACTTTTAGAGATATATGTAATAATTACACCTATAACCACGTGGTTGCCAATCACATATGGGTGTAATGTCTATTTTAAAAGCATGAGCATTAAAACATAGGCTTTCTCCTTTACTGGAACTAAGGAGCCAAGCTGACAGCATGAAAAGCAGCCCAAGACCAAAAGCACACAGAATGCCTGCTGTATGGGCATAACAGTAATGCTTCAACATCCAGTCTCTTCGTTGAACTGACCGTTAGTCTTTTGGTAGCATCCACTTCAATCATGCCTCGGAGAAGGTTCTGACAGTCTGGAGGGATGAAGTGTGGCATGTGAAACACTCCCAACTTCACCTTCTCCAGAAGATTCCTCAGGTTGTCATCATCAAATGGCAGGGCGCCCTGGGGAGACATGGGCAAGAGGCAGAGAGTGAGAAAAGAATATTGGAAATGTGATGAAGATGTCCTGAAGGTGTTGGAAGAAAAAAAAAACTGAGTAGCGAAGAAACAGTGTGCACTTGTTTTAATGGCAGCGTGAGAACACAAAATAAGACTTCACTCGATTGAAGGGAAAAAAGAAAAAAAAAAGGGCTGACAAGGCTCACCAGAAGTAGCAGAACCACATTTTGAGTCTTAATCCTGCATGACTACATGACGAGAACAGGCTCGCTTTCTCAAAGGGTTCAGCTCTCCAATTAGAGCGTTCTGCCCTCAGCTGCCATGCAAAATAAATAATAAACAGTGGTAAGTGGAATACAGGGCTTTTCTAATAATTACTCAGCTTTCTCATTTACGTTGTTCATTTAGCATTCTCTCATCAGAGTCATTTATCAGAGCCAGCTGACACCTCACAGATGTGGCTGTTTGATGAATGACAACCACCACCAGAAGACAAGACAGAGGGGGGGAGAAAAGGAGGGAAAGGGTGAGAAAGACAGAAAGAAAAGCTGAAAAATGAAGAGAGGCAGAGAAAAAACAGAGGGCAGGCTTGTGTAACAGATGATCTGAACGCAGCCTAACTACTGGGGAGTATACATGTCTCCCAGAATCAGACAAATGGTTATCTCGCAGCCAGACAGTAGGACAAAACAGGAGAAAGACGATATTCATCTGCAGTCGACC
Source organism: Psettodes erumei (assembly GCA_016785225.1). Classification (NCBI taxonomy): domain Eukaryota; kingdom Metazoa; phylum Chordata; class Actinopteri; order Pleuronectiformes; family Psettodidae; genus Psettodes; species Psettodes erumei. The sequence goes on along the minus strand of JAFBJZ010000772.1, from coordinate 6,534,045 downwards.
AGTGACAGTGGAAAAACTTTTGTTCGGAGCGAGAGAAGTGTGGCCTCGATGAGAAAATGGTAAACAACATCGGGTTTACCCAACACAACGGAGACTGTCCATAACAAAAGAAAACACATGCATGTGAGACAGAAAGAGCCAGAGCGAGGGAGAAAAAGGCAAAAACAAAGACAAATACACAGGGCCTGTGTCCAAAAGCTGCCCTGTCAGCGCTGGTATTTATGTTGGGCTCTCTTCTTTCAGTTTGGCTGTATGAATTATTCATGGGGCAGGAGTGTGTAGGAACTACAGTACAGCTGTTGATGAAACAAAGCTTCAGGGCTGCACGGCTGGGGAACCACAGACATAATGTAGCTGGAGAATAGACCTGATAGCGTTGCATGTGGATACAGGATAATGAATAAAAAGACACTTCTATTCTCTGATCTTCCATTGCGCAACAATATCAGCTCAAGGGTGTCTCTGCAACATTTTTCTGGCAAAACCCTCTAAAGTGTTAGGATTTTGGATTTAACTCCCTGAAGCCTGTGTGTATGTATGAGGCTCTGTGGTGGTTTCAAGCACCCAACATCTTCTCATTCCACTTGGGTCAACCTCGAGTCAAGAGCCAGAGTGGAAAGTCCTCTTACAGGGATCACTTGCTTTCTGTTATTGATCCATTACAGCTTGGACCATGGGCGAGACATACTGTTGGCTATGAAGGGATGGCAACACTAAAACATTATATTATCCCACATTTCACAGGAGGATATCAAACTGTATGTCAGTCCGATCACCATCTGGTAGTAAGGAACAAGCTGGCACTCACCACCAACAGGGCAAAAAGAATGACCCCACAGCTCCAGACGTCTGCTTTCCTCCCATCATACTTCTCTCCCTGAGGACAAGACAGTGCTTGTTATGGGGTCCAGACAAGGTGTTAGGGTTGGTTGAAATAAGATGGAGGTCTATTAAAAAGAAGCAAGTTGAGTGGAAACAATATTATGAATAAAAAGTGACTTACTCTGATGACCTCTGGACAGGCATAGTGTGGAGATCTGTTGGAAAAACAGGGGAAAAAGTGCAAACAGTGAATGGAAGTGAAAGGAAAAAATTATGTTATTAAAATATCTAATATCATATCTACGGCTGTACCACATATTCAGGGTTATACAATCATGACACAGCAAACTGAATGGACATTTGAGAAGAACAATATAGACAGACAGTAAATGTCTCCAGTGAACATAGATCAAGATGTACTTCGGGAGTTTAGACATCCTGAGGGTGTTTGGATGTCCTCCTGCTTGCTCACTCAAGGGCATCCTCGCACAGCAGACAGTGAACAGACCCACTAATCTTTACAGCACCTGGATGGGCTGACAGTAAACCCAATGACTAGATTGACACATCAATATCGTATGAAGATTTATGGAGCTACCACACAACGGCTGCTCCATAAGCCAATGACTATGGATGAGCAGACTGGCTATGGAACAGCCTGTTATTCCTCATGTCCATAGTGGAACTTTTCCTTCTTTGTGCTTTAACATTGACAAATAACCAAATTCAGGATCTTGACATAAAACTGGGTCTTAGGAGCTTTCTATCACTAATCAAATAAATTATACTAGCTTTTGATTTCAAGATGTTCCTTTTCCTCTCATGTGACAGCGCAGAGAAGGCAAATCAGGCACCTGTCTCCCCGAAATACTCAGCCTGGAAATATGTCTTCCACCTCCTTCTTCTGCTCAGTCTTATCACAGAGCAGGATATTTGGCTCTAATGAGAGACTATCTGATGTCTGTAAACACGGGGCCCATTAGCTCGGCTGTGGTCTTGTGTATTCATGAACACTAGCTCTGACGGCCTGGCTTCCTCGGGCTGTCAAAATACTGGCCTATAACAAACACTGCCACCATGTCAGCTGGGGTAAGTTCAAATGCGAGCCTATGCAAATACGGCCTTCCTGATTGCAAATGTCATAGTGCATTATGCAAATGAGCTGGGAATAAAAAAAATTTAGCAAACTGAAGTCTGAAATTTGCTCTACTTATGCCTTGTGAGGGCAACAAGCCACAGCTGGAACCAGCAAGAACACACAAACATTTTTTGCAGAGGCTCCAGGTGGCATCTCAGCTTCCTGCTTCGAGCTGAACTTTAATTTGTCAGTATCACAACACTCAATTAAACCGGTCGGCCATGTCACGTACAGACTATACTACATTTTATACAGCAAACATTGCTGAGTTATGTAAGCTTTTAAATGTTTCCTATTCTGCAAAGTAGTTTAATCTCCCTCAATAGGAGCCAAGCTGGCCAATGAATATCCTGTTTACCTGTGTTTAATGGCCTAATTGAGTTAAAGATGTAAATAAATGTCATTTTTAATGCATCTTATTTCATAACATTAAAATTCTGGTCTCCTTAGAAACCCCATACTTCATGAAATTTACATTACCATAAAAAAACCCTCTTGCTCCTCACACCAGAAGCTCAGAATACGGACTACGATACTATAGATAAATAGAAAGCTGTAAGAGCCTCTTTTCTCTGAGCAGAGTGAAAAATGAAGAAAAGCTGTGAGTGGGTTGACACAACATCGGTCATTTCTTGCAATTTGCTAAAGCTCATTTACTCTCTCAACCTAACATGATCACATAAATAAAATCGACAGACAAGGCAGAAAATGCGGCTATATTCTGAGGGCAACAAATAGCAGTATAATGGGACGAAATGCGGCTGTGAGTGGTTTGCCTGCAGCATAAAGGGAGACAAAAATGATGAAGATGCATTAAAATTGGACTTTATCGACACTGAAAAGCTCTGCAGAAATCCCTTGGCTGCCAGTTCAAACAAGCGCTCCAAAGTTTGCCATAAGCTTACCATGTCCCTCACACTAGATGCAATTTGCAAGAAGAGTATGATGAGTTTAAGAGAGATAAGATCCTAAAGGACCAGCGCAGAGAGCAGTGTGGGCCAGCAATACTGCAGAGAAACTGAGACATGTAGCCCGTCTTCATGAAGATTCATCTTTCGTCGAACCAAATTTGTGTGGCTCCTCAGTGCGTACAAGACAATTTCCTTTCATCAATCAGCGCAGCAGAACTAAACGGCAAGCACCAGTGAACTCGCAGGCCGGGCTTGTGCAGCCAGACGGAGACGGAGTAGTATGCTGTACGTGCGTTCCTGGATCCATATTCATATGTGCCTGTCAATGCCTCTGCTCATTTATATGTCTGTATGTCTGCATGTATTTATGTGTGCACTCCGAGGCTCCCCCTACTCTACCTGGGGAAGAGTCTCGTCTTCACTCAGCTCCATTACCCATGGCAAATAGAATACATTTCTGTCAGACTGCTGCATGGCGAGCGAGGGGGAGCAGATAAATGCATTTAATTAAACACTGTCATATCTACACTTAGAGATGGGACAGTCAGAAGAGCATGAATAATCAATAACCACACACACAGTGCATGGCACATTCACATCTATTAGGCATTGGCAAAGCAGACACGAATGGAGCTCACACATCCTAGTGAGACACACATACACAACCACAATGGGATGACATGGTGATGGAGCTGAGAGTGCAATGAAAAACGGAACTACTTTGCTTAGGTGTGTATAGGAGTGTGTGTGTGTGCCTGCATGTCTGTAAGACATTGCTGTGTTCCCACCTGCAACAACTCTTTAGCACTTTGGAAATGTACGCTGGGGGCTAAGCAGCTGCACTGCTCTGGGATCAGTTAGCAGAATCACTCGAGTGAGTGGAAGCAGAGTGCAATCAAATATAGATAGAGGATACTGCAAACAGCTGAGTAAGAGCCATCACATTTTTATAGCCTCTCTAGGAAAAGGAAACACTTCAGTGTGGTCATAGTGGCTACGGAATGACTCGTCCACATTTTACTTGCAGATAGCTATGCTCTCAGTTGGCCTGAATGCTACCAATGAGTCATGAGAGATTAGGCACTGTGCTAGTGCTGGAAAATGAAATTATGCAACAGTTTCAACTGCAAGTTTCTGTGTGTGTGCACATGCTTACATGAGCATGCATAAACATCATAGAGAGAATGTGAGTCAGAGACAGAAAGAAACAAGCAGAGAGACAACCAAATAAGCAGAGGACAAAGGGTCTTGGAGGTCAGGGATGAACTAAGCCTAGCCACTGCCATATGCGCATGTGCGATTGCTGAATTGCGTGTGTGTAATTTCAGCCATGGCTGATTTGGAGGTATAATCTGGACAGAATCAGGTCTGAGCTGGGGACAGATGTCACTAGGCCTTTCTCTCTTCCAGCCCTGTTCACAGTGTAATGAAAGATTCTCATTCAGAGCACCAGGAATCTGACAAAAAAACTTTAAACTTCACCCCTGGGATAACGTCTAATGTGTTATAAATACCACTACAGTTTTTAGATTATTTCTTGAGTGATTCAGTGATTTTTTCTACTTTTTCAAAATTTTTCTAAACCACAGATTATCAATCCACACCAGCTCTGAGGCACGCATCAATATGGGACCCACTCCTATTTTATGCTGCAACTCAATTTTTGATGAATTTCAATGAATGCAAAGTAAAACATAATTTCCATAGTGAGGTGTGTAAATAACAAAAGTCTGCTATCCTCTTTCATCCTGGGTGCTTATGACTGTATTGGGAAAGATATGGTGGGAAAAATAAAACAAAGAATCAATGATGTGGATTTGCTTCACGTTTAACCAATATGGTCTTAGGAAGTGAGATCTCATTTCAAGTGCAATGAAACTCTCACTCATCACACTCATTAGAACAACTTCCTGAGCTACAGTGAACTCCATGCTGATTCCAAGTTTATGAACCCAGCACCAAAATGTAAACCATCATCCAACTGTGTTGCTTTTTTTATTGACAAATGTGACCCTGCATGCTGCTCACTACACTTTGCGGTTAAATAAAAACACTCCCACAATATGGATGACCATACAGGGCAGACTCTGAAAGTGACTTTTCCTGCAAACGAATTCAGTGCGGTCGTTGTGGGATTGATGGGCCTGGTGTGGTCGTGACTGCCAGATCATAAAAGCCAGTGTCAGATATGAGGAGATGGAGAGCGGCAATGTGTGGCCGTGGCCCTGGCCCTGCTCACAGCCAGACAAGCACACTCTGTAAGAGACACCCACCGCCCCTCTTCGAGAGATTGACACCGCACGATAACGGAGGCTTTGAGAACACAGTGCCGTGGTAGCATTGGGCTTGATGGCTCCACTCATCATCTCTGTTGCTCTCCTCTCTGGTGTTCTCTCTTGCTCTGCTGCAACTGCACTTGCCCCACAAATAGGGCTTATTTTTAGCTTCTGGACATTCTCAGCATCATCAAGAATGAATTGCATAGAAAGGCATACGTCACAATGTTCTAAATTCCACTTACCCACAGCTGGTTTCCAGCAGACTGTCTCCGACCTGGAGGGAGGCCATGCCAAAGTCTGCTATCCTGATGTTGTTCTTTTCATCTAGCAACAGGTTCTCTGGCTTCAGATCCCTGTGGCTGAAAGATTGTGAGACAGAAACATAACAGCACAAAATGAAACATGACATAATGCACCACAAGTTATATAAACTAGTCAAAATGAGGAGAAATGAAAGGTATGCTGCTAGGTCCATCAAACACCTTCCATGCATGCAACTGTGAGCAATACAGCATCTTTACTTGTTACAGAGCTCCAACCTCCCCCAATAACACCTCTCCCTTTGATCCGTCTATGCTGAAACTAGGGGGCTCCCACCTCAGCGCTGGGCTGGTACAAGGTTTGACGGCTCCCTGCTGTGTCCCCTTCTCCTTCTTTTTCTCTCCTTCCTCACCCCTCATCCCTTCCCTCTCATCTCCCAGACAGCCACCAGCAAACTGGCTGAGCAAGGGGCGTCAAGGGGAGCCAGCTACAGAGGTGATGGTCATTAGCTAACAGTCATTACCACTAAACACAGCAAGGGGGGGGGAATTACATCCAGCAGACACCACCTCCCTCCTTTAAAGGGACCACAGAGAAGAATATCTCTCTCTCATTACGTATGCTGTTGATGCGTCGGAGGTTAAAATCTCAATTTTGATGAGTGACTGTTCAAAAGCGGAGTGGCATTAGCACTTTATCGCTCATTTAACATCTCTTTCCAGGTCGAGGGCTACTATATTACATCATACTGTGCCGTTCTTGTGATGTCCACCATGGCTAAGAAAAGCATCAGACATCACGCGTACTGTATGTGTGCATACACTGAAATCTACCCATCTGTCTATTCTTTATTACATACAGTCATGTGACACATTAAAGTGAAAAATTAACTCTCTTAGTAAGGTGTTGGGCCAACAGCAGCCGCCAGCTTCAAGGCTCCTTGGCAGTGATTCTACAAGTTTCTGAATTCTCAAGGAGGAATTAACACCATTCCTCTGATTTGGTGTTTTGAAAATCATGGTTGAGAGCACTGTCCAACACGTTGGTCCAAAATCTTCCATAGGTGTTCAATTGGGTTGAAATCTGATACCTGTGAAGGCCATAGCATATGATTCACATATTTTTGTGCTCATGAATTTATTCAGTGTCCCTGGTGCCAGATGCAGATGTACTGGGGCACTGTCAATGCGTTACTCCACTCATTTCACAGGATTTCATTTTAATTTGTAACCCAACGGTATGTGTGCACTTGTGTACCTCCCTCCATGATTTTTGCAATCAGTGTGAGAGTTATAGAGCCACGGGGCTGTCAGAGTGTCAGGAACTAGACTTTTATCTTCTCTTTAGACTAATGATAGAAAGGGGAGAGGAACAATAGCTGGATGCATCTGCCTTTGAACAGCGCCTCATCACAATGGACGTTTAACCTTAGATGACATCAGCGGCTGTACAACTCGTTTCCTGCCCTGAGGGATTAGCTGTCAGCTGGTCACTGGCAGTCTCTGTGATCCCTGCTATAATTGAAATAAAACACAGATAGCATCTAAAACAGCTCTCCCCAGGCTAAAGCTTTTATCAATTCACACAACCATCATTTGGCAGGGATGTCAGCAGCCTGAGAGTTGGTCTTTTAACTAATACTGTCAAAGCACACGAGGAAGGAACAAACATTTACTGAATTTCTCAGGGGCCACCAGTGTGAGACTGTGGTTGTGCTGGGCATCTCCAAGGTATTTGTGTATATAAACCCATGTCTGTTTTACCAGGCCACTGCCAAATAGGAAAATGTTCTTTGTCAGCACGCCTGATCAAATAATGCTTGAATGCTTCTGCTGGCAAGAAAACGTTTTAGACAGCTGAAAGTTACAAATCACTTGTGACTGGATTTAAAAATGACAGGTCAACTTATAAGTCTATGGGGCCTGGAGAAAGTTAAATCATTTGGCGTGGCATCAGTGACAAAAGCAATGGCAATGGAAGCAGTGATGACAGCTGGTGTTTCACATGGTGGTGAAAGGTGGTTTGCTATTAACATCATAGGGTAGGTCGCATCCTGATCTTTACAGATCCCAATCATAAATATCCAAATACTCTAAAACCGACAGCCTCAGATGCAGAAAAGCCACAGTAAATCAGTATCTAAATGACCCGAAAACATGGCATAAACATTGTGTAATCACAGGACTATCACATGTAAAGAGCCAAATCACAAGTGAATGATGCACAAAAGGGAGAAGGCAGTCGGGTATTTATCCACCAACAGCATCAAGGGGACAAATTGCATCTGGAAGTTTTATTGGTTGTCAGGACCCTGGTATCCATAATAGGACATTAAACTGCCTCTGTGACACATTAGGCTGCACTTTGCTACTGTAATCTTGCTCACACAGCAGGCCTTGCGGCAGGGATATCGCATATGTCATGGAGGAGCGGGTGCTGTGAAGTGAACTCAGCGGCTGCAGCGAGCTCAGATGTGACTGCAGTTTTTATTCCAAGGAAATTCGGGAGCTGTCTGCCACATGTTTGCATGCAAGTCTTGGGGGGATTGCCTTTTCCAAAATATTGTTTGCACAGGTGCTTTCGGCAGGAAACGAAACCGTTTAAATGTTTGTGCTTCGGTGGGAGCAGGAGACAGGAGAAGTAAATGAAAATAAAAATGAAATACTAAAGAAGGGCCACTATTTAAGGATTAGCAGTGTCATCCATTATGGTAGCACACTGTTATCTGTTACGCAGCTCTATCTTGATCTGTGGCACAGGCCTCACAGTTCACTGTGCCCTAAGCTCTTAAGATGCCGCTCAGTTTAATTTACAGGGCACATGTGTATTTCTACATGCTGTCTGAGCAAGGTTTACACCCCAGTGGGGCTGTTAGACAGGATTTTTGCAATCTAACACCAAGCTCTTAATTGCCTGTGATCATTTGCACGTAGCATACGGCTATGTTGTGTTTTATAGAAGGTTGTAATGGGTCTGTCCTCTTGGGGCTCACATCCCTATAATATCCCAGACATGTTTATGGTGATGAGCAGTTTTGTAACTAAATTCTCCAGCCCAAGGAAAATATACTTTTCCCATGGAGGCACATGTGACATACACCATGTTTAATATTGCCTCTTGTTACGACTGCTATCATACCAAGATATGTGGCACTAATTAGCTACACCAGAACACTTGAAACCAACACTAATGGACTCAAATGCTTCTTTTTGACACATTAACATGCCTCGGAAATAGCACACCTGTTTATGCATTTTGATCAAGTGGTAAAGATATCCTGGTATCATTATTGTTATCTGGAGTGGGGCTTTTAACCATCACTGCAAGTTCAAATGCACCAATTTAGCCTGCAGAGCACCTCTGTGCCATCCTCCTCCTTATATCTTTGCTTTTTTTTAAAATGATGATGACTATTATTTTTTCTATACTTTTTTGGGCTACTTTTTATCCAATTACAAAGAGACCAAGCACAAACACAAAAAATGCTTTAGGCTCACATTCTATCACATTAGCAAAAGAGGACAGCATTCTGACTGCTGACATGGATGTGCTATCTTTCATTAGTTACACAGTTGTGTAATTGTGTAACAGCAATTATGGCAAGAAAGATAAAGTTGTCTTTTTAGCCCCTTTTTTGCTGTCATAAAATTAGTCTGTTTTAGCATTTTTTGCATAAAGTAAGTTGTGAATGTGTTAAAGTTTTGCTGTAATATTTTTCTGTTAAGCTTGTATCTTTTCATCTAAAGTTAAGTAACATAATCCAGTCTACAACATCCGAAAAACCATTTGTTCAAGGTACAGATACGAGATAGATAGATAATTTTTGATCCTGTGAGGAAGACCTGGCAGTGTATAATGAATGCAATAAAAGCCTGATATAGATGGGGTGACAGTACAGATGACAGTGCAGCAGTGTGTGAGCTGTCATGCAGCTAATGTACAGCATTAGGTTGAATGGTAGAAATGATTTCCTGAAACATTCCTTGTGACAGCGGAGCTGAATGAGCCTGTTAGAAAACAAGTTCCGCTGTCTCTGCAGTGTGTCTTAGATGGGATGGGATGAATTACAGACGTGGTAAATACAGGTTAAACACGTTTTACACAGGGGGAATAATCAAACAGATTTAATGCATATACTGTATGCTATCTATATAAAGGTAATTTGTAGCCTCTGTCCCTGGTGATGCTTTTAAAATTACTCATCATTCTGCTTATTCAGTCCACTAAGAATGTTCACCATAATATAGTGTGTCCTTATTCTGCAAGAACTATTGTAATACCATATGCGGACTTGCAATGCTGCAGAAAAGTATCTCACAATGAAAGTTTAAATAACTGTCAACTGCTGTACCTTAATGCAGCGCCCATGCCCTGAATTGTCTGCATCTGTAATCTGTATTTTCTTTTGTACAAAACTTTGTTCTAAATTGTACTACGACTGCAAGCAAGGTAACATGAATGCAAACATTACAGGTTGATGCAAAGGTTTTATGGACAGGGAAATTTATTCAACACATTTGTAGACTTCAAGGATACACACACACCTTACACATATTTTTTTGTGAGTACTGCTGGATGTAAATACAAGATTAAAGTTTGGTTTGTTTATAAGAAAACTGCAAAGGACACCCTTAAGTCCCATATTATATGTCCCAAGTGTTGGTCTCGTTTGATCTCATATTGTTGTCATGATATTTTAAACTATAGCTTGCTATAATACAGTACTTATAAGCCCCTTTTACCAGTGCCCTACAGTTCCTTATGTCATCTGGGGAATTTCTTCTCACTATCTTTTCCTCTGGGGTTTTGAGTAATGTTGCGACGATAATGCCTTGTTGCATGTAATGCAGTGACTAAAAAGAGAGATTACAATGATGGCTCGAGCTGCAATAAACAAACTGTTTGCCTTGTTGTGCCAAATCTGTGTGTGCAACCTAGCGCTTGCTCTAAATCCAGAGGAGTTTGACTGGGAAAGATAGGCTGAGCAGTGGACCTTCAAGGCAGAATAAACAGACAAGCTGTCAGAAAGGCATTGAAGTGAAGGAGTGGCATAGATATAAAAATCCCATAGCACATCAGGCCATAGTAATGCAAAATTCCTCTTGAAAGAGTCATCTGGCCTTGATCAAAAATAGATGGGAAAATAGCCTTTATTATTATCTAATATCTTATCATTTTACCACTTTTCACCCTATAGTTAGGTGCAGTCTTAACCTCTTAGCCTGTCATTTTTGCTTTTCTTTAAACTGTTGGTTTTCTTCTCATCTTTCCTCCCTTTTCTATTTACCATTTTCTTGCCTAATTTATATTGCCTCCGATTTTCTTCCCTCATTCAGACCGTCTTCCCAGCTTTCTTACAATACACTTCCCCTCACAACCACCAGCCCATTCCCCCTAAAATCAAGCACCAAAAAAACCCCAACCTACTTCTTTCATTCTCCATCCTCCTGCTCCATTTTCCATACCCATTTCACCTATCCCATTTCCATTTTTCCATCCTCTTCTCAGCATCAACATCCCTCCTCTCACCCTGTTACACTTCAATGCTTTAACTGGCACCACAGGAGAAGAAACTATCAGAAAAATATAAAGACAACGAGACAGAGAAAAAAGATTTCCATTCTGTGTTGTTAGCAGCCATCAACCATAATGATGACAGGCTATAAGTGCAGGCTTTCTGCAAGAAAACAGACAGGCAGACTGTCATCTGGGAAAACTCTCCTCTCAACAAACGCAGCCACAAACAGCCACAAGGGCATGGATTGCAATTGATAGAGGGACTGACATATGGAGAATGGAAGATGATAAATAAGACAAAATGAGTCAAATGCTGAAGGAAGATAACAAAATGTCAAAAAGATGACAGACAAAGAAAGTATTCAGAAACAGTACTTAGGTTTCAATATAAACGTAATGCAAATTTTAACTATAATGCCCGCAAAAAAATAAAATAATAAATACACAAACCTTTCCATATTTGCCATGCACTTTTCTGTGATTGTTCATGTTTTTTTAAATTTCTGGCACCTCCACTCTGCTGACGCACAAATCAAAAATGAGCATGAAATCAGGTGGATGGAAAATCCACGGAGTGCAAGAGAGAGAGGGACTGCGGTACACAGCAGGAGGATGGCGTGGGTCTCAGGCATGAGAGTGATACATGGATGGAGAGGATACAGATTGAGTGGAGAATGAATTTACATGGTATTTCTACATCAATTTGATAGAAAAAGAAACAGAATTGGTCAATTATTGAATTCACTTGTCAAAGATGGCATTTCCATCTTATTATTATACCAATAAAAATGTATGATATCAGACCATTTGTCATGGTTCCAATAATCTTAAAATAGAATTTGAGAAATATCCACGACCCCAAATGTTGATACAGCGAAAGGACCTGTTACTTGTTTCATTTCCCTCTGCGGAGCTATAAGAAAGTGATGGCGTAGACAGATACGTGTGTCTCTCTAAGCCCCTGAAAGAGTGGGATAAAGTAGTTAACAATACAGGGATCGTGAGAGAGATACAGAGAGAGAGAGAGGTGGATATGGATGATGCACACCATTATGCCACTGTGTGGGTTGATGTCACTTCTGGACCAGGTGTTTGTTTGTGCACATGTAGGTGGCAGCAGTAATGTGCACATCAGCGTCAGGGATAGGAGGAGGTGTGACCGTGTGAGTCTGTGAGCACGTCTGACGAAGCTGCGAGTTTCAGTTGCAGGGTTCTCTGCCGAGGGACACGAGCAATCTCTGCCGTACTTAGTGCGATGGTTGGAGTTACTTGAAGCGACAGATAGTATTTATCTAACAAAGTCACTTTGTATTTAACACACCCAGACACATATACGGTTGTTGGGTTAGGAGGGGAAAATCCAAAGTCACCACTAAACAAACAGAGTGTGTTGTAGTTGGGGTGAAACCCCTCACTGATCACTGTGCTGCTGCGTCTGCTCTCTGAGAGAACAGATGTGTGTGTCAATGGCCCGAAAAAGTGTGTCTGTGTGTGTGCGCATACTCATGAAAATGTATTGTGAATTTTTAGGTAAAGGAAATCTACACCTACACAGAACAGGGCAGAGTGGTTTCCTGGGAGTGGGCGGGACAAAATGACTGAGGAGTCACTCTCACTGCGGCTTCAGAGTGAAATCAATACAGCATATCTTCACTGCTCACAGGAGAATAGAAATATTGTGCATTATCACAGGAAACTGGAGCATACAGTGCTTTCTACGATGTCATGTTTAGTACAAAAGCCAGCCAAATGTGTAGATAATGACATTCTAATCATCAAAGTATTCCTCGCCATTTTTTGTTATAGACTTAACTTCTCATCACCAGTTAATATGGTTCAATTGTGGGTAAAAAGTACACAAGCAGCTTGTCAAGCGTTCAAGGAAAATACACTTTACTCCTCTCAATCAATCTGCGCTTCTGCGTTGGGTGTTTGCAGTTATGGCAGCCTGCCACATCGACCTCTCTTGAGAGTGTATTAACCATGGAGCAGATGTGTATGTTGAAAGTCAGAGCAGACGAGATGCAGCATCTTGGGATAAATATCTTTTTGTATTATGTCCGACCCGTACCTAACATTGCCTCATTTCCCTTGTCAGCTTTCCTTCTGTGCTTCATGTTGCCCCAGCCCCATGTAAAAAAAAAACTGCCTAAATGTGAAAGGGATGTTAATCAGCCAGAGGAATCACTGAGTCATAAACAGCCATTTCTTACATTATTTCATCCATAACCAGGCTTACATTCGTCTGGCTCAAGAGAGATATTTGGGGACAGGAGCGTGGGTGGAGGATGAAAGCGTATGGTGAAGGGAAAACGTGAGATACAGGGAGGTGTGCAGAAAGGGAGAGTTGTGGAGCATGTGTTCACCCACCCCCCCTTCCCCCACACAGGATGAGTCACAGCGGAAAGGGAGCACTTCTAATGGGACCTACGCAAGGGACCTGCGCAGGCAAGTAGAAATGGAGGAAGACGGTTTCAGAAACTTGGGGGTGGGGGTGCTGAGATCTCATTAATGGGAATGGAAGGGGCGCAAGTGGGGATGCGTCTGTCTGTTTGCCCTTAATTAAAAAAGGGAGGAGGGCGAGAGGGCGCAGCAAAACTCCCAAATGATCCCCTCTCATGATGAATTTGCAAAGCATCATTTTCATCATGTCTATCTTGTTTTCTAAGTGAGGGGGTTTGATTAGCTGTGACAGAGAGATGGCAACAAAAAGTAAAACAGGAAGGGTGAGATAATTCTGCTTGTGAATCGTACTACAACAGGGTGATATGTGTGCGTGCATACTGTACACTTAATGTCTGTCCCAGATGCTTTCTCCTAATTGGCCTCATCTGTTCTTCCCAAAGTCAGTTATTTACGCAGACTGATAAAAGATTTCTAACTTTCATTCCCTTAGGTAGGGTAGTTTTGCTCTGTTTCCAGTGATACAAGAGTTATCCTTTGTATTTTTTAATTCTCTCTGAGGAATCTAAGACTGAATTCATCAACTACCCGTTTGATGATTCAAACAATCAACTGAACCCAAGCACATCTTCCCTCGATAATCACCAAAATGTGAAGCCATTTTGACACAAGGATGTAGTAGCTCATGCTGTGCGTAACAGCACCCACAGTGGCTTTATTATCGAAAGAAGCAGACAAAATACCTGCTCTAGACACTGTAGTGTACAAGGATACAAGCCATATCAAGTCAGAAAAATTCAACCGTATGTAATTATTCCATGACAAATCAGTTTAATTCATCCCTTTTAACTGCCCATGCAACATTATGCAAATCTATTTGCCAGGCATTTAGTTCTCAGCACCAGGCTCCAGGGAATATTATACCATAACTGTTTTTCACAGGCTTGGTTTCCCCTTCATCATCTGCAGGAAACTTTCAAGCATACAAGAATGTGCACAGGAGAGTAGAAGAGCTTCTCTCTCTCTCTCTCTCTCTTCAGGGTTTTCTGCCACAATAGCCTTGTCACAGAAGTTACGATGAAATCACATAAATTATCATGAGTCGACGAGCTCGGCTAGCAGTCAGTGTCAATGAGAGGACAGCGGCCATGGCCTGTGCTACGGTTTTATGATGATATGTTAATGTTTGCAATTTGAGGCCCCTGTCTGTGAATATTATAGCAGAGTGAGCAGCAAGGAAACAAACTAATAATGTGCCACATAATGAGCATGTTTCAGCTGCTGGTGACCTCAATATTCTTCATGTTAATGACAATGTCATGTTAATGCTCTTGCAGCGTCCTGCAGTGTAACTTAAGAAAATCACTAAATAACAGAGTGCACACACAAGCTTCACCTGAACTGTGAAGCTATTTGTTAAAAAGCCTCTCTCACCATGACTTTTGGATATCCTGGCAGCAGCTCCTTTCTCATATTACTGTGCTTTACCTAATTTCTCTCTACATGTTCTTGTTCTACCTGGCACCTACTCTATTTGTGGTAGATCCAGGTGCCGCTTAAGTCCCTTTGTACATGGTATTGATTTTTGTCACTGATTACTAACCAGTTAAGTGCAGTTACATTTGTTCCACCTGTGACCGGATATTTACTTGTGAAAAATAGATCCATGATGCACAAATGCACAAAATGCAGGGCAAAGAAACATACATACATGCACATATGCATGCACACATACAGCACTGTGACTTATTCTATCTGATAGTAATGTGTCAACCATCCTCAGCTTTGAGAAAAAAAGGAAAAAGAAAACGAAACCACACAGTTTCATAATAAGCAATTTCAAGTTTTGTCAGTTCTGTAATTTCCATTTGGAATCAGTGGTTTGAAAACTAAACAGCACTCTGAAGCTATGAATAAACTGATTGAAATTTAGATTGTAGATTCACTTCAGGAAGAATCAGTTTCTTTAGAATTCATTTGGAAGCTCATTATTTGTTCAATGTTGTATGACAACCAAATTGAGTTTGTTGCACCTCCTGGGTATGGTTGTTTATGGGTTGTTTTATCTTTTTAACTGTATGTGATGGGTTCTTTTTTATGAATTGCAGATAATGAATCAGGTTTGTATGGTCTTAACTGCAAGTAGGTGTTTGCTGTTGTCTAAAGCTGCTTGGTGAACTGGTCTTAGTGTATCTGACTCCACTTTATTTTACAATAAAGATAGAAGTAGAAATGGAGACAGAGCAGACTTCTTGTTTTAGGTATATTTATTGCATGTGTGTTGATGGATTAAATTAAAGCTAACTGAATGCACTTACTTTATATACTTACTACACTTTACAGTACTTTTTCAATGTATGGGGGAATACATCAATCAATCAATCAATCAATCAATGCAGTAGCATCAGTGAATGATACTTTGGATGGCTTCATTTACTCTTTTCATCAGCACACTTCCCCCAGTCTAACCCAGCCCTCCATAACATCCAGAGAAGCAGTAAGTATTTTGTATGTGCATCATGTCACTTACCATATGGAATGACTGTGGCAAAAATCCAGGGCAGACATGATCTGTCTGAAGAATTTCCTGGCCTCTTTAGGCGTTAACCGGCCTTTCTTCACCAAGTAGTCAAACAGCTCCCCCCCAGACACATGTTCTAGCACAAGGTACCTGAGAGAAAGAGAGGTGGGGGAGAGGGAGACAAGGGAATGAGTAGAAGAATGAAAGAAAAGAAAGATTTTACTTGCAGAGGCAGGAACAAATACATGTGCTCTCCACAGAGTCCTCTCAAAGAGCCACGTAGAAAAGAAGAATCAGAGCCTGCGACCTCAGAGATCTGTAAGAACCTGGGTAATGTGGGGAAGATCGTTCCCTCACAGCCATTATACACAGACAAAACACCCAGGATCAATGATCAGCTCTCCCCAAAGCCATATCATGTTGACTGTTTTTCCTTTGTTTATTGTGTCATCTGTAATCTGTCCCTGCGGTCAGAAAGCGAGGTGTATTACAATGCAGTATATGTGGAGGGTTGTGATATACTAGACACTCTGACCTCCTATGGGAGGCATCAGAGAGATGATATAGTTCCGTTACACTACAAAAAGATGGGAAAGTTGTGCACACTGCTCTCAGACATAAAAGATTTAAGAGCTTGTGAATTCTGCAAAGGTGCAGACATCGTAAGCTTCTGTGAGAGTCTTTGTCTCAGCACTCGGTTAATCAAGTGAAAGACACAAAAGAGAGAAGAAATGAGAGCGATATTGCAAAATCCTATGAAGATCAAACACAACATTAAAACAGGTAACTGGTTATAATGTTGTGGTTGACCAGTGTGAACAATACTTGCGTTGAAATTGTTTCTGCATCGTCCTGCAATAATATTTCTTATGACCAGTCTTCAGGTGGCCTTCCAGCCTGTGGGGCTTGGCTTGCAGCCGAGGCAGTTTGTCAGCCTGACTGTACGGCCATGATGCTCTGGCGCTCCAAAGGGACAGGGAGGAGATGAATCTCCGCTGACCCAGGCGTAAAGCTGCATCTGTGGGCTGAAAGCCAGCGGTGCCCTGCCCCTGCCCTGGACCCAGCCTGCTCGTATATCCTGCACTGAAACTCTCTCCATCTTCACTAGGACAAATTGAAACCCAGACAGGTGGTGAAATACCCTCTTTCTTCTTTCTCTCGCTCTCTCTTTCTCTCTCCCTTCTGTGAGTATGTGTGTATACTTGCACCTCTTCAAATTTTATTGATTATACTATAGTGCTGAAAACTCTACAAGACCAAAGAGCATGTGCTCACTAAAAAGCTCTAAACCCATAAAAAATGGGGGGAGGATGACTGGACCTCAGCAGCTTTGCCATGTGTAACATCAGCAGCACACATAAATTGGGGAATGCACATTTATAACTGAAGTGCATTCATATATAAGAGTTTCCTATAGAATATATACATAGTTTAAATGCTATTCAAAGTTGGCATTCCTATCAAGATCAGTTTACTTGTCATGGCACTGAAACAGTTAGTAAGTACAGTAGTAAGAGTTATCTGGTGCGATGGAAAGGAGCGTTCTAAAAACATTGAAAATGAAACAACTAATGTTGCCAGGGTTATCTCAACTTGGGGATTGCAAATGTTCAGTGATGTCTGCATTAAAAAGTATGGTGTGGCGCTTGTACTAAATGGATTTTTGACAGACTGGAAGTTAAGAAATGCAAACAACTGAAGGATCCAGCACTTTCAAGAAGTTGACCAATACTGTGGTCAAGATATCTTGAACTCTGCTTGACAGATTTTAACAAGTGTGGTTTACTGTTAACTCCACAGTAAGGAACATCAGTATATTTTGTCAGCTATGTAAGGATGACTTTGACCTGGACTATGTATATCTCGGTTTTCGGCAGCTGTGCAAATGAGATGATTATGTCTTGCAAGAACTTTCAAAAACTTGCATGTGTTATTTATGTGCTATTCATATTAGTCATTTTGTTACTTTTAAAATAGCATAAGTGCATTATATTCATGGCATTATCTTCTCTTAAACTACTGACCATTTCTTTCAAGTTTCATTCTCAAATCATAGTCTAAATCAACATTGTGTGAAATACCAAAGAAATATCCATAAATAAAATATTGCTGGGCTAGAACTCAAACTCTCTCTCTCCCCTTGTGTGCACACATGCACAACACACCAGTTAAAACTGCTTGTGGTGGGATCCTTGCCAACAGCATAATAAATCTTAAAAGCTCTGGGACTGCTGGCTCCAAACACATTGTGTGTCTATCAATTATTGAGTCTCAAGTAAAGATATCTGAGTAAGAATCTAAACAATATTAAGAGCTAAATTACATCACTGATGTGAGGCGCAGAGTGTGCTCGAGTCCCTGGTGATGCAAATGTGAGGCAATTTGTCTTCTGTGACGCTGCCAGTGACCAGCTGTCAAAAGTGATGAAGCAATGGGCACAAAATGTGATTTTAATAATCCGATTATGGGATGAATCATAATATTCTGCTATTCCTATCATTTCAACAGATGAGATGTATACGGTTCTGCATGCTCAATCCCATTTGGTGGGTGAGATCAACATGAGAAATAATTGAATTTAGTTGACAAACAGTCCTCAGATCAAGAGGTCTGCAACAAACGACTGATGGGCTTGTCACTCACCACAGTCAAAGTTGGCTAATAGATTTGTGTTCCTGCCTCTGTGTGTGTGTGTGTTTGTGTGTGCAGGTGGCTGTAGCGGACTAATGTCGCTGCCACTCTCCACAGCTAATGCAGTGCACTGGCATTGCCTCTGATAAGCGTATCATGGTGTTTACATTGCAGAGACTTCCTCTTCCTATTAGCGGTCCCCTAGCGTGTTCGACCAAATTAAATGCTTCATGCCAGTACTAATGAAGCATTCGCCCCTCCAAGGCTATCGCTGTTGCCCTGCAATACACCAGTCAGAAATGCTCCTCGGTCCAACAAAATGATCTGTGGGATTTTAAAGACTGTTCTGATATCCAGTGGAGCCCTTGAGAGTAATGATATTTGTGAGCCAGGACATTTTTTTAATATATATACAAACTGTGCGTGTGTGTGTAGTATATTTACGATTTAATATATTTTACATGAATCACAGCTGGACTACAGTCCACTGGTGGTACTTACAAGTATTTTTTATTTTCGTAGACGTCATGTAGCTTTAAAACATGTGGGTGTTCTATGAGCTTCAGAATAGCTATTTCCCGCTCCACCTGTATGAGAAAGAAGGACAGATGGGGAAGCAGGGAGGAAGGGAGAGGGAGAAAAAAAGAGATTTGATTAGTGTACCATCAACAGCAGTTAAAATCCTGAAAGCTTTTTTGCCTTGTCTACCCTCTTAAACTGCAACTTTCCTCTCACTGCTGCCCAAACTGAAGCGCCTGGGAGATAAACCAACTGATCCCAAAACAGCCTGTCATGAGTTCTTATCAATCATTTTAATGAGGTTATCTGTGAAGGTCACTCTTTGGTTAGTCTGGCATAGCCTGACCTATCTCCAGAGCAGTGTCATGACTGGAGATGGAGACTTTCCCACAACGAAAACGCCAGAGAAAATAGTAAAAGATGTATGGTGACTGTGTGATCACATAATCCAAATCTTTGACAAAACCTGCCACTTTCAGCATGCAGGTTCCTAGCTCGGAAGTTGTTGCTGTCATTTCCTGCAGCAAAGGGGATTTGGTAAATTGTGACAGGCAGGAAGTGGATGGGGAGGAGAGTGCCGCGTGAGACACGAGACCAATGGTGCGCTTGTAGACTACATTCGGTGAGTCAGACCACTGCTTGAGAGACAAGTCTGAGATGCAGCAATCTGTAATAACGCTTCACACCACCAGCACAACAGCTTAAGAGGAAAAAATAAACCAATGCAAAGAGCTGACTGGCACTTTCTACTGGCAGAGAGGACAGAGATAAGCTTTGACCTCACTCTGGTGGGTATCCAGGCCAGCAATCACTGCTATCTCAGGTGGAAAATGTAGTTTGCTTCAAACACTGAAGGAAAACAGGTTGCGTTTTTTCCTACCTTGCAAAAAATTGTGCTGTCTCTCTCTCTCTCTCTCTTTTTCTCTCTCCACTCTCACAATGCACAAGCCTTGCTGAAAACTAAGCAATCACATTTCATAATCCTGTAGTTTGCTCGAGGTGAACATAAAACAGCCTGGTTAGATAAGAAACATAAAGTAGAATAATCTGTCAGAGTCAGACATCCCACATTTGAGCATTTCTGTTTGCTAACAGTACAGCTTGTGGCTCAACTGGGGTCAAAATGTCCACTCAGGTACATCAGTGTCTCACAAAAGGAAGCTGTTTTTCTCCCTGCAGTTGGTCTGAGACAGCAGCTGAACATATAACCACAACACCATGTCAAGAACAAGCAAGACAGCAAGAGTCCACATGAGTTTCTAAGCTCTTATTTATTTATTTATTTTTTGCTTACAGAGTTGCTGAGAGACTAGCATACTGCAAGACTGGGGAGAGCTGAATTTCACCAAAATCAAGCATTTCAGTTCGGATTTGTGTCAGCATCTCCAGAGGTTGTAGTCAGCATGTACAGCTGCCACTGAAAATCAGTGGGGAACCTGCTCCGGCAGAAGCCACCGCTAATCCCCAGCCCCCCCAGCCCCGTGCCTCTCTCCTCTGCTCCTTGCAGTTATCTCCTCATCGGTCACCTCCACACTTCCTGTCCACCTTCCCCATCCACCCTCTGTGTTTAACTTTGACTGACAATGATGGAGATGAAAGGACAGTGTGAGTTAAAGGTTCGTCTGCCTCATCGCAATCTCATCAAACTCAGTTTCCCTATGTCACTTGTCTGTGACAGCCTTCATGTTGCTTTAATATCACACTCATCATGGCTTAGCTTCATGAACGCTGATTTGGAATGAAGTCAATGCCACAATCTGCCGGCTATCTATATTTTTGTTAAACTCCCACAAACCTATTTGCTTGACTGGGCGTAAAATCAGGTTCCTCCTCCTTAATTATGTTTTTAATTTCACAACAGCTTGCATTAGTGATCTCAGTCTGCTCAGGTAGGTATTGTATTGTATCTTGCACTTTATTTTATCACTACTTTCTTCCTAAACAGCAACACACCCATCAAACACAAAGTCTATATGACAGTAAGCCACTGAATTAGCTTACGTTCAGTCACTGAAAAGAAAAATGCAACGCATTGCAACTGGTGTTGAAGCTGCGGCCAAGAAAAAGTCACGGGAGAATAAAAAACTAATGAAGTTGGGCCCACAGCGTGTCTGAAAAGGGTAAAGAGGTAAATGCATAATTAGCATTAGCATAGAGTATCAGTGGGAGTAACGGCTAGGCTAATCAGGGCTAATCCAGAGACTAATGAGTGCTATCAACGGCACTGCTCCGTGCCACTTCCTCACCTGAGGCTAAGGTGTGTTGTAAGAATGAGCCTGCGGTGGTTAGCCAGCTAGCTGGCAGCAGGGCTCCCCACAGAGAGACTAATGCTACCGAGGACTCGGGGAGAGATGAGCTGTCGAAATGCTACAGAGACAGCAGCTGGCTTCCTAAGCTTCCTCTAAGCGCCTCCTTTTAGCTAATTGAAATAAGAGAAATGAGGCTTAATTTGAAGACTTAACTGTACAACTGCCTGCTTATTGCAAGATTAGCTGTTGATTAACATACCAATGTAAATCTGCGAAGCAACCCCTGCTCATTCTTGCATTATACAGTACAACAGTTTCCTTAATTACCGTACAATTATCAGTCAAAATAATTGATCTGAAAAATACATTTACACCTCAACAGCAGGTGCATTTATGAACACACCGACTGACTGTTTGCTCGCTTCTTATTAAGAGACTCAAACACACACATTCAATGCCTCCATAACTTCATCGTCGTATAAGCGCCAGGTGGCCATCCGCTCTCTTGGCCTGGCTCCTGTACATGGCTCCACACACTCTCATTAACTTTCACATCTGTGATTGTGGACAGTCCTCTCCCATCGCCATATCACCATGGCACTTCATTAAGCCTTTATTAGCGGTCGCTTGAACACTGTTCACAGAGACGCACACACTCAGATGCACGGACATGGACAGATGGACAGTTGGTCAGATGAACACACGCCCTTTTTCTTTTATCCTTCTCGTTACCTGTGTTCATCTTGTGTCCGGTTGTTCAATTTATAGCCAATTCGATAAATTTCTCAATAACCAAACTGGGGTATAAGTGGAAAAAACCCTCTGCCTAACCAGAAACCAGAGGTCGAACAAGAGCCCAAGACTGACACTAATCCAAATTGGATATTTGACAGGGAGATAATTTGTCTTGTAATGTATGGTGGTTATCGCCATGGAGTGGACATCATTAGCGAAAGATGTCAGAACAGGAGTCTGCTGGTGGACAGGCTGATTGGCAACGCTTCGACCCACAGGGGTTTCCTTTCAGTGTCATATCCTGCCACACTGAATAGATCAATAGGTGGGAGCTGTGGTGGTGATTCCTGTTAAAGTGTTCACTGCAACTAACATGGTTGCAAGCAAAATAAAAATAAAATTTAAGCTGTGCTATAAATGGTAAAACAAGACTTCTAACTACCAAGATCTGTTCCTCCAAACTAAAAGCGAGAGCACCCTTTTCCTCACCAGGCAGTTAAATTTTGATGTTGTAGTGTTTGAAAAACATCTCATGTGATTTATTACTTGCAATTATGGTGTAATTTGCAGGTGCATATGGTATGTTATAATAGAAAGCCAGCCTGTGCTGGAGCGGAGGGCTGGGAGGGGGCTACAGGGACAAATGAGGCAAAGCAGTGCTCACCTGTGTCATCTCAAATACAGAGGATGAGAGCCAATTTAGGATAGGTCCATCGGTTTGCTACTGATTCTTTAAATTACAGCCCTGCATCTGAATGGCTGAATGGACAAGCAAACAAAAGACTGGCAACGTCAATAGTTTCATCGGTGTGGCTACGAGTCCTGCAATAGTGGACAGAGGATCAAAGACAGTCAGGCAACAACAAAGACACAAAGAGGTTAGATTCATGTCACACATGTCACAGAGCGACTGAACAGAGAAACCAGCCCAAAATCTCACAGGGGAAAATATTGAATCACAGGGTCTGTCATCTCTCACTCTCCACTTATTACATCTTGTGCTTTCTCTCTCATGCACATGGAAGGAAAACACAGACATTTCTGTCACCTCCCCCAGGCGAGTGACTGAATGGTCTCTTGATACTGAGATCTGAGGATCAAAGTCAACAGGGCGGTCATGTGTGTCAGATAAAAAAAGAAAAAAAAACAAAACGGGTGGCTATGTTACCACGCACAAGCTGCTGGATGGATAGAAAACAAAAGAGAGACGGAAGGAAGGCTGAGGGAAGGCGAGAGGGATGAAGCATAAGCCATGTAATTCCCTGCAATGGAGAAGTGTAAAAGAGAAATGTAGAGGAGACAGACAGAAAGAGAACACAGTGGCAGTGCCAGTCCTCCCCCCTGAGTCTTGCGGCCTCTTTTGTTTCTAATTAACACAACACAGGGAGAGGATAACCTTTTTCAGCAGCGCCCTGAACCAAACAGCCTACACAGAGTCAGATGATGGCAAACGTAAGGCAGCAATGTGATGAGCTAGGAACACGTGACAATCAAAAAAATAAGTGACTAGTGCACCTGAATGACTTTGCTTCACCTGCCAAAATCCTCCCAAAATATCTACAATGGTTGACAGATATGTGCCAGGTCTTTCAAAAGCTTTAAACAGTGAATCACATTTCATTGAGAAAAAATGAGAAATATGGTTTAATAAGCAAATTTGTTAGTGTAAAGGGTTATATAAAGGATTGTTGGTGGGAAAAAAAGATAACATATGGGTGAAGGAGACATAAAGTACGGATGGGGTAATGGCAGGAGAGAGAATGAGATGTGGGTCCAACTGTCAGCAAGCAGAAGGGGAGGAGACAGCCCAGCTTGGCTACTGGCTCGTGGACAGAGCCAGTCAGCTCGTCATCCATTCATACTTGTGACATGTGGACACATTAATGCATGATGCACACATGCCACTGATCGCGGCAAGCTACGAGCCACCTCCATTCATCCATATGTCGGTCACTGAGCCAGTAGGGCAGGATCAGTGTTTTCTGCCAGAAGCGGAGGGGTAGCCAAGCTGGTGTGCATGTATGCATGCATGTGTATGTGTGTGTGCTTTGAAAAGCATGTTAATGGTAAAGCATTTCTTGGCTGTAGGACACTATATGTCAGTCTTTGCATAAGGCTAGGACATCATTTTCAAGGGCAAACACACATACACACACACCGTCTGCTTGTTACACCCCAGAAGGACATTGGTCATAATGAGTCAAGTCTGTCCCAAGGTTTGGTGTACAAGGGCATGGCCGCTGCCTCCAACACAATATTGACATGTGTTCCTAGGAGAACCTACCTACCCAGAATTGGTTTAGAAATTGACAGAGCCAGACTTGAAGTGAAGGATTTGTGTATTTTGTGAGAGGTGTGTGCCCGTTAGCTAGTGGTGTTATCTCCCACTACTGAGCTAGTCCCACCGAGAGCAAAATAAAATGCAAAATAAAACCATATTGGAACGATTCCATTCGAGTCAAAGTCGCTGAACTGAAAAAAACGTTATCTCCCTCTTACTTTCATCTTTTTCTGTTTATTGCTCTGTCCTCCATCCTGTGGACCCTACAAATACAGAAATGTATGTGAGCACACACAAACACACATGCAGGCACACTCAGCGCAGCAGGTTTTTCTGATAATCACTGTATCAGTCATCCTTTGTGAAGAGGAGGTAAATTCCCTACACGGGGGAGTTTAATCAATGCCAGAGAGATGTAAATCGATCAGGACATAGTCTCTGCTAGCTTTCTAGTCCTTATCCTTTATCCATCTCCCACCCTTTCAGATCTTACTCATTACCCCTTCCCATCCAAGACCAATTCTGACACTCCTCCCCCTCTTCTCCTATCATTTATACTCTGTTTCTCCAATTTTATCTCTCTAATCATGTCTATGATGTGCGCCTGAGCTGCTGACAGATCCATCAGGTTGCCACTTAGGCCAGTGGCAGGCAACATCATTTCACACTAACAGACACGTCCCTGGATGACCTTGGTCATAATAGAGTCTAATGGCAGAGGTCCTCAACAGCCTGAGGTCAAAGGGTGTAATCATGAACCTCTTCAAATCTGCTGCATGGGCTGATAGGTGGGATGGAGTGGGACAGTCTGGGGAGAGGGAATCTGCAGAATGAGTGATTTATCAGTGACTGGCAGGCAGCAGTTCCCCTTTGGCAGGCATGTTTTTGTGTGGCTCGTCAGAAGTATCTTTTTGTTGGTGCATCCGTCCCATCACTCACTCCCAAAGTGAGGGATATTTCGGAGGATTGGAAAGGTGACCTTGGGATGTGTGGAGATGTGAAATGTGGATTAATGAACAGACCGGATGAACGGACCTCTCAAGATTGTGAAGAAATCATACCTTATGTTGCAAAAAAAAGTTTCTTTTCTTTTTTGGCATCCAACCTTACATTAAAATACCCTTTTAAACCTTGGATTGTTTTAGTCTAGCTAAAAGCATTTTAGTTCTTTTAAACACAAAAGTTAGCAATTTAAACACAAAAAGTAATAAAAAAAAATGTGATGTTCATTGTAAAGCACATTACAACAAACAAGCAGATAGGAAAGAAGGAAAGGTGACCTGACTGTAAAACACAACAGGAGAACGACTACGTGAACACTTATTCTAGTTTTGGTTAATGAAAAGTGATGTGAAAACAGCTTAAAGAAAGTGAGTAATGAATGATGTAATGAAGACAACTTGTGCAATTATTGAGGTGGACAGCAACAATGAGCTAACTCTGACTCTCACTTCCTCAGCTAATTATCTCCACATATGAATACATGCCTTGTTCACTGACACGTGAGCCTGGACAATAGTCAGCTGGGTCGAGGAGTCAATACTGGACAGACCACAGGTCATTAGGTAAGACCGGTCAACTGAAAAAGCTTGAATTAGCTTGAAACTTTGCAAATAAGTTCAGAATAGCTCTATCAAAGTAATGAGGGAGTTGGTTTAGCTTCTGCACTTGTTAATTAGGTCTTACACTGAGCATGAGACTTTACAACATGAAAGGCACACTCTTGCACTCTACTGTATGAATATTAATTTAGCCTAAGAAGGGCAAATCACATGTGCAAAAACATACAGTTCCTGAATGTATTTACATGCATGTGGAGTGTATGAGTGAGTGAGAGTAGGAGGAAGAGAGAGAGAGAGCATGTTCCTGACATTGTGTAAGCAACACAGGAGTCATTAATAAACAATCCCCACTGGGATGCAGATGAAGGAGTTGATTAAGTTGAAAGTGTCTTGCATTAGACGTTCAACACACTGACCGTGAAAGCCCAAATGTACAACAGGATCTCTCCACAACTCATTAACACAGCCGAGTCGGAGCCCATCTCCCTGTTTATTTGCAGCGGATAAAAGTGTTAAATTTATGCCCAAAATCACAAATTAATCTAGCCTGTGCATAATGTTCAAGCCTCATGAATGCCCGTTAACGGCATAATTAAGACGTACAGAAATGTGTCGGATAAAGAGTAGTTACATGGATGTAGCTCCGTTCCTGTGCACACTCCACCATTTACCAAAGTGAATATTGAACATAGTATAGAATATAGTGAACATATGCCCCACTACTCGTAGTGAAGTGACATTTTAATCATTGTGCTTTATGCAACTCATTGCTGTTGTGTAGTGCACATTCTTCTGCAGACAGAATTGCTAAACACATGTGCCATGTCATGCGATACTTCATATCACAATTTTTAAAAAATCTGAAATTCATTTTGAACCTATTACTTTGGTAACTGTGAGATCAGTGCATGAAATGTGTGTGAACCATGCATTTACAGTGGTCAATAAATGAGATATTGTTTGAAAGTGTGCAACCACTTTCCCCATGTATATTTATACAGAAATGTCATAAAAAAATCAATTACCACCTGTGTGCTCGGCTCACAAGAAATATATCTATTGTGTTTGGGACTGAGTGAAATCTAGTGTGTGGACACAGTCTGTGTGTCAGTGTGTTGACAGTGCTCTTTGTGGCCCTCTTGTCCACAAGCCGGGATTCACCCCTCAACCCTGCCTGTCTGAAGGGAGGTTATTACAGACCAAATCCTGCAGCGAGAGCACAGACAGAACCTGTGTGTGTTTTGTTGACTCTGAGCAACTACACAGTGGTCATGGAGCTGTCTTCCACGCTGTCATTTATGAAACCTGTAACTTGCACACAGAGATGCATGCACACACAAACACATGTATGCATCTACGTCAGTTACAATAACGGCACGATATATGAATAGACACATTGCAGCATTGTTCTTGCGAGATGTGAGATGACGGTCCTCGCAGACTGTGACATACTTCATTGTCCGTCAACTATAGTTTTGCAATGCTCTCCTACAGTGCAACATACTATACAACACGACAACATACACACAAACACAAAGAGCTGTCTGAAGACTGAAAAGGAAACCTCTGAAATTTCTGCGCTCTTTCCTACAACTTCACAACGCTGTGTTAACAAGACATTTTTCCTGAGCTACTTTTTATGTCTTTGTGCATTATTTGTGCAAGGGCAAAGTGCTTCAGGCCACTGTAGAACACAAAGGACACTGTTAACTGTACTAATAGGCAATACATGTGAGATACAGCTCACTGGAAGTTTGTATTTTGAAATGATTGCAGCAGGATATAAAAAGAGATGCCAGAGTCAGATTTGGAGGTAAAACCGGAGGTTCCCCTCAGGGGAATGTGATGTAACTATTAAATTATCAGGATCACAATAACTGGTGGCTGAGAAGAAGAAAAACACACAAAATACACCTCAGTGGGCTCACAGGTAATATATAAAGGTAAGAAATCCCAGTGCAAAACAAAAGAATAAACAGGCATAAAAAAGATATCTAAACTTTGAAGGGGATCTATGCTGTTCTCCCCATGAAAGTATCACTCCACTTAAGGGTAGGCGAATTGGATAAAATGTGCCCTATGCTCACAAAGGAAAAGCAAAAAAGAAAAGAGCAACAACAAATAATTCAGCAAACAAAGTGCTCTCATCTATCTGACAACACAACGGCTGTTGCCTTTGAAGAGGAGAAAACAAACGCCATCGGTTTAGACGTCTGTCTGTCTCCTGTCGAGCTCAACGGGGGATCCCGCTACATCTTGCGTTCTGCTCTCATGCATTTCATCATTTTGTCTGCACTCCATCTCTGTTTTATCTCAATAAGACATACGAGAGGTAAAATCAGTGAAATGACACTGTGTGTGTGTGTCTGTGCTCTGTCACCTCAGTGAGCAGCAGCACAGTTTCACACGTCTCTCCAGGACATGTTAGATCCCAAACTACCAACCAGAACTGCTAAAAACTCGCAATTGAGGATTTCTTCACAATTCCCAAACATTTCGTGCCCTGTAGGTGAAATCTATTTCCCCGTTTCGGTTTCACCTGAGCCTTGTCGCCACTCAATAAAGAGTGGGGTGAGGGTGGGGGTAGTGGGGTGGTGGATATACATCGATTTTGGAGTGGTGATTGGAAACCAAATTAGGATGTAGAACGCTGAGTGACCATCATATTGACTGATAACAGACAAAGGGCTTTGTAAGGCCTTAAAGGTTCAGGAAAATCTATATTATTATTTAGGTTCCTAGTGCGTGCTATGAGCGAACAAGAGGCAAAGAGAAAGAACTACAGTTCATAAGTATTTGGACAACAACAAAGTTTTTGTAATTTTGCTTCTGGACACCACCACAACACCTCATTCATGTCTTGATTGTTTGATTTCAAATCAAAATGTACAGAGGCAAAAATTAAAAACCTGTATCAATGTACAAATACTTTTGGAGCTAACTATATGCAACAATAAGAAGAGAGAGCGATTAGACATGCACATTTTTCAGGGGGATTTTTTGTTGTTGTCTGGACTGTATCTGTATGATAAAACAAGTATTACTGAAAATGTCCCATACGTTGTCATTCCTCTAATATGATGTTCTCCACATTCAGTCAGTTAACTTTATTTGATCAAACTCAAATGAAGGAATGCACCTTCCTGTATTTTTTTTACTACAAACATTTAAATTCACCCCACATTTCGAATGCAGCCATACATCAGTGAGCAGGAATGAGTGAAAGAAGCAGCAGAGGAAAGGAGTTGGTAATTCTGCAGTCTTTTCTGTTCAGTCAGCCTGTTAAGATCAAACTGTGTGGTAAGCCCCGGCTTCTGGCTCAGCACCATACAAAGCTGATGGATCAACGCTTAGGGGCACAACATATGAAACCCATTTATTTTAAATGGTGTCTGCGCTCGCTTTGCAGCATCAACACATACACACACACAGAGACACATACAACATAAAGTTGAAGAGGACATGTGCACGTTGGAGGCATTTCTATATCCAACCCTCTCGCGGCATAACAGAGACAGGAGAGAATGGCCAATCTATAATCATTAGGAGGGAAGAGTAGAGATGGCGGAGAAAGAAAACTACAGCGCTGTCGCCGAGGTGTCGGGATAACAAGATTAGACCTTGCGTGATTCATCTGTGGCCATGGCATTCTGCTCCTCACCCACCCGCCCACTCAGTGTCTATCGGTTGGTGTACTCAACCTTTATTCCTCGCTTTTCTCTGCCTCCTTACTTCTAAACTGTTATTTTAGATTCTGTAATTCTGTAATTCTTTGGTGGCCCCTGCACTATAAAGTTGTCCTGAATTTTATTATTAACATTACAGATTACACAAATTATGCATGGCAGTGTCCCTTAGAAGAGGCAAAATAACCCTATTTGTGGACAGGAAATCACATACTTCAAACGGTAGTGATCCATTAATTGATAAAGTGAGAAAGGTATTGATCCTTATCTTTGCCGTTAAATTTCAGGGCCATCTTAGGTAATACAGCTGTCTACGCTGGGTGCCTTGTCATCTTCAGCTCTTACATGCGGCGTCCTTAGCATAGCGCTTCAATTATTTGCTTCAGGGGGCAATTACACTGCAGACTTCTCCATCTCTAAACTCTCTCTCTCTCTCTCTCTCTCACACACACACACACACAGAAACACATTTCTCATCTGCAATGTTATGAATGACATCAAGGACAGAGTCAGCAAGCCACAAGTAGTGTTGCTACACTTAACCCCCAAAAAAAACCCCATCAAAATCAGTGCAGCTTTGTAGAGCTCTGTACTTCATAAGACATCCATTCAGAGGATCCTAACTTCATGTTCACCATCCTTTTCTAACACCCCCTCCATATCTCCCCTCATCCTCCTCTCCATCCCTCTTCCTTTCTCTCTCTGGGCTTGGGGACAGTATAGAGTGACTTTGAAGTCGCGATGCTTCAGGAAGAGAGAGAGTCACTCTGGCTAATTAGTTGTCCTTATCCCAGCAGCAGCCGCCGCCGCCACCAGCTCGCTGGCTCTGAGGGAGAAACAGAGCAGGCATCTACAGCAGCTAACTAACTGCTGCACGCTAAAGATACCCTTCTCTTCCTGCTAGTTGTTAGCGCTAGCGGCTAGCAACAATTTAACTCACCCGCGGACTAAACTGCGGATAAGAAAAGTTGCTCCACTCAGCATAATGATAGGTAATATGGTATGAAATGTGGTACAGCAAATCCTCTGCTCTCAGGGGAAGCTTGTTAGACCATAGCGTACTGCAATAGCAAGATTTTACTCAGTGTCTGCTTTCTCCACCATGTCATTGTCATCAGGAAGACCATGAGTGTTGCAGAAGGTGCTTGGGAGCATTGCACTACAACGCTGCAACAGATTTGTGGTGTTTCAGTGCACAGGGGAATTGTTGCTACGCCATACAGGTCAAACACAACATTTCCCTCAGCCGGGAAATATTGTGTTTGATTAAACCAGATAGTCAAATACTGTTCATACAGGGAAGAGATGATGGGACAAGTGTTTTTCTGTAATGAAAGTAACTACATGACACTTTGAGACTGCTGTATCAGTTTGCCAGGAGATTGATCCTTAGCACTTTTTAAAAAAACAACTGTACTGAAGGCCCACACTGAAGATCTGGTTGGACAAATATTGCTTTGTTTGATGAAACAGTTCTTGACTTCAATCAAAAAATCTTTCAAATCACACCAAGCCATATTTATTGGAGTGACTTTTTTGGCTTGTCAACCATGTTTTATTTCTCATGACACAGGCAATTGCAGTTGCCATGTTGTTATGACAAGAGTATGGAACAAGTTCCATCTTGCATAAAATCCCTGCCTCACAACAGGAAGGATGATGTCAGATGTTCTGTAAACTGGTTTTGTGGCTAACCCAGCACTTCTCTGTGGTGGGCGTGTGCAAAAACTGTAGTGTTCTCACTCATCACATCTACAAATCACTGATCCTTATTTAAATGTCACTGATCTTTGTGATTTTATACATGGCAACAATTTGGCCATACCATACTTGTGAAGGTCACATTAAGAGCTCAAGGAGAAAACACACCCCTGACGGGAAATCTGAGTAGGGATGAGGCGCCTGTGTTAACTTGTCTCAGTGGGGTTTCTCACAGCACGTCCATCTCTCCCTCCTTTAAGCCTTGTGTCTCTTTCACCCTCCTGCCCTCCTCCGTCTCTCGACCCCTACGGCCGCTCACCACTAAGACATGGCAGAGAGAGAGTGAAAGAGGTCTGGCTGAGTTTCAGAAACATTAACTACTCCCTTGGGATGTACACCCGCTCAAACATACAGCATCGGTTCAGGGCTTCACTTTGTATCGGATCAGCACACTCCATTCTGTCTGGCCTTTGTGCCAGCGACTGCTGACATACTGTCACATGTGCACATATTGTGTATTCTCTACTTGTCTGTTTCTCTCTCATCATCTGAAACATGACAGGCAGCAGCTTCTCACTGACAGAGACTCTTATTACTATTCAGCTAACTCCCATTGTTAGGTTTTCTGCCTAGATGTGAAGGGGAAAAAAAAAAACATCGGACTGCATTTGCTCTTTGAAGTAGTCAAGGCCCATTCCCTGGGTACAAAAACTGACATAAAGTTCACAGACAAATTCATTATCCAAGACAATTCAGAGTCATCCTGGTCTGTGGTGTCATAGCCTGTGGGTTTGTGGTCTAAAGAGTTCAACATTAGTTATATAGAGTGCAACACAGACCTCTCTGCAAGAGATTCTGAGACAATTAATTCAGCCCAGTTCCTTGTCTCCACAGACCCCTGACCCCCAAGGCAGGCCAGGGGAAGACACATGTAGTGGGACGACGTGTGTCATAGAGGATGCGCTCGTGCACATACATATGAATGCAGAATCCGCATGTTTCTGTATGGCACATGTGCACGCACTCATGAACTTTTGTGAGCGTGTGTGTATGGCCTGTATGAGTGCATTGGTGTGTACACGTGTGCATAAGTGCCTGTCATCAGTGGTGTAGGACACACACACACACACCTGTCCAGGAGAGTCAGATTCTCCCCTAATGGCACCACTGGGACCCAAGACATTAGCATATTAAAAGGTGACATTTCACAGTCTGAGCCTGCACTCTCTGCAGCAGAGTGCAGCCCGATCGCTCTGACAGCCTGACAGCCAAACAGGCAGGCCAGAGAACAGACACATGAGACTGTGGAGTGCAACGCACGCTGGAAATATATGCGGGAAAAGGCTACTGGACTGGAGTTAGAAAACACCTGTCCAGCCGAAGTATAGGAACCCTTAAAACAGGGGAGTGGATTTGTAATCTGATGTGTGACACCATTGTCGGTGTGTCCCGAAAACCAGAGGGAAATCTACAGGTGACCTCACCAACATGACAACTCCCTGTATGTTGGAGCAATGTTCATTGGTGCAGAGACTTTAAATTGTAATGTTGCTCGATATCAGAGGGTAAAGAACACACACACTGCATGTAAACACACAGAAATGGTGACACAAGGACAATACTGTAGGCTTACAGAATCCTACATCAATGAGATTCCCAGACCCTGAAAAATATTAAATATGAATTTTCCTGAGTTGATAGACAGCACAAACACACACAAATGATCACACAAACCATTTTCTATGCAAGTGCTGCTAATCACAATCCACAACTGAAAGCATCAACGCAATAAGAGAAACTGGGCTCCAGCATTTATGTTGAAAACTTTAATTACATTTGAAATATTGGTGATCGATTATGATTTTTTGGCTTCTATTGCCAAACTTACCAAGCACATATTAAAGTACTGTCTCTTTGAGAGAAACCTGAATGCCCCTAGTTCCTGCACAGTTCATTCCCTGCTGACACATACATGAACACACACCTGCTGTAACAGACATGCATACTAACACATACCAGGCCCCAGCAGTTGAGAGAAGAGCGAGTTTGGCCGAGTTCAGTAATTGGCTCTGAACTGCAGCTTCAGCAAAAGCCCTGGCCCTGTCAGAAACCTGTCAGTGTTTGGCATCTGTTACTATAATTTTCCTCTGCAGGACAGCACAATGTGAGACACCTGGGTTGGGACATTATCCCGAACCTTCCTCTTTGCTGTCACACCGTACAACAGCTCCACCAACTTCTTCTGCTCAAACTAATAATACTTCTGTCAGCGCTGAGGCGACAGAAACGACCTGTCTTTCCCTCATGAAAATATTACACTGCATGTTGAGCTGAATAGGAGAAAAAAAAAAGCGAGTGACTTCAGGAGCAAGACAGCACTGAGTGAAAAAGAGGGATACACTGACACAGCAAGAAGCTGATGAATACCGACTGTTTATCAAACAGCAATATCCGAGCGCACAGTGCTTTTCATCTCAAGTCTAATGATGTTGCCACAGAAATGATGCAAAACGGAGGGATTTTCCATTTGCAGATAACCTGTACTCTGAGCAAACCCATCAGCTTCCTGCTTGCTAGCTCATAAGCAAACAATTACAGTAGACGCTCCACTCTGCATGTGTCCTGTGAAAGACTATTTTCAGGTGTGGCGTCTTGTTGTCCTCTATGTTCCCACTCACTCTGGGTTCTTTACAACTATTCAATCAAAACGAGGGCCAATTTTGCAGCATGCCAATTATGAGTGGGCACCGAATAAAGGTGCCCATCAGAGGCCCTGCGATGTACTAAATAATAAAAACACTGTACTGTATTCTTCAGAAAGAGGCTATGTCGGTAACTGGAGAAATTATAAAAGGGCAGATTTTCTCCTAGAAGATTTTGAAGCATTTTGGAATGAGGCTATAGTAATTACAGCTGCACGAACCTGCTTTATTGTTGTGTTACCCCAGGATTTCTCAGAGTCTCTGACTCCTGGCGGGGGAGCCAAACAGCTGACTCCTTCAGTTTGGAATTTGAAAAGGATGAAAATCAGCTGCTTGAAAGACACACTGTCACTAACTCAGCTTGCGATTCCCCCCTTCATAAGGCTCATTATGATATAAATCACTCATATTCAAACATATTTGCAAGATCAGCTGCTGATTTCAATTGAAATTCAGACTCCACTCAGGCAGTCCACTCCTTCTTATTTAGATTTTTGAAATGCTAGCTCGATTTTATGTGCCATAGAAAGGGCTCTTTAAGGAACACCAATACTCAGTCATGGCAGACAGACTTTTAGCGTTGCTTCAGTCATCTGAGATACAGTATTTTAAGATTCTTGGGGAGACAAAGAGGAATTAAATTCCCCAGCCAGGCTTCAAAAGGGACATTGTGCTGACGTGGTGTGTATGCACCAACAGGACACCAGAGCCTGCCCAGTTCTAGAAGGCTGTTGGAAACTTTCTCAATGACACGCTAGCAAAATAAATGCCCTTTGAAAAGGTTTAGCAAAGTCAAAATAAATGCCTTTGACAACCTCGGCTGTAATGCTGAAAGCCACTGAAAGAGCTGAAATCTGTAAACTTACCTTCATTAGTACTGACTCACTGAGCTTCTCACGGTTGACAATCTTTATGGCGACTTTCTGGCATGTTACACAGTGGACCCCAAGCTTGACCAACCCTGCAAAAAAACAAGAAACACACACACACACACACTTGGGTGGGTCAAACAGGTCAAACACTGCTTAGATGTCTGAGACGATGTGTGTGTGAGAAAGCAAATGACAAGTATGCTATGCACTGAATGTGAGTTCCTAGTGAGGACATTATGCTTGAATGGAAATTTGCATTAAAGAAATTATCTTGATTTTAAAATGAAGTTGTTTTTTTTTTCTATTAATGTGAATTGACCTAACTGATGTAAAGTGGCTCGGGACCTTATGGGGATAATGACTTCTGAAGTGTGGACAGTTCCTTAAGTAAACTGCCCTCTGGGGTTTGTTTCAGTCATAAAGGCAGTAAGTGAGTGGGCCATTTGTGTTATTGATTCCTATAATGTACTAAACTGCTGTAATGCACTTGTGTTGAGTTCGCTAAAACACACAATAAAATGGCAGCAGTAACAAATAGGGGCATTGCAAAGCCAGAGGTTGGCCGTTGAATTGAACTCATTATTGACCAGGGCTAAAAAAAATGACAAGAATGAAGCAAGAGAGTAAATGTGGTTGTCACATTTCGACACACCAAAAAGAAACACATGAAGGCACAGGGAGAGACTTGAGCATTTGATACACTGTGCCAGTGGGTACTATTGGGATTCACATGCAAACTTTCAATCAATTTGCCACACAACCACAGAAAAGCATCTCCACTGCTTTGCCTCAGTAAGTCTCCCCAGGTATCTTCAGTGTAGCCACCGACAGCGTGGAAAACAGGCGGGGTTACCTCAATGAGTGTACAGTTACAGTGGAACAAAGCGACGTGCGTGTGTGTATTTAATGCAGGGGAGTCATGATGACAGCACCAATCCATTTTCTGCCAGGGTCCACAGAACTGCACACACATTAGAGAGGTGTTTGCATCAGATAGATTGCTTACAAACTGAAACAAACACACACCCCTGCACAAACAAATGCTGTGTCTCTATTATTGATTTCCCCAAAGGCTCTGTGGTGCTGCAGGGATATGGAGACGGCAGAAGATGATTTTTAACTTTGTAAACCGTGGCTCTTGGGCTCTCTTGCGACTGGCACACAGAATTTATGGAAACACCAAAGTGGAATAATGTGGATGCTTTGATTTCTCACCACTCCCACGCTGGCAGAGATGAAGATGGTGGAATTAAGTTAATAAGTGTTGCGATAATGTGCCCATGACAGAAATGTTATAAGAAGCATATCAGTGGAGAGAAGTGACGTCCTGCAGCAAACTGGTTGGCTGACACAGGCTCCTCTCTCTCTCTCGCTCTCTCTCTCACAGTTTGATTTCTATATGAGCCAGCAGAAAAGGGGCGTCAACTGGCTGTGAGGAGGCGGCGAATGCTGAAGCAAGTGTTCCGATGCAACAGAAATGTCAAGAAGGTGAGGGAGGAGACGGAGGAGGGGAAGCGGTGGAGGGAGACAGAGAAGAAGTGCACAGAAAAGAGCATGTGAAAGATGGAGGCAAAATGTGCAAGAGATTGAACGTCAGAGATAGCACATTATTCAAATGACAGGCCACAGATAATTAAGCAATAATGGAGAGCATTGTGTGGGAGCGACGCTCCGGCTAGCGAGTTGAGGGCCGCGGGGGCCGAGAGTGGAGACACATGGAGGAGAAAAGGCGAGAGAGAGAGAGACAGAGAGAGAGACATAGAAAGGAAGTGAATGCTATGAAAGAGGAAGATAAAAGATGTAGAGATTCAGAAGGGGGGGTTGAGGCAGTTGAGCAGGAGGGGAAGGGACAAGCCCATTAGCCCCGTGATGGCAATCATATGTTAATGGCTGCTAGAGAGAAGCTCATAAGTCATGATAAACACATTAAAGAGAAAATATCTGCCTGCAAACACATGAAAAGTTAACTGGATTATTTGCCTCACTATCCATCTTCCTCCAATGCCTGTGTTCCTGTGAGCAGAGGGCTCATTAGCGGGAGGGAAGTATGCACAGGAACGCAGCACATTACAATTTTACAGCCACTTTGTGTATGGACTGAAATAAACTTTTACATGGAAGTTCAGTACATAACACACACAGGGACATAAGCCGCAAGCCTCTCTCATGACTTAAACACCAAACAACAGCAACAGAACCGAACAAGAAAAATAAGACTCGTGGTCATGGTGGCAGGAGATAAAACTGGCCCATTGGCCCTCACAAATGTCGAATTCATCTTTTTTGGGCAGTCATCATCACTTCGGTGTTGTGTTTGGTAACTGGTGGTGCAGCAGTAGCAAGCACATAGACTGTGTCCAGGACATCAGCAATCCCCAAAAAACACTGACGTGATACTCCTCAGAAATATATGTCCACCTGAGGAATATCAGTCTGCTTCAAACTTAGTGGCAATGCATCCAATAGTTGACAACGCATTTCACAAAAATGTAAACTTGATGGTGCCTTGACATATTACAGTATGCCATATATTTCTCTTCCTAAAGCTTTCAAATCAAAATCAAAATCAGGCCTAGAGCCATTTTGCAGACATAAGCAGACATCCATGCATCTGTTTGCCCACATACAGCATTTGTACAACATTGTATGCATTTGAGAATGAGTTATTTTATATTTACCAAACAAGAATGTACTGCAAAAAAACCCTCCCAGTTTTCACCCAAGAAAATAACAAAAGTAATGAATAAAACAATAAAATAAAATATGTGTTTTTCAGGTTTGGGTCTGGCTCAACAAAGCAGCATTCTGTTTGAAGTGCAGGACTGTAGATACGGAGATGTGTGGTTGAGTTCTTGGGTGTGCAGCTGCATTTGCTCAGAAAACCACTCGCCGCATCGCTGCACAGAGACTTTTCCATGTACGGCATCTTTACAGAGTCGCGTTCCAGCCTCAGCACCATCACAGCATTTTAATCATGTTTAAACTACCACAGTCACCTTATGGCTACATACACTTCTCAATGATTCCTCAAATTACAGACATGAAAATAACGACATAACATTTTCTCACAATAATTGCGACTCAGGTCATTCCTATAAGTATGTTGTAATGTCCAATTAACATCAGCTTCTCCATGACCGAGAATTAACCGCTCAACTTCCTACTCCCTAATGTCCTGTAATGAGGGTGATTGCCTTACACTCCCCGCGCCCCTGCTACCTGTCTGCGATCATACCCCAAAGGGAACGCTCTGTGCGTGCGCTGCGTGAGATATTTCGAGCTCAACCTGGAGTGGTGAGACTGAGAGGAAGCGTGGTCGGGAGATGCCCAGGACGACACAGGGGCTTCATCTGGATCTGGCTGGGCTGAGCCAGGTAGTGCCGTCTTTGAACACAGGCTTCAAACGCAGGCTTTGACTGAGAACACAAAGGGTCAGAGCCTCAAGCGTTGAATACAGACGAGATTACTGCTGCAGCTGATGGTGTCTGCGCATGATTGTGTGTGTGAGCCTCTGGATTACATTTCATTTTAATTTCATCTCTTGTAGTGGCATTGAGCTGTTACTTAAAAACGTGTGTGTTCATGGACATGCATGCAAGGGTATACTTGTGTGTACAGCTGGTATCTTTGTAAGTGTTTACACAGATGTGTAGAGGTGTTTGCATTCCCTCACTGGATATTTATTAACTGGACCACAGACACACCTGCAGATTGTTAGTGTCACACATACTGTACGATTTCATTCTTATTATTAACACGCACATGGACAGGCTGTGCAGATGACCTGAGTTTGCAATGCCACTGAATCAGCAAGTGCATTGATCTCTGGACTCCTTCACCCTCCTCCCAAATCAATAGCATCAAAAGCTCTCGCCTTCACAACAATGTCAGAGTAACGACACCAGTCGGGGACTTATGGGTTGGAGAGACCACCATCGACTGACCCCCAGCCTCCAGCCTGGCTCTGTGCTCGTTACTTTCCAGTGCACCTCTGTGATTAATGATGTAATGTGGATGTGGACATGTGATTCACTGGAGAAAGACACAGAATGAG
This sequence comes from Psettodes erumei, assembly GCA_016785225.1. Taxonomy (NCBI): domain Eukaryota; kingdom Metazoa; phylum Chordata; class Actinopteri; order Pleuronectiformes; family Psettodidae; genus Psettodes; species Psettodes erumei. Next base: position 6,495,201 of record JAFBJZ010000772.1, on the reverse strand, counting down.
AACTTTGGTCTCCGTGAGCATCAGAGCCAAGTGGTGTTTTTCCTGCACTGTGCCAGAAGCTGCTGCATTGCTTCAAGTCATGGTTTCAATCATTGGTCCCCGCTGGCATAATCAAATCAGGGATGAATAATATAGTTTCTGAATAAAAGCTGAACTGATTGCGTCCACAGAGCCGGCCATTTAGAGGTAGCAGGCCAGAGAGATGAGGGCAAGAAACGAAGAGTAAATGAAAGAGGAGAGGAAAGATAAACAAAGGAAAAAAGAAAGAAAGATTTAAAAAACACTGGGCACCATCACTGTAGTAACTCATCATTAATGGCATGATTTTATTAATAAAAATACACGCACAGAGTTGTGAAATGGTTACTTAACCACTTCTCAAAGCCTAAAGAACATTCTGACAGTGCATCTCTTGCTCTGCATCACTGAGCCGTGTGCCGGCACAGATTTTGTAATGAGGCTTTTTGTCTCACTTCACCTTGTCTTGTTGAGTGTGTGTGTTTCATGATAACACAGCTGAACTTGCTGACATCTGCTCTGGAAAGCATCTCCCTAACAGTTGTCAGAGTATATTCACAACGGCAGCATGTAGGTGAGCGCTCTGAACACGCGTCATGACCGACTTGACAGAAATGTTTTGGGATACTTCACGATTTTGCAGCAGGGCAGTTTACTTGAGCGAGCTTTTGTGCCCTACAAAGTGCGGGCTGTGCACTTCAATCCTTTGACATATTATGGCATCATATTAAGCTGCCTTCCCTTGTTGTTTAGCATGGGATAGCAGACAGCGAACCTTCACTCCAAATCAGAGAACGCTTGTCTCCTTCCATGTTGAGACATCTTCTTGTTCCAGCTACCAGAAGCTGCTGATCAGTGGTCGATCGATCACCGGTCAGAGCTGGGACATCCAGGGATTAGCAGGTAGGGGAGGAGAAGGCCCCTGACTGTGAGCTTGATTTCCCCTGCCATCGATTTGAGACCTCCAGGGGGAACGAAGAGGAGCAGAGAGGAAGGAGGACAGGGATACCCTGCTGGTGTTTGAGGCTTGGTAGAGGCACTTTACTATTATCGCCACTTGCAAACACACATCCACAGAGCCATACACACACTCGGTTTTTTTCAGCTTCATCTTCATTGCAGGGCTGGCAACCATGCAGTTAAAGATCATTACTGGAGAGCTTAATTTCCATCTGGAGGCGACTACTAGGAGGAGAGGAGCGCAAGGGATGAAAAAGAGATGTCTCCACTTGCGCACCTCTCTTCCTTTCAAACTTGATCTTTCAGAAGCCCTAAGCCAGTGCCAGCAGATGGTAGTAGCTTATGCTGGCTTAGCTTTCGCTCCCTGAGGCGCTGGCTCTGAGAAGCTCGTTGCCCTTAGGCACAGATCTGTGAGCTGCTTTCCACTTACGCTCTCTAACCCTGAATGCTCTATGTGGGGACTACTGCTCCGTCCGAGGATCAGCACTCAAAAGGAAACACAATGTGCTACCTGGGCTTATTCCTACAACTTCTACTGGCCACATGGAAAGCCCCTGCAGCGGGGTGTGGGAATCCTCTCCACCAGGGCAGAGGGCAGGAGTTGAAAACCGATCATCAACCACCGCAGATCTGTGTGCTGTCTCTCTCCCTCTCTCTGTCATTAATTTAAGTACACAAGCACACACAGAGACAGATTTAATAAGAAGGAATCTTAAATAATCAAATGAAATTATGCCGCTTTCAGTTTTGTTAGCTCTTTATAATACACCTAACACAGACTATTTGAAATATCAAACATATTATCTGTGGGTGGTGACTGGAATAGAAATCCATGTTTTCCTTGGAGCTCAATAGTAAATTCTTCATTACAGTTTTTCTGCACTGGTGGTGACAAAGTGACAACCACCAATAGTTTTGACAAATGAATGCCTTCATGCAGTACACGTGCAATTATAGAAGAGAAATGCAGTGAATCCCTCCAACAAAACGTCTACTTTTTGCCAACTACTGTTGTTTCCATCATGCAGTATTTGTGCAAAATGTCCATGTGTGAACCACATGTTTACCAAAGCAGAATGGCAGGGACAGAAACCCCGGATACAAATACAGGTAAATAAAACCATATCTAGAAAGCAGTCCGAGAGCTCAGACATTCACCAAGGCTGATCATTTCCCCAAAATTAAAATTTTACCCCCAAATCTCTCTTATCACGTACATTTCTCATTAGAAACCCTTAAGGATGCATATGCTGCAAGAATGTAGTAAACATTTTGTATTATTATTATTTTTTAAGATAGTGTCCACAGTTTTTCTTATTTAAAATCTTTCTACTTTTATGGATATATGACTCAAAATGTGAAATTTTGCTATAACTTGGTGAGGTATTGCAAAAAAAATGGTCCATTAGTTTCTGTGTAATCCTGCACACTAACCAACAAACAAACACAGCAAACCAGAAACATAATCTCCTTGGCGGAGGTAATGACAAATGCATTTCTGAATGAGGGTTTATCGATTTTGTTTGATTTGATTTGGCCTGACCCCATTACCGTAGAACACACTCTGTGGAGTATTTACTGTCCATGAGGCCCAGGACTGTAGATATGCAGACGTGCCATCAGTTTTCACTGTCTCTCCTTTCTGTTTGTCCAGTTACTCTGTGCACCTCGTCTCTCACTGGTTTCTCAGTTTCTGCCAAATTGTGCCCTCGCTCCCTCTCCACCCAGCTGGGCGACATCTCCCCTTCACTCTATCCATCCTCCTATCTATTCAGAAAAAAAATAAAACGGAAAGAGAGGGAACATGCCAGCAGAAAGCTGTTGAGTCATACTGCGCAGGAGGGAGACAGCATGTCGGAGATCAAACGACGCTCACTCGCTACTCAGTGAATGCGCTCCCTCTGTCTGTTCCTCTCCCGCCGCTTCTCTCGACCCCCTTCATTCACCAAATCTCTCTCTCTCTCCATCTCCTCCGCTCCTCCACCTCGATTTTCACTCTTTTTGCATTTGCAGTCAGCCGTGACGTTCGTCTACACAGCCCGAATTCCCCTGCAACCCTCTAAAGCCTACCAGCCAAAGCAACGGCAACAACATCAGTAACAGCAGAGACCCAGACCAACAGAACAGCTTCAAAAGCAGGAAGAGCAGTTTAGCCCTGGAGGGCTGGAGCAAGGAGAGAGGCACACTGACGCATGCACACACAAACCTCCGTTATAAGTTCACTCCCTGTGCAAAACAGCAATGTCTTGCTAAGTGCAACAGTGACTGTAGTTTGCTGACAACAGAAATGGAGGTTGGTTTTTCTTTGCCCCCCCCAGAGCACCCTGGAGATGGTAGAGATTAGGTACTTGAACCTGCAGCTCAAGGACGTTTCTTAGTTCATTAAAACAGCCTTTTATTCTAACAGTGATCCTGAGTGCTTTGACTTGATGGAGTGATGGAGAGTGCACTCCATTATTATTCTTGAGTAATATAGATTTACCCCATTAACTCTGCTTCAGATATGATCAATTTCTCTCCATCAAAAAGTTCAATCTATGCATGAAAACAGCTAAGAGCCAATTTACTTCACATGGATGTGTGACCCTGCGCCCAGGCCTTAGCGTTCACCTATACAGACACAATAAATGCATTTCAACCTGGGATTTTCATAATATCCCATGCTGCTTGACTCAAGTCGTGTGTGTGTGTGTGTGTGTGTGTGTGTGTGTGTGTTTGCCCGTGGTTACCTCTGTAACTGATAAGAAATTGTAGCATTTTCATAAAGCCAGCTGTGATAAAAAATACCATTAACAATAAACACACAAATATCTAGGAGAAATTTGTGCATTTCTTCCATCTCTCATGTTTTTTCTACAGCCGCTATAGCCTCTGTTCCCTCTGTGTGCATACACACAAAGACTGTGTTTGAGTATGCATGTTTGTTTTGTGCTGTTTGGTATAGGGAGACGGGGTACATCAGTGTGCAAAGCCAATTCTATTTACACTGTTAAACGTACATAATATAGCCCCAACAAACACAAACACAGCGAAATGGGGTGCAAGGCGATGAAGTACTGGGTGGCTTCAAGGCGATATTTTTCAAATTCTAAAACAAGTGTGATAGCAACTGAGCAGCTCGCCCATAGGCAGCAACTACTCAGTGATCCAATGATTTACCTAACAAACTCTGGGATTGGCAGATCTTAGAAAATTCCCACCCCTTTCTGGATCAGCCTCATCAGCATGAAAATATATACACAAGAACATCCTCAGAAGCTCTTCACCTGCACGGTGGAAAGACGCAAGCTTCACACACTCTCCTGCTAGAAAGCCAAACAAGTCTCACTGCCAGAGGTAACTAACGTGTGATTGCAAAGCAGAAAATAGCTCAGATTGTCCCGGCTGTCATATATTTGCCTCAAAATAGTTCTTGGATGTTGATGACTGTGCTATAAACATATGGCAGACATGCCAAACACTTTCTTGTTTTGTCAGATGTCTGCCCTAAGGGTTTATTTTATTTATATTATGTACTGAAGCCATCTTACATTTATATAAGACTTAATTCTGTTTGCTGCAGATTTTAGTGATTAAGCAAATTAAAGAAAAAGTGTGGGAGAACTTTTCGGGTAGAGATTGTATCTCTTGTGGGGAGACAGTCTCGCCATTTAGTTGATGAGAGGCAGTGATTTCTCCTCTGAATCTTTCAGCCAAGATGTCATGGCAGATTCGAAATATTCCACGTTGAAATCTGGCCTGATGTGACTGGAGGTCAGGCCACAGAGCCAAGCGAGAGTGACACTGTCAGAGGAATGTTCTGCCCAAATCCTTAATGGGAACATTGGAACAAACATGAATGAAGACACGGCAGGCGGATACGGAGGAGATGAGGGACGGAAATAACAAATTAAAAAAAAAAAAAAAGGAAGCTGCCATAATGAGGCCAGTGACAGTGAGATGGAGAAATACTGATAAGGATAGATAAATAGAGAGACGCTGGGAGAGACATAGTCAAAACATGGAGAGAAAGTGGAGCCTAGAAGGGCGGGGCATGGAGACTCAGATCTATTTTTAATGCCTCTGACTGGGGATCAGCAAAAGGAATGTATAATTACAGCCTCATGAATAATGCAAGTGGGCTTCTTTTAATTAGCCACACCAGGCCCAATGCAGCAACCGCAGCAGACGGGACAAACATGTGCACACACACACACACACACACACACACCTCACAGTGTATACATACTCATACACACACAAATGGATGTCCACAGAAAATGATGATACCGTGTGTGTGCATATGTGTGCCACTTTTGAAACATATGTCCGTGCATGCTCAACATGCACTCACACACTCCTCTGGGGAGATGGGAGTCAAATGAAGAGGCGAAATGATGAGCTGAGGATTGGTGCCTGGGTGATGACTCTCTGATAAGGCTTCTCAGTGAGAGGAGCCCCTAGACACCATTCAAAGAGCTGCACACTGTCTGCATGTCATGTGTTAGATAACCCCCAATATAAAAGTATGAATTATTAAATGTCTGACTGGATAATATTGCAAAACCTCACTGTTACCACACAGAGACATGCTGGCGGTGGCAGTGTCTTGTATTTTTGACATGTATTTTCACTTGCCATGCATTCATGAAATCACAAGAAGAAGAAAAAAGTCTGTTTCTGGCGGTAGGCAAAATGTGTGGGCTGGAAAAGAGAGGGGTAGAGGATATCTGACTCTAAGAAGCAATTAATCAAACTTCCCTCCTCTATAATTCACCCTGAGTTATTCCATTGATTAACAGTGTTTGGGTCGTCTATACAACATCTTCATTATCAAACATGAATCAAGCTGGAAAAGACTTTGGTGCGACCAGTTCTCATCAACCTGTCTTAACAACCAGCCTTCTTCCGAATGGAAATTGAAATGGACGGTCGAAGCAGGAAAAACTCAACTCAACTCTCTCCGCACATCAAGAGAAGGCAGGAAGCTGGAGCCGAGTTGCAGCAACACATCAAAATGCCGGCAGGATGTTATTTGGTTCTTATCTGGCAACTCGACTTCTCCCATCTTCAGAGCCTTAATTTGTAAGCTAATTTGTGGCTGGCAAAAACATGCTTGAGTATGCGAGAGGATATTGGATGTAATTCGATGTCTCACTCTCCATCTTCGTTTGTTGATTGGAGTTTAATTGGCAGTGAGGGTGCTGCGTTCCCACTTTGGGGCAGGCAGGGGAGATGACAGCTTGAGCACATAGACCAAAAATGAGTCCCACTATGATGGTTTAACGAGGAGAACAAGACACACACACACACTCAGAGGTACAAACTTTTCGTTTTTGCGCAAAGCTAAAGGAATAGACATCAAACAAAAATGGTCAAAAAGACAACACCTCTCTGTCCTTCTTTTGTTTTACTGTCTAACTTTCTTCTACAAATAATAAGACCTTAACCTAGCATTGGCTTTAAACATTTTGTGACGTTCAGCCCCTTCATAAATAAGTCAAAGGATAAAACAGCAGGATTGTCCAAGGGGAGCACAAACCCTGCTATTATGGTCAATATATACAAGGTTGTTCCTATGTTTACACATAGTGTGCGCATCTAGGACAGCACAATCATCTATGTGGGAGAGTGCATGAGTGTGTGTTCAAGGCAGGGGGCTGCCTCCTGGTGTGTGACACTGATATGCACACTTTTCTTGATCAAAATAAAAGGTTCGAAAATACAGGCTGGTGGTTTTTCTCTCCTGGCTTTTTTCCTCCTTCCTATGTCTTTGTAGAGTCTTTATTTCTCTACTTGTGTAAAACAAAGGCTGTGTGGGAGAAAGGTCAAAGTGTCAAAGCGTCACCATTACTGTGGTGTCCAATCGGAAAGGCACAGAAACAATGAAGAGAAGACGTGTGCATTTACGTGCACGAGAACTTACTTGCAGCGCAGCATATAAGGTTTTTGCCATCCCCTGTTACTATAAAGCACAAGAAGCATCTGCACAAAACATCCTTGTTAAAATCTAGATCTACACAAGAAGACCAAAAACTAATAACGCATCAGCCCTTCGCTGTAAAGCTGTTCATTCTCCTGGGTGATAAAACAGCCACTGACACGTGATTTGAGACATTGAATTAATTCAGCACCAGATTTGTCCACTTTACACCACTGAAAACACGCTGCTGAGACTGAAAGCATTTTGATTTCTTCAATAATTTAGAGGACAAGAATGGCTGCGTTCTTTGCCGGAAGATCATTATTGTACCTCAGCACAATAAAACCATTTTAACATAATGTTTGCAAAACAGACACTTCTCTGATCAATGCTCTGCATCAAGAAGAGTGGGCGAAACCTCAGGAGCTGAATCACTGCCTTCAGTAAAACTAAGTTACGGTAATATACAAAAGCCAGAAAAGCTCTTCTGTGTATCTACATTTATGAACATTTATCTTTTTTTCTTTTTTTACCATTGTCAGAGTCACTACCAGTACATGTGCGAGGATGACTCATATAATTTGGAATGTTTTCCTGTTTTCTCTATTTTTAAACCTATGCATAATCCATGTTACACACCACACATTCTGCAGAGCACGATAACACATAGTCATACAGGCTCATTTGCATATTGTCTTAAAGGGACACGAGTAATTCTTGCTGAAAGACGTTTTCCAATCCACTCACACTCTTGTCATGTTTTCATACTTTTATACTCAGAGTTGCAGTTGCAGGAGATGTAGCTATTTTTCTACCTGCAGTTCTACCATCGACAGTATTCATGCCACTCAATACTGTATATTGTTCCACAAGCGATCTTAGCTTATACAGCCTAATATATTTGGCCACTGGACGTCCCAGAGGGAGGGGCTGCAGTAGAAGGTGGGAAGGAGGAGGAGACAATGTGCTGTGCAGAGGACTGAAATGCAAGGCGAGTTGGAGGAGGTGTTGTGGTGGGTGGATGTGTTGGTAATTGCCCCAGCAGCCATTGGTGGAGCTGTTGACATCTCTCTCGAGGAGTGGGATAATTTGAGCGAGTCCCCTGGCTAAATCAATGCGTCAGCGGCAGCTAGCTCATTACCCAAGTTACCGCTGCATCTCAATGAGGCAACAAGGGAATTTCTATTAGCCAATATAAGTCTGATCTCTCTCTCTCCCTCCCTCTCCATTCTCTCCCCCTCAAGCTTGAATCCCTCTATCATTTTTACTTTGTCCCTCTTCCTTCTCACTCAGTCTCTCCTTGTTGTTGTTGCGTGATACATTTCTTTTCTTTCCCAGGGGACATAAGGAAGGATGGCTCTGGTGTTGCGTCATGCGTTCCTACCACAACAACAGCAGTTTGTGTGTGTGTGTGTGTGTGTTTTTGATGGGTGTCTAAGAGTTTGTAAAAAAATATCCAATTCTACAAGACAAGACACAAAAAGAAAAAGTCTTACTTACAAAAAGAGAAAGTTTTACAGGGTCAGAGCCAAAATAATGCTGGACTCTGACTGTGGCTGAAGACTCTTCGGTTCGTCTGTTTTTATCAGAGGTTTTGTGTGTGTGTGTGTGACTGAGCAGTGCAAATGTGTGTTCCAGTGAGTAACATCCCACTGCTGAATGGAAATGAAAGCATTTCTGGAGAAAAGCCAAGGCCCAGATTGCCTGCATTCTCAGGACGGGGCTCACGTCACAAGGCTCAGAACATTGCCTTGTACAAAAAAAAAGTACAGATGCAAACAAACTGGGCACACACACACACACAGTAAAGTACTAAAACAAAGTACACAAAACAGATGACCAAGGGCACTTCACCAAGAGTCCATTTCACCTGGTCTTTTTACTGAACAAGGACTGATCTGAGAGGCAGATCTCTGACAAAGCTAAAGGAAAACTCTACCTGAATGGCAAAAAGCAAAAAGAGATTAAAAAGGTATGGTGACTGAAGAAAGAACAGGGAATTTTAATAGAATAGTAAACTGAACCGTCGGGGGGGCAGACAAAGGAGAGATGGAGAGGGAGAGACGGCAGAGTGCCAGGTCTATGTATTCCACCACCAGGGGAGCTGAGAGAGCAGAGAGACATCTGTTCAACAAGACTTCAGGGGGCTTTTACTCTGATGTCAGCCTGTCACCACATGCAGGACCACAGGAGAAGATGCATGCAGAGTGCAGAGTACACACACACACACACACGCCATGCACTTTCTCTCTTCCTTTCCCTGTCTCCATCTTTATCTCCCTTTCTCCTCCATGAAAATCCACAGCTGTAACATCCTTTAAAAAGAGACAAGGAGCAGGACGGTCAGGCTTGCTTCATCCTCTCAGCTCCGCACTTGATCTTTATACGCTTTTCAAATCTGTCTGTAATAATGGGCCTTTGACAAATGCTATGTACATTTTTTTGAGAAATGACTGAACAGTGCTATTAATCCATTGATTGATTTGTGGATTGATCACACAGAGTAGTGCTGAAACTGTATCCACAGAAAATTAATCAGCAATACCCCTTATTACTGATTTGTTATTGATGTCATTTATATATTTTAATGTCTTTGGAAATGATTTGGAAAATGTCATAAACTCTGGTTTGAACTGGTGAAATAATCATTAAATTAATCAGTAATGGAAATAATTCCTCACCACAACCCTAATCCACACTGATTTAACCATGGCGTGTGAATATAAGCGGACATTGGATTTTAACCACTGCTAAGCCCTCTATGATATGACATACTGTAAAAGCTTATATTATAAACCAGAGCAGGGCTGCACACCCATCGCAGTAACCCATTCATTACATCAGTAGTACACCTGACTGCAGCGGCAGTGAACTCTTAGAGACCTCTTGTGTTGTTTTGTTCATCTCGAAGGCCATCAGCCGGGAAAATACTGCAGTCATTAAAATGATAATGATACAGTCAGAGCAACTGACGACGTATTGATCAGCACAAACATCTCCCCCCGTCTGTGGCGCTTCCCACTGTCATCTGATGAGCAGAACTGAATGTGCGTGTTTGCCTGCCTGTCCTCGCACGCACAATTTGCGTTTGTGTGCATTGTCAATAATACAAGAGCTCTTTACTGCTGGACATGGGGACACAATAATTGCTCAAAGCACAATCGCAGAGTCAATTTGTAGCACTACATGATCAAACCACACACTCAGACAGCGGCGATGCCCACTGTCAAAGCAGAGAGTACTGAAGCATTAGTCATTTTTGCAGGGCTGATGATGGCTTTTATATATCATGTTAATGCCCATGAAGCTGTCACGGGAGCCTTGCAGACACGCGAGGTATCCCTGACATGCTTATCACATGTTGTACATCACTGGACTGGGATGTGTGTCCTGGTCTAACGTCTGCCAAAATGCAATGATGCATGTTGCACTTCTCTGTGATGGATGTGTGCGAGGCGGCTTGGACATGCTACATCGCTTGACAATCAAAGACAGAATCACGGACTTGACTGAAGACCTCTCAAACACCTATTCACTTATCCGTCAATGGCAAGAGCCACCCTTCATCAGGCTTCCGCTTCTGACGGGAAAAACTCAAGTTCAAGTGAACCAATTTCTGCATTCCTGCGCTCGTCCTTCACAGGCCCATCTCATTTTGAGGAGGTGCTCTCTACATGCATGTCTGAGCCACAACTGCCAATCAAGATGTCAGGAGGGCTGATGGACAACCCCCTCAGCCACTGATGACAGATAGAGAGGTTTGAGAGGGGCGGGTTGAGTTCGTATCAAAGGCTCTGCTAGTGGCTGGCTGGGTCAGCGGGGGTTGCTATGGCGTTGCTATGGAGACAAGGCGGAGGGAGAAGTAGTTTATGATAGACGCTGATGGGTGGTCCATGCCCGAGGTTAGAGAAAAAGGCAAGAAATGTGTGTGTGCACGCACTTGTATTTACTTAAGCGTGCACTCTAGAATTTGCATACATGCAAAACTGACACGCATGTGTGTGTGTGTCCAGCCGATGCCCTGCTGCAATAATGGGAAATCCACACATCAGTCAGGGCTTACCATTCAACCACTGTATGAGGGAGAGTTCAGGTCACACACACAAGCACAAGACACACTCAGCCCGGAGCTGATGACGCAAATAGTCTAATAACTCTGGCTTGGTGCAGCGCACAAGTGCAGATAGGGAGGGACAGGGGAAAAAAAGATGGAGAACAGAGAGAGAGAGAGAGAGAGAGAGAGAGAGAGAAGAAAAAAAAGAACAAGAGAGTGGAGATTATTGTCTGAGGAGTTCTGTAAGTGGAATACAATCTGTCCCACAAGCATACACACATACATAGGTGGCCAAAGCCATCAGGGAAAGTGAGATTACTGCTACTAATCTGCATGGCCATATCATCTGTGATTATTCTCCTCATCTCCTAGTCTGGGAGAGATGGGCCAGATTGAGTAAAAGAATGAAAAAGAGAAGGTAAAGGAGAGGAGTGGTAGATTAGTGTTCACACGGGGTGTTACCAGCTCTAACCAGTTGGGGGCTCCCTTCCTTTCACCTGCTTTTTGCACCACCACAACCCCACCCTCCACCCCCATCCCTGTGCATGTCTCTGCATGCATGCAAACACAGATAGACACTTTATTTTCTCTACCTCTTTCTCACTCATACACTCCTGCTGACTCGCCTCACATCCCTGCCAGAGGGATCCTTTACATTTGCCGTGTAACTTTGTTTGTATTTGATGCCTTTCAACCTCTCTTTCGATCCAGTTTTTTTTCCCCTCTCTCTGCTCTTCTTTCCCATTGCTTTCAAATCTCACCCCCATTCTGTCTTTCTCTCTTTATGATAGTCTCTCTTTGCAGGCACTGCAATCCTGTCTTTTCACTGTGCGATTTCACTGCAGAAACACACGGAAAAGAAGAATGGCCAACAGCATTAGACAGTCAGAAGGAAAAAGGTGCAGAAATGAGCAGAAAGAGAATGAGGGTGATAAAAAAGAAATGAGACGGGAAAGAGGGGATGTTTTTTTCCGGTTGTAAAGGATAAACAATGTGCTGAAAAACAATGCATATGGACATAAAATAGACAACCCACACATGTGCTTCAGAAAGCAACTGATCTGTACAGTCACAAGGATGCTGACACTCTTGAGAGGACAGCACTGTTGTTGCTAGGAGAGGAGCAAGATGGGAGGAGGGGAAATGGGGTGGGGGAGAACAGGAGGATGAGATGAAGAGGAGAGGGGAGAAATGAAGGGGGGCATTTGGACAGAGCAAGCAAGGGAGGCAGAGGTGGAGGAGGAGTGGGGTACACGGATGGCGCCCCTGTTGATTAGAGGACAGTGGCGTAGTGGGAACGCCACCCCCCCCCCGTAATGTCAGTGATTTCACATGCCATCACCTCACTGGAAAGCCCCACTCCACTCCATCACACCCATATCATGACAACTATAGCCTCAGCCAGTGAAGAGGAACAACGGAGAAAGAGCGGGAGAAGAATGACACTGAGAAGGCGAGCAGGGTAACAAAACTGAGAAAGATAGGCAGAGTACAATGACAGCGATACTAATGGATGTAGAGACGTCGAGGAGAGAAAGAAAAAAGACGCCAGTGAGAGTCATGAGATATGAAAGAGAGCAATGTGAAAAAAAGAGATGATGCATACTGTACAAGGGTAGAAGTGGTACACCTACGAGTTGCTGCACTGATACCCCACCATAGCCCTGTCTATCAATAGACAATTGAAGCACCATGACAACCACATGGGATGCCATGTTAGACGCCCTCTGACAAGTTGATGAAAAGCACCTCATCAAGCTAATGCATTAAAACGCTTGCTGCTCAAAAGCCAGATGAAGAAATGTTGTGGCACCCGACGTCCTTTTCGGACAGAAATGTGACAGCTGTTTTTTGAAATCGTTACTAATGCAGGGTATTACTATTTCACACAAGTAAAGAAGACTGTGTTAACACCAGGGAAACCAGCAGCTTCCCGCATTGGCTCCAGATGTTTCATTCAAACACTTCTTTTCCTGATTTACATAAGGCAGGATTTCCTACTCGCTCTTATTTGTACAGCTAGCCATTTACGCTATACTGTACAGCATATACTAAAATCACACCTGATAGTGTGAGCCTTGATCTCATTGTGATCTATTTCCTTTTTAAAATGAAAATAGGTCTGATATATACACAGTATATCCTCTCCTTCTCACCACGAGTGGGACTCTGCTTTTGCTTCTCATATTGCACTTCGGTTCTGTGTCATGTCTGCTGCAGGTTTCTTGCGTCCTTGAATAGAAAAGCATACAAAAGTCACCTTAACTCTGCAACACACTGAGTAGTCTATATTTTGTTGCTGCAGAAGTTTTCAAATGTAGTCATAGCCCTGGGTTTTGTACCAAAGCAAACCTTAGGTGAGGGGGTTTTAACTGCGCTTCGGGAGAGAGCGAGTAAGCACGTGTTGAAGGATCTTTAACGCAGCATCTGTTGGGAAGCAATTCTTTTCAGCAGGAGGCCCTACATTTGCAGTCGGTGTGTCTTACCTGGTAGACAAAGTAAAGGGAAGACATTGAGATGGGGTGTTGTGGTTCCATACATCCAGGAAAGGCATGGAAGAGAGAAAAGAAAGACAAACAAGCAAGGTTAGTGATAGGTTCTACAAACAGAACAGTTTCATTATCCTCAAATTTATGACCATGCAGAGCCGATCAAATCACAAATGATGGCAAAGTGATTAAGAAGGCATACGTGTTGACCTAGGGAAGAGAGTACACTGGGTTTAGGGTGGATTTACACTGTATTTCATCTCTGCCAATCACTGGACTTCGCTCTCAGCAGCTGGAGCCTTCGTCCCCTCTCAACATGTTCTCTCTCTCTCCAATCCCAGCTCCGACAGTCCCTCATCCCCTACAAAGCACCCCTCTTCTAAACATGCACACACACACACAATCTCCAACTGACTTCCAAAATAAAACCCGGCTGTTTACCAAGCCAGAGAATCCCGAATGGAATCACATTTTGCCTTTCAAAGGGTGTTTGAAGTTCCCGCACAGATGTTGCTGTCTTCTCCTCTCTCTTTTTTAAAATTTTTATTTCATGCAAGAGATTCTCCCCTTGCTCTTTCCCCCACCTCGCTCAGCACAGTGTGACACCCCGTCACTTTCCCTCAACCTTACCCCATCCCTCCATCTCTGTCCCCATGATCACAGGGAGAAAGTTTTATCTGGCAGAGAAGCATCTTTTGAAAAGTTGTCGGGGTAGTCTCACTAGAGGGGAGAGGAAAAGGAATCAGATGTTGAACCTGAAAAGCAGATGTAAAGTTTGCACCCTAACCCCTGCATGTGTGAACACGTGCATATATAATATACACATACACACACAAATGCACACCTGACTAGAATGGATTAGCCCTCGCCATACAATCAAACAAAGTTGTTATACTGTATTATGAGAGGTAAAAATTTGACATGCACCATCACTTTACTTTATTGTGACAGGCTGTAATTGTTGCATCTATCTATCTAGCTATCTGTCTATCTATCTATCAGTTTTCTTCCCGGACAAGTACAACTTTGCACAAAATGAGATGGAGCATCTGGGTTGGGGATGGAGGTTGGGGTACAGAGAATGTGGGCCAGTGCTTTACAATAGTTTCATGCATCTGGAGAAGTGCTGTTAATAATAATTCCAGTTCATAACAACTTGAGTCTTAAATTTGTAGCTTTGGTCATTTCTATGAGTTGTGACAGTGTATTCATATTCATTCAAACCATTTGTCACCACACAGGAAACTGCGTCCATGTTTGACCATGGCACTGCCAGTAGAACCAATTTAAAGCAGTAAGTTCATCCAATCAGAAAACTAATTTGATGGTTTACAACAGACGGTGCAATAGTTTTACTGCTCTACATCTTGAACGCTTCCAAAGAGGTTTGGCCATTTTGGGGTTTCTGAGCCAACTGTATGATCGCCTGGCTACTTGTGATCTCAACATCAGACTTGCAACATCAGTCGTGTTGCATCTCTGCCAGATCTCGACTGACTTAGTACAAAACAAGCTTTTTATTACAGACAGAAATGTTGGCTAGATGTTGACTAAGCAAAAATAAGTTGTAAGTACTGTAAGTAATCAAAACTTCTTAATTAGTGCTTTTATAATAAAATGAAATCCAAGCAAAAAATGGTCAAAAAATGACAACAAATTAGGGGAAGGAAGCATCAATAAATGTCTTAACAGGTTTTGAGAAAGGATTTAAAATAATCCAAGAGGAAGACTGTTCTATAAACTGGAGCCAGGACAGAAAATTCCCACACCACTAGTTTTGAAGTTTGACTAATAACCTTTATTCTGGAGACCAGATGGGCCTGATTGACCTATACTGTATGGGACAGGCAGCTCATTGATTTATACTGGAGCCAAATTGTGTAACACCTTAAAAGTAATGAGATGGATTTTGAATTCATCCTAAATTTGACTGGAAGCCAGACTGGGTTAATATGGAAATGCTGTGGAGTTAATAAATGTGCAGCAGAGTTTTGAACTAATTGTAAATGTGCTACAGTAATGACCTGGAATTATCGTGAAAGGGGGAGGCCAGCCAAGTCCACTTTAAACATCCAGCTTAAATAGTACACATTTCCCTTCCGCGTTAAGGTTTGGCTTGAAAGCCAGGCCACGGGGCAGCGATAGTGATTGTGTCAGAAGGTTTACGACCTACACAACCATCGGCCTCTCGAGCTGTCATGTCAGGACCGTGGTACAACGTCGGTCCACTCATAGGTTAATAGTGTAGTTTCACGCCGTTAAA
Source organism: Psettodes erumei (assembly GCA_016785225.1). Classification (NCBI taxonomy): domain Eukaryota; kingdom Metazoa; phylum Chordata; class Actinopteri; order Pleuronectiformes; family Psettodidae; genus Psettodes; species Psettodes erumei. The sequence continues at coordinate 6,479,515 of JAFBJZ010000772.1, read as the reverse complement.
TTCAATCGTTGTTTTTTTTACAACCTTTCCTCTCTGCCCCCAAGGGCAGGCTGGAGAAGGGATCTGAGAGACACCAGAGGACACAGAAGGGAAATGAAAGTAGAGAAAGGTAAGCGGGAGATATTTGAAGGGAAGACGATGAGTGGAAGAAGCAGGAAAACACAGGCAGAAAACAAAAAACCCCTTCCCAGCCGAGAGAAAAGAGAATCATTCATCCTCCCCGACAAGAATGATGTGTGTTATGATTCTGACAGAGTAAAATGAGGCCAGCTTTGATTACGCCTCTCTCCTCTATTAAAATGGAGCTCCGCATCACACACATATAATATTCAGTGGAGCAATGCAGGAACGTGGGCTGCTGTACAGCGCAGAGATGAAGAACAAAGGCTCTGGTTGAAAGCTTCCTGCAGGAGCTAATTGCAATATTAGTGGTCCTGGCCAGGGGAAGAAGAGGAGAACAACACCACTGCTAATTAAAAGAATTCAGGCATTCTCTGATTGAACAGCGGGAGAGAGAAAGAAGAAGAAGGAGACAGAGCAGAAAGTGGAGAAGACAAAAGAGGCACACACCAAGGGTGGAAGGAATGGACTGAAAAGAAACACGCAGAGACCCAGTGGAGCAGTGGGTGGAATGTTAACTGTGCGCGAGTGTCAGTGAGTGTGCATACATTCAGCCTGTGTGTGTGTGTGTGTGTGTGTGTTCGTGTTAGAGTGTAATCTAAATGAGTCTTGTATCTTTAGAGATTAATCTAACCCTGGCTACAGACGTCACACACGCTAATCCATCAGGGTAAAACAAGCAGCACTCTGCAAGCGGTTCCTGACCCCAAAACAACCGCTAACTTTGGATCTGGCGAGACGGTGAGTCAGCTCAGGTGTGGGAACATTGTGGGAGACAAGCAGTCCTGGATAACAGTGAGGTGAATCTGTAAGAATTATAAGTCAGAGTTACACAAAAATTTCCTATAATCTTTTAAGCTTAGTCTTACATTGACAAATAGATTTGGGGGACCAATTCAAACTGTGGCGCAGGTCAGACCGATTCTGGTGGTCTGTCTGAAAACGTCAACAAGCATCAGCCCACTCTCCTCCCTATGGGTTCAACATGGATCAGATACTGTGCTGGCTTTGTTGACCGGCCATCATTATTAGGGATGGAAATCCTTTTTATTGACACTGGAGACGAGTATAGATCAAGAGCTACTCGCAGTGTAAAAGAAACCCCTGAATTCTTAATTTTGAGTGTGAGCTGGTATCTGTAACTGTATGTGTTGTGTGAGCTCATGTCAGGTTGCCAGTCTTAAATATAACAACAGCAGCATAATAAGTAAGTCATCTGTGTATCTGGCCCCATAACCCACGACACTGGAGCAAAGCTTCCAGGTTCCAGACCACGCCCAAAACTGTTGCGTGCTTTGATTCTGCCCTTTACTTCCCCTCCTGTCCCACTACTCTTTCCTGTGCCCGTCTTCCTCTTCCTTTTGTTTTCACTTCCTCTCTCCTCCAATCACCTTCAATCACCTTACCCCCTCCCTCTCTCTCACCATCTGATCGTCACGCTGCCTCTGGGCCGTGTGGCGTGCTGCGGCGTGTTGTCACGAGGTGAGGTCAGTTGCTGGCACCTGTCCAGACTGTACAATCAGACATGTTGTTCACTCTGACCTGACCACACTCTCCCACATGCTCACAAAACAGGAAGCCATGGAGCAGGCTGACAGATGCACATGCTTTACATAGGGAAAGCCTGCAGAGAGGGAAAATCTGAATCATCGTAAACTGCAAATTTACAAATTTTAATGTTATTTTTGCACTATACAATAAGTAGCAGAGCGAATGTGTGGAAAGAGAAACCTTATATGACGACAAATAATAGCTATGTGTGTGTGTATGTGTTAGCATACACCCAGCTCTACTGCTGTGCCACCTGAGATGAGACACCTGAGCTGAATCACAAGCACCTGATTGGCTGCGAGTGGGGCTCAGGTGCATCCCTGACATGAACACCGCAGGGGCCCGGGATTCCCTGCACCGCCAAACACAACACACGCACACACTTTAAGGTAGAAGCAGGTGTGTATATAAATCAGTCCCTGGCCAAAAAAAAGAGAAAAACTACACACCTGCACAAAAAGCAGCACACTCCCACTCAGCCGGTGCCCACGCTCCATCTGTACCATCGGGCAGTGTGCGTGACGCACACACAGACACATTCTTAACAAACGATGCTCCATCTCCATCCTACCTTTGTTTTGTCTTCTGCAGAAAACTGGCACTCTGAACAATTGATTCGTCTGTAATAAGTCACCTATCCAGCAAAAAAAAGAGGGTTCCAGCTTCTCAAATGAGAATTTTGTCCCCTTTTATTTGCTTAAAGATTGAATACTTCTGTTTCTGTTTTTGATATTAACCAATAATGACTGCTCCACTTTGTCGGTTCATTGCCGTTCGACCTCTCTCGCCACCGTCTGCATTTATCAAGCTGTTAACAAGCTGTTACTTACATACAAAGGAGTCAAGGTTACATGGAGACGATGCACAGATGTGTGCCTGGACCACACACATGCACACTGTAAAACCCATGACAATCCCTTCTCGCTAATCATTTTTCTATTACTACATGCACTATTTCTGCTGTGGGACAACACTCTATTTCTTTTTCAATCTTCACCCCTCTCTTCTCCTGATTTGAGCTCATTTCCTTCAGCAGCGTACCAACCTTGTCCAGCTAATCGTTTTTTTTTTTCTTTGGCCCCCCCTTCACATCGCTTCATCTCTGCCTCGCATTCTCCTCAACTTCCTCCACGCTGCTATCTCTGTCTATCTCTCATTTAAGAGGGAAAGTGTGCATGATCAGGTTTCACAGATAACGCGATAGCAAAAATACGGTGGATTCCCCAAACCCAGGCACCGTATGATGCTCCTCACTGTAAGATTATGGGTTAATGCTTGATGGCCCTGACGCAGAATTGATTTGTACAGGCAACGTTATCTTCACTGTTTATTCTGCGACTTCACGCTCGATGCTTTCTCCGCTGAGATGGGTTTCTCTTGTTTTCTGTGAGCCAAGGCAAGTTTTTTCTCAAACGTGATTAGAGGAACTGACAACCAGATAACCTCGCCGAGACAAAGCTTTGGAAATAAATCCCGCTTTTCGGATGAGCAGAAAACGCCACTCTCCGCTGAACTTTCCAATGACAGCTAATGCAATGGGTGTTTCAGTGACTCACTATAAATTGGCTTGATCTGTCATGCTCACAACGCACAGCGAGTGAAGATTTGTTGACTTATCAAGTAAAAAAAAAAAAACTCAGGGCAGAAAATGGATGATCTCAATATAAAACAAATCAGCAATTTTGTTCTGTTTTCATTATGAGCAAATAATATTTGAAGAAGGCGACTGTTTGTAATGCATGAGGTTGCCACAACACATGTGGTAAGGGACGCATGATTTTGTGGCTCCCGCTCTCTCTACTCTTTGCCGTGTGAGTTTTGCCCAGCTATCCCATCTACTACCAAAAACATGTATATACTGTTATCTGGATTTACATCACAATGGCACAAGGCCTGTGCTCGAGTCACAGCTCTCAAGCTAAAATTAGGCAGCTATTTTCTCCGCCGTACAGTAGCTGCGTGTGAATCTGAGTGCATGTGAGTGTGTGTGTATGTGTGACAGGTTCCATTAGGACTCTGAGAGCTGGACTAATTGGCAGTAATGGGTTCTTGTGCTGGGGGGGTGCGCTAGAGATGGGGGGCTATGTGGCTCATGTTTGGCAGCTTCTCCAAAGACCACTCCACGAAAGGGCTTCATTAACACTCCCTTTCACTGTACCATATAAAGAGGGAAAGAGGGTGTGCGTGCATGTGTGTGTGTGTGTGTGTGTGTGTAAATATGAGTGTGTGCAGCTGCCGCATATTACCTACTACCACTCAGAGCTGAAAAATAATTTGTTTGCACTTCTCTCTCCGTGTCAACTTTCTTGCTCCTTGGGAGAAATCGCAAGTGAGGAAGTGAACCATACAGCAATGAGGGAGACGAGTGACAACACAGGGAACCCGGAGCTCATTTCACCTTTTCACACACACACACACACACACACACACATACACATACTCAAACAGGCACTGAGCCAAACCCGTTTGCAGTCAATCTCACTAATTGAGGATGGCATTCATTTGTGTTTCAGCACAAGGATCCAGCATTTTAGGCAAATGAGCAGGTAAGCGAGAAATGGAATTTCAAGTTATTTTCAATGAATAATGGAAAAAAGGAAAGCCTCCATATCTTTTTGGTTAAGGAGCACATAGCTGGTATCATTGCATGTGCTGAGGTCAAGTGGTAAAGAGGAAGCAAGGTGAGAAGACTGTATATGTAAGCGTGAGTTAGTTAAGGCCGTGTGTGTCACGGGCTTGTGTTTTCGAAAGGGGCCCGTAGATGCAGTGACTCGCACTAATGTAAATTACACCTACCAGCCCACGCCACGGCTCCCTTCCATCCGCACGCATACCAGATAACTCATGCTTTGTCAAGCTGGAAATTTCCCATTAATTCCACACAAACGCGCAAAATCCATGAAGGCTTTTTCCCCCACTAAGCATTATATTCATTACGTTTAGTTTGGGAGTGCCCCCCGCCCCCACCCCACCCCACCCTCAATCGATTGAATTGTGGATACGGCGAACAGTGCTTTCTAATTTGACTTGAGTAAGTGGGTGACAAATAGTCCAGCCAGAAATCAATGAGGGGAATTATGTATACACTGGAGGGGGGGGGGTGTCCAATGCAAATGACTGTAAACACTGACAAGGCACGAAAGCATGCACACTCTAAGCCATGCATACACAATGCAAACCAAATCAGTATCTCAACAAATCCTCTGTTTAATCATGTAGACTCTGCGTGAGTACAATCTGATAATGCAGAGAGTACAATCACATCCCTATATACATTATTGATGTAATGTGTAATGAAATACTCTGTCCGCGAGCTTCACAACCTGCGGCGCGACCGTAACAAAAGTGACACAAAGACGAGACCATAATTAGATTTCTACTAGTTTCACTGATTGAATCACTGCAGGAAACCAAATATTGGGTCACTCTTATCTCAGGGGTATTAGTCTAAGGACCGTGGATGAAGGTGAGTGCGTGTTGCTCGTGGACAGATTTGATCCTAAAAGCAGAGCCAGTCGAGTCTTATGTTGACGAAAGTCCTCACTGGATATTTAGCCATTAGGGATGCATAATTAGTCCCAGGTAACTCTATGTTACCATTTCCAGCATTAATATTCATGATAATTTGGCACTGAAATTATCACATTGTCAGTTCCCTTGAGGGTGCTGCTGGATATATATCAATATATCTATATCTCTATATCTCTAGGTAAAGCTGGGTGTTGACCTTGGATGCTTTTATGGCAATGATGGATTTGCTTTGACATCAGCATCAAAAAAATGAAGAAACGAACATACCTAAGGAGTAAAGCTGTACCAAGTTCTAATAATGATGGTGATTGGCTGCCTGATGCAATGTTTCACGCACACATCGGAGACTGCGCAGGAAAAAACTACTTGAGACTTGAGGCTGTCGTGCGCCCGTGTTGCTGTATTTTGGCTCCAGTGTGTGTCGCATAGTAGGTCAAAGAGGTCAAAAGTGTGGCTCCATTTCATTCGGCTTGATGCGAACAGCATGCAATGCGTTATATATGCAGGAAGGACATTGCTGCCAACAGGGGCAAAAACAACAAATTTGATCAAACACTTGAACATGCACAGAATAAATTAGAGAGCAGGAAGCTGCTCCGTGTTTGACCGCAAGAGGGACAGATCACAGCCTCCTCTCAGCACTCAAGCCTTCCTCATGTTACAGCGCCTCCTTCAAAATCTCCATCCCCAGGTTCTCCACATTGTCTTCACACATCTGTGAAGACGTGGTAAGCCGGCAGCTCCTAGTCTGAGGTGGGTGATGCTAGGGCTGGTCTGCCAGGGGGAGAAAGTGATCATCACAAAGTGGGGAACGCGGAGAGATGTCATCCCGCACCGTTCTACACAGGGCGCAAAAAACGTGGTGGAATTCACTCAAGCAGGCCACTCGTGTACACAGACAGGCAGAAACACAAATAGATACAGGTGCAAAAAAACTGCCAGAAAAAAAGTTAATGTACTTTTTTCAGAGTGGGGAGTGTGTGTGTGTGTGTGTGTGAGTGTGTGAGAGAGAGAGAGAGAGACCTAGGAGCCCGCTCTTCATAAACCACTGTGATTTCCAGCGATATCGCTGCAGGGGGCACTAATCAGCTCATCATTCCCAGATTGTCCCCAGCAGCATTATAGTGCCCCTACACATTCACACGCCAGCCTCTACACAGACTTTAGCAGGTGCACAAAAACACACACAGGGTAACTGCTGCCTCCAGAGGTACTCCTGCCCCTTGCTAATAGAGATATAGACCTCTCTTTTCCTGGCATTAACCCTCAGCTTGGAGGAATTGCTCTTAGAGTAAACACACTCTCTCCCTCTCTCTCACACACACACACACAACACTTTGAAGAGGGAGCAGGGCTCGTGTTGTCCACAAAGAGCTCTATAGGAGGGAAGCAGAGGGAGAAGATGGAAGAAGCTGTAGCTGCAGCGAAGAAAAGGTTTCTCTGTGCACTGACTTGGCCCCCATTGTGAAATTCAACCATAATCCAACTGCACAATGGTCTGAGAGAAACAGAAAAAAATAAAAATGCTGCTTTTCCCTTAATAAAAATTCTAACGAGGAGTCTTGAAAGGTAAGGATACTGCAGCCGGGAGTGAAAATCAATAGTAAAGGGAAAATTTACATTGAAAAAGCAATCAGCTGTGTAGCACTTGCACTGTTTTGTTTGATTTACCTGTAGAGAAAAATGAATTGGCCATTTAAATTTTCCAGGTACATGGCTGAAGTCTCACATCTGCGTTTACTCTGCATTTGAACATTGGTCTACCAAACCCACAAAGCACATACAGTATGAGTTCAAAAACCCTGCACTGAATATCTTTGGCGTTTTGACTATAAGTCTGCAACTTTTGATTTAGGATTGATAAAGATCGATTTGGATTAAGATTGGCAATACGGTTGCCATTTGCCAATTTACAGTCTTTAACCAGCATGTGCTGCACTGGGTTGGTTTCCCTTCAGAGTTGGAACGCTGCGAGTTCAGACAGAGAAGCTAAAAACACTCTGGACAATGGCATTGGAAAAAAAATCAAAGGTTAACATTTGATCTTTGATCATTGAGCTTTGTCATTCAGAGCTGTTAAAACTGAAAAAAAATACTAAAAAAGGAACACCAGTTGATTTCTGGCTGTCAGCAAAAACGCTGCTCCTCAGGTTTCAGTTGACGTGGTGTAAAATACCTGCTTTTGCATCTTTGATGCAGAGACATTTCAATTCTCTCCCAGGATGAAAGCATCCATTACAAAGATTCAAATTTTCCCCTTTTGTCTTTGTAAAGCCGTAAAATGCTCCTTCAAGCCTCCCGCCACCGCTGCCGGCGTGCAAAAAAAAAAAAAAAAAAAAGCCTAGAAAATAAAGTTATTGATTTTTCAATCCACTGTGCCATCTAACAACACGGTAACAGTAAGGCCATAGAGTTACTGACACGAAGCGGAGAGCAGCGAGGTAAAAGACCTGATGTTTTTCCCGCAGCTCTGATGTTGGGGGCCAGAAAACACATGTACACCTCCACGGAAAACAGAGGCACCTGCTGTAATACTGTATACCACACTGCATTTGTTATTATGAAAGACTTACAGAACATGGAGGAGCCATCAGGCAGATGGGATCCATCCAGGCCTTGTTGGTGTTGAGCAAACTGCACAACATTCACCCTCATTACTCTGTGTGTGATCAGATGCGACAATACTGACACCACGGTGACAAATTACAGATTCATTCCTTTCCTTGTTTTTTTTGCATGTTTTTTTCCCCTGTTTATGTTGCATTGAAAGTGACGACTGAAACAGCAACAGCTGGTGACACTAATGATCTGTGTGTGTTTGTGTGCGTGTGCGTCGCAGTCTGCAGAATACTGCGGGATCGCTCTTTCTCTCTCGAAAATCTTACACTCCTGCCATCATCTTTATTTGCCATTCCACCCGCCTCTTTTCTCTTCTCAACGACCATCATTCAGCAAACCATGCTCATTGTGCGCGACTCTAAAGCAGCTGTGCCTGAGCTTTACCCGCCCAGGACGACGGAGCGCTCCCTGCCTGCGAGGCGGCGACACAATGAGCCGGTAAGAACGGGGCCAGCTAGCCGGTTCGCAGCTTGCACAGAGCCACATTGCCGACAGAATTGGTCTAAAGGCCTCAATAATGAGCACCATTCAACTCATATCCAGGGGATGTGAGCACAGCGGCCGGAAGGGTCAGAATATTGTCGGAGCAGAGAGATAGAAAGTAGAGAGTGGAGAGAGTGGGGACATAATGAGAGTGAAAGAGCGTGAAAGAGCGCTGTTGGGTTTGTAGCCCAATTCAGTTTTGAAAATTAGGGTTTATTTCCCTGTTCAGCTGTTGAAGACGCTTTAAAAGGACCTTTGAGAGCCCTGACCGCAGCCTGGACCTATGCTGGGTCCTCCTGCCCGGGCCTGAAACACTCTTGGCCAGCCGTGACTGGCAGCCTACAGAGGCTGTGGCTCGACCAGACTGACTCAGTTGTTAAGGCAACAGGGAAAAGAAACCGGGTTTAGAAACCGCACTGTCAAACTCGTACACACAAATGCTCGAAAAAGATGTAGACGTGCGCGTGCTCACACACACACAATTCTGATGCTGCACTAAACTAAAGCTAGGTCAAGCAACAGACCAGAGCTCAGCTGAAAACTCTCAGCTCTATAAATGCATCCGAAACCCGCCAGAGGAAAAGCCAGGTCAGCCGGTAAGAGGACCAGCTCTCCAAGTAGGATGCAGACAGTGGAGGCTGGGGTCAATGGGTTTACCTAGCAGGAGGTTAGAGAGGCGAAGAAAGGATCTGTAGAGTATTGAATATGACAGGAAGGGAGAGGAGAGGAGAATGAAAACATCCGATATTTACGCCAAAGCAGACTTGAGCACAGCACGGCAGAACATATAAAACGCATCCTTCAAAGAGAATGGGGAAACGTGGAGACGGGAGGGTATTTAGAGGCCAATTTAACTTGGCATACATATTCTGCATGTGCATGTGTACTCGTGCAATGGACCTAAGTGGTGTAAGAGAGGAGGAAGCAAAGAGCTCAACTAATGGGGCACCAAGAGATTCAGAGAGAGAGGGAAGGAGAAAAGGGACTAGCAAAAACTTCCTTCCATCAATTATTAAACGATGGATAGAAATTTCCCACAATAAGGAAGGCAGATAAGGGTTGCTCATCCAAGACAATAACAGACATAATTAATTATTCTAATCTTGTTCATCTGTTCTTCAGTTGCGCGACGTTGCTGCTGCATCATCCAAATGATATAGCTGACTACTTCAAAAGTATCTCTGGCGCTGCCAAGACAACAAATTCAACACCTGGTGCATTGTCACCCAGCTCCCCTGCTTTACCCTATCACCAAGGCAAAATAAAATGATGATGATCCCAAAGAAATGGTGACTGAGATGTATAATTTGATCCTGCACTCGTCAGTTCACATCCCCGGACTGCTGCAGCGCCACGGCCACGACTGGAAGAGTGATTTGCAGCGAGCTTCACGCCAACAAACGAGGTCTCCACAAGAGAAGAAGGTTTTCAACAGCCATTAAACCCTGAACCGTCTGCTAAAAATATAACACCTATTTCTGCACTGGGAGATAAACGAACCTGTCTGACTCTTCTCCGACTTCACCCCATGGGGTACAACACGTGCCACTCACTCAAGTGGGGAAATGGGGTCAAGTCTCCTCTAGCAAAATACCTCCGCAACAATCACAAAATAAAGAGGTTGCGAAAATGATCTGAACAGTTTCTAAATCATTAATGTCAAAGCTGTGCTGGCATCAACACCGAGCACGCAATAAAACCAATGAGCCCTCTGTCTTGCATCGCTGAGTCAAATACCTAGTGTGGGGGAGAGAAATCGGCATCAAGTTCTCTGGGTGAGCGAAGGCAGAGGATTCACCTCAGAGTCGCTGAGGTTAAGTAGTAGCAGAAGAGTCAGTGGAGGCGTCTCTGTCCCCGGAGGCTCCAGGAGGACAGCGGGCGGGAGACAAACGCAGTTGTCAAGTTTTCACATGCGGCACCGCATCTGCACGCACATCATCATCATCATCATCATCATCATGTGGGCGACAGCGCAGCCACAGGTAATTTACCGCACAAGAGAACAAAACAGAAACGAAACCTGAATTTATCTCTGCGGACGTGTGCAGGAGAAAGCACAAGGCAACAGAGGGTGGACGACAGCGTCCCTCATCGTACCCTTCGCAGTGTGCGAGCACCGCTTAATGCAGTCACTGGCAGCCACGGTGGAGGAGCACTCCATCTCTCCAGCATTCCCTCCCCTCAGTTCCTCCATCCCTGCTTCCTGCCATCATTATCGTGGCCACCAGATAGCAATGATGCAGGAAAAGCTCTGGAGTGGTTCCCACATCCCACACCTACTACCAGAGAGAGAGGGAGGGCGGGAGGGAGAGCAAGACAGACAGCGAGGGAGGACGTTGAGAGGAGAAAATCACCACGGAGAGGGGAGAGGGAGCGGCTGTTAATGCTGAGTGCTGTGAGTGAGGGAACAGCACGGACGGGTGAAGAGAAGGAGATGGAGGGGAGAGAAAGAAGAATAAATGGAGGGGAGAGAGAGAGAGCGAGAGAGAGATGGCAGTTATGGGACTGATGTGTAATAAACTGCATGAAGGAGCCTTCAGGGAAGCATTATTTTCTAGCTCGACACACACCATCTTCCAGAAGACAGACACGCACACACACACACGTGTGCACACACACACGTAAAACTCTGAACTCTGTGTGTCTCATAACCTTATTCATATTTATGAGCGTTCCAACACCAGCAGACTGTCCCGACAAACAAAAGTTTGGGGAAGACTTCAAGTGCGGTTGATTAATGACGTCTGTGATGCAGACAGTTGGGTGGGGCGGCACCAGCAAAGCATTCTGGGTTCTCTGTGGCATAAGTGTAGGAATGTTAGTCGAGGGGGTAAATGCAGTTTAAACTGTGCCGACGCGAAGCTTCAAAACTTTTGATCATTTGAAACGTTCGGCAGTGGGAACTCGAGGGCGTAACAGGCTGTACCATCCATCCTCATCACTGAAAGGCCTCGCCAGCATCATTCACTGATTCAGTCACTCAGTGATTTAGTTTAATGGTAGTGATAAAACCAGTCTGGGATTTGAGTAATGAGTGACACCCGTACTTTCTTCGGAGAAGCGGAGAGGGGATCTCTATTCAAAAGAAACTGAGGACTGAAGTGAGGATTTTTATTATATTATATTATATTATTATTAACTATTAGAAGACAGTGTTTTGCACTCCATTAACAGCTTTGAAAGCAACAGATCAACATTTGGGGAAATGGGAAGAAGCTTACAGACTTTCTTGCAGAGTGTTAGATGAGACAATTGATGCAGCTGCCATGCCTGTATGGTAAATATGAAGCTAATTAAGCACGTTTTACCTTGTTTGTTTACACTCATACACACTCCTCTGTCTAATTCCTACACAAACGCACTGAGTGTACACAAGTGTAAATCCCAAAATGTAAAAACTCCTCAAGTAACCTTATTTCCTTTCATAATTTAATATCCGTGACTGCATTTTGTTTGTTTCTGTGTTTTGCTAAGTTTCGATGCATACCTTTATTTTGAAAATTCTCGACTTGCAGTGCAGTTTCAGCCATTAGACATACAGGCGTTTTATTCCCTTTATCTGGCATGACAACAAGAAGCGCCATCTAAAACATCAGCCATAGTAGGTCATTAGGACAAGAGAAACACACTTAAATGCAACACACACAATGTACAGGGAGAGAGTTCAGGGTCAACAGATCGTGCATCAGATTGAAGGCCATCAGTCTTCCCTCTGACACAAAGCAAGTGTGGAGCTGAAGGTGCATGTCCACAGCAGCTCTGTGGGGAGGCAGTGTGACACTGGGTTGGCAGCCAGCTAAAGCGGGTCACCCCTGAACACATAAGTGAATATAAAGGCGACTGAGCGACAACTCTCAATCAACCAATCTCGTCACACCAGGAGATGTGATTCCACCGACGGTCCTCGGGTGTTTCAGTGCGATACTGCAACGACTGCTTGTTTGTTTCTGTCTCATCATCTGTCTCACTGACCCATCCCCACCGCTTCTTCTCTCTTGCTCTCTCTTTCTCTCTGTCATTCTCTCTCCCCACGGACCATCCGCTAAATATCAGCGGGGCTTCTTGAGCGGGGGGAAAATAAATGGCTCTGCCGTCTCTCCTTAAACACCAGCGATTTTCACATCCACTTTAGAAGCGAGATTTTTGAGTGGATTTCATTGATGATTTGGGCACAGTGTGAATCAACTCATGAATAAAAGCGGGAGAGGCGCCGAGGCTGATGGGGGGGAAGGAGCTTCACGCGGCTGCTTCGGGACGTGCAAACCCTGTGCAGCTCACAGATAGGAAAATAAGGATGGAGGGCGAGGTGGCAGGGAGAGAGGAAAGGAAGCAAAGATGGATCCTGCACTGGAAGAAAACCTCCAAAAAGAGGGAGGTTCAAGGTTTTTAGGGAGAGAGCACCTTGCCTCTGTCAGTGCCCCCTTCTCTTCTCCCACCTCCCTCACTCCTCTCCTCCTCTCAGCCTATTTTTTCGGAGATTACAGCACAATGCATCTGCCAGTGGAGACAGCAGCAACACGTTGCCATGACCCAAATACAGCAGCGTGGTGTGATGATTGGCTAAGAGATGGAGCAGGGGTGGGGGGTGGTGGTTGTGTAGTGCAGCACATTTCACGGCAGCACCTTTAAAATTCAAACATTTATATAAGCAAGGAACGGACCCTTCTCCTTTCATCCATCTCTCCAACTATCGCCAATCATCTGTTACTCCATCATCCTTCTCCTCGTCTCTCTCTCCATCAACTGTTTTCCCGGTTCTCATCTTCCCTCCTCCTACGACTCTGCGCTCGCTTCCCTCACAGAGAGAAAAGGAGGGGAGACACAGAAATAAAGTGTGAAAGAGGGACGGAGGGAGAGAAAAGAAAAGCAGAGTCATCCATTCTTGATCATAGCGGCGACATAAAATTCTGTAGTGCGGCATAACAATCCAGCGAATTCAACTTGGAATTCTTGCCGTCTCTCATCATGCTCAGTATGTCCGCTTCCGCCGCCACCGCGTTAGACAGCGAGCTTTGCTGTGGTGGTATTTAAGCTGTGGATGAGCCATGTCCTCTGGGGATTGATGTCCATAAATGTCAACGTTTTCAAAGGGAGAACTGCCTCCTCGTCCACTGTACAGTATCTCTATTTCCATACAGAATCCCAGCAGTGTCTATACATTGTGTGTGTGTGTGTGTGTGTGTGTGTGTGTGTGTGTGTGTGTGTGTGTGTGTGTGTGTGTGCATTCCTTTAAATGTATTGCTCATGTGTACCTCCAGTTTGCCTGGCTTCCAGCAAAACTCTGCTGCACCCAGACTCCCTTAGGGTCTTGCAATCAATCTGGAAAGTGGTTTGCGCCTCTTAGTCGCACAAAATCTTTTCAACTGATTGAATTTGGATATTCAATGCTTTCGCCACACAATGCAAACTTGTTCAAATATAACCAGCATATCTTAATTGCATTTTATATATATATATATATATATGTATAGCAAGCGTAATATATCAATGTATGTTGGCCCCAATATACTGATATAGGTAGAGACTAAAATCACATGGATCCAGTAAATATTGAATGTAACTGAAGGTAGCAGGCTTGTTCTGCTTCAGGATCTCACACCATCTCTGACTCATGTGCCTTTAGAGTTGTAAAAGTTCCTATGACTCCACTCCCTGACCATAACTGTATGTGATTCTTGCATTGTTGATCTCCAACATCCTTTTCATTTTACATGGGGGTCCAACAGTGTTGAGGGTGTGGCAGCCACCAAGACTTGTTGGTAAAAGCAACAATCCGCATCACTTTCCACCAGATTCCAAGCAACATTAGTGTTATTTAGTTCATCTTAAGGACTATTCCAGCAACATAATACAGCACTTTAAAACACAGGCACATTAAAATGAAATTTCAACATTGATAAAGCCGAGGCTGAGATATCCTGACTTTTAGCCCCGAATATGGGTCAAGCTCCCCAATCCTTCCGCAGTTTGGCAAATGCCAACTTCTTTTAAACTCCACGCCCCCCTTTGTACCTCAGGATTTCTGAAATGAATTTGTAGTCTTCCAGCATACAACAAGATTACTTCCAGAGCTGCATAAGAAAGGTTTTTATGGCTGAGCAGTACTCCGCATGATGAGTAAACTGGACTTCATGCGTAAAATTGGTGTAATAGACCTTTAAAAATCCAGTGACAAAAGTGTGAAAGGAGTCATGCATTTTACATTTCGTGCAGCAACAACACAGGGGTTTCTTTGGAAAAAAACAACCAAGAGTTGGCATGAGCGGTGATGGCTGCAAAATAATTTCCAAGCAGTGTGGTCCAGTGGCCCACAGCTTACCTCCAAACAAAGCACAAAAATGAGTGTAAGGAACAACAGATGATACATAAAAACAAGGTGCGCCAACCTCCATTTATCATTCACCATCTTTTGTGTTCCCACAGCACATGAAACCAACGCAATCTGAAGGATCTCTGCGTGCCAATACAAACCCTATCATTCCTTTGTGCCCGATCTTTTCGTGTCGCCCAGGAATCACTCTCCCCGGACTCCCTGCCAGGCCGACCCCTTTGTCTGTCAAATCTCTGCTGAGTGCATATCATCATGTAGATGCAAGCAGCCTCCATGACGGCCAACCTGCTGGTGTCTTGTGGGATGCGATGACAGGCCCACGCTTCTCTCCCATGTAGCCGCACAGGGGGGGAGAGCAACACCAGAAGAGAGGCAGACAAGTTGCACTGCGTGCACCCCCACCCTGAGGGACACGAATGCATTTCAAGCAGAACACACTTTTTAATATATACTGCATTATTTTCAGTTCTGTGTGAACAAACTAGCAGGTACTCAGAGATGTAGGTGAGATATATTCTTGGTTTGGTTCATAAATTAAGGGTTTACAAGTTTAGATCCACACACACACACACACAACCACACACATGGTCTATGTGAGGACACACACTGATTTAATGCATTTCACAGCCTCTTACCCTAACCCAAACATAATGCTAGCCATGACCCTAAAACCAAGTTTTAACCCTCAGCAGCCCTTCGAAGGTGTGTCAAAAAGTGAGGACTGGCCAAGCTGTCTTCACTGCAACAACTACAAACAAATGCACCCACCATAGGCATAAACCGCAGCCTCAGGTGATGCCACAGGTTAAATCTCATCTGCCTACAGTCAAAGATGCCACAATGAGGCTGCAGGGACCACACACACATGTGTGCGCTCACAAGCAAACACACTATTTATAGAGCTCTGGTTCTCCAGCTCCCTCCCTCTCTCCATCCATCATGTTCTTCCTACCTCCTGACCATTTCTTCCCACGTGCTCTAAAAGCTTTTCTACCTCTGATTAATCAAATGACAAACACATTCAAAGTACTGCAATGTGATCACAAGGACACCGCATTTTCTGTTTCTTCCCCTCACCAACTCCCCAGCCCCCACTCTGCACACTTTTCTTTTTTCCTCCTTCCCAGGGGAAGTAAATGAGGCCAAATTTCCTCTTATCTCTTATGCAACTTAATCAGAACGATGACGCTGGTGGCTGCTTACAGAGCAGCAGGAAATTCTTAACAGAGAACACCCTTTTGCACAATGCGTCCCCTTTCATTTATTCTGCCTAACAATATGTTTGGTGCTGTCGTGTCGGAGCGAGCCAGTGGAGCGCGCATACAGATGCGAATAAGGAAGAATTCAAATCTACAGGCAGCACACATCCACACACTATCAACATGTCTGGCTCGCTAGCACCTTGTTGTAGCGTCACACTATAGATCATAACACAGCAAATCTCACGCTCTCACATCCGCTGGTTCCCAACGGCGACTGCGTGAAGGTTGTCCCATCAACCACACCGGGAACTTGGCAATATGCACTGAATCACCGGTATAATATAGCTGATACTGACTGATACATCACACAGGGGAATGGAAAAAGCCATTGCTTTGTTGATATTCAAGGATAAATGACAGTTTACTTTCATGGGACCAGAATAGTTTACTGTATAAATTCTAGTAGAGGTCATGACCCTCTATGCATCAAAATGCTAAAAGGAATAGAAACACACATGGTGGAAAAGATATAGGGCTGCAGACTGGGATGATTTTCTCAATTGACGTGTCTGTCAATCTTTTTTTTTTTTTTTTTAATGAATCGTTCATGGTTCATGGTTCTTGGTAAATTCTCATCATAGTTTTGTGGTGAATTTCCTGTTAAGTAATCAAATAAGATTTTCAACAGCACTAGTGGTTTGTTACCCACTTACAGGATGTGGGTTAACATTCATTCATTTATTCCTCAAATGGTTGAGTCTTTTTTTTTTCCTATCCAGCCTCCTTTACACCTAAAGATCAATTCAATGATCAAGTCTCCAAGTATTCATTTGCATCCCTGATGGCTTTAAAAATTTAGCATGGGTGGTCACACACTGTCTCAACATGAAAGAGCAGCCACTTGGCCCAAACTTACATCAGTAGCTGGAAGGAGTGCCTCAGGCACACAACACACAGCTACTTCCCATGCCCCGATACTGCAATACTGTTTCAAGTGTGCATTTCTGTTTCTCGTCTCTCTGTGCACACATGTCGACATGTGTGTTCATATTGTACAATATGTGTGGCATGCAAGTTTACTTCTGTTTGTGTGTGTGATAAAGGTTGTGCTACTTGGCCCGGAGAAAATATGAAGCAACAATGATGGCCAAGCTTTGTGGACACTCAGAGGGAGAATCGTGAAGGAGGTTAGGGAGGAGGCTTAGGTCACAAAGGTAGCTGAAGCTGCAGGAGTGGTATATGCGAGAGTGGGTGGCCAGCACTGGGCATTACCTGGTGCCTGACATATAACACAGACACAGGAAAGACAGCTGCAGCACTGAGAGAGAGGCATGAACAGAAAAAGAACATTGTCAATGGTCAGTGTGCAGAGGAAGCTGTGACAAAGAACCTGCATAAACAAAAAGAAGACTGACAAGCAAGAAGTAAAGGCGGACGGAGCAAAGTGGAGGAAAAACAGGCAGAAGTGGACAAGTCGACAAAACAGCAGAAAGGGGGAAAAAAGAAAACAGACACAAATTGGATGTGAAAGGCCCTCTAAAACATGACCAATTTTTTTCCTCTTTGGTCTGTATTTTGGACCAAATAAAGCTTGCTTTTTCCCCGAGACCAAATCAATAGAGCTCCCACTGCACACCTATTATTTTTCAAAGGCTCCTGCAAGCAGGAGAAAAGGGAGGAGGGAGGAGGGAGTGAGGGTGCGTGAGGATGTGCGCTTCTTCTGCAGCACGGGGGGAGACACACGGATTGGTAAAATGATTTTCGCAGGTGAGAGCCGGTTCTGCTTGAGACAAAAGCTGCATTCACGCAGAAGATCAAACAACCTGCACGACCAAAAGATTTCACATGCAGTTACGATGAAGTCAGACTCATGCGTAAATCAACCCAATCAATCTCTGACCTTAAATGCCTAGTGAAAACATAGCTGAAGCATTCATCTAAAGCCGAACATCATCATAGCTGATACCAGGAGTATTCAAACAGTCGGCCTGTGTTGATGTCTTGGTCGTCCTGTATTTCAGATGGATGTTTGAAGTTTCTTTCTCCCCCATCAGGCATAACCTATAGAGCTGCTTTGAAGCAGCGGCCTGTTTGATGTGGCTCACACCTCAAGTCTTAAGGCTTTGTTGAGAGCCAGAGCCTTTTAACTGTATTGCCCCCCTCTTTTCATAAAAACACACCTGATGCACGCACGTGTAAACGCAGAGACAGATATAGTGATAGTCTGCAGACATGCATAAAACAATCCCCCTTCTTTCATTTTCTTCGCTGCTTCCCTCTCTCCCCCTCCGCCCTGAGCAGCACCAGGGCCAGATCACAACCTGATCTAAAAGACCCAGGCAACCAAAACCTCCGAACCAGCAGGGTCACAGGCACGGCCTTCGCAACTGTCCAGTCCACATGCGAGGCAGACGAGGGAAGTCCCGTGACGCTCCAGCAATCCAGAGAAGCATGACGACTGGTGCCTGGGCGGGAGTTATGTTTTTTCTCTCTCTTTCACACCGTTTCTTCCCCCTCTTCCCCGCTCTCGTCTACATCACATACACAATTATCCAACATTATGAAAAAAAAGGGGAGTGCATTCAAATGAACAGTGGCAGCTCACACATCCGCTCAGTGCTCAGCAAATTCTTTTGACGACTCAGAGCTCCATATAAACCGCCAAGTGTATCTGATGTCTTTTTCCCTTTTTTTCTCTTTTTCATCTGCTTCCCCCTCCCATCAACATGTTGACTTTTTAAGCAGGAAATGTGAGGAAATAAGACTGGTGAAATCAGTTAAAATGTTCACAGAATTTTTCAGCTTTCACTTAACTGGTGTTTATCTTACGATCCAAGTCAGTCAGTGCTGAGATGAGAGGGGAGCGGTTATGTAACACCAGCCAAAGAGGAGCTCCACCAATGAACACTCTGTTAGGAGACTTCTGCTTAGTAACATAATCATACCTAACACAGAGAGGGGAGACAGAGAGTGAGGAGGACAAAAGGGTGAGGGATGCAAACAGGTAGATGAGAGAAAGAATGACATGCCATAAAAAAAATAAAATAAAATAAAATAGACTGGATGACTGAGACGCAGGAAGCCACAGAGAAAACTACTATCACAACCTACTGTACACACTGAATTTATCATTTATAAAAATCCTTTGTCTGTCAGCATGTGAGCTTTAAGAATTGAGCTCTGGTGGGAGAGAGGAAGGCGGCAACACCCACCTGCAGCCACACGTCGCCAGTCTCCTGGGAAACAGGCTGGGAATGACGGCACTGAGGTGTCAGGGTGATACCCAGCAATGCCGGTTATTCATGTGAGTGCCGTCTACGCAAATAAAAGCAGCATTTGTCATGGCTTATGCTCTCCAAAATTTGCTTCAAATTCAATGCTGTATTGGAATACTAAATACGGTTAATACAGCCAGTGAAAAACCTGTCTAAGCACCACAAAGTCTTTGAGTTAAAACGCGCTTGGAAAGGAAATTTGCTTTCCTGCCATGAGTAAAACAAGGAGAGCTTTAGCAAACTAATGTCTTCCTGGTAAATATACATCTACAGCCAGGAGTTGGTTAGCTTAGCTTAGCACAAAGACTGGAACCAGGGGGAAACAACTAGCCTGGCATTACAAAATCCACCCATCAGCATCTCTATTTTCCTAATAATAAACGCTTTGTATCTAGTTTGTTTAAGCTGTAAAAAAAACCCTGAAGCATAAAAACAACAAATTGTGTTTTATGGGGAATTATTTGACTAATTCTTGGCTGGGAGAAATAACTCCTATAAAAAAGAAAAATGTCTCTGATGCACTTTTAAATGGCCTCATTTACAGCATTTTGTTTCTAAAGTAGCTCATTTAATTAAATTCATTTACTCCTGTAAAGAAATTAAGTGTGAACTTTGTCATGGATTCAATAAAGTGAAATTGGCAAGAGGTGTGTTCTTTTACACAGTAAAACTATATTTTTGCTCAAATCACTGACCCATAACCTTAATAGCCAAATGTCCAAATAATGGACAGTAGGCCATTAAGGATATCGGATTTATTCATAAAGACATTTGGTTTTTTTTTTGCAAAAACATAATTAAGAAGCCACACTTGAATAAACTTTATGCTGGTTCAGTCTGTGGGAGAGGCGCCGGAGGGGGAAGGCCATTAACAAGTGCAGTTTAGCGCTGCAGAATTAAGCAAACACAGTTCTGATATTTCTATTAGAAGTTTACAATGACCTCGGAAGTATTTATCAATGTTCAGCAGTTTTATAGTGACATTATAAATTTCAAATGCATTCTGTAATTCTGTTACGGATGGACGGACAGACGGACGGATGGAAATATGGATGGATGGAGGATAAGTTCCACAGGTTCATAACCAGACAGTTCAATCACAGCAACATCATTGTCAAAGCAAACACGGTGAAGGCGTCATGCGTCACTGGCCAACAGCATGACTGATTTCACACTATGGCGAGGTGTAATGCCAGATGTCACACACCCACCCACACCCACCCACACATGCACACACACACACACACACACACACATACACACAGACACACTCTCCAGCTACACGTTCCTACCATTCCCAGCAATACAGTGAAGATGACGGAGCGTCTACGCTTAAATATACATACAGAAAATTTGAGATGAAGAGAGTGTACATTACAGATACTACAGTCCATATTTAAGTGTGCTAAAACAAATACATGTATGAACTGAGTTAGTTCTTTTTTTAAGTGAGTTACAGGGGAAAAAGATGTCACCGTGCACTTCAAAAAAATTCTGCACGGGCTTGTATGGTAGTCAATGAGGCATCTTCTGATGATGATTGCATTTAAATGTTGGTGTTTTCACGCTGCATTCACATTTACATTGCTCTGAAATAGCTATAGCGACAGGGAAAGACCATTTGGGAGTCGCATGAGGCAGAAAAAGAACATTTGAACCGAATGCGTTTCCGCTGAACTTCCTTGTTCTCCATTATATACTGTGGTGACTCTCTGACATTTTTCTCCCACACTGATCCCTTCACCCGTAGCTCCATTTGAGAACAAGTAGTAAAATGCCTGCCGTTGCCCTTTCTTCGCCCCACCGTTTCCATGCCCTCCTCTCTCTCTCCTTATCACCTCCCCTCTCATCTATGACAGGACACAAGAGAACAGCTTCCAGGTCCTGATCTGTATCTCTCATTCGCTTTCCCTGGCCTTACCCCCCCCCCCAATCCTTGTGACTCCCCATCCCTCCCTCCCTCCTCCTATCTGTGCTCTGGTCTGTGCTCTGCAGCTCTTCGTCCATGTCAGAACAGAAACACACCCTGATTCCTATCTCTCTGCTCCCTGTAGAAGACACAACTCGGAGGCACACAACGACACCAGCTGTCCTTCTTTCTCTTTCTCCCTGTTTCTTCCTCTCCAAGTCCCCATCATGTAAGGGTGTATATACTGTATATGTTCTCTGGGATTCCAGTCTCTTGTCCCTTTAGGCAAGAGAGTATATAAACCCAACATTATCATAGGAGAAGAGAGGGAGGTAGAGGCCAATAACGTGTAATACCAGTCACATTCAGATTCACACATACAGATATTTGCAGTGTGCAAACATCTCAGCACAAGCAAGTCCATCTATATTCAGCAGAACATTACAGATAATATGATATGGGGCTGATATGGATATGCATATATGCTCAAAGGCAGGTTTGGATGGCTCCCTTTTGGAAACCTTATGTCAAATGAAAGTCATTTCACTTTTAAAGCCACTTATGACGCCAAGTGCATTGGAATTTTAATGGATATGGAAATTTGTGAGGTCCAAAAAAAAAAAAATCACTGCACTGTTTGTGCTTGAGGCTGTGTATATGCGAACGTATTTGTTCCCTTTCTCCACCTGTACTTTTCTTTGCTCTCATGTCGGCCTTCTGTAGGACTCGCACACAAGCACAAGTACCAACAAACCCACACACAAGCACGCACTCACACTCACGCGCGCACACACGCAGGTGCTCTGGATGTTGCAGTTCTGCGCACTGCATTGCTGGCTAGTTGCCAGGGTGACACCGCATCGCAGGGTTAGGAAACAAACAACCCATAATATAATTGGAAACTGTACAACATGACAACACTGCATGACCTGTCCTGTTACCCTGGAGACCTCCATCCATCCATCCCATCATACTCAGCTGCACACTCCTCCTTCTCTCTGAAAGGATGGAGGGCTGTAATTGGTGGCTGAGGTGCTACAGCTTGTATCAATACAAGAAAATTAAGAAATGAACAGGAAAATGAATACAATTTCTAGTTTTCAGTGAAAAACTGATGCTTTCATTAAAAAGAATAAATAATAATACAATAATATTCCAAAAGCAACTTTTGCTGATGAAAACCCCCTTAATTAATTCTCAGTGCTCAATTGCATGTGCAGGAATTCCTGCAAGCCAAATATATCATAAGAAACACCAATTTGCTATGAAAGAGTGAATTAGAAAATCCACAGGAAAAAAAGGTTTTAGGCAGAGAAATGTCTCCTGGTGACTGTCCTAGATTAACGCTGAAGCATGACTGCAAGAGCGTTGAGTGACTGAGAGAGTACGTGTGTTTTTGTGTGTGTGTGTGTGTGTGTGTGTGTGTGTGTGTGCGTGCATTTAGGCCTGTGTATGAGTGGTATATGGTGAGGCGCTGCAGCCTCAGTGTAGCAAGCCCGCACTTGCAGAGGGTTTAATCTCCAGGCCTAATAAGGATCAATGTAAATGCAGAGTGATACTGTTCTTTCCAATGACAGGACCTGCCACCGAGCTGAGAGGATCACCCGACACTCCTCCTACTCAAACTAACATTCACACTTCTACACGTTGCACAGTCCAACAGTGCGTGTGTGTGTGTGTGTGTTTGCCTGCGTTGTCAGCCGATACAAAGTATAAGATTACTTATGCAACAGCAAACACATTAAGATTCTCAGCAGCCCTCATATCAGATTCTCTGTATCAGTGCCATGTTTTTCTACACCTACACATGAAGCTGGGGGAATGCCGGCACCGCATGCTAATGCAGGCTACAAAACAATACTAATAATATCAAATTAGATCTCCGCTGTGAAAGAGAAGCGCGTATCCTCAGCAATATTGAGACCACACACACTGTGAGTGGAAGACAGATAATATCAGACTGTAAATACAACTTATATTTACAGTTCAACGGTGCACCCAAGTCTCATGTAAAGAGTGTAACCAGACAAAATGCACAGCTCAGAATACACAGAGCACACAAAAACACCTACAACGGTGGAGGATGTGAACATGAACTAATAGGTTTCTCTCTTTAATATTCTCTCCACCTTACTCTGTAACGTGCCTTGAGAAAAATGTATGCTGTGAATCGGCGCTGTACAAATAAAACTGGATTGGATTGGAACAGGGCTCGTGCAGAGCTGACACAGGTCTGCTGGATTTGAGTTCAGCAAGTCCTGGTTATCAAACCTAAGACTGATCAAACAGCATTTAAGTTGGCAATCAATAACAGGTCAGATTCTGAAGTTTGGTTTATTTGATTAGATGCAGAACAGTTGTATACTGTATAAAGCATAATTTTGTCAGTTCAAATCTGTACTTCATTCATCTTAAATTACTAATGCTGTAAGTACTCAGGAAAGTATCACAACATTATTAAATTATTTATATATTTTTTTTAATCTTATCAAAACCCATTCACCCACTTCCATTCATTCCCAGCTTCATATTTAGCATTTACTAGCAAACACATACATAGACACATGACACAGACAGAATGTGAATCAGAGATTTCCATGAGAATAATAAAAGGTACATCAGTACATCCTTCTCTCTAGTTATGTGTTCTCTATCATCAACCATCTTCAACCTCTGCCAGCATGTTTCACCACAACATCTGCACTTACACCGGTGTGAATCAATTTAAAAGTTTCAGATACACACTCGTCTGCAACGTAGTAAAACAGGTGTTAACTTCACACTCGACATTTGGTAAGAGGGCTCTCTGCCCGACTCCGTCCCAATCCATTAAGCCAAGCGCCACTTCAGCTTAACTGCCCTCGGAAGGACCTGGCTTCAATAATGTATACCGCCATACAAGCCTCTTTTACTCACAATTAATAATATATGGAGTGCCTGCCTGGCTATCCCCATCTCACTATTCTTTCCTTCTCCCCATCTCTGCCTGTTAACAGTGACGGGTGGCACCATCTGGCCTCGATGAGAGGCCGGCAGAGGAGGAGGAGGGGAGTGGTGAAGTTCACAGAAAGTGTGGAGCTGGCCGCTTAAGCCATACACACATCTTTGTTTAAAAGAAATAAATAACCATCCGAAAACTATTTTGAGACAAGATGCTGCAGTGACCTTTTTGTGAAATCAATAGCATGTTCATTTCCTTGTTACAAATGAGTGCACGAGAGAAATTAAATTTGGGCATGTAGCTATTTGGGGGGCTGTGGGCGTATTAACTGCGTGGGGATGAATGTGTATCTAAACCGCACTAACTGTTGAGAAGGTCAGCCATCACATTTTATCAGCTTAACTTGTGCCGCCGCCCGTCGCTGTGAGAGACTCGCTGTGCTACAGTGATATTATCAAGTCCTGCATTCTCTGTCCAGCTCGCTATTCCCTGAAATATCTTTCTGCATGTCTGTCCCTCTCGCTGGAAATGTGTTTGTCTGTGTCCCAGTCCCGTATGCTGCATGCTCAGCAAGTTAACAAGTAGTGGTCCCTTAAGACGAGTAGTACAGTGAGTGCGTGGCTGCTTTTGTTGGTGTGTTGGAGCTGGTAATTGGAGAAAAACAGAAGGGGAAAAACAAGCCTGAAAACAAGTCATCCTCTCTTCTACGGCCACGATTAAGCATTATTTTCACTAGCAACAAAAAGAATTTCAGTTCATCTTTAAGTTGCTTTTTTTCCAGGAATGTACTAATTGCTTCCTAGCATGTTAGAAAACAGCAAAGGAAGCCCATGGGAGGTTCCCATGGTGATTCCATCAGATTGCGTGTTTTGTCCAACCAGCAGACGCAAACCAAACCTTATTTGATTTGAAATAACATGCATGAGGACATCATCACAGCAATACAGCATCTGAGACTGAGGGGAGAGGGAGGTTTGTGTTATTTGAGGTGGGGTTGTATGAAGTACTGACATATAGTCCGTTTATCAGCTGCAGTAGTAGCAGTTTGGACCGAGACAGCTGATACAGTGCAGGGCGTCGGTGCCGCAATGCTTTGGAATACAGTAGCTCAGCGGAGGATGTGAGGCATCACCTGTGAGGTAAGAAGGAGAGCGGGAAGGAACTAGTGAGTAAATGAATGAGTGAAGACAGATCCATCATCGATCCGTGTGGGTGTGGGGGGGCAAAAAAACAAGCAGCTGAGAAATGGAGGCCCAGTAGAGAGACAGACAAAGAGTTGCCTGAAGTGTTGGACAGAGGAGGTAGAGAGGACAGTTAAGGGTTGGGCTTATGTCAGAGATGGAGTGTGATTAACAGCAGTTGAAAAAAAGCTGTCCATTCAGCCACCACACACACACACACACACACACACTGGGCAGTGAAGTAGTCACTCATGCAGCACTTTGGGAAATTAAGCAGCCTTATTCTCAGAAGAGAGTGACCTTCTCCCACCATGCACTGCTCTCCAGAGTGGGAATCTGTCTTGGCAGTCACTTTGTCGACGACAGCGTCAGCGCCGTTGTTGCTTATGTCGTTGTTATTTTGCCTTTTCAAAAGAAAATGTAAATGCGCTCCCTTTAGTAATTGATCTGATATTTCTTTGCCCCAACAGAACGCTGCATATCTGCATGGAACATTCACACTGGAGATACAAATCAAATACAGCTCCAAGTGTGCCCAAGCAACTTATCTCCAGTTAAACAGAGAAGGGATGTTCTCTGGAATACTAAATCTTACCCTATGGTGTGTGTTGATGTGGGGCTGTAGCAACAGAGAAAAAAAAAGGAAGTCGAGGCTAACTGGACAGTCAGAAATGCCAATGTCTGCCCTCCACAACGTAACCCTGACAACTGTAAAGAAGATACAAGTGGACATCTCTTAATGCAAATGTCATGAGTTCAGTGGCCTGAGCAGCCTTAGGGCATGCTGTCTGTTACGACATGCTGGCATGTAGGGTAAAATTAAAAGGAAAAACATGCTGAAGATCTGCATATGCTGCACACATACATCCTATAGATATCTTGTTTCTGTGTCATACTTTCCTACCCTGCAGCTACAGACAACGAGCCATATCTGTCTGTGACTTCTCTCTCGCTCATTTGCCGTTTCCTGTTTCTCCCGTTTGCTCTGTCCACCTGCGCTAATGGATAACAGAAGACAAATTACACCCCTGAGGGCCAGTGTGTGTGTGTGTGTGTGTGTGTGTTTGCGCGCGCACGCGTTTGTATGTGTTTTTGTTACCTCACTGGGACCTTTTCCGTTATAAACACTGACGCTGTCAGGACCAAGTACGCCTCATGGAGATGGAAGTCTGGTCCTAATGAGGCAAAACCTCTTGTGTGAGGTCCTGGTGAGGTGTAAACGGAGGTTTGGTTAAGGTTAGAGTTAGGGTCGGGCAGTCAGTGCAGTGTCCTGATAAGGATAGCTGTGTGTGTGTGTGTGCAGACTGTTCATGCGTTCATGCCAGTGTGATCCTGCAGAAGAGCTTAAACGGAGGTGATGATTTGACAAAAGTCCCTCTGGGCTGTGTATGTGTGTGTGTTTTGTATGTGTGTACAGATGTGCACAGCGTGAGATCACAGATATCTGCGGCATGTGTGAGAATAGGTGGTGAAAAAAGCTGTTACTCCCTTACGGTATAACGTGCTGTGGTTCACCTCTGCTTTGCCCTGTTCTCCTACTCCTCTTTTTTCTCCCTTTCTTTTTCTTATTCCAATATCACATTAATCACAAACATTTCTTTCATGTACACACTCATTTTTCTCTGAGAATTTAATAGCACTTTGAATGCATGTTAATCGACACAAGAATTTGAAAATACCTCCTGCAATATTACGTAACTACTTTAAGTAGTGTATCCATTTTTCTTTTTTACTGAGGCAGAAGGACTTTTCTCCTCTCTTTCATTGTGTTTTGTCTTGTGCTTACTTGTTGGAAGTGACTACCCTAAACTACCATGGACTGTGTTTCGTTGGCAACAAAATAACATTTAAACACTGTACAGGGGCAGGAAAGAATGGTTCAAACTGACTTGCTCCTTTTTTAATAGTCATGCCAGGGTATAAAATTTATGGTCTGTATAGATGTCATGTCAATCCATCCAGTAGTTACAATAGAGATATTTCAGTCTGGAGTAAAGTGTTGCACGTCAACAGACAGACATCCTTTACTTATACAGGAAGACCTGACAGACACCACTGGGTACTGTAAAGCCTCATTCTCATCAGTCAGCTCAGCACACACACTCGCTGAGAAAAAGGGAAAACAAAGACAAAGAGAAAACGACTGTGTATATACTGCACGTGTGTGTGTGTGCGTGTGTGTTTGTGTCTGCGAGTATGTGTGCGTGTGTTTGTGAAGGGGTGTCCTGTGGAGAACTCCAGACACAACAGGCTTTTCCCTGCAGGACTCTCTCTTAGTATGACAGTCTGATTAACATCACACCCACACCTTCTCACTCACACACACACACACACAAATTCACAAGTCATCACACATCGGGAGCCACATCTCGGGGGAACACAGGTGCGCGCGCACATGTACGCGCACAGCCGCGCTGCAAACCGTCCAAGCTTATCTCCCACCTGTTTAGCATTTTCAGATACGTGCCTGCGTGCATGCGACATCATATCAGTACCAGGCAACACAAAAGAAAGCATTTACTCACAAAAGGTACACGCTCAAAAAGACACACAGCATTAAAGCACGAACACTGGACACTGTTGGCCCAGCAATAATTAGATGTATCTCTGGTTGACCGTGATGAGGCCATAGTGAAATATCATTCCCTTTTCCTCAACCCTATCAGTACCATCATCAAAGCCTTGCTGGCATTTAGGCAAATCTCTCACTTTAAGCCCCAGAGAAGGGGGTCGTGGAACCCACCCCACCCCGCTCCTCCCTCAGACCGTTACCTCTCTCCCTCCACAGAGTTCATGGACTGATGACAGAGATAGAGCCTGACATTTCCCTCCCAATGAAGAAGAAGAGAGAGAGCGAGACGGGGGGGTAGCAGGGATTAAGCACCAATGGGCAGAGAGAGTTAGAGATCTGAGGAGAGAGAAAAAAATGGATCAATACACAAGGTCTAATAAAGGGAGGATTTATCGGCACCTTGCAATAATGTGAAGCGATGTCAATACAGCTCTGGAATTGTCTTAAAAGAAGGGAAGGAGCGCGAGTGGGAGCAGAGGAGGCTGGTGCTTCCTTCAGCACCACGGAGAGCTCCTAGTGCCGGTTTATGCAAACAGCACCGGGACAGCTCCTTTAAGTCTCCGTGACCTTTTGCCCGCTTCCGAGGTAGCGCTGCTCCCCCATACCCTGCTGCGTCAACCTCTCACCACAGGTCGTTACTTATTAATTTCATATCTGTTGCGATTTACATTTTTTTCTTGGTTTGTTTCTTTTTTAACACGGGCGAGTTGTAATCGCAAAGGAAGAGGGGGAAACTAATTTAGCCGAGGCCTGCTTGGATTAGCCGGCTGATGAGAAACAGACACACACACACATGGATTCCTACAGGAAACAGAAGAAAGGCAGCATCCCAAGTCAGTTGTTGGCGTTTGTTTGATTTCACCGAGTTCACACCTGTCATATCTACAGAATCGTCACTCCTATGTCATAGTTGTATATGGTTTTGATTAATATAACAAGCAGACAATCTATGAAGTGTCGAAAATGAAACTTTGAAAACATCTATCCTTAGGAATCCCTTAGGACAGGAGCAAGCACACCACACACACACAGAAACACACAAAACACACTCAGTAAATAAGCTGCTGTAAGCAGAAGTCCTGAAGCTACTGTCAGCATTGTAGGAATTGGTGGGCTTGAGAGTCTCTATAGACAAACACACACACACGTGTGCGCGCACACACACAGACAAACACACACACACACCCTTACACAGGGATCCCAGAGCTGACAGAAGACTTTTACCCCTCTCTCCCTCATCACTTCTCCCTCTGTTGCTCTCCTCTCTTCATGTATCTAGCCTGACAGGATCTGCAGGATACCCCTTCTTTCCACAACCGCTTAACCTCCTCCTCCTCCTCCTCCTCATCCCGTCCTGCCTTTCCTCTCTCTTCCTCTTCACCCCCCTGTTCTCTGTGCCCCAGCTCTCAGAGCTCCCCTGCTCCCTCCATCTCTCTCTGTCAGCTCATTAAGCTTGACTTATCTCACAGTGCAAAGCGGAAATTAAATCCTGGGCCCTGAACCCCCTCCTTCGCCTCTGCCCCTTGTTTTCTTATTCTCTGCACCCCCACCCCACTTTGTGCATGTAACCAAGTCGATTCCACTTTTTGTGTGTGTGTGTGTGTGTGTGTGTGTGTGCGCATAGTAGTGTTATTGCTTTGTTTGTTCTTAAATGGGAATCAAAATGCCTGGCTGCTTTCAGATGGTTTTGCAAGTTGGTGCCAGTGTAGTGTACTGACGGGCAGATAATGGGTGCTATTGTGTTGATCACTGCAGGAAAAACAGTATCAGTCAATTAGCTATTGGTGGCTTTGGAAGCAGTGTAGCATCTCTGTGTTTGCCTTTCTTCATCTAATTATCTTCTTTTGTCATACAGCATATCACTTTCCTTCCTTTTGGGTTTGTCCAGCTCTCCAAAACGTCTCTCCACTCCTGCTCCTAACTCAGAGGGGAGTTGTTGAATGTGTGCGATTGAAGAGTAATCACGGTATTCTTAAGCAGTAAGACCATGCTGCACCAGGAATCAGGGTAGATTAAGGAACTGTATTTGGCAGAATTAACATGAAATCGTTCCATAAACTCTGCTAATTCGACCTCACTTGCGGAGTGGTGAAGCACTAATGTACTGCAGAGACACACACACGCAGGAAACCACACACACACACACGCACACTAACAAAAGCCACTAATCTCGGCCCAGCTCCACTCTGTGTCCTCCAGCTCATTCATATCTGACAAGCTTAAGGTGTAGTTAAGCATTTAGCCTCGCCGTGTTCTGGCTCTCTGCTCGGCGGTGACGCATACTGCGGTCGGTGCTGCTGATTCGTCAGCAGCCAATAGGATTAGCAATGCTGAGTGTTGCATTGTGGGTATTCTCACGCCTGGGAGGTATGGCTCAGTCGGTTGGGCAGACGTCGGTGTTTAGATTGTACTCAGCAACACTGGAAGGATAACCAACAAGCACAGAACAGAGGATGACAGCGACAGAGTGTGACCTGAATCTGCTAATCCATTCAACAGTAGTCATACATCACACTGCAGTGAGAGGAAAACATTTGCATGGTGACGTCAGCTCACCCACACCACATGTCTTACTTTTGTATGACTCTAGGCTGAATCTAAGTTTGCGGTGAAGATGGTAGAAGGCCAAAAATGGCTCCAGAGGCTTGACAAACATTCGACATGAAAACAGAGAATTTGGGTCAATGTGGCTGATGTAGGTATGGCTGGCAGGCCTCTAGGCAAGCACAAACTCGTTACTCATAAAAACATCTCATATTTTAGATTTTCCCAAATAGCTGCACGAAGATGTCATTTCACTGAAGACATGCAACAACATCTCATTCTCATACACCGTCTGTTGATTCTAGTGGACGTAAGGCATTCAAGTTAAGTCAGGCATCACATGAAGTTTTTAAATACTAATGCCAAGTTGAAACCTGAATTCTAGTTTCAATAATAATAATAATAATACTATATTTATACACTAATACATTTCATTAAGAAACACAACATATGTTTCTTGAGAAAAAAAAGTTATCAAAACTGAACCCAAGCCAAACCAGACCTATTGCCTATATATCAAATTGAAATGCTCCCAGAATATTTTTGGATCATTTTAAGCTTTTGACGCAGAGATGAAAGGAGATGAGGGGGTATCCGGCAGGACTAAAACAGTTCACGGTTGCCCTCTCAATCCCTAAGCTGCAGGGGCTGCAGAAGATACCAAATCCGCCCAGACACTCACTGCCAGCTTTCTGCACAGTTTTGGATACTGCGACCTACAGATCACAGACTTTGGTCAGCACCCAAAAAGCACTGAGACCTGATGCTCAGCCCCGCGTTCAAAACAACGTTATCCCAAAATTCCTGTGAGAGCGACACGTGTGGAGGATGCGGTGTTTATGGATGTATAAATGAAGAGCACCGAGTGCATTTCCTCAGCACCTCCTGATGCTCTACTTTTGGATTTCACCGGCAGGCAAGGAACACTCTGCATACAACGTCAGAGCGGATGCGTTCGCAGCTCGTCCCGAGATCAAACGGGCCGCAGGGCTCTGGGGAGCCAAGAAGCGAAGAGGAGCAGCGCCCGGCCTGCAGTGAACAGGGAGCAACCACCGCGGACCAGACAGCACCCAGCAGCCGCACATCCACGTGCACATACGCACAGATACGCAGTCATATGAGAACATCATACACGAAGAGATACAATGTTCAGTCTCCATCTGACAGAATACATGCACTCAGATGGATGTGCATACAGGCAAAAACACACAGACAACACATTGTCGTGCCATCTTTACTAGACACACAGATGATCGAACAAACAGAGACAAACAAATAAACAAACAGCAGATTCCCATAATGGCTGCCACAGTGACAGCGGACCATACAGTAGCTTCTCCTTCTCTCTCTCTGTCTCTCTGAGGACAGCAGAAATAGACAGAGTGAGGAGGGATTTGGGGGCGGGGGTGGGGGGTAAAAAGAGTGTGTGGGTGAGTGCCAACACTCAACAGAGAGAAAAAAAAAATCAGAAAATGTCTGAGTGGATTATAACTATACCACGTCACAGGGGAAAGAAGCAGGAGGAAGGTAGAGGTACGCCGAGACTGCGCTGTCATGCGTTTTTCAGATGCTTGAATCACTTTGAATAAACACCTGCACATGGGAACATACAGTACGCAAACATGCATCGATAAAGACTCAAAACTATTCATTCATTCTGTCACTTTCTCACACACACGCAGACACACATGCCGCAGCAATACTAATCTCTCTCTCTGAGTTATATCTTATCCCCTCTCACCACCACCCCCCAAACCCCCACCCCTCCAGTAGCCCCCATTTTAAAAATCTGCCTCTGTAGAGGGCGCCTTCAAAGCCCAGTAATCTGTCTGGGGAAGCAGCAGCGAGAGTGAAGGGGGAGAATAGCTCTGGATTAGATCCCCCCCCAAACTAAAAAATAATTTTAAAAACCCCTTTTCATTCTCTGGCTTTGCCACAGCTCTGGCCCCACGTTTACTTCAGGATGTGGTGCGACTCCTTTTTTTTCAGCGAGCTCACCTCCCATCCCTACCCAAAGAGCTGCCGGTTTAAACGTTCCCTCAACGATCATGTCGCAGTAATATCTTTGCATTTACAGTCACCCATGGCAAAGATCCCACTGTTAACAGATGAAATGTTCGCATAATAAAAAATCCTATACCTCTCAGGGATTCATTTTTGCACGTATTTGCTTTCTTCCAGAAAGTTAAATGAGTGCAATCCCACTCTCATTTCTACCAGTAAATATATGGCAGCTGTCAGTTAGCTTTGCTTTGCTTCGCATAAAAGTTGGAAATGAGGGGAAACAGTTAGCCTGGCTCTGTCGAAAGGTAACAAAATCTAATCCAAGAACTTCTAAAGGTCACTAATTGCGATACCGTGTTTGTTTGGACTATTGTCTTTCTTGACTATTTATTTCTGTCTTCTATTTCTTGGCTGCAGCCTTACACTTACTGTGCAGATTTGAGAGTGATATCGACCTCTGCATCAAGCGCTCGGCAAGAAAGCAAATAGGGATGTCTTCCCAAAATCCTGATTTATTGCTTTGACGAACCAAAATGAGATGCTTTGGAAACCCAGAGAGGGGAATAAACCAAAAATCGTGGCAACTACTGCGATTGTGGGCAATAATTCAAGCCTAACATATATAAACATCTCATGAAATATGTATGTTGACAATATAATCACACCATTTAAAGTCCAAATGAATGATTTTAAGCAAGCTCTAACTAAAAACTGAAAGTTTTGTGTGTATATCTGGTTTAAGACATAGTAATGTAACATAGGTTGCTGAAATAAAAATCTGGTACCAATACCTTAAATGTCATTTTCAAATAATACTGGAAGAATATTCCCATTAATATTGTGATATTGATTTTTGCCATATTTCCAGCACTGCATGCGATTTATTGATTGGGAAGATTTCCATTCCAATATATTTGTGACCCCTCTTGTGTTTCATGCTAAACATTGATATGAACCTCACTGCCCCTCCCCGCCGGAGCCCCAGTGAATGAAAGCAGCCTAAGCCCATGAAATGAGATCATAGAGTGATTATGAAATGTCTAAGTCCGAGAAACAAGCGTCTTAAATAGCCCCTCACATGAAATCACAGGAGAGGTATTATGAAGTAGAGGTGTAGCTTAAAAGATTAAACTTGGAAGCCCTTTAAATGAGTTTCCCTTATTGTGAACATGGGACGAAAGGTAGTGCACAAACACAGTATTAGGGCTCGAAAAAGTTCAAGCCCAGGCAGGGGTGGGATGGGGGTGGGGGGCAAAAGTAGAGAAAACACTCCAGACCGGTGACTGCCAACTCAGAAGCTGCCATGAAAAAAGGCCGCATGAATGAGATTAAAGCGTGATGTGTGGTCAGGAGAGATATCTTTCTCAAGAACTCAACAGGCAGAAAAGAGGATGGGATGAAGGGGGGGAGCAGGAGGGAAAGCAGCGCTGAGGTGGAATAACCAGCCTCACTCTCACCCAGGAATTACTACTTCAGACTATTTTGCACCACATACCGTATGTTCGGTTCCACACCTGGATTTTGTGTAGTTCACTTAAAATAAAATGGCACTGAACATTGAAAAAAAACAGGCACTGAATATAATGTGGGGTTTTGCAGTATAACCCAAAATTAAACATTCTGCAGAGCGTGTGGAGTAATACAGGGCTAAACGCAGGTCTGAGAGCGGAGGCAGGACGGGATCAGGCCTGAGGGTTGCCGAGCGGGCAAACACAGAACTTTATAAAGCGCTGCCTCTCCTCATCACGACCTATAGACCTGACCTCTCCTCTAAATCTCAGCCTCT
Organism: Psettodes erumei; assembly: GCA_016785225.1. Taxonomy (NCBI): domain Eukaryota; kingdom Metazoa; phylum Chordata; class Actinopteri; order Pleuronectiformes; family Psettodidae; genus Psettodes; species Psettodes erumei. Next base: position 6,445,466 of record JAFBJZ010000772.1, on the reverse strand, counting down.
CTCAGCCCCTCACACATACTCTCAAATGTAGTGTTGTATGCTTTAAAAGAGAGATGCAGCTAAAGGTCGTCTTGTGCTACTTGATCGCATGATCTGCCACTCTAATTTTGTGAATCGATGTCGAAATGAAGAAAACAAAAACAAAACAATAGCACATGCATGTACAAGGCAAGCAAAACGATACTTGGACTGAGAGCAACACATGATCATAAAATGCAGCGGTTTATTACGGGAGTCGTATTTGTGCACCTGCTAAGATGCAAGTTTGGGTTTTTTTCTGCCAAAAAACATCAATCAAATACGAAAATCCAAAGTTCTGCGACGGCACTTCATTAAACCCTCCATATTTTACAGGTATTTCCTCCCCTGGAATGACTGTGCTGCAGTAATGCTACTAACATCCATTAATAGCGTCTCTGATGACTACATCTCTGCACAACCTGTAATCCAGTTTTACGTCTGTATTCATTCGCTCTGATTCTGTCCTAATCTTCCAACCTCCTATGCCCTTTCTCCCACACTTCCTCTTCCTCTTTTGCCTTTGTTGCTGCACCTTTATTCTCGTCCTTTCTGTCCTCAACCTCGCTCTTCTCCCCCTCCTCCTGCGTATAACCCACTGTGGATTAAGGCGTTGTAATGTGCTGCGCTGGAGGCGTCGTTCTGAACACATACTTGGATAAATCCCACCTCAGTCCTGAAACCATGACGAAAGCCGAGCAGCTTAAATCTCCGGGGACACAAACGCAATATAATAAACATGTCGGGGTGTACACCTACCCGTACACAGACCCACACGTACGCACACGCCACAGTAATGGACAGAGGACGTGAGGAAGGGGGGAGAAAGGAGAGGAGAGCGGAGCACGGAGAAGAAACAAATGGCCTGGGGAGAAATAAGCGGAGACGCTGTTAAAGAAATGTCTGCAATCATTAGCACAGGCATGGTAACAAAACTCTTTGTCTGTAACAATGGCTGCTATTACAAAAGTCTGGGTTAGTCCTACAAGAACCTGAGTTAAATGTGCATACGGTGAAAAACAGCAAAACACACACACAAAATCTGTATACCGAATACAAGAGATGAATGTCAACTGAGAAAACAGTACAAACAGCAGCGAGAACACCTGAGAGCTGAGAGATGTAACTACGGCAACACTACCATGTGTATTCATACCAGACATGATTAAATTAATCAGCGAAGCCCGAGTGTTGAGACTCTAAGACTAACGGAGAGGAGAGGAGACGGGAGTCGGTTTGGTGGAAAATAACGTCTACCTACTAACAATATGTGCTGATCTGAAGGGAGGGGTGTGCTTGGTAGTAGCTGTCAAGCGGAGCCCCTTGCTGTGTGCTTTGCATACGCAAGCAGGTGGTCCCCTGCACATGTCAATATATCCTGTCTAATTGAATTGAATGGGATAAGAAATGCTGCTGCTCTCCATCCATCTCCTATCTCCCCCAGCCCCCCAAACAACCCACACACACACACTCGCACACACCTTCTTATGCACATATAAACTCATGCAACCACCGGGCATATATTTATCTGTGCACACTAACGGTACACACAAGAAAATTCACTGCAAACGTGCACGCGCGCGTGCACACACACACTCTCTGCCCTCCAGACCTGTCATTCTGAGGTAATTACCTGGCCTCACTAACTGACAGGGTTACGGCAGCTATAGACCCCAGGCATTGGGAGTCGTTAACCCTATATTTGCCCAACACACAGACAAACTGTGAGCGAGTCAGTTTTCGGTCCAAGAAGTAACAATAAATATGAATGTGTCGGTCAGGCTTCGCCCCTTACCCATTCTTAATTTCTTTCTGCCTGTCTTCCCAGGAGGGCATCCTAATACAGCTGCACACAGCTAATAAGCAAGGGAGGAAGGAGGAGCGAAAAACACATCCTCCATTTCCACTGACCTCTCCCTCAAACCTGTTTTGCCACAGCACACACTCATTGTACAATGGAATTTAAATAAAAGCAGGAATGAATGAAAAGCCTCGTCTGGGCAATGCATGGGGCTGTGACACCAATTCTGTAAACATTGCTACATTTTGTGTGGAACAGGAATGCATGTTGCCGGACGGAACTTAATACATACAAGCCTTTGAACACAAAAGCCTGCAGGTAGCCCTTTTACATGTTTACAAAAGCCTGTACGGGTGGGGGGGGGACAGGCGTGCAAAAATGTATGCCCTAAACCAGTCAGCACTTCCCATTATACACGGGATAAATGGGGACGAACAGAGAGGAGGGTGGGATGACCGTGACCTTGAGAATGACTGTGTGCGTGTGTGTGTGTGTGTGTGTGTGTGTGTGTGTGTGTACTCAATGCAATACATCTACTGTATAGGATCCCAATGGCCTATTTTCTGCCAGTCATTAAGGGAACAAATGATTTAGATGCTGTTGATGTTCGACCAATATAGCATAATGTTTTGTTCTCAAAATGTCTTTTTAAAAATGTACAGAAAAATCTGCTGAAGCAAAAAAAAATTCTATTTCTGAATCATATTATAGTTATTAGAAGGTCTCAACACATCTAGGTCAAGTGAGAGATTTATTTATGGTGGGGCCGTTCTCCATTTTTAGTTGGAGCATACCACAGAGAGAACAACTGTCTTTACCTCAGTCTCAGCTTTGCCAGCGAGCACGCACCCGAAGACTCTGGTGAGACATACCTGAAACAAGCCATCATCGGCCCGTCCCCATCGCTGCACACCTGGGCCGGTTCACGTCGCCAAATTCTGGGCTTCGGTTTGGTTGTTTTTTAACTCAGGAAGGGAGATTAAGCATGCTTAATTTGCTATATTTCATCCTAAAACCTCTTTGTCAGCGAGAGAGCTTCCCAAGCTGGCGTTACGAGAACAAGCCGCAGAAAACGTTTCAGCTATTAGGACGAACAGACAGGCACGAGGAAGGGGAGCCCCCCCCCCCGCTTCTCCCTCTCCCCATCGCAGTGTAAATTAGCAGGGTAATGGCTAACACATCTGCGAGCTGAGGAAGAGAGAGACAGAAAGAGAGAGAGAAAGAAAGATGGAGGGGCGGGGGGAGGCTTGTAATAGGCTTAAATGAGTGAACGTTGATCAAGGGGAATGTGGGGAATGAGGGAATGTTTAGCTGTGGGTGAAATGGGAAACATATCAGGACTAATTAACGTTCCACAGCCATACTGCTTCTATATGTACACACACACACACACACACACACACACGCATGCATTCACACATAATCACAGATGCGCTGTGCGGCTTTCAACAACACATTAACCATGCAAACTGCACACAGACTCTTTGGCGCACTCTCAAGTTCTGCAGGTCAAGCCCAGAATATTTTGCTGACCCCCCATGTTTAAGCTGTGTGATGTGTTCCTGTCAACGCAGCTCAGAATCAAGCGGCAAAGTTTAAAAAAAAAAAAAAAAGTTAAAATGCTAAATCACGATAAATCGCCAGCAAGCTGCATGAACCAAAGCAGCTTTTGCACTGCATAATGATTATTAAAAACACTGTGTGTGAATGGGATGTTTACAGCCTTTGTAAACACAAATTCATGCACGAATCCAACTCCTAATAGACCAGTATAACCCCCTCCCTCTTCACACAAACGCATACAGAGAAACAAGCATAAACACAAACAAAATATTAAGCAGGCAGCAGAGTAATGGGAGGACACTTTGACTCACATTGTGCTGCAAAGCGATCTGGGACAGGTGGAAAATATCTTCCCTCCACTTTCTGGGGAATTAGCGAGTCTTCTGTGCACATGTTGCGTATGTGTGAAAACTGCTGAATTTGATCAAAAGTCAAGCTTTAGTCGGGCCAAAAAGATGAATTGTATTTTTGGTCCCATTGGTATTATGTGCATAAAGAAATGACGTCTTTTATTCAATTTGAAGTTCTGAATACATTTGGTCCACTTTGCTTTTGGTTCCTGGTGAAAGGGAGGAAGCATGCAGTGCTTGCAAAAATCAACTCTTTCTGGTATGATAAGCTGCCACTTCCTGTATTAAGGGCGAGAAATGGGTTTCGGCTTGCACCCCGGGAACGGGTGATTGTATCATTCATGTCCCCTGCTCAAAATTGCATGAGGTCCATCTGCACACAAAAGAGTGAGACACCTCTCCCCGTGCCACCTGTGCAGGGGCGCCTTCACATCCCCGCCTGCCACAACATAAGCGCGTCTTAAGTCCAATCTATATTCACGATGGAAATGCCACCGCCAGAACCAACGAACCCAATGCTGTTATTTTGACTATAAAGACGATTCTGCTCTGTTGGACAGATGGAGGTCAGTCACAGCCCTGTCTTCTCCGCGTCCCCCTCCTCTTTGCATATTCTCGGGCCTCGGCTGCCGCCGACTCAATCTGACCCCCAGCGTCGTCTTCACAGAAAGAAGTTCCCCTTCTCTTTCCTTTGAGGAGGCGGCTCCGGGAGCTTCCGCGCTCTGACAGGCTGAGCGTTGTCGGCGCCCACGAAGCCGTTCAGAGGCGTTTCTCCGTGCTCATCACGGGTGTCAGGTCCTCCCTGTTTGCACATGACATCAGTCTGACCCTGTCAGGAGCAGCCATTCTCTAAAGGGTTAAGAGCCACACAACAGGCCTTCCGGAAAGGGGGGGGGGGCCTTGCAGGATTTCTCATCCAAGGAATCAATGGATTCTGACAGCTTCTCACTTCACTGCTGAATAAACCATACCATATTGAGTTAGCAAACAGGCTAACATCAGCAGACGTGTCTCATTAAAGGCAACGTGTGGCCACCGCAGAGGGGCTGCTGTGACACTGGGGGTCAGCTGCGGCTTTTTTTCCTCCGCACAGGTGAGCGCCTGGCACACGGGCGAAGGAGACGCACAATGCATTTAGTAAGCGACACAAATCATCGCTCACTTTCAAAACCCAAAAGAAAAACAGTTCAGAGATGAGAGCTGATGCTGCCGGTTTGGGTGAACCTCTCCAGCAGCTCAACAAGTTCTTTACTTAACTCTCACTGGTATTTTCCGCCTGTTCCTCCCCTCATTTCAATAACTTCAAAGTGCACAGCCTTTTCTTCTGCTGCCTCCCTGGCTGTGCTCTAGCCTCCGGTCCCAGGTACGACGGGCAGAAATTAAAATGGAGAGAAGGTCTTTTTGCCTCTTAAGTAGTGATCAAAGAAGTGCTTCATCCTCATAAGGATTGGCTGTGCTGTTTCTGGAACCTGTGCTGAAACCAGAGTCATTTCCCACTTGAAGGCCTGTTTAGCCGAACGCTGAGCAGAACTCTCTTTTTTTTCCTTCCACATAATTGCGCCTGTAATGTATATGCCACCGGGGATATAACATGTCCTGTTGGATTTTTCTATTTCTGTCAATTCTCTTTGTGGGGCCATTTAAAACCCACTTTGCAGCAAGCACATTAAAGACAGAAAGAAAGCATTTCATTTGGTAGGCAGCGAGAAAGAAAGACTGAAACTGTGGTTAGAGAGAGAGTGGCAGCCTCCCTTGACTAAGCCTCTCGAGCAGGGCCTCCACTATACATCCAGTGTATGTGACAAATTGACCCTCTCCATTCTCCGTTCTGAACTGTCGGGGACTACATGCTTCAGACCCAATGCATCATGGTCAGTAAACAAGGTGCGCGGTGGTGGCGGCGGCGGCAGCAGCAGCAGCTGGAGGAGATCATCACATCTTCAATTTCTTAGTGCCGCTGACATGTTTACGACTGCACACATAGTAGAGTAGACACACTCACACACAGAAATGAAAAGACATGTGCGGCTTAAAAACACAAACCTGTGCAGCCACACATTTACACACTTGCAAAAAACACACAAAAACAGAATTTATTTATTTTTTACCCAAGCTTTACGCCGCTCCACACTTCTGATGTTCAGAGGCCCAGCTGGGAGAGAGTGATAAGACTGGTTTTGGGTACAGAGGGTTAAGGAGCTACTCCCAGACACTGCGTAGATTTTTCAGGAAAATTCCTATTGATTTTTCCAGGCATAGCCAAGGCAGAAATGGCTACGTCTCACTCTGCAGCAGTTGCGCACATGGAGAGTTAGAGAACAAAAGACTTTGAAAGAGAGTGCAAAACCCATCAAGCTGAGAGACTCCAAGCAAAGCTACTGTACCCTCCTCGCAAAGCCGAAGTTCAGCCCCAGCTCTGAGAAGGCTTCCCCCTTCCTGCTACTGCTTACACGGCCAAGCCACAGCCAGCCCGTACAAAGAGTAGTACCTCTGTAGAGCTGTGGGGAATAGACAGACAATTATTAACTTTCAAGTTTCCTTTACTGGAGGATGCACGGGCCGTGAACCCTATTCCTCTGCTTTTATCGCTTTGGTTTATCCATCCACTGAGGTGTGAATAAAAAGGGATGTTCTCCTCCATGTGAATGGCTAATGAAGTGAGGGAGTTGTTAAGGTAGGCAGGGTTCAGATAATAACACCACAAGTAAAGAAAGCCGCGACAGAGAGAGGGGGAGAAACTGGAGTGGAGACTGACATCAAACAGATTGGACAATAATCCACAAATGGATGTAGTGGAAGATTTTCTCCAATATCTTCGCTCAAGCAGAAAACACAACTAGTAGTGACACCCATGAAATGATGCGCTTGCAAAATGGAATCATAGGAATATCTTGCACCCGCGAGACAGAAAGGAGACGAGCAATTCAGCCCGGCGTGCGCACAAACGTTGGGCCATAATGGAACGGCACTGCAGCGCCAGGTGCGGTGTGTAACAGCTCAAGTGAAAAATATGTTTTAAGCCCAAAACACTCTATAACGACTTCCATAAACAGCAAGAAATGAAGAAGAGGGAGGCACTCAGCGCTGACTGCAGAAATCAAGGATAAGAAGTTGCTCCATATTTTTTGCTGAAGCTCTGAGGTCAGACTCCACTGCTTTATAAAATCTATGAGCTGATCATAAAAGGGGATGAAGCCGAGAAAATTATTTCACGGCGTTTCATAAGGATTGACCTGCAGCTGGAGCACAAAGGGGCCTGGAGGAAGTGCGTGTGTGAACAGTATTTATTCTCGTCCTCGTGTGAACGTATAGGGGAGAGTTAGTGAGAGAGAGAGAGAGAGAGAGAGAGAGAGAGTGTTTGTGCGGCCTCGGGCTTCTTCTGTACCTCTCCGAGGCATGGAGCGATGCAGGAAAGAGTGGGAAAAATAGGAGGAACACAGAAGGAAAGAGCAAGTAAAACCTTCATGTAATGATGAAACAACACCGTGTCTATTAGTGGAGACTAAGAGGACTTGCAACACTGCCTGAATAAAGCAAAAGCTTTTTTTCTTCTCATAACCCAGTTAAGATGCTGATACTTCCCTCTGTTGTTGTGTTTTTGCTTTTGTTTTTTTTTGATGGTACAAGAACTGCCCGACACATTTGTCTTTCCCCAGATGAAACAAGCACAACCACGACTCGATATCTTGCTCTGTCTGGTTGTTCATCCCTCTGTTTCCGCCCCACGTGGAAAACTTCTCGTGCGTGTGCTACGCTCATTTGTGTCTTCCTGCTAAAAAATGGTGTCTTTCATCACGGTCCTCCCGCCTCACACACTCCCCATCTACTGCTAAGCAGGGGAAAGAATGGGGGAAAAGAAGGAGAATGGGTTGGAGAAGCTGGGCGGTAATGGGGGTTGGGGGCTGGCTTGAGTGTGTGTGTGCGTGTGTGTGTGTGTGTGTGTGTGTGTGTGTGGTGTGCGCAACAGTGAGAGCGAACTGTTGGAGAGAAGAGAGCATACGATGTTCCAGCTGCAGCAGTAAGCCTGTTCAAGGGCACCGTGTCTTTAACACACACACACACACACACTCACACATCCACCGTCTCAGATCTACCTCCCAGGGAAATTAATCACTGTTGCAAATAATATAAGTTAAATACATTTCAAAATACCCCAGGGACTAAATGAGGATATTAGAGAAGGTGGAATTTATGATTGATCAAACAACAGAGCCCGGAGTGTCTGATCTATGCGACCTTTATCAAGGTTTATCACACCAGACGTTTATAATCCAAAATCAAGAATTGGCTCCAGATTCCAATGTAAGCTGATCACAGGATGCAGACAAAATAAACAGCTTGCAGAGAACGAGTATTTCATCGGGAGAACAGCCAGACGTACTGTGCGCACGGAGCAGCACGTGGGTCGCAGGTCACCGAGACACGCGCCCGGAGTAATAAATCACGTGAAATAAGTCTATGAATTTCATCGTGCTGGGTCCGACTGCCTGCGCGTCGAAGCGATGGCTTCGTTTATTGTCAGTGACGCCGAGTGTTTAAGGATCTGAGATTACATTCAAGATGTCAGGAGCACCGTCGGGCTACTGTTTGTCTGTCATGTGTTGAGCCTGCATGATGTGATGCAACACGAGGGGAGCCTCTGTGAGCATGTGTGCGTATGCGTGTGTGAGTGTGCATCGCGTGGGGCGTACAGCATAAACAATGGGTTGGGGTAACCTGGATTAATGCATCATTTAGACATGGGGGCACAGCCGGAGAGCAGGTCAGATTAACCAGGACAATAAAAGGGGGGGGGCAGGAAAAGTGAAAGAGAAAAAGGGAGAGCAACAAAGAGAGGGAGCTCCAGGGATGGGAAAGAGCGAGACCAAAAGAAAAAGGAACATCTAATGAGAGGAGGCTCTCCTGTAGCCAGATGCAGACAGAGAATCACGCTGAGAGAAACAGACAGATGAAAAAAAGGAGATAAAGAGACGAAGGGAAAAGAAAGGCCAAAAGAGGGAAAGAGATGAGAGGGAGAGAGGACCAGAGTAATTGTCAGATTGACAGAAAGACCGAGTGAGGATGGCAGAGAAAAGGAAGAAACACTTTGACCTTGGACTGCAGGACCGTGTGACTCCACACACACACAAACACACACACACACACACACACACACACACACACACACACACACACACACACACACACACACACACACACACAGCAACAGCAACACATACGAGGATGCACTCAAACGAGTTATTTCCAAACGCCTGCTAATACGTTTGGAGAGATAAGTGTTTTGTTAATGTTATTGTGGCTGTCGTGCAGCCAGCTGGTTGACTGTGTGCTTTGCCTGCTCCAATAAAAGTCAAGTGAGTGTGTGTGTGAGTGTGTGTGTGTGTGTGTGTGTGTGTGTGAGAGAGAGAGAGAGAGAGAGACTTTTCAGGTCCCTTCTTAAGTCTGAACACAATCAAACCAGGAAAACACATTTTCACATACCAGACAAAAGAGCTAAACTCCCATCTCCTCATTCAGTCCAGTTCAGCAGGGAGAGGGGACAAAGCACAGAAAAAAAAAGCCCACGCAAACACACACACACACACACACACACACACACACACACAAACACTGAATTCTCTAGCTGCCCCGTTTCCCCCTCCCCAAACACGGTCACAAAACTGCACACTCGCAAATCCTCACACTGCAGCATTTCTCAGGGTCAATGGATCCATTATCATTTAAATCTTGCAGCGGCAGCCTAATTTAAAAAGTCACATTTACACACACACACACACACATACTCGCAAAACAAATAAATGTTTGCAAAATTGTCAGCACAAACACACCACACTGTTCTTTTTGTCGTGCTGGACAGCTGATGTTTCCAAGGCTTCAGCTCCCCTCAAGGCCAACTCACACAGTCAGCCCCCCACCCCCACCCCCAGCCCCCCAAACTCCCACCACATCACAGCCGCCCCTCTGGAGTGACAAGTGCACCCCCCCCACCCCCACCCCTCTCCTGCTTTAATGGGACTTCAAGAGCACACAAGGCACATAAGACACACACACACACACACACACACACACACACAGCACACATTCCCTCGAAATCTCAACGCCCCGCACCGGCAGATTGTCAAGCCACTGAGATCAAGCTCTCTCTCTCTCTCACACACACACACACACACACATACACACACAGCATCGTCACCCTGGTCGTGTTGCCAGTCGCTAACCACCTGCTCTGCCCATCACCCATAGCAACCCCACCCCACCCAACCCCAGCGTCCAATCACTCTCAGCACCTCAGTGTCCTTTCATCCCATCATGCCTCTGTCTCAGCTGACTGGCATCCTCCCTTGAGACTTTCAGTACCCTTGTCTCAGGCCTCTTGCTTCGCAGTGGAAACAAGCGTCACCTGATTCCGCATACGTGTGTGTATCCGCATGTGTGTAACTGTATGTGGAAGAGCGTTTCAAGCCGTGGTTCTGTCAAAGAGGGCCAAAACCCCCCAGGGGTCCTGCAGTGGGTTCCAGGGCCTTCTGAGCAAAATGTTTTTCTACACACATCTGACTGACTGACACGTCCACTCGGCCCACACGAGCAGGAAATCCTAGAGCGGTGTTTAAACGCTCGGTCAAGCCCTGTCTGAGTGTGGGGCTGTGGGCCTGACAGGAATCAACTTCACGGGGACTCGGTGGCACGCGCACACACACACCCCCCCACCCCCCCCCCCCACCCCCACCCACCCACCGCCAGCCCCGGCAATTCTCCACCCCCTTCCCTCGCACGTCGACGGCCCTGATCTAGGCCAAGAAAACAAATCCTCAGCGAGAGGATTCGCCTCCATCAAACTGCAGTCTAATGATGGAAAAACACCATTGGTTTAGGTGCATTAAAAAGGATGATGAGCCAATCAGCGGCTGCAAGTCACAAAAAACAAAGTCACTGGAAATCTGTAGATTTGATATGATGGATAATTTGCATTTGAGATTCTTTATGCTGAATTCTTTCCACCGACAGTGAGTGCAATAATCTACTGTGGTGAGTTTACAGTGTTCGGAGCCATGAGCTGAAATCACACTCTGCAGTGCTAAATTCTGTTCACCCTGACTTCACCTTACCTCAGCCTTCCTAAGCACCTCACTGATCCCTACTGCCTGGGGCCATACTGTGCCTGTCTGTCTGTGTGCACGCACGTGTGTTTGTGTGTGTATGTACATTTGTTTCTGCATTATGGATGCAGGTTGAACATGTGTGTATTGCTTGGGCAGGAACTGTATATGTCAATCCCCAGGTGTGCTTTTTCAACTGAGTCTGAGTGTGTGTGTGTGTGTGTGTGTGTGTGTGTGTGGCGTGCTTGGGTGCGCACGAGCGTGATGTCAGTGTGAGGAGCACCCGGGGACCACTCAGGAAGAAGCGCCCGGGGCACGCGCGCACACGCCGACGACCCAGCCTGAAGCGGTTGCGGCGCTCAGTTTGCGCGACTGCAGAGTCGCCACGCTGAGCAGCCTCCACCCTCCAGAAACCCCCCGTTAACGCGCACACAGGTCAGGTGCGTGGCACAAAGAGCATGTTGATCAAAGCATTTAACTCGAGTTGAACCTCGCTCCGCCAGAGCCATGTTTTAAACATAAGTCTGTCTTCCAGAGGGAGGGGACACGGGATGCCGGGGGAGCGTCTCAATGTCTCTCTCTCTCTCCCTCTCTCTCTCTTTGTGGAATTTAACCTTTAGTTTCCTCTCCTTCCTTCTCCCTTTCATTCTCCCAATGAAAAAAGAAATCACGCCTCTAAAGAAACTCATGCAATTAAAAGATAGGCTCGACCAGAGAGTCGCAAATTTTACAGCTTCTTGCAAGTGCTGCGATAAACAATGAGCACATTTCCCAAAAATTAGCCCTTTAAGGTTCAAACAGGTAGGGCGAGCTATCCTACATTTTTCTTCTTGCAGTTTTTTAAAATTAGATTACCAGCAAAAGAGCACGTTTTAACTTCTGTGTTCTTCAGCGTGTCCTTTTCTGACCTTTATCTTTTGTTACCTGGCAGTGACGACTTTGGTCAGGTGAGAGAGTGCAGCGGGCCTTTACCTCGCTGGAGTCCCTTCGTTCAACCCAATCACAAAGCTCCCTGGCTCGCTTACGCCGATAGGCCTCCTGTAACAAGCCCTGGAAGACGCACACAGGTCTGTGACACATTAATGAGTTATCACAGATGACAGAGAGCGAGTGAGGAAGGATGGAGCAAAGAGGAAGATGAGGGAGGAAGGGGGAAGCTGCAGTGCCTCTTTAGAAAGGCAAATGCACCCCGGTCCCTATTGTCTCCTGGCTGACAGGCAGCCATGGGGGGCCAAATGAGGGGAGGGGGGGGTGTCTGTCATGTCTCTAGCATGGGAGATGGAGGAAAAAAAATTTGAAATACAGAAGCAGAGGTTGAAAGGGTAGGTAACATCCAGAGAGAGTGAGTGAATGAGTGTGTGTGTACCTGCTCTGTGAGGAACAGTGATGACAGTAATGACTGCTCTCACGGAAAAAAAGAAGAAACGCTAGGCCGTCATTATCGCCGTCTGCGAGGGAGTTTCAGTGTGTGTGCGTGTGCGCACGTACAGTATGTGTGTACACGCATGTGGTCATGTAAATGCATCACCCGCTTTTCAGGATGACCTCACTCCCCTCCCCGCTCCCGGTTGAGCACCACCTCCCAACCCCCCTCCTCTCTCCACGGTAAGCCACGGGCATCCGAACATCCCAGCGTCAGTCGCGCGTGTGCAGATACGCAGGTATAGATAAGAGTTGAACAAAAAGCAGCAATAGCAGTCGAAGAGTCGGACAGAGTGCGAGAAACACTGGTTGCTGACCTCCTGTTTCCCTGGAGAACCCTGAGCTGACCTTACAGTAACCTCTGCTGCATTAGCGGCCGCTTGCTCCTCGTGGCCTCTTTGACTTCTCCTTACATAGGAGTTTCATCAGCCAAACCAATCCATTTAATCCAAATTTTGAGACGGTGTATACGTTTGCTAGAATGCCGTGTGAAAATCTGATATTTAAAGCTGCACCTCGGAACGCGTTCATATAAAACACTCCACGTAAACACTGCATTCCCCACTGAGCTCAAGTCTAGTAGTGAGTTTTAAAAAAATCAATAGAAAGCCTCCAACTTCTGGGTCACATTCAAACACTACTTCCTGGTTTCTTCTGACAGTAATTCTGTCTAAGCCTTCTTTATCCCCCCCATATCTACTTTTTTTTTTTCCTCAGGATCCTTCACCGTGTCACAGCATGGTTGAATTTCCACTCACATCTTTTGGCACTACACTGCAGATTAAAGTAAATACTTCACTGGCTAGAATGCCTCCCGATGTTAAATCCTATAGCTGAAGCCTAACAAATGTAAATCAACTTTAAAAAAGGACATAGTTATTATTACTGATTATCCTTCGTATGTAGCGCAAAAGGTCGTCTACATCCCTGCGACAGAGCACAGTGACGAGCGAGTGACTACTGACAATGACACATGTGGGCAATGAGAGTGAACCAGACGCGAGCTCCTTTGTGTTGTGTGCGTCCGTGTGAAGACACAAATGAGCGTTGTGTCATGCAGACCCAGAGGGGTTGCTTAGATCACCCTGCCGTCTATCTGCCGGCCTCTATAATGTGTAATAGAAACCGGTGAATCATTGTAGGTAATTAGTTTCCCGCGTCGTCTGCAGCCTCATCCTTGAAGGAGCAGGGACAGGGGACAGAGGCGGGGACGGCTTTATGAGCCCCCTTGCCACGACGCCAGCAGCTCATAATGAGACGTACGTGGGACGGCGGGGCGACTGCAAGATAAAGAATCTCAGCAGCGCTGACAGAGACCTTTCTGAATGAATCACCGTCTCAGATATAGACAGGCAAAAGCGGGTCGAGAAAAGATATAGATGATTCATGGCGAGTGACCGTGGAGGCCGGGGCTGACAAATTATTTCCTCCAAAGAGAGAAGTCTCCCCCGGCAGCCATCTACGATGAGGAGTCAGCTCACTGCTCAGATCCACTAAGTAAGTTATTAAAGAACAAACTTGTGTTTTCAAAACTGAGAGGACCTGTCAAAATAATTTTCTCCAAAGGTCTGCAAAATTACAAATTGCAAAAATAAAAAAGTAGGATTTTTTTGTTGTTGTTTTTTTTAACATGACTCCCACTTTATAGGTATTTCTAATAGGCATCATTTATGAAGCCCAGTCCTTAAAGCCTAATGAGTAAGAGTTAGTCCAGGTTGCCAGGTTGGAGATTTACCTCCTCCTCTAACATGAATTTTGATCTGTCTTTTTTGCAAGCTCTTGATTTCATCAGGAAGTAAGTATAATTGACTGTCACTTTGTTAGACAGGCCATGAGTTCTGCCCTTTTTGTATGTGCAGTATATACATACATCATGCGTGTATGAAGACTGTAATCTTATCTTCAATATGAAAATGAATATATATATGAATATCCTACATAAAGCAGCTAAACCTGGACCCATATTATTTAAAATGGCAAATCTTTCTCTTTCAGTGCGACAAACATGGTGCTAAACGTTAAAGGTACCGTCTGTCTCATCATGTTTAACTTAATGCACGACAAAATAAGCAAGATTTTAAATATGTTCTCTTCAGTCAATAGCCCAAGCTCTCAAAACCTGTTGTATTCCTTGAAAAGAAAAGAACAATATGGCGTATCTCTGCATGTCTGCCTCAGAGCAGCACGACGACCAAGCACAGTTAATGGGTTTCTTGCCCTACAACCGCCCCATATTGTACCACACAGACTTTCTCAATGTCAGCTTGTCAGCGAGTACTCCGAGGGCCTGACTCCATCAGACTCCCCAGCGCACACGGGGCCTGCCCCCCTCTCACCACATGACACGCAGCCTCGCCCCCTTCCCCCCTCTCTTCAGCGGCCTCTGACATGAATCGCCGCGGTGACACCGGTCAGCCCCGTTGGCATGGTGACCCTGCCATCGCCTAGTCAGGTCACCTTGGCTCGGCCCGGCACCCTACCGGGAGCGTTTCTTGTGCATGCATATGCGTTGCTGTGTGTTCCTGTGTGTGTGTGTGTGTGTGTGTGTGTGTGAGACCGCACTTATCTGGCACCTCTCCAAACCTCCTGGCACTGTGCCGCCGCCTTCCCACCACCCGCCAGTCCATCTTCTTCATTTCCTCTCTGTTGCTGCACACATCCCTTGCACTTTTTTTTCAAACTCTGAATAGGGGACTCAAAACTTCTCCAATGGAGAAAGCATACAAAAATGATAGATAATAATGTACTATGTGTGTGTATGTTTGTGTGTGTTGAAGTTGTGCTGCGTTTGCTTGTGGACTGGTTCTCGGTAAAGTTGCGTAACAATACAAGGGGCAGCCATCTGCTTCACCCTGGCCCTCGGGTTCGCAGCACGGCCTAATCCACTACATTGTTTGTGTGTTTATGTGCGTGCATGGGGGTGGGGGGGGCACGCACACACGTGTGTCTGTGTGCGCCTAATCTGCTCGCGTTTTCATAGCGCTCGAGTGGGCGAAGCGGTAATCTCGCAGGGCCAGGCCACAGTGAGATTTAAACCTTGCGGCGGGCTTCCATCTCTTTTTCTCTCAGGGTTACCTGTCCATCTTTAGCAGGTGTCGTCCCCCCCACCCCACACACACACATCTTCCCTTTTGCTTTTTTTTGGCTTCATTAAAATCTACATATATGTACATACGCTCCATCTCTCTTCATCAGACTGGACCTCTCTGACCGCACTATTGACTCTAATGGCGGTGAGGCAATTAATCAATTAATCAACAGTAAATTCATTTCTATCAATTCTGATGATTAACTCTTCAACCCATTAACATTGAAAAAAAAACGCTATTTACACCCTCTGTAAATCAGCACAGCATATTTTTGGATTATGGATTGTTGGCCCAATGAAGCAAGCGAACTGAAGACGTCCCCTTAAGCTCCGGCGATGTTGGCTTTTCATTATTTCCTGACATTTGAAAGTGCGAGTGATTCATCGTCAAATCGAAACAACAATTGACAAAAAATTAACTGGCAATGAAAACCATCATTAGCCACAGACTCTGATCTCCTCTGCATTCGTGTGAAATCCGCGCGATTCCCTCGCGGGTTTTCTGATGACATAATACTCCCTTCAATTAGACGCCGTCCCCCACCAGAGACCGCAATGTGGCCTGGAGTTTCAAAGGCCTGGGGAAATTTGCAGTGGGTGAGTGAATGAGGTGCATCATCAAAGGCAGGAGCAACAGCCTCACCTATCTCTCTCTCTCTCTCTCTCTCTCTCTCTCTCTCTCTCTCTCTCTCTCTCATCACAGCTGTTGGGGAAAACGATGGAGCCTGTAGCCATTACTGGAATGAAATGAGAAGCGCAGGACGGGGAGAAAAAAATCAAGAAAAAAAATAGAAGGAGAGCGGAGAAGGGCGGCGACGACAGAGTTGTGCGTGTAGGGAGAGGGATTGTTTGCCAGCTTCTATGCAATTACCAGCGGAGTCATCTGCCCTTACAGATATTGAGTATGTTAGTTACCATGGTGACCATATGAGAATGTAACGGTGTCCGCCGATAAGGGCATCCAGGTACTGAAGCAAACAGGTGCAGTAATACAAACACCACAAACAGTATGTGAATAACTGGCACCCCCACCCCGCCCACAAGCGTCTGCAGAAACCCGAAAGAAGCGCACCTTCTCCCGCTGGAGTACGGTGCGAATATCCAGAAATGTTCATGCGCGCTTGAGTGCGTGTTTGCGTGGGCGGGTGGGGTTACGGGAGGGTGGCGGGATACACACAGGGGGGAGTGTGTGTGTGTGTGTGTGTGGGGGGGGGTCTGACTTCAGAATCACTGCCTTGATTGGAACCACTCGCTGTGAAACGCTGACTTGCTGTCTGAAATCAGCGGGTGTGCCAGCGCATGCGGTGTGCTCGCATGAGTATGTCTGTGTGTGTGTGTGTGTGTGTGTGTGTGTGTGTGTGTGTGTGTGTGTGAATATATTGAGCATCAGTAAAGTGGCTTTGTGACAGACAATTTCTCCATGGCGCAAATATATTTTCCCTCATTGACTAACCCACGAGCCAAGCTACAGGCGGAATAGACTCTCTCTCTCTGTCCCACACACACACACACACACACACACACACACACACACACTGTACATGATGACAGCATCGTACACATGCGCAGCCCACCTACGAAAGCCACCTGTGTGGGCACACCACGTGTGACATTTCTGACAGGTAGAGAGGTTTGAGAGAGCTGATGCATACACAACACAAACACACAAACACAAGCACACACACACTGCATCCTACACTGTACATTGCAGCCTGTACAGAAAAAGACTCTGGGCCACTGATTAAAGTCTATTATTTCCTGTGAGAGAAAGGGAAGCATAGAGAAGGCCAGGGGAGGAGGCGGGTAGGTGGTATTTGTGCTTACTGAGCACACAACAATCACGCGTCCAGGCTTTTTCATTTTAATGTTAGGTAAGGCTGCAGAATTTAAAAAGGATCACAGGAGATAGCAGCACTGATGAAAAGGAGGAAATGCATTTATAGCCTTATTGATTTTATGCGAAAAGCAGGATTAAGAGTCAAAGATGGGAGAGAGGAGAACACAATAATCTTTCAAACAGCATTTTGAGGAGCAAGAAATAAAGATTCAAAGTCAGCAGGAGGGAGCACCATGGACACAATAATAAAGACGTTTAGGGGGACGGGGGGTGGAGCAGCGGCAGGAGGATGCTGTAGGTAGGTGTGGGGATGGAGCGATGGCAGGATGGGGTCATTCTCGTACTCCATTTCATTAACTCCGCGGCGATAAGCGAGGATCTAGTGGCGGGCAAAGCCAGTGAGAGAGAGGGAGACATGCTCGCCGGTGATCCCATTAGACTGAAAAAGGGGGCAATACAGAGAGATGGCGGGAGAGCGAAATAGCGGGGTGATGCTGAAAGGCGGCGAGGGGGGTTGAGGACAGGAAAGAGGAGTTGGACAGGCAGAGGGGAAAAAAGGAGGAGCGGGGAGCGAGGGAGAAGCCGATGGAAGAAAGGAGAGCGAGCGGAGCAGGAAAGAGCCTATGAAAAAGAATGAGGTGGGTAAAACCCATTTGAAAAGCCCTCAGCTCTTAGCTGGGCCTCACCCCTGCTCTGAGCCCAGGATATGGATTTAACTCGTACATCACTGCACCACTGGGGATTTCGCGGAACCCCCGTTCACACAAGGTGCCTGGCGATTTTCATATGATGGGGTTTCATTTGCAATTTTTGATCGGGAGTATGTGAGCAGTCAGACAATTTAAAAGCTATTACATGTCCGAATAAAATAATATCTCATGGGCTTAATGTGGCTGGGGTTAATTAACTTGTTTTCACTAACTGGCTGAACTGAGATAAACGCAGACCATTATTTGTGTTATTATAATTGGACTAATCACTCAGCCAAACGATTAACACTTGAAGAACTTTGGAATTGAAATATTGCTTTTGTCAAGGAAATGCAAACACGAGATTCGCCTTTCCACATCACGGACAAGCCGCATATTGCCATGTGCCACCAGAGACTACTTTTTTTTGCGGTTTGGGCTTATTTCAATTTTAATAAAAGCCCTCGCAAAATGGCATGGCTTATATATTATGAGAGAAATATGTAAAAGCAAGCACAGCGGTTTCAGATAATAGGGTGAATAGGCAATGGAGGTTTCAAGGCACATTTAAACTTGGCCTGCAATGCACTGCACATGTAAATGAGGTGATCCATCATTTAATGCTTCTGCTAATAGCCACATATTTGACTGTTTAAATAACTCGCAGTGCAAGTTTACAATGAATAAAGCCTATCCTTTGGGAGAGTGCTACTGTATTAGGGTATAGTCTCTGTGTCCAACAGACCCAGCAAAAACCCGCAAAAGGAACCCTGAAGACACGAGCAGTATGATTCAAATTCATGGAGTCGCAGTGCTATGTTCCTCAGAGAAAGCCGTTAACCCGGCGACAGACCCCAGCACGGAGGAAAGAAGAAGAAAGTTGGTTCCTTGTTAGGTTATGTTATGTAGGTATAAGGTGACTGATGTCCTGTGGGGGGGCTGAGGAAGGTTAAGCCCCACCAGCATCTATCACATTATTAGCTCCACATCAGGCTACTCCACTCTGAACCCCTCACCTCTGGCCCTCAGAGATCAATTACACACACACACAACACAACCCTGACACTCCTGCCCACGTATGGGGTGAACAATATGGGGCATGTGCATATTTGCACGAAGTCACGACGGAGCGGCCCGGGGGCGCGCGTTCGGCTCATCCGGGGGTGATCATTAAACGGCATTGGAGCCAGAGCGGCTTCACCCACTTTGACAGATCCCGAGCACCGAATGATCTGTCCCTCCTGAGGCCACGTACTGATGGGAGCGCATGTGTGCCTGTGCGTGGGGGGTTAAAGCGATGCACGGGGGGGTGTCTGTGTCTGAGGTTAGGATGAATGGCCACTGCACCGTGCTGGTGGCTGTGCAACCGCACGCACGCTGACATCCCACTTTGGCTCAGTCGCTCCTTTCAAATGTGAAAAGACATTTTCAAAACATATTGAACACCAGGAAAAACAGAAGCTGCCTACGCACGCCTTCTGAAATGAGCACCATTCGTTTGCTTTGGCCGTTAAACTGGGAAAGTACCAGTAATCGCTTTTCACAGGACTGTTTATATACGGCTAGATAGACGGAGGACCCTTCTACCCTTCTCCACCGACCCCTCTTAGCCCCTCCATGAGACATCAGAGACCACCGTGTGTGTGAGGAGCATGGAAAGGCGAGGGCCACCTCAGGCAGAGGGGGTCCGTGTGAACCAGCACAGGTCTGATGCGAGTCCTGGGACGAGCTTAATGAATCATTCCGAAGTCCGAACACACATCCCGGGCCCCGGGAGAGGGCCTCTGCGAGCTCTCGCCGCTCATCGCTCACCTCCGTGCCCTCGTGCACAAGAGTTCTCATACGTGACACAGAGACCGCTATTGCATAACTCCCAGGGAAGGAGAGCACTTCATCGAGGCGATCTTCAAGGGGGGCGGGGGGCAGGGGGAGGGTCTTTTCCTAAAGTCAAGCAAGACGAGGGGATATATTAACTACCTCTCCTGAACAAGTGGGAGAATTAAGGGCAGGAGGAGTCAGGTGGTGTTCTCAAAGTTCAACACCGCTTTTATTGGATAGCTTTGATATACAGTTCCCAGTGTACATTTGGGAGAGGGAGGAGAGGGAGGAGAGGGGCACCGCGCGTCTTGGTGTGCGCGTTTGTGTCCGTGTCTGCGCACAGCTCCACCCGTTTATCCTGCGTTTAGAGCCCAGAAAATGTGTCTTTTAATTAAAGGTCCGCTTGATTTAGTGCTGTGCTCGGGGAGAGGCAGGCAGAGAAAGAAAGAGGGAGCGCAGGAATGAAATAAGAAGAGAAGAGGCCCGGAGTAAGGCTAACGCACGTGCACACACACGCACACACACGCGCACACACACACACACACACACACACACACACACACACACTGAACCAGCAAGCACATCTCTCTCGGGCTTAATGAGCCTGATCTAGCCCGGACTCTTCATCAGCCGGGACGGTAAATTCCGGAATAACAAATCATTACGCCGACTCAAATTGCGTCCGTCTGCAGGTGCGTGTAAGTATGTTTCTGTGCCAGTCTGTCTCTTGTCTCGTAGTATCTGTCAGTCCGGGGGGGAGAGAGAGAAAGAGAGAGAGAGATCAAAAGTGCTGATACACACCCCGGGATAGGGGGAGCAGAGCTGGACACGCACAAACACACACACACCGAGCTCCTCCAGGTAATGGTTTGAATATTTAATAAAGTCTCATTAAGGGAAGTGACTGTAAGAGGTTGAAGTATAATGACACTGGTGATGACAGAGTCATAAATTCAGGTCCCTTGCGAGCCTAATCAGACCAAGTCGCTCAGACACAACCGCAAGTTTAAGGGCATTACGGACCGGAGCGAACACCCAGAACGTTCCGGCGTTTCCCGTCTCCTTGTTCTGACCAAACTTTCAAAGAAGGTCTTTATTTTTCCTCAAAGAAAACAAGCAACCCCCCCCCCAAAAAAAACCCCTCATCTATTCATAGTATTACAAATTATTTCAGACCGAGGCCTACATCAATTATATAATTTCAGTAATTTTTATAGAAAAACTCTTCTCCTCTGGAATCCCTCCTTACTACTTTATGCTGATGCCGAGGAGTGAGAAATATAAAATCTTGGCCCACTCGACGTTGTGAGACCTCGAACACTGATACAATGTGAGAAGCAAATTAAAATGAAACGCACTCATCTTATTTCCATGCCCAATTACGATCGCCACCTTCCCCGTCCGTTTGTAACATGAAGCACGATGTTACATTACGCTCAGATCGGTCTTCACCAGCAATTACCAAGCTCTGGGCCAGAACGACAAAAAAAAAAAAAAAAACCCACAACACAGGATGTGCCACTTCCATTAGACACACTGTGATAGGCCCCTTTCACTTCAGATTAGCCGCACATACTCGCAAATGGTCATTATGTGTGCGACGCACTACTTTTGATGCTTCAAATATTTTGTCTGGGTTTTTTTCTCGTCACACTTGGAAAGATGTGAAATGTGAAGTGGAGGAACAGAAAGGAGGGGAGAGAGGGAACCTCATTACAATTCATGCACAATACAAGGCTTGCATGTGTGTGTGTGTGAGAGAGAGAGAGAATGAGTGCGCATGCATACGTCTGTGGATTGCTGGCAAGTACGTCCTATGAGGGGGAGTATATGTAAAGATTTAATTGAATTCCATCTGCTACAGTGCAGGCCGCAACACTCGCTTTATCCAACCCTGAATTGCCGCCGGTGAGATCTAATCATCCTGCATGAAATGCGCCCTACCTGAGGAGAGCGGCAGCGCGAGGTCCGGAGGCTGCGGGGGAATACCTCCATTAGGCGCCGAGTGAGGAAACGAGGGAGCGGGAGGGTCAAGAGGGAAGGCGGTGGCAGGGCATGTCGGAAAGGAGGGATAATGGATACAGAAATAGAGAAGAGGGGGTAGGCTGTGGCGTGTGGATTGAGGTTACCATAATAAACAATTTCTGAGATTAGATTTATATAAAAGGAATGTAGGTCAGCTGCTGTACGAGGTTATGTTGTTGCATAAGGGATTGAAAGTGTATGTTCTCCTCCGTTTACTCTGTGCTATGAAAAAAGTCTACTGAGATTTTCACTAACAATTTAAAATACATCTTTAGCTACTGCGTAAGTGAGATGGGGGGTGCCATCCTTAACTTACAAATTTTTTAAAAATGTCATTACTGTTTGTTTGAGTGACGTGGGCTAAATTTTCAGAGGCATCACAACATTTTCTTATGAGAAGCTCTTGTAATAAAGAAAAAAACATTCAAAAATGATACAGTGAGTGCGTGCACCGAAGCAAACCTGCGCAGAGAGCGTGACACAAAGAGAAACGTCGCTGCCATAATGACCTTAGTGACACACTCACATGAGTCACGCGGCGCCGCAGCGCTCACCTGCGTACGTCGTCGTGGAAGAGGTGTGTGTGGAGACACCGACACAGGTGAGGGGGGGCGTGGACGCCGTTCATGCTCTCATTAGACAAAACCCTAATAAAAGGCCTGCGCAACGAAACACGCCGGATCGGCCGCAGTGACAACTTGCACGAGCACTCAGTCCCTCAGCGCGTGCTGTGGCTACTGACTCTTTATTATCAGAGGAGTGAGGTCAGCGTAAGTCATCAACTACCACAGTTTTCTGTGAGTATGTCTGTGTGTACTTTGCAAAGTCCATGTACTGACAGGTAAACTCCTGTGAGGTCAAACAGAGGACAGGATAGACGAGCAGAGGGACCAGCTTCCTAAATGTCCTAAAGGTATGGAAGTGTGTGTGTGTGTGTGTGTGTGTGCATGTGGGTGTGTATGTGTATCCTCCGGCTTCGTACTGAGAGCGGTCCTTCCTGCTGTGGCTGCATCTCCTCCAGTGATGACGTCAGAGCTCTGCTGCAGTTGGAGGAAGAGCTGGGATTCCTACAGAAATTAAAAAATCATCCACTCCTGCGCTGCACAGCACACATTCCTGTGTGTGTGTGTGCGCTGCATTTGCATGATAATAGAGGCACTGACCCTGAGAAATGCTTCACTGCTGTGACGCCTTTTTTCTCACTCAGAAAGTCTCAGTCTCCCTTTGAGAGAGGAGGCCCCCCCCCCATTGCTCATGTTCATCTATGTTCCATGAGCCGGGAGAGGGCCTGTAAAACAGAAGCATGCGGCACACAGTAAAACACACACACACACACTGCAGCACAAAACACAGCAGCAACATCAGCAGCCACCTCCAGAACAAGCAATGAATTAAAAAAAAAAAAAAAAGCCAACCATCTGGGATAAAGAGATGAAACGTTCCCCTACTTCATCGCTCTTTCCCTTAATCACTCCATCAACTGTTCCATTAGTTAGGAAAGAGTGTAAAAAGAAAGACGTAAGGAGAGGCACGAAGACAGAAAAAAAAAACCTGCCTGAGAAAGAAACGAGTGAGTAAGAGAGCAAGGAAGCGGGTAAATATGCTTTTGACACCTGATAATCATCCACTGCTGCATCCAACAGCAGCACTCACTGGATTGTAAAAAGCCAAAAAGGTAATTTGACTGATTCTCCTCTCTGTGCTCGGGCCTTTATTACAGCTTCTGACCTCAGAGCAGTATGGAATTGGATTTTTAGCGTGTTGAAGGGGAAGAAAAAAACACAGTATTAAAAAACACAGTTTTTATTACAAAATAAGCCACGAGTCTTCGATTGCAAGGCCTGTTTTTATTAACCGCCTTATGATAAGGGGGATCATTTTCTGGTCAGGTTGCATCAGAGCTTATGGAAAGCAACTGGCGGTAAAGTGGAAATAGTTTGGTGATGCATAATACATTATGATCTTCAGATGTTTATCGAGTTATTCTGAGTATATTGCTGCCCCCGCATTAATAGAGGCTACATCACAACACAGGGAGAAAGTTGAATGTTTGTTTTTTGGTTTTTTTTGGTTGATCGTCAGCCAAAAGAAAAAAGGGAAAAAAAACATGGAAAAAGCCAAACGGGAGAGCGTGCTGGCAGTATTAAAAGATTTATGCTGAAATACTCCCCCGGACCAGCACAGCAATGCAGGGCGAGAGATTTGGAGGGAAGTGGTACAGGCTGAACCTGCAATTCAGACCAGAGAGAGAAAACCACAAAGAATCCTGCTCACGGACCCGCTGCCTGGAGTGGGACATCTCCCTGTGATCTGGTTTCAACCCGGCAGCGGACTCAAAGCGCTGACCGACTCTCTGACGAGGCAGAAGAAGCGGCCGCACCTGTGATCCAGGCGGTCTGTCTGCAAACTGGCGACGGCACTCCAACCGGCGTTATCTAAATGTTATCAAACTGAGCCCGTGAACAACACCCTCCCTCAGGGTCCGAGCTGAGATAAAATAAGTCCAGCTAGCTAGCACGGCGTTATTTCTCTTCGGCCTGGCCAGGCGTCAGAAGTCGGTGCCACAGAGACAAGCGGCCAGCGCTTGGTTGCCAATTTGTGACCAGTCGTGCTCATCTAACACAAGTCTCACTGACCCCCCCCCACCTGGGACGAACGGCACGCAGTAAACGAGCGCGCGCTTCCATTCACGTGCAGTCCGGGGGGGAGACGCCAGGGGGTTTGCTGAAGCAAAGGCGGCATTTCCTGTCATTTAAAATTCATTCATTCTCTGTATTCACACTGGAAGCACAACATGACAACTTTGGACCACAGGAGGTTTTAGTTTCCTTTTTTTCAAAATTACATTCTGTTTTAGGACAATGTGCTCTGTCTCAACACATTGTTTCCTTCTGTGTGAATATTTACTTACTAATCAACAAATACATCCATTAAAGTTTAAAACAGGAACCTTTGCCAAATGAAATCCGTTACCCATGGCCCATCATATACCAACAGACATATTTGATAAGAAACACCAACCAATGTGACAGGGAAAGTGCCAAAATTAATACGGCACTTCTTAATAAAAACTACCTGCTTTCATTATACCGTGAACTGAATTGTTCAAAGTTCCAACCTGTAAAGCTGGGCTGCGACAAACGCCGCTGTGTGAATAGTACAAGTGTGTTGCAGCAGGTACCAAACTGCACCAAAGTCAAGGTCACTTGCCCACTCATCTATTTGTTAATGGATAAGGTACAGCAGGACAGAAAGTGGGGGGGGGCAGAGCCTCACCCCCTGATCTGAGGACAGCCTGCCAAGGCTAGCTGAGCTGACAGCAACTAAAGCCGAGGCTCCCCACATGTGCTAATCTCCCAGATTTAAATGGGAACACAGCGCACAGCGCGGAGCACAGAGCAGGGCAAGCCTGTCTGATCCATGACCGTATGTCTGAGCACACGCACGGGCTCCACATCGCTGCACAAGCGCGCACACGCTCGCACACGCTCGCACGGCAACTCACGGGCTGCTTTGCACAGTCGCGTCCGCCGGAGAGACGATGCAGATGAGGACGAAAAAGTCAGATAAACACAAACTTGAACGAATGGAGAAGCAGCAGAGCCTAGCTGTGGGGGTGGGGGGGGTAGCACGACAGCGTAAGTAGGAGGAAGGAGCAAGAGAGAGAGAGAGAGAGAGCGAGGGCAGACTGGGAACCAGCAAGATGCAGGGAAACCATGACAACCAGACAACCAACCTTAGCAACCAACCCAGTGTTCTCACAGTCATAGCCAGACGGGCGGCTCAGCGAGGGTTAATCTGAGCTGGGTGAGAGAGAGGGAGAGAGAGAAACAGGCTCTCTCTCCCTCTCTCTCCCACTGACGTTTAATACACTACACGTCCAAAATGCCAGAGACACAGAAGGCACAACAACCGCATGACTGACGAAAGTGCACAAAGACTCGGGGGCTGGTACAGAGACGTCTCTCGAAGGAGAAAAAAAAACCCAAAAACAAACAAAAAAAAAAATGCCACACGTGTTTTCAGTGAGGAGGCAGTGTGAGGTCATATATATATATATTCTGCTTGCCCCCTCTCCACCACGCTGCAAAACTAGCCCCATGAAATTCTAAACAGCACGGGACGATAAAGCGTTACACAAAAACGTGGCGCTGGAGAGAGAGAGAGAGAGAGAAAGAAAGGGATAGTCAGGGCGTGGGGAATGATCCTGCGTTTGTGTGTGTGTGTGTGTGTGTGTGTGTGTGTGTGCGTGCATGTGTGCGTGTTGTGTTTCTTGCTATAACTGAGGGAAAATGGACCATAGCACCATGTCGTCCTAACCTGATTCTCCACGCTATATGACACGGCAGAGAAACAGTGACAGCGGATGCGCTGAGTTAGGATGAGACCCAAATAGGATGCGATGGGGCCTGTCCAAAACACAATACACACGCACACACAACACACGCAAAGAGACACACTCGCTTCCCGACTGCCCACAGAGACTAGTCCAGCAATCCCTCACTTACTCACTGACCTTCCGTCTGAAGATTGAGCCCGACTCTCCTCTGGAGGTCGGCAATAGAGAGATGAAAATCGGGGAGGAGGGGCGGATAATGAAGAGGATGATCAATACTTTGCCTTAATTAATAACCTCCGCTGCAGTCAGAACATTCAAGACCACTTCACGCTGTCTCGGCTCAGGGTTTTTTTTTTTCCTGCCTTTTCTCCTTCTTCTGCTCCTCCTCCTTCTCCTTGACTCCATCCTTTTCTCTCCTCCCCCTCTGGTTCTCCGCCTCTTTCCTCATCATTAATCTCTGAAAATCGTTGGCTACATACATTCCTCCCAATCGATGCAATTCCACCGAGGTCTTGTCTGATTTACCACATGGCTGAATCCCTGTATGAATCTTGACTGGCCATGGGAAGTGGGACGGGGGTTGTGGGGGGGGGTGCACTAAATGACAGAGACCATCACCATTATATAACCTCAGCCGAAGACCCTAGGCTACTTCCTGGTTCGATTTACCCAACGCGTAGTTTATGCAATACTTATCAGCTGACACACAGACACACTGGCTCACCGGCCTCCGCCGGTGAGGATGCATTTCAGGGCCGAGGGAGCAGGGAGCTTTGGCTTCAGCCAGACAGTCACACAGCTGAGACCACGCCTGCGTCGGCCACCGCTCGCTAACGCGGGGCCCTGCCCGGCCGGGAGCAGGGTTTTCCTGACGCGACTCTCCCGATGGGCCCATTTTAAACACGGGTCTGCCGTCGCGGCTTCTCGTTCATTTCCCCTCGCTCGCCAAATTTCAGGTCAGGGCTGGCGACGTGGGAGCCAGACACCTGTGTCTGAGCTCAGCGGCCGTTTCGAGATCATTTTAATGGAGGCGCGGGCCCCTGGTCTGCCGGAGTTTGAGCACCTGCACCGTTCACACACACACACACACACACACACACACAGGAGCATTTAGCTGCTGTGGATTTGCCAATGGGTTTTTCATTGACAGCATCGACGTGAGCATTCCCTCTTCACTTGTCATCATCAGGAATATCATGTGCTGTGCAACAGTATGGATCCCTTCCACCAGACAGGAAATCTTTGGGAGCGCCCATTGATCCGTATCAACCGTCGTCGGCTCACCAGCTATCAATCAGCGTCGAATTAACAGGTTTCGGGTTAACGTACAATGTCCTGGACTCCCCGGAGCGGCCCAGGTAACGCACAGACGTGTAAATAAATGTAGGGAAAGAGGAATGGGACTTTTTACTTCACACTCTCCCCCCACGAAGACAAGCAAACACCAGCTCACGCTGGGAGTTACAAACTGGCCAGCCCTTTGCTGACATGGAAACATCAAGAACAGCTGGATTCTGGCTTAAATGCCGGAGCAACAGCTCTCCTGCAGACAGACAGAAACAAAGAGGACCAAACAGAGAAAGAGGGCGCGGGACACTACATCACAGGCGGCTTTTTGTCAGACGAACAGTCAATACAAAAGCCCCTGAAGCACAGATGATTTCACTCTCTAAACATCAATCAAGGAATCAAGGAGCCGACACATCCACCTCCAACTGTTAGCCTGTCAATACCCAAGTCCCGCAAAAAAAAAACAACAACAGGGACTTACGCTGGATTAACAGGCAATGTTCTCCAGACAATGGGCCTCTATCCCACTAATAAACAGCCTCCAGGAGCAGAGGAAAGGAACGGCAAGGCAGTGTTTTCCGACGCATTAGTGGAACAGAACAGTGATTCAGCCGGTCTTAAGTCAGCGCACTGGAAAAAAAAAAGCGCAAATCCACAATCTTCGGCTTTGTCGCGCAAAGCTTCTGGTTTCTGAAATATATGTTTGTTACTCTAAACCCTGTTGTGCTGGAGACCTTCAGAGGGAGTTCTACATTTTAACACATGCCACCTCGGTTACCGTAGCATCGTGACGTCAGTTATAGGCCCGTGAGGCCAACATATAAATATTATACAACTTAACGGGCGCTTGGGGCTGATTGGCAATTTCGCAGCACGACAGGGCAAAGGGTACGTGGAGAACCCTAAGTCCTGAGTATCCACACACATATACCAGATGTGGGACCAACATGATCCATCTCATGGACGCCATGCCCTGGCCAGGTTCTTCCATTTAAGCACAGTAACTCTGTCTTTGGCGTGGAAAATGGCCTCCGTGCCTCCATGGCTTCAGCTGCAATCAGTGGCCAGCCATGCCGACACTCCCATATCTATAGACTCCATCAGGCCTCGGTGCACACCTGACAGAGAGGGGACTGAGCGCACAGTCTACAGGAGACGAAGAGAAAGCACTAAAGCTGCAGGAAAACAAGTGATGTGGGGTGCATCAAAGGCTGACAGACTGAGGAGTCAGGTGTTCACTGGGAAAATATGTTATCGGTCTGTTCTTCCTCCAAAAAAACTAATCGTAACAGGGTCGTAAACCCTATTGTTCAAACCGTGCATCACTGCTGTAGAGGAACCGCGGCCTGTCCTGTGCAGCTGAATTCCAACAGCAACGCAGAGGTGCTAAGTTGCTAAGATCGAGCGAGCCACGTGAGTGCGTGAGTGAGAGCCGAGGGGACTTTGGCTGTGTAGGGGATTAGATCAGGAAGCCAAACCAGAGCCACGGTGGAGGCTGTGTGTGAGTGTGTGTGTGTGTGTGTGTGTGTGTGTCAGCGCGAAGTCTAATCACTTAATGCACATGGAACAGCACCACTCCTCTGAGCAGGACAGCCAGATCAACCAGAGGCCTTCCGCTTTCTCCCCTCTAATAATACCAGCCAACCACAGCATGGGAAAGCCTGGGGGGGGGTTTAGCCCACTGGACGGTCCCGGCTGCCACTCATGTTTGAGCCCGGCCCATTGGGCGCTCCCAGTTGCCAGACCAACCCCTTCCATGGGACCTGGGAAAGAGATCTGACAGATTAACGAATGGGTAATGGGCGAATGGGATATAATGCACTGTCATTAATCTGAATGGGTTTGGCATGGGTCAGCTACACAGGTGCCAGTAGCGAAATGCTTTTTCTAACACACGGCACGCACACAGTTCACAGCGCCGGGCCACGTTACTGTTGCATGCTTGAAACATGAAAATGTAATTGAAAAAAAAACAGGCCAAAAGGATTCAAATTGAATACGTGTCTCTGAATCAGATTTTTAGGGCCAAGGACACGAGCTACAACTCACGCGACCCCTGCGTTACCGTAACACGCACTTCCACGACTCTGGCGTCTCAAGAACGGCCCAAATCTGCCTCGTGTAAATGCTTCCTGAGCCACGGGCTGATCCAAGACGCACCCATGTCATTACAACGCGCGTGCCCAGCAGACCACCGTAAACAGCCATTAGATGCTCCTGACAGCTGAGTCTGGCTGTGACGGAGAGACACGAGCGTCAGGAGAGAGGGAGCCGGGCTGAGGTGTTTCCAGAATACCACGTTTGTAGTTAATCTGTTCTGAAAACAAAAAACAACTGGAACAAAGCCTCCGACGTTAATGTCCATTGCTGGATCACGGGCAGGCTGATCTCATCTGCCAATGGATGCCGCATGCTTCGGAATTCAACTTTGGTTAGGATATCTGGTGGGTGACATGCGCTAACCGTGCAGTCACAATGTGCCACACCGTCCCGCAGTCAAAGATGGGCACCGGCCGTGAAGCCGCGCACACACGCTCACATCGCACATCAGAGGCAGGGCAGAGAGACAAACGCCACTAATGACCGGTGGAGGCCGGCCAGGTGAAGGAAGTGACCAGGAGGATATTTCAAGAAAGCACACGCTGGCTGAGAGAACGCACAAACACTTGCGCGCACTGCGCACACGGCTGCTCAGCGTGACCAGCTGGACCGGGTAGGGGAAGTAACGCCTATTGTAGCCGTTTTAGACAACAGATGGGAGGAAAATCTCTCAGCGGAGAGGAGAGGAGAGGAGAAGTCCCTGACTGTCTCTCACTGGAAGGCTGGTGATCGTACTGCCTGCCCCCACCCCACCCCTCTGCCTCTCGTTTCACACGGGCTCCACCGGCTGCATGCGCTTGACCGCAGAGGATGCTCGCCGTGCGGTCACCAGCTCTTCTGTCAACAGCACCAAACTACTCAGCGGCGCTCGTGCACAAGCAAGCCAGGTCGGCAAATATGTGCACCGCTAAACCCCAGCATCCAA
Organism: Psettodes erumei; assembly: GCA_016785225.1. Taxonomy (NCBI): domain Eukaryota; kingdom Metazoa; phylum Chordata; class Actinopteri; order Pleuronectiformes; family Psettodidae; genus Psettodes; species Psettodes erumei. Next base: position 6,415,104 of record JAFBJZ010000772.1, on the reverse strand, counting down.
CAATAGGATGGACCGGAGAGCCCTTTTGCCATTCACTGCACATGTGCAAGGCAACTTTAACAAACTGCAGTGTCACTGCTGCCTACGCTGAGATGTGAAGCATGTGCTCCTCATGCAGGAAGCCCAGTTACACACACACACACACACACACTGTATGAATATAGATCAGCAAAGCTCTGTCAAGGTGGGACCCTTCCAGTCTGCACCGGAGGAAACCCACGTAGTGCAGCTGGACCACATAGGAGAAACGCCCGCCCGCCTGCCTGCCTGCCTGCTTTAGGACTAAGAATAGATCAATGTATCAGGCAAATCGGGATTAACGGCGTTGTGCTCCAATCACAGGCCACAAACACACACGCGCGCGCGCACACACACGATAGTCGGACACGCAAAAAAGTTGATTTTTATAGCCCAACAAGCTGTCATCATTTTGGGGGTTTGACGGTTTCCACGTTGCTCTCCTCCTGGACACACACACACACACACACACACACACACACACACGCACTATCTCTCTCTCTCTCTCTCTCGCACACACACACACACACACACACACACACACACACACACACACACACACCCAACGCCAACGCACAGCCAACGAACCAATGTAAGGAAACATCACCCAAACCCCTCCACCTCCCCTCGTCCCACCGTGTGGACATTGATTTATCATTTTTTTAAAAAACAACAACCCACAATTCCCAACGAGGCTGACCAGGTGTTTGTGACCAGGCGGTTAGTTATCTATCACCTGCAGGCACCGGAACCGTGCAAAAAACCCAAACCAGACAGTCAACTGCGCTGCGGAGCGCTCCGAAAATAAATTGTGCAATTAAAAATGGGGATAGGGAGGTGGGGGTGTGCAGCGAGCAAGCTGTCCCAACTAACCTGTCTGTCCCTTCCCGAGAGTCTTCTCCAAGCGGTAAGGTCCCACGTAATTGGCATGTTGGGCACCGCTGTTGTCTTTGCCGGACGATGACATGTCGAAGCTGCGTGAAAATTAAACTCTTCTGTAACGAAGCGCAGACAATTAAACACTCCTTCGCTGGAGGTCCGAGCCGGCTGCTGCCTTTTCTTCTTCCTCTTCTTCTTCTTTTTCTTCTTCTTCTTTGTTTTACTCCACAGCCTCTCGCTTCTTCTGCGTCGCTTTCCGGCTCTTCTCTCCCGACCTCGCTCGCTGCTTGAGGAGGTGAGGCTCTCGCTTTCTCTCCTCTGTTCTCCTTACCGCTGCAGACGAGCCGCAAGTGCCTTGAATATCATGGTCGTTGGGAGCCGTGCTGCCGCTGTGCGTCTGTGGGAGGTGCTGCCGAGCCGTCGGAGGTGGGTGATGGACAGCGGATACGGCCAATCGCCGAGCCGAGCACCTTCTCGGTTGCCGCCCCTGTTTCTTGTTGCTGGAGCATCTTTGCTTTTTATTCCAGAAAGAGACTCGCGGGTCGTCACCGTGAGAGTTTTAATTTGCTCGTTCTCCCAGTCATAAAAATATAAACGTAACTAAACACAGAATCAGAGAATGTAACTTAAAAAACCAAAATAAAATTTAAACTAAAATGTACAAACTAAAAATATAAACTTATTCTTAAATATAAACTTAAACTAAAGTAGACACTTTGACTAAAGTATAGGAAATAGAAATGGAATCCTAGAACAGAGTGACCGTATTGCAGAGATGAAATTTTTACAGCAGCAGTGGAGGTGAGTAAAATCACAGCAGTCAGTTCAGTGATGGGGGGGGGGTCCTCACAGCACGCATATATATATATATATATATATATATATATATATATATATATATATATATATGAAGACATAACATGTCTCTTCTTTGAGTTAGATGATCCAGAATCTGTGAATGTAAAGACTGTTTTTTCAACAGCGGACACAAGATGTTTCCTACTCGACTGAAAAGTCCATCCATGTCATGAGTTTCACCCAGAGACATCACTCTTCATGTAAGCTGCATATTGGACTGTGATCGGCCTAAAAACTAGTTGCGATGTCAGAAAATCATTTTGTAAATCCAATGTGTTAAGATCATCTTTAAAGTGAGCACAGAGAAACTTTCCCCCTTCAGCAGATGAGTGTGAAAACAGCTTTCCAGTGTCTCTATACATACAAATATATATATATATATATATATATATATATATATATACAAATATGCATACACACACACACACACACATCATTTGGCATGATGAAAGTCAAACAGACTCATTTTGAGTGGACAGGGATTCAAAAGAGAAATTTTATTTTGCTTGAATACGTCTGTGGTCATTTAAACACAAATGTTTTTATGAATATACACCATGTCAGCTAAATATGAAAAACATGAGACACTTTTAAATTCAGATCCTGACACAAGAGCCCATGTACGCTGGCAGTGCAAATTCTTTAATCAGACAAATCACATCAAACAAAACCAACTGACAAGTAGTGAACTCCATGCGGTCTGTGGTGCTGGTGTAGTTGCCCACTTTGCCCGGTTGGTAATCCAGCGTTGCAGACAAAAAAGACTGAACTAAACTGAGCTGTTAAAGCTAAACCACTGTGTTACTGAATTCATAAATATTTATACTGTCTTTATTTACTGAGGCGCTATTATTACAGACAAGAACCGCTGTGTAGGAGTTTCTTGTCTCTGCCCTCTCTTCCTTCTTCTTCTCTTTGTCCTTTCTCAGTGCTCTCCTTCCTTCCCCTTCTCCGACGCACACACCACCACGCTGTGTGTGTCTGTTTGTGTCGGCGTGCGCGCATGTGCGCGTGTGTGTGCAGCAGGGAGAAAGTGTGTTGGCCCTCTGATTCATTTCACACCCCACTGGTCTGAGACCTGTGACTGTGGCTCTGGCCTCTGTCTGTTCCTCACACCCTGAGAGAGTACAGGTGTCAGGGGACACTTGCAGGAGAAACACACACAGTTATTCATGCACACTTACACACACACTTTGTGACCTCCAAGTAGTCTTGAACAGAATGCAAGGTTGAGCGCAGCTGCTGAAATATTAAGCAGAAAGAATTGCATCACACCCTGGACGATGCCAACGCCGAATACACCCAAGAAATATTCCCAATCTTTTCTATATTCCTTATAGTGTGGTCTGTACTCAGTTGAACTTATTGCTTTTCAGTAATTTATTTGACAAGAAATGTAATTGTTGTAGTGCATCATGTAATTTCCATTCAGCTTCCCTGGGCACATAAGACAAAACAATATATTGCCTAAACATTACACAACTGTGCTGTGTTGTAAACTTAAACAGGCAGTTACAAGCCAAGCGAGGAAGTAAAATTCTATTTAAGGCATAAATTCTGTAGGTGGGAGAAAAATATTCACACCTTTGCGACTCTTAATGTATAAACAAAGTAAGGGAGGAAATGCCTTGCAAGCCTTCACAGGAACATTTCCTACAAACTGCACACATGCCCCAGTTTAGTGCCTTCGAGGTCCGTTTTGAGCATGTGTGCCATTTTTCCCCTGATGTCCTTCATCACACTGGGAGCTGGTGTCTGTGCAGGGAGGTGTGACCCAAAGTGTCACCCACGTGACTACACGGTGCCAGGTGGAGCGGGCATGTGATGTCAGCGCCAGGTGCCGGGTGGGCACCATCTCAATAATGCATCATGCCCAGCTCTGGCGCTGGCAGGCGCACCACTTTGAAGTGTTCCAGAAACATCTGTAGCTTGAGTTTTTAATCACCTTGCCTGTACCTCCCTGCTCCTCATCAATCCTTCTCCTCTTCCTCACAGCCTCCATCCCTCTTTCTCCCACTTGCCTGCAACGAAATTAATGATAAGTCTTCTAAGTTTGTGTCTGAGCTTGTCTGTTATAGTGCACATGTGTTTATGTGCATTTTTACATGTGTTACCACTGGCCAAATAGCTATCAAGCGCTCCACAGCATTTGCATACTAATAGTCTCTTCCCAAACAACCAATCAAACTAAACAAAGCAGTAATGACAAAAAAATCAATCACATCATGGAAAAGAGTGTACAGCCCCCAGACATCTTTAATAGAAAAAAATGTAAGTTTATTTTTGATTAGATCTGTTTGGTAACGAGAGAGAGAGAGAGAGCTGTGATGAAAGATGAGGTGTGCCAGAGAGAGGGAGAACAGAGGGAGAGAGAGATAGAGGGAGAGGTATACCAAAAAGTGGAATGTATTTAATGTGTGGCAGGAGTCCAATAACCTCTGGACGTGAGTGGGAGCCCAGACTGCATAATATCTCCGACATACTACTGTATAATGAATAGTTTCTCAGCAGAGTCTGACCAATTCAACAGGGGGCAATAAACACACAACCTTACACTAAATGTTTGCACACACGCACACACAACCCCACACTGACACATGCAAATTCACACTGTTGTATTACTACAGTGTTTCCACCCAGGAACAACTGTTACACACAAACACATGCATGTGAACTCACAGCCCTTCAGGGTTGTACAAACTGCTTATTGCCAGCTAGCTGCGTACTGGAAGCTGTTGGCCGTTACTGGTTTGGCCTGCATGGTGTGCTTGATTAATTAGCGTGTCATCCGACATACAGAGGAGACTATTAATGCTCGTGTGCAAACATTTAGCAAGCTGGAGAGGAGAGGAATGAATGAAAGGGCAATGAGAGTCATGTTGGCATTTTGGCGTGAGTGCAACACACAAACTAATGACAGATAAAGGGCAGTAAAAAGTAAAGGTAAGACAGACGGCAACAGGAATGAGAGAGAGCGAGAGAGAGAAAGTGAAAGAACGAGATCATATTTTGATCAGGTGGTGCTGTTTCTCACGATATAGACTACACTGCCATAGTTATCACAAAAGATTTTGGGGGGGTCAAGACGGGAGCACCCAAGGGAGACAATAGGACAGGTTACTTTCACATAGATCTCTGCCAGGCCGATAACAGACACTGAGACTCTCATTTCAATCCTTCACGTCCAGGTTTGCATGCAAGCAAGTGTGAGGAAATGCAAGTATTTGTCTTCTATGCTGCTCTCAAAGAAACGTGCATCATTAATAAAAAAGGTAATCAGATCCATATTCTGAACAAAGATGTAGCTTTAAGCATAACACGCGAGGGTTTCTTAAATGCAAAGAGACAGGAATGTGTCTTGTTGTCACGTGTACATGGAGATAAAGCCTCCTAATTATCCAGACACAAGAGGACACTTGTGCACGTCTCCAAGTCAGCGCGTGGACTCTGAAGTGTGGAATACTTGAGCCCTTGCCACTTCGCTATGCAAAGTAGTGGAACACATGTGTGCAAGCACACTCACATGCACTTACATATGTTCCACCATCCAGCATGTTCATGTAGCATTTTCATATCAAAAATGTCACCACAGTATGCTGGTTGTATGCTGACATGCCCAGGAGTGAGGATGTGAAGGGAATTCTCACAAGAGAGAATAAGCTTCTCCTTCCCTCTCTTTCTCACACACACACACACACACACACACACACACACAGCTGCAGCTCCACTGCCCCCTGCTGGTTGGAAAAAAAACATACACACTTTCACTCCCAAAACCTGACGGGGACCTCCATTACGCTGTACTATTATAGGATATTTAAAACAGTTGTCCTCTTCAGTTACTACAACACACACTTTTATCCAAATTTCATCAGAGGAGATCCTGGCAGAGCAACATGGACACTGTCTTTAAATTGCTCATGTCACACACTGCCTTAACCAGCTCACCTCTCTCGACTGACATCATGAAATCACGACCACAGTCATCTGACCCAGTTTGCTTCTGTTTCTTCTCTGTGGTGCTGCAGCCTTCCAGCCCTGAACAGCTCTGTTAACCATGAAATGTGCTCGAGAAAAAAGGTGGATTTCGCTACCCTCTTGTGAGTCTTAAGACAGAAAAATTGGATCCCTGTTTTGCACAGCAAAGAGCCACTTCAGCAAGCCCCCAAAAATGACTAGTAATTTTTACATTTAACCGCTTAACACAGAGAGGGTGGACAGTGGGGCTTCCACTAATGTTGTTAGCTTTGAGAGACCAAACCCAGGCACGTAGATACCTGAACACTAACAAACAAAGGCACACTCGCACACACAAAGCAAGCATTTCCTCTTTAATCATAGCCTCTTCTCACTGCAAAGAGCATAATTGCAGTATAAGAAACAGACTGTTGGTAATCATGAAGAGGGTTTGGCTGAGGCACTGGATAATTAGGTTGACTGTGTCTGTCTCACTAATCACAGGGACATTTAATGGCAACATGGGGTGAAGGACTACAACAACTACAGTTAGCTGTTATGAATTCACTAATCATTCATTCAGCATGCACAGGCCCCATTGTCTGTTTAGAGAAACACAACGACAAGAATATAACTGTATCCTCTTCCTCCTCCCTGTAAGCTTCATTAAAGATATATCACCGGCATCTTCTGCTGAACATTTGTATTCTCATTTTTAAATGCTATACAAGCATTAGTCGGCAAGTGTTCATTGATTTGTTTATTTTTCTGCTGGAGTTACACCTTACCCATATGAACGCAGGTACTATTCAGTAAGGCCAATAAAAAAATGAATATTTAACTAAAAAGAAATTCTTTCTTTACAATTTCATCATTTAACCCTGAGCCCTGCTCCTACTTTACTCCCTATATACAGTATACATTCTGTAGATACCAACCAGACAAGAAAACAGTGATTTTAAAAGCAGTGACTATTTGCCAATACCCATTTACTGACTATTAAGAGTGGTTGTTCATGGGGCTGACTACATAGGTGACCTTTCCTTGTCATACACTGGCTGAGTACCCTTGAAAATGACTCACACACTCACATACTAAAGCAAGCTTTCGTCTCTAGCCAATTTGAAATCTGCTTCTGGCAATGTCATTCGCTCCAGCCTTTATAACTTCACTCGCTGTGCAGGCTACATGATCTAATGGACTTCTTCGAAAGAAAAACATATGGCACACCATGTATCATGCAAACTGTATGTACTGCATGATCCCCGAGTCAGACTGCTGACCTTTTACTATCATCTTAATCATCTTCCTTACATCCATTATGTAAAGAATAGGACAGAGTAGAATATATCTGCAAGAGCCTCAGGTGGTGTTCATTGCTCACCAATATGAGCCTTGTGAGTAAAAAAAAAGACAGCAGTAGTGCTATTATTTGACACCTAGATTTTTGTGGTCTGTTCTTTTAAGTCAAGAAAGGTAAAATGAATCAGAGGTCCTACACATTAATATTAGTGTGTTGTGCTGCAGGATCAAGTTGGTAAGCGCATAGTATCTGTTTGAGGTTGAGGCGTGTGGGAAATAGATCCAGCGTCACAATCCTTAATCTCATTACCAGAGCTGCAAACCTCTCATCTGGTGTTGGAACAAGTCGCATTTCTGACATAAAAAGTTTGGAAAGTCCTCGCAACTGGCTGATGTTGACAGGCAAGGACAACCTTCACTGTACAGTGTATGACTCAGCCCACAACCACTAAATCTCTTGGCGAACATGCAGGAAAAATACAACAACTCACACAATATTTAACAATGAGGAAAATAGACTGGTGTGGACATAAGATACTTTTATTAGTAAAGTCGGGGCTCTAACATACTTTGAGGGAGTACACGCTGACATTTTAGCTCTTCTCTACATCATTATTATTATTAGATACAGTACAGTGTATTATTCTTAATTTTGCACTTAGTGCAAGCTAGAAAAACCTGCTGTAAGAACAATCAATACCGATGACAGTTTATTTTTAGTCTGCAAGGCAAAGACATGTAATAATATAACAAGAATAATCATTGCCATGACTCTAATCATTATCACCTTGATAACTGAAATATTATAAGAACAGCAGAAGAGTACTTAATCAAAAATACACCACTGTATGTGTCTTTATGTGTATGAGCAAGTTTTTACATGAACATGGACATTTCTAAAGGGACATATGCATGTGTTGAAGTGTGCACATTTGTGGCAGCAGCAGTAGAAGTGATTAGACTGATTCTATGGTGTTTACTGGCTTTGATAGCCCACAGGTCAAGCTGCAGAGCTCACTCGGCCCGCAGCTCAGCAGACAACACTAAAAATCTCATCAAACATCAGTTAACAGAGGTCCCCCTTTTATCAAATGAGTGATGGCTTCTGGATGTCAGCTCTTTTACTGTTGAACTGAAGAAAATGAGGTTTTGTAGGTATTCTGACGGTCAGATCGCAGAACACATGATGAAAACCTCTGTGTGCTACATATGACAAGGTTAAATTCAATCCAAACACATATCTAACTACCTATCTATCTAACTAAATTTCTGGGCTCCCCCTCCTCTTTTGCCACTGCCAGTCACTTACAATAACTGCATTATAGTTGACACAGGAATCGTATGATAATAGTATAAAATTGCTAGGCTACTCTTTTTTTTTTTTTTAAAGATCCTCAAGTGCCTAACAATTCAAGAAACAATATTGCTGCTACTTCAGGTACTGTGTATGCAAAGCTTTGATAATAACTATTTGTACAGTGACACTTAAGGAGACTCTGGAGATACAGCAGTTTGCAGAGGAGACTGCTCAGACGATACAAATAGCAATAGAAATTGCATCATCTTGTTTGAACAGCAGCTCCAAAGTCACACTGTAGTAACTTGCAGTAGCTTTTGTCTTTGTCTCAGAGGGAGGGAGGGGATGAAGGGAGGCTGAGGACAGAGATTGGGGTGGGGGTGCAGAGAGAAAGAGAAAGATGGATGGAGAATGGGAAGGAGGCGACAGACGTGGGCGATGCAGGGGTGGCTCAGGTTGTCAGGAGCAAGCGACAGTGGCAGATGCATTACCAGCGACAACTCCATCCCTGCTGATGCCGGACTATCTCTCTCTCTCTCTCTCCTCACTCTCTCTCGCTCTCTCTCGCTCTCTGTCACACACATACGGACACATACACACAAACACATGTGTCTAAGTTGATTGAAGCCAGTGGTTCGGCCTCACACCAGGCACAGGGGGTAATTTTTCCCCATCAGCCCCCTGCTTTAATCAACACACACACACGTATACACATGAACACATATATTATAGATACATATACATATATATGTATCTATAACCTATTCCCTCTCCCACTCTCTCTTCCACTCTCCTGCTCTCCGAAATGTCAGGCTGGCAGGGGGGTTCTGTGGGGGTTCCTCCGGAGAGCAATAAAAGCTGATTGGAGTTAAAACAGTTGGTCAGGCCTCCCCACCCCAGCATCTGTTGGATTACAGTCAGCCAACCTGTCATCTGTGAAATGAAGGCTCGTATGGGAGGAGAGGGGAAAGGCCACAGGAGGGGACGGGCAGACGCAACGAGAGATAGAGAGGGACGTGCGAGACAGGGAGAGGAGGGGAGGGGCACGCAGACTGGTTTTGCTGAGTGTTATTGTGTAAATTAATAGGACACACTGTGAGTAAATCTGTCCCCTTATTTTTGAAGAGAGACAATGCAGAGAAGGACATGGGGGTCACAGACAAAAATAGCAAATGGTGAGGGGTTGAATGGCGGTAAGGACAGACACACCTGACCTTTAGATGAATTATTTCATTTCTCTGCCCTCATCTATCACTGCCTCTGAGCATTGAGGTTGAGGAGCAATCCCTTTGACCCCCCCCCCCACACATCTCTTCCTTTTACCCCTCCGTCTCATCCCTCTCTCCTGATCTCTCTCCGTCACCCACTGCTGAACCCACCCATCGCCTCCACCTGCTATGTCCCCCTGAGGGAATCATTTTCACTCTAACAGCTTCAATTAACCTTACCCCTCCATGCACGCAAACGCACACGTGGCCATGCTCACACATACACGCATGTACACGCGCACACGCACACACATAGCCGGGGTAGACCGTGCCTGCACATGCACATCTCCCCTCCAATATCAGTCACAGGTGTTAAGGTCACTGGACTGGGAGACAGAAGCTTTGCAGAGGTTGTCCAGTGACAAGTAAAAATAAATGTGAGGCCACAGTCCACAATGCATGTGTATACACTGTCTTTAAACAAATTATAGTGACACTATCATAAATCCTCTGAAATAATTAGAGCTGGGACAGCCAAAGGAAATGTATTTAATTTCATGCTCCAAGAAATGGCAAATGTCTGTTTCATTTTGTGCTCCAGGATTAACTTTTGGAGGTCATTGGCTGAGACGCCTCAAGGTTGGAGGAGACACACATGTTGAGTGAAACTGTGGTGAAAAGAGGACTCTTGGCATGCGCACACACACACACGCACATGCAGTTTCTGTGAGCCAGTTTTTAGAATTACACCACAACCTTTTCATGCTGAAATTGCAAGAATTAATCAAAATGTGCTGCACTATGCTTGAAACGTGAGACAGCCAAATGAAATATGCAAAGTATAATTATTGGTCTAGTTTGATTTGTTAGGATAGGATCATTGCTACTGAAGCCAGTTGGGGGGACTAATCTGATGCATCCACACACACACACACAGCTGGCCAAGTTTGCCAGTACAAAGCAAATCCGTAATTGAAAGATTGGTGGGCTTCCCGGTTGCACAGCAGTCACCAGCTTTCATGGTCTTTGGTCAGCCATTGAAAAGAAGTTCCTGCTTGTGTGTGTTTTTATGTGCACGCAAACACACACGCATGTGCGCGTGAATGCGTGTTTGTGAGTACAAAAAGGGGGGGGGTTAAAGCCACACAGCTGTTCTTGAAATCAGACTTGGCTAGTGTGTGAATGCCTGCCGGCAGAACGCTACCCTTCTACTTGTTTTCATCATCATTTAGCTGCTCCATAGCAATGCCAGGCTGCTGTTTAGGCAGTGAAGTCCAAAAGCATACAACTGCCAACATTGTAACTGAAGTGTTTTAATATGCTGTAATGGTAGGATAATAATCTTCAATCATAATAGTACACTCAGAGAGTAATGATACACCATGTGGATTCAAAACCTCTGTTCATTCAGCTGGTTTGCCGCACTCACGCTTATATTTTCAATAATAACTTGGAGGCAACAGCTTGCCTGATCAGAGCTTCATTTGGCATCCAATCAGAACCAGGGGACAAGGACTGGTTCCACATCTCATTATAATGATATGACCTATGAAGGGCTGAGACTGCGGGGGGAAAAAAAGCAAAGTTTACCCCATTAAACATACTTGTATAACACATGTAAATGTATGCACAGACACGCACCTTTAATCCTGTATTAAAACACACACCCAATCACTCTAGAACTGCCACATCCTTCCCCGCATCCAGCAGAGCTCTCCCTGGGCTTATCAGTGCATAATTGCTGTTGATTGGTGTATTATTGCTCTGGTTAATCTGCCTGTGGGTGGCTAATAAAGGAGCTCCATCAGGGATGTTATCAATTTTAGGCAGAAGGTGCGCATGGAGTGAAACTGGAAGCCAAGAAAAGGAAGGAAAAGGAGGGCTTGGAGCGAGGCAGGAGGAGGGAGGGAATCTGAAGGAAAGGCAGGTGAGAGGGGGAAGTGACTGTCAGATGAAAGGAGAAGAGGAATAAGATTTTGTCATCCGTGTTGAAAGACAGGAAAGAACAAATAAACAAGCAAACAACAGAAAGCAGACAAGATTGCCAGTATAAATGTTTGTGGTTTGGGGTATGTCCGTCTGAGGTAAAGTGGGGTTGCATCGGAGAGTTGGATGTTGTTCTGACAGAGTTGTGAGAGCGATCTTGCTCCCCACAAAATCCTTTTATGATTGATGTGGCCCTGTTCCTCAGCCTCAGTTCTATTTCTAAACAGAGGCCGGAGGAGGCTGCTGTGGTGAGGTGATTAGATTCCTCTCCATTACAGCGGCAGGCTAAGACACGCAGGATATCACCCACAGCAGACCTACCTCGGTCCCAATGCCCTGTGCAATAACAGCGTGTTGGCAACTGCCCCTGTGGTGTGCAAGGGGGAAGCTAACATGACAAACTAGTGTTTCTTTATTCCACTGGGGGGCTAGCAGTGATTGAATTGGCACACACTCCAGAGACCTTTGAGAGGGCTGGGAGAAGATGGAGACAAAGACAAGTAATTTGGTAGCAAGGGCAAGTGGAAGTTTAGAGTCTGAGAAAGTTTGGAGTACAACGCTCTAGGCAAACAGATGACATTAAACAATGGGAGATGAAGCACGAGTTCACACACATCTAATGCAACTTCATCTGTCACAGTCACACACACAGTCCTGAAGTTTTCATTACTTTTCAAGACACAGCTCATGTGATAGATGCTGTATAAACTGAAGCTGAAGCTGGGACTGCCATTTGGAGAACTGGCCTGGGGTTCTGAGTGGATCATTTTGCTATGTTTGATTGAGTACAGTGTTATATGTTGTTAAGGAGGAAGTTTTTGCTTTGTCTACCTCAAAACTGTGATATATGTTTTAGCAAATCAATTTTCTTCCATGTGTCAGTATGTGAAAGCCTGTTATTTACATGGTACATACTGTACATTCATTAATTTAGTATTTGGTATTAAATGGGATACATTTTTGTAACCTAACAAAACCTTCCACTTGAGCTGATCGCATAATTATAAACTAAAAACTGAATCAGATGGTTTCAGGCATGCTGTGATCAAAGCTTTAGCTGAACGTAAAGGTTTTGTGACATTTTGTGATTCATCATTACTACCGAGTAATGCTTGTACTTACTCAACAAGCTACTAGTCTGCAAATTAGGATTCAAGTTCAGGAGGCAATGTTTCATTGAAGAGACTGGAGGTTGTTCTACCAGCTTTATGACAGCACCTCCTACTGGTGAACTGCATGTATTAGGTCAGCGCTTAATAAAAACTGGAGGTATAAGCAGGAATTCACTGAATAAAAATGAAACATTTGCAGAGGCGGAACTTGCAGGGACTTTGCTCAGTTAGATAAGCTCATACACTTTTATTTTGATTGCCCTAATTTCTGTGTTTGTTTTTATATGCACTGGAGTGCTGATGTAACTGAATTCTATCAAGTCATCATTTAGTCTGCTCTTAAGTCTCCAACTATAATCTCACTATTCAAACTCACATCCATCTGACATAAAACATACACCTGCGTGTTTCATTCTGCTATCTCACGTCAAATAGATTATTTTGTCAGTTGCTGACATTTGGTATGAAGGCGCTGTCCTTGTCACATCTAATAGGGATTCACCAAGCTCAGCACAATATGGAGTGGGGAGTGATAATATTAACTTCCTGAACATATTAATGTCCCCCTATTATGACCCATGGACTTGCAGAGCCCAAGGGTGGATGCTGCGGTGGAGGTGGAGCTCATAAAATGTCAAATGAACAGCAACAGTGAAGTGAACTAGAGTTATTCAGAACAATGGCTCCTTAAATGCACCACCAAATTGAGAAAGCGTGCATTGGCTGGTAAGTGTGGACACATCTGCCTTTATAATGTGGAAAAGTCTTAGCGCTCAAACAACAACTGCATTCTTGAAATTAACCCCAAAATCCACTGAAAGTAAGTTTTCCAAAAGCTTCAAACATTTGTTTTTTGTGGGGGTTTATTAGTCAACCAGGATACAGTAAGCTCACAGAGAGCTTCTAAGTCACCCAGAATGTAAATAGAGCACAACATTTTATTCAGAGGATCAAAGGTAGTGTATCAATAGGTGGGGTGTGGGTTTGCATGTGGGTGACAGGTTGGGGCAGGCTGCTTACGATCTAGCCCAAAGCCACATGGGGATGTGAACCCCTGGATAAAAAAACAGCAACACAGCAATGGATGTATTACAGCACAATAAATGGCCTGCATTACAGCACAACAAAGGATGTGTACTGTAGTCTTCACCAGCCCCCATTATGTTAAGTGCTGTTGAATAATGTTGATGTGCATATAATGTTGTACTGTATTGTTTAACTGTGGTAATGCATTGTATCTTTGGTTGTTGTGGTGTGTTTCCTTTAGAATGTAATTTTTTACCTCTGAAATCATATAACTTCACATATTTCTGAAAAAAGAACATTACAGAACATTCAAATATGACTCGTGGCTTATGGTATATCTGGATCTGGATAGTCGGAGAGCACGGAGCTGTGGTCGCAGGATTGGACAAACAGTCGATCCAGAACAATGAACACAATGGAAATGATATTTTGAAACTATTATGAAACTTCTATGTCTTTTGTCAGGCGAATCAGCTCTATCTGACTGAGAAAACAACCAGGAGAGGACACACAAATGGCTTGTTACACTGCTGAGAGTTGGTCACGACTTCACTGCGTTGTAATAACTTCAACAGCAGGTGGCGCAAAAACAACGCTGTGCATCCCAGTACACGCTCCTCTGTAGAGTCGCCATTTCCTCTTAGTCTCCGCCACATTTCATTTACAGAAAATTGTAAATCATGTTTAATGAACAGCCAGATGAAATAAGGAACTTTCTGATTACACACTTACTGTAAACTACTACACTACTAACAGTTAAAACAACACAATTTAACACAAAGTTCAGTGTGCCTGTTCTACGTGAGTCACTGCCTTTAAGACTCATATGTTGGGAATTCCCCGCTACACGTTGCGCTTTTACTACAATGGAGGTTGTAACCTATCCGGAAACCGAGCCCTGTTAACGGCCAAATGAACCTAAGTGTTCTTAAAACAAAAAAGGGGGAGAGGTGTATCCTCGCTGAAACTGTTGGCGGCAGAGATGCGGAGGGGACCGGACAAACGGCTGCTGAAAATCGCCTCTTCCACGAGTTATCTAACACACCCAAACTGCATGATTGCTTTGAGACAGGCAGCCAATTACTGTCCATTATTCTCATTTCCTCTGGTGCAGTTTTGTTAATGAGGCGGCCGCATTCATGTCGCACACAACGGACATCGCAGCTGTCGGACAGAAGTGAACCGCGTTTTTCTTATAAGCACTCAACATATGCCATGCTGGACATCGCCTTAAGTCGTTCTCCTAAAGACTGACTAAGACACAGGATGTGCATCAGTCGCTGCCGCATCCTGCCTCCACCTCGGACGTGACAGGCAACATGCGCGGCGGCTTCAGACCCACCCGATCTCATTAGCATGTGCGTACGTAACGTCTGCGGAGGAGCGCTGCCTTTAAATACCGGGAGGCACCCGCACCCCCGCCACCACTGCTACTGCGGAAAGGCTGCACTCAGGAAGAGACTCTCTCCAGCTCGGGTTTCCGCCTTCTCAACTGAAGTCTAAAGGTAAGAAACCACAACATTACAGCACGCAAAGACTGCAGCACGCACCTTGCTGCATCGCCTCTACACTTCGGGATTCTCCGGAAATGATTTGGGCCTTTTCGACTAATTTGCCTGTTGACCGATTAAAGCAGACGGAGAGGGACTTCACGTAGCCGAGGGTACCTGCTGCGCATTTTAAGACGATATGGAGAGGGAGGGTCGCTTTAGCCAATGTCAATAATGTTGATGGGTTGTGGATGAAGCCTTTTTCCCCTGTTCGACGGGTCACTAATTGCATGTATTGCATCGGTCTATTGAAATTATGATAAAGTTTATGTTCAACAAGGAGAAGCAGCAAGATGTTTATCTATGAGCCTCCTACGTGTTGCGGTACCGCTCATCACTGAAATGAATAGAGATTATAATCGATAAGAAGTAGAAAAATAATCGTATCGGCATCCATGGGGACCCACGCATTTAAAATGTACAATAATAGAGTAAAATATCCCTATATGATTAGGGTGAAATAACAACGCTATGGCGCTGCTGGGTTGTATCTGCTCCCATCGTTGGGTTCGCTTGATGTATTACATAAGTGCCCTCTGCTGCCGGTGGGCCTGGCACAGGAAATGCTCTGCACTCACACCAAGGCCTACGTGGGAAGCGGGTCTTAGTGAGGACTGATGTAGTCTATCACTGGTCTTTTAGTGCTGTGCCAGATGCCAGACGCTTTGTGTGGCTTTCACTTTCTGGTTCATCACAGTAATGCTGTTCTTGGAACAGCATTGTGGATTGGTCACTTGCAGCCTGTTGGTGGCAATAGTTGAATGACTGATCCCAAAGCATGTGGAATTTTACAGGCCAATAAAAAAAAAAAAATTTGGATCAAGTGAGATGTGTTTGCAGCCACCTTCAGAACAGTAATGCAAAACCTCAGCTGCGACACCCGACACCCTGTCAGAGCTCAGTAAACCTTTACTGACCCGCTGGTGATCAACTGAAGTAAATGTCATAATGCACAGGGAAATATGATAGTATAAGCTTACACTGAGCAGTTTTAGTTGTCCAATTGTGTGTAACAGCTACTTACTTTAAGTCCCATAAATTCATATAATCCAAAGCTTGACATAAAACATCCATCTCTCTCTCTCTCGCTCTTTCCAACCATATCACATTAAATTCCCACAGCTAATAATAATCCCTCTTGTAATCCTCATTCATTGGAGCTACTAAGGAAGTAATATGGCTTGTATTTTTTTAAAAAACACATCCTAAAGGACCTCTGGTCAGTGTTTAACATATAGAGCAATCATTTACTGTGATCTAACAAAGGGTTCTCTTGTGAAGAGCAAACCTAGCTAACCTCAGGGTCAGGTCTTTCCTGTGTTGTAAGCTTTCAGCCCACCTCTGACTGTGAGATAATTGGCTAAAGGGATATTAGGTATGACTGTCCCACTTACCAGATCCTACGATTGTGTGCAAGCTCATCACGGGGATGTTTTAAATATTCTCCCGAGGAAGGTATTATAGTGTATTAACCCTGCCGGGTACTTCATAGAGAACCTGCACGCTCATGGCGATGATGTAATGGCCTGCAAGAGCGTGAGCACCCGGCCATGCCAGCCCAACCAGGAAACACAAACGGTTGTGTGTGTGACGTCAGATCGGGGTTAGTCTGTGCTGCACGTAGCCAGGCCTCAGTATTTTCTCAGGCAGCGGTTGCCATGGAGACCCTAGAGGCAACGTGAAGCAAGAGAGTGACTTCTGTAAAGCGTTTTTTATAGAAGTAAAGATGGTGAAGAGTGGTGAAATGGGAACTTGTGGTTGACAGAAATCCTGTTGGGGGGGGGTTAAGAAACAGGCTAAACTTTCATTTCTGCAGTGCTGATGAAATAAAGGGGAAAGTTTGACTCGGTCAATGTGGGATGAGAGAGCAGTCACACACGCCCTGTACCAAACCAACTCTCTCTCATTCCACTCTCATCCTCCTCCCCCATCTACAAACACTGTTCTCTGCTTGGCCTTTGTGTCACTGATGGTCTCCACCCCCCAACTCCATTGTACCTTTCCCCAGATGTCTACCAAGGAGAAGCTGATTGGCCATGTGATGAAGGAGGAGCCTGTTGGCAGCAGGAACAAGGTGACGGTGGTGGGTGTCGGCATGGTGGGCATGGCCTCCGCCGTCAGCATTCTCCTCAAGGTGAGACAGAGAGATGCTTCTAATAAGCCAAGGCAGAGATTAATAGTGTTATTCTTTGCTGTTATTTCCTGGAATAAATACAGTGGTCAGCCGCTTTGATTAACGGATTTGCTGTAGCTTACACTGTGACTTACTGTATGTGTACAATCAGGACTTGTGTGACGAGCTGGCCCTGGTTGATGTGATGGAGGACAAGTTGAAGGGTGAGGCTATGGACCTGCAACACGGATCCCTCTTCCTCAAGACACACAAGATCGTGGGTGACAAAGGTGAAATAATGGCGACCGGTTTCCGTGCTGAATAATGGACGAGCTGCACTGGGACTACTGCTCCCCCCGGCTAACGGAACACTCTTTCTGTCCCTTCGCCAGACTACAGTGTGACAGCCAACTCCAGGGTGGTGGTGGTGACCGCCGGAGCCCGCCAGCAGGAGGGTGAGAGCCGCCTGAACCTGGTGCAGCGCAACGTCAACATCTTCAAGTTCATCATCCCCAACATCGTCAAGTACAGCCCCAACTGCATCCTGATGGTGGTCTCCAACCCAGGTTAGACAGGGGGGTTGGATGAGGGGGGAGGGGAGGCGTGCTGCAGCTTGAAATAGTGTCCAGGGGTATTAGAGAAGTAGGTGTTTATCCTGTGGTGAGACCTGTCGCTCATTTCCTCCTCCTCTCGCCCCCCCCCCCTCCCAGTGGACATCCTGACCTACGTGGCGTGGAAGCTGAGCGGTTTCCCCCGTCACCGCGTCATCGGCTCCGGCACCAACCTGGACTCTGCCCGTTTCCGCCACCTCATGGGAGAGAAGCTCCACCTGCACCCCTCAAGCTGTCACGGCTGGATCGTCGGAGAGCACGGAGACTCCAGTGGTATGCAGCCTGGACTAAAAATAAAACATCAGCTGGCCTTACACTATACCTATTACGCGGCCTGCTACATCCCTTTCCTGTTGGCCCGATTGAGTTCCTGTATGCAATTTTTTTTGTATTTGAGATTAACTTTTCCTGCCCGTTTCTCACAGTGCCCGTGTGGAGCGGCGTGAACGTTGCTGGGGTTTCTCTGCAGGCCCTCAACCCAAAGATGGGTGTTGAGGGCGACAGTGAGAACTGGAAGGAGGTTCACAAGAAGGTGGTGGATGGGTGAGTACCGTTTTTAGTGAAGTCAGCGGCCTGTGAGCCGAGAGAAGTCCCGCGCAAAGCGCATCCTCTCTCGCACGCCATGGGCACAGATGCCATCTGTCCAGCGCTGAGGTCGGAGCCACACGTGCGGTGTCTTAACTGAAACGGATCTTCGTGCTATAATGGCCCGCAGTCACAGCTGCTTGCTTGTTAACATAAAGAGTAAAAATCCCAAGGGGCTCGACTCATTTTAGTGGAGCGGACGAGCCCCGGTGAGGAATTTTAACTAGGGGCACGAGCCAAAAGGCAAGCAGAGGCAGGTACACAGTACACTACTACAGCATGAGGGGTTCACTCACGCATGGCAGCCAGCACAAACACAACTATGCAACTGTTACATTATACTGTACAGCAGCAGTCCATGTACACTCCCTTTAAAGTAATAAAGGACAAATATTAAACCCTGACCAAACAAAAGCTTTCCTCACAAGTGACCTGTCCAGGATACCTAATCCACTTCTCTGCATTGGTTACTTATCTACGTTTTGGATTATGAGTAATGCGAGGCTGGGCCTGTACACTTTGTACCATTATTTCATTGTTGGTTTTATCTTGCTTTTGGTCCGTAGGTAGGTCAGTCATGTGCAACACAATAGGCGATTTATCGTAGGCGATTTATAAAGGTTTCAGGTTTGAAGTTGTCTGTTCACGGTTCTCCCCCGAGTTAGTTTGAAAGGCTTACGAAACTGTTTGAGTTTGTGGTGCACCATCTTCATCTAAAGCGCGTTCAAATTCCTCACGTCCACGCTTAATCTTCTGTTGAGACATGCAGGTGTCACTTTTAAAAACTGTTTTTCTTATCATGTGTGTCCACCGCAGAGCCTACGAGGTCATCAAGCTGAAGGGCTACACTTCCTGGGCCATTGGCATGTCTGTGGCCGACCTGGTGGAAAGCATCGTGAAGAACCTGCACAAAGTGCACCCAGTGTCCACTCTGGTCCAGGTGAGGACCCTGGGAGCAAGCCGTACATTTCGAATGTTCATACTCAATCCTGCCGACTCAACATACCTTATGTGCTACGTTTTACGAGTCGACCCACTCACCCCGACCTTTCGCCCTTCTTTGCCCGATCTGTCAGGGCATGCACGGAGTGAAGGATGAGGTCTTCCTGAGTGTCCCGTGTGTCCTGGGCAACAGCGGCCTGACGGACGTCATCCACATGACACTGAAACCCGACGAGGAGAAGCAGCTGGTGAAGAGCGCCGAGACCCTGTGGGGCGTTCAGAAGGAGCTCACCCTGTGAGGAGCGCTCGGCCCGATTCTGCAGTCCACCCTGAAACCACACCGCACCACACACAGCGTGGTCAACCCCCACCTACTGTACCTCTGTGTCCCTCCGGCAACAGGCAAATGAGACCTTGAGTATCTAAAAAGGCCAAGTGTTTGTAGCTAAAGCTTCAGTGGAACCTAGATTTTATCCGCAGATATTCATGTTCCTTTCCTGCCTCCCACATGCTTCCCTCCCGACACGACTGAATTTTCAGAAACTTTAGCCTTGTTTTGATATGTCAGCCTGTGTTGCAGAGAGGCGGCATCTAACCTGTTGTCCTGTCTATGTGTCGACTGTAAGGCCTTTGCTATTGAGCGTTTATCCTGTATGTACTGTATGCTGCTGTGCACTGTTGCTGTTTCTTCCGTACACTCCTTGTCTGTGGTTGGTATGTATTCTGTGATTGTTACCAGTTGTTTTCTTTTCTCCTCTTGGTAATCTCTGTTGTTTTTTTTAATTTGGAGTATAATGGAGACATTCCATTCTCTATGAGGAGGGCTTCCTATCCACCTAGAGTCATAACAACACTGTTGCATAGATCACTGGGCCAAAATCCTGTGACACCAAAGGAACTTAACAGATAAGAAACACAATGCTACATCTACTGGTTGGCATTGAAGCCTTTAAAAACAAACAAAAAAAAAACTTAACCACAAGTGCACTGACAGAACAATTTAAAAGGGCAAGCTGCTGACGAGGAAAGCTTCCATCAGAGAGACTTAACAAGGGGGTTGCCAACCAGGTGACTTGCCATAATTTAACTCAGCAAAGACTTAACAGAGAGCCAACGGGAAAGAGTCAGCTAGCATCAAGACCCTGGGTCAGGTTATGACGGGTGACGAATCATAACAGAAGGTAACAATCCTGAAAAAGGGTATTGTTTGTTTGCGCACCCTCAATAGGGGGTTCTGTATTATTTCACTTCACCTGACTCTTGTAGGATATAAGTACATAAAGAGGAAAAAATAGATGTTATTTAAAAAAATGTTAATACCATTCAAATCTATTTATGTATTAATGTTACAATGTTAGATACGGTTAATCAAACGCGCACTGATTACCCTTCCTGTCGTGGCAGCTGGATATTGATTTTTATTCGCCGTAACATCTGAATAAATCTGCCAGGATAACGATACGAGTGTGTCCTTTGTCCCTCCCCGTGTTTGCCGTCCAACCGTTTGCATGCGTTTGCAGGGCAGCTGACTCAGCTGTTCCCGTGCTGCAGCCATGGGCCAACGCATGGGGCAGATTAGAGGTTTTTCATGCAGGCGACCCGAATGTGGCCATGTGACACCTACAGTATGCCCACGCTGCTGCGCCTGCTGGAAAACCAGAGGAACCAGGAAACCACAAGATGCAACTTTTCTGCGATTCATAACCCATCAAACAATAATGAAAATCTCAAAGAGATGAACCATTAAATCCGATTTATTTTTTTTTTGTACTGATTTACATAAATCTACAGATATAAAAGAATAGGTGGTTGAACTGGAAACAAAAAAAAACAAACAGCAGATATTCTATCATACAATTCAAAGTGCATTTAGTAAAAGGCTAATTTAAATGAGAGCTGTTTTTGCAAACTTTACATAAGTTAACTTCTTTGATTAGTACAATAGTCGTTGTACCCTCCGACACGCCGGCTTTGTTCGCAACGTCTCACCGAAAAACTTCCAGCTTCTCAGCAGGACTGAGAGTAAGTGGACAGCACAAGGGAAAATAGAAAAGTAAACAGAGATGCAGAATTTCCTTTGTAACACCTTACAGAATTAAGTATGTCAAGAATGCCGCCCACCTTCATTAGATACAGAGTGAATCAACCACTGTATATGATTGACAGATTAATGCAGCTGGACTGGAAGGTAGACCTGAGCAGCTGGCACACACAAAGAAGGAACCTCGCTCATGCCATCGCAGAGAGATGGATGCGGGGGGGGGACGGTGGGGCCAGGTAGATGGGGCGGACCCAAACAGGACGGTGGAGAAACACAGTTGGGGTCCACACCGCTCATCGCTTCTACTGTAATGAAAAGCGATCCGTTTGACACCACGGCTACCGAAAGCGACCCAGACCTCGTGCGGCGTCGGATCCTGAGGCTGAACCCCCGTCCTCCCTGAAAAGTTGCCCCGGGTATTTATATCAGAGCCTAACCTTTTCATCCTGAGGGGTGGCGTACGGGGCTCGCTACAAAGCCCCTCTCTACTACCCCCGAACAATTTGTGCTTACTCGCCAAATGACTTTGTCTGGCAAAAGGGATTGGGAACAGAACAGGCGGGCCACCCGCGCAGCGCAGCGTATACACATGAACGCACACTAACGCGATGCACGCCGACCCGGTTACACCGCAAACACACACACGCACACTACACATGGAACAGGCTCACATGTGTCATAAGCAGTTGTTTTGCGTCGACCACGGTACCTGGTTGTCAGCGTGGCGACGGTGCTTTTTGCACATACATTATTTCAGGGAACAGAAATAAGGGTGTCGCGTGCGGCTCGTGGCTGTCGATGCATAGCGCACTCAAAGTATTTGGTCAGATCAAAATGCAAATAGTGTCTCATGCTGCGACTGCGGTCACGCACTTTGAAGTGTCACTGCGCGAAACACGACAGCCTCTTGTCTCTACTGTTGCTGTTCAGACTTCGGTCAGATCTCGTAGGGAGGGGGCAGCGGTTTTGAAATACGAGAAGACATTAAAAGGGGAACGTAACAAAAGGAGGAAGAAGGGAGAAGGAGATAGAATGAAGACACCAGCGTTGCCAGGCGTTGTCAGTGCAGGTCAGTAGAGGTCACTAAGGCCGGCAGTCTTGCGGGCTTTCTGCATGAGGGCACGGAGCTGGAACTGCTTCCTGGACAGAAGGCGTACATGCTGCAACAAAAGAGAATAAGAGTCAGCAAAACCCACAAAGTGCGTCCATGCTTGTTTCCTTCGTGCACTGGCTCGTGCTGCAGCGGTCACCTTGAGGAAAACCTCCAGGTCTATGACGCCTCTACGAAGGGCCTCTCCCAGGTAGAAGATCGTGTCCTCGATCGCGTTCTCCTCGGCGTACAGGTTCAGGATCTGTTTGTACAGCGGAGCGGTGGGCACAATGACGTCATCTATGTCGTTGTTCTCCGACTGGTTCTCCATCTTCTCCAAGGCCTCACTCAGCTCCTCGTCCTTCCTCTTCAGCAGCTCGATGTTCCTGTCGACCTCAGTCTAGTGGAAACGATTACAACCATGTCACCGTTCATTCACGCTGCTGTGGAAAATATAACGAAAGAAGAAAATACAGATCGAACACCGACGAAGAGGAGGATCTCTCACCACTTCCTGGTCCAGTCTGGAGACCATCTCCTCTAGCTTCTGATGTCCTTTCTTCAGGTCTTCCTCTGTTCGCTTCAGGGCATCAAGCTCAGCCTGAGCTCTGTCCATCTCCTCCTTCATCCTCCAGCGAAGTTTGTCACTTACAGCCGAGATCAGAGATGCGCGGATGGTGTCCTCGCCGATGGTGCCATCTCTGCTCGGACCTTGAGACAAAGCCAATAGAACATTACATCAGTAAACGCAGTGATTTTTAAAAATTTCCATTTTATTGAAGCTGTTGTTGGTTAGTTAGCGCAGTTGTATGTTTTAGGATTTTCCAGTATTCTCTTCCCACTCTCAACTACATGGGATTGCCAAAAATAAAACATATAAACATATCCGTTCACCAAACACCATGATCAAGCTTAAAATGCTGTTAAATGCCAGGTTATGGAAAGTGCAATCTTCAGAGTCAAAACCAACACATGCGCAGGCTGGAGTCAGCATTACAAATGTCAGAGTTGATCTGCCGTCTTCTCCTTCACTAAATATAGGAGACTCCTCCTGCATGCTGATCCTTGACCAGCCTTTCACTGGGACAGCGGACGGGTCGCCTGAACGCAGGGCCGTCTTTGTGTGGAGTCACTATTCCCGCCCTAAATATAGCGCGGTGTGCTTCTGAGGTGGAGTGTGCGGGGGGCTGGAGCGGGGACTGTTCTTCTCCCTACAGGTCCCTCCTACCCTTTGGCCTTTAAGGCTCCCCCACTCTAGTTACAGCGACGACCTTTTGATGGGGGCTCAGCGCGCCACTGAAGTCACACAGAGGGTGAAAGAGTTTGAGCCACAAGGTCAGGAATCCTAATTCAGGGTGAACTAAAGACCACAGACAGGAGGAAAGGTATTGTTTTGTCTGGGGCAAATTAATCTTTGGCTTGATATTGAATCGTGGTACCACAATATCACAATGTGTCGGAACATTACCTGAGAAATGCAGAGAATGACAGATATAGTGAACAGCGTTTGTGTTGTATGTAAAACAAAAAACTTTTGAACCCAGTGCAAATCTGAACTTTCAAATGCACCCATGAAAGCAGAATGAAAGCACCCTGGATACTCGATGTAATACATACCGACTGTGGAAACTGGAGTCTGGGTGGGGTAGTGTGCAGGGCCTGCGGTGGCAGGATAAGAGTTGCCCCCTGGGTACTGGTATCCTGGATAACCTCTG
This sequence comes from Psettodes erumei, assembly GCA_016785225.1. Lineage (NCBI taxonomy): Eukaryota > Metazoa > Chordata > Actinopteri > Pleuronectiformes > Psettodidae > Psettodes > Psettodes erumei. The sequence goes on along the minus strand of JAFBJZ010000772.1, from coordinate 6,390,814 downwards.
CAAATAGTTATATAATCAACAAACAGCTTATCTATCTTCTTCTATCTTAGCTATCTACCTATTTTGCTTATCTTTCAAAATGTTCAACCACCTGTCTTTAACTATAAGATGTATAAAGCAATGTAACTAAACTAGTTTTACAGTGTTTCAGTAACAAAAATGTGTGTGTGTGTGTTGTGCTGTGAAGGAAACCGCAAAGACGGACAAGCCAGGACAGGTTTGTTGGGAATCACACCACGCTTGTGTAAACTGGGGGGGTCAGCGGTTCGAGAGCTGCTTGGCAAACGTCTTACCCTGGATTGGGATTTGGGCCGTAGGGAGACACCGCAGGCATGCCGGGCATGTAGGAAGCTGAGGCAGAAAGAGAAGATAGTGAAACAATCAGGTCTGACGACATACGGGCCGAAGGATTCTTTCTCTCTCTCACTCTCACACAGACGCAGGTGCTGACGGTTTCAAGAGTTTGCTGTGAGCCCCATCTGGTGCTGAAGCAAATAAATGCAGCATTTACTACGAGAGGTGCTTCGCATGTAAAGATGTCTGTGACCGGCGTATGACTCTGTATGAAAAGTCAGTGTGCAGATTGCCCTGTTTGCGACAAAGAACTCATGTCACTCACAGTTTGGGGGCCCGGCTGCTTGGAAGGCTTGGTAGGGGGCTTGCGACGTGGGACGAGAAAACACAGGAGGTTCTTCTCCGAACACAACAATCATCACTTGAATCAGTCCATACAGGTCAGACTTGGGCTGTGAGACAGTGAAGGTTACGTTTCATTAACCAAAACAAAAAAAAAATCTGATCATCAACAGGCAAGTCACAGTTAAAATATGATCTAAAACCACTGGTACATTTTAGCCCTCACAATTGCTCCATTCTGTGTTGAAGACTAATACACACACAGCCCACATCTATAGATATAAAAAATACCTCAGCTGCAGTCACAGTGTTAAACTTCTGTGACACTTACATGTTTCCACTCATGTAGATAAGGCAGGTAGATTTTGCCATTGGCGTCGATGTGCTTGCCAGTTTTGATCATCATGGCGCTGGTAGGTTTGACAAAACATATGGGGGGGTTGTAGGGATATGTGTCCAGCAACCACAGGCACACTGGGATGTTGTAGACGTTGCCTAAAAGGAAGAAACACACAACGTTAACGTGTGGCTGTTTCCCAAGATGACAAGATGCTAAGAAACTCTCAGGTTTGACGCTCCATGATACATGTCCTGCGAGTTGACATGTTTTGTTTCATCGATGGAATTTATACCACAACACTGAACAGTAGAGAAACTGGTCAGACCAGGCGTGAGGAGTAGCACAATACAAGATGCTGGTTGTTTACAGGTACAAATGCCTTATAAATATCACGTGTTTTGGTTCAGCCCAGTACTCTCTCCATCTGATTTGAGCAGTAACTGATGAGAAGATAAAGAAGATAAACAGAGAGCGAGTAAAACAAGAGGGAAAAGAGAAGGTGAGCAAGAAACTTAGAAGTCCATAAGAAGACTATAAATCTATGATGGACGTGCAATATCATTTTTTTTTCAAACAGTTTTTCAGAAAGGAAGAGAACCATTCTTTACCTCTGTAGCTAACTGGGACTGTTCCTGTCAAGCTCATCAGGTCTCTAGTGGAGCCATCATTAAACACTGAAACACAGTAAGACCCCACGTCAACAAGGAAAACAAATGTGATATACGCCATTAAAATACATAGAAGATTAAATGGAGAACAGTCAGTCAAACACAGGGGATTACTGCTATTTAATTTACCATAAGCATCCATAACTGGCTTCAAGTCCTTGTACTGCGAGATGACATTGGTTATTTCACGAACAGTCAGATCTCTGTATTTGTATTGCTGGGGGATAAAAACAAAAGACAAGGAGGGAAAAAGTCATGTGTTAGTATAGTTCCAGATTAGATACAGTCACTCAGGTTTCTAAAAAGTAGTCATTTCTACAAAGCCCACAGTTTCTGTCTGCTCCAATACAGTGCAGTCTTACCAGGTCCTTAAATGCACAGTTGTGGTTTGAATGTGATACAAGTACAGCCTCGAGATCAATGTCAGGACTCGGGGCAGGAAGTGGTGATCCAGCCACCAAGACTGGTTGACAGATGTTAGACTTAAACTTGCAAACAACCCTTGTCATTTGTTAAATTCTGCTCTGATTCTGTCCAAAATAAGATGGCATCTTTAAAGTTTGTTGCAGACCTTTGAAATGCTTACATCTATTGACAATGAGCGGTCATCAAGTAGACACAATAAATCTGTCTATATTTAATCTGTCAACCAAAGTCAAATCATGAGGCATATCTGTACTCTGCATGATCAAAGATGGCGAATTAAATCTTAAAACAGCTGCACTGCATTTTAGTATAAACTGTCGGCCTGACTTTTACATAGAGACATATCAAGAATCTATATATAGAACTTAACCACAATAGAAATTCAAAGTCTGTGATATTGCCTTGATTAAAATAGCAACTTTTGCAACAGCTATAGGCTGTACAACAGCTCCTTTACATGGAGGACCAATGGTGGAAAATCGTTATTTAAGAAATAGCCATATAGAAAACTGTGAATGGTCATTTTTATACAGTTTTATAGTTGACATCGACAGTGTGAGCTAGGTGGCTATGCTAGTCAGAGAATGTGGACCGGTGATTTGCAGGAGGAACGATATCAGAATGCGTCACAATAATTAGCTCTTGTAATGACACTTAATGTTTAAAGCACCGACTGGACAGGAAAGCGGACATTACCCATTATCGAGCATAACACATTCCAGGAAATGTTAACATGCTAACAGTCCAATAGCGCCATGTTTGGTGTCGGCAACATTAGCCAACTTGCGACTGCTGGCAACCGATAGAAGGAAGTTAAGCAGCAGGCTTACCTTCAGCATTTTCTTCAGGGCACCTTCGTTGACAACTGCCATGGTTTCTGGATGTCTGTTGTAAATGTTGTTATTGAATTAATTAATTAAGTATTATTTAGTTGAGTAAACAGATGTCGTTTAGATCTACTGTGTGACAGCTAACGCTAGCTAGCAGGACGTCACTGAACGCTAGGCTAACGTTAGCCCAGCTTCGGGCCTGACTACAGTTAACGCAGTGATCAGGTTTCTATAAGACCCGCAAGTCCAACACGAAAATTAGCTTCTGTTGTTGACGCCACGGATTCAAACAAATTAACTGTGAACAGAAAACAGGCAAAACAGCTCATTAAAATTTCTAATAAGAGGCCGACAAACAAACATCCGAAGATCAACAACAAGATTTTCCGGCAGCACACCTGACTGCTTCCGGTCCGTTTGTGACGTGATCGTAGACGAGTGGCGCCCAAGGTGTGGTTCGGACGTCCGTCGTAATACTTTATTAAGGTTAAGTAATTTCATTTAATACGAATTTTGTAATATTATGATCTCGTTCTGCTTTCATCTTCCTTTTTGATGACTCTTCTGATAAATTGTCGCCTTGTTATTAGAACTCAGACATTTGCTGAAAAGGATGTTCTATGACTACACCCAATTAGACAAGTTTATTTCAGACAACACATACACCAGGGACAAACCAAAGGTTTATTTATGTGTACTTTTATCACTGTGTGTTAGGTAGTTCTTTAGAAAGTGTATTATGATGCTTTTAGGAATAGTTTGGACTTCATTTTATGTGTGAAAAGTTGTAGATCATATTTGTAGTACAGTAATATATCAAAAAGTAAAGCATGCCCCCTGGCTAGCAAAAATATGCACAGTGGCTTTCCATCTTGATTTGTCAGAATTTCTGCTCTATTCTGTTTTCTGTCAAACTTAAATACACCACAGTCTTCTATAATCTACCACAATGTATTGGATGTGTACGTTTCTTCAAATTGCAGTCTTTCCTTTTCTCTGATCAAAAGTCCAGAACATTTGTGGCTATTAGGTCACAACAAACACTGTTGAAGTAAAGTTTTATGAGCTGCTTGTAAATTCATTTCACATCTGTAAATCACAGCCGTTCAAATGCCAGTTGCCAAGTTTGTTATATTCATACAACAAAAAAATCAAATCACATCTGTTATAATGTTCAATGCATTCCTACCACACACTACATATGTTTTGATAGGGTGCTTTTTGACATTTTCAATGTTGTTATCTTATGAATTAATGAACTATAAAACAATCAATGGATACCATCTGACACTGTTCATGGGATAAAGCACTTCACAGGCAACACCACAACATTTTTACACAAATTGTTCTCACATTCTACAGAAGACTAACAGTTGGTTTCATTTTCCTGCTTGAAAGGTTGTCCATCATCTCTGGCTAAACACAGATGTAAACTTCCATCTGCCTCTGAACGTACGTCTGCTTGCCTGTGGTACTGTAGCCAACCTAAAAAATATATACATATATATGAGTTGTTTTTTTTAAAGAGGGGTCCTTATTAAGCACATAAAATCCTAATACATTGAGGAAGGTATTTTCATTTGTGAGTGGTGAACATAGATTCACACTGGTGTGGCCTAGATCTGTATCTTGGATCATTCTCATCAACATCCTGGGAAGCTGATATCTAGGGCATAGACGCCGTTGTTGTACTGAAACAACACAGCGGCTTGCTGTCTGCCTGTGTGGGAGTGTTACTTACACGAGGCTTGCTCGGGCTCTGAATAAGGCTTCATACACACGGGAGGAAAGTCTCCAAACATGACCGCCATCACCTGTAGAAGGCTCACTAGGTCACACTTGCCCTGATGCAGGAAAGGGTGAGAGTCATATAGCATGGTTTTAAGACTTTCAACCACACCGTGATGCACATGTCAGCACCAGCAAATGTCATTCATGTAAACCTGATGTCATTTTTTTTTTAAAGCAACCCTGTCAGATAAGGCAAAAATAAAGTTTCAACTCTTACATTCTTCCACTCCTCCAGGTAAGGCAGCTTGACTTCTCCATTGCTGGAGATATATGTTCCTCTGACAATCATCATGTCCTGCGTGGGGCTGACATAGCAGATGGGAGCAGTTTGGGGGTAGCTTTCCTCTAGCCACAGGCATATGGGTATGTTGTAGGTTTTGTCTTGTATAAATACAAGGGAAAGGAGAATTTTATTAGTGTTTCATTTGACCTGACAAGCAACCATGTCACAATGAACCTTTAATTATAATTTAGGATTACTAATGCAAAGTCATTGTTACCGTTAAACATGACAGGAATAGTTCCAGTTAAACTCATCAAGTCCTTTGTGGTTCCATCATTATAAACTGTGAAAATAAACAAACAAGGAAATAATGACTGTATCATATGGAGTGCTTGCTGAAATTATCCACACTGAATAAGCCGAGCAACAGATTGTTGATCTTTTGTGTCTTACCATATGTATCCATTGCGGGCACAAACGTTTTGAAGTAAGTCATTGCAACATGTATTTCATGAGCCACGTGTTTGTGAGGATAAGTCTTTCAAACAAAAGGATACAAAAAACACAATGAAAAACACCGACACAGCCCATTCCCAGTATGTGTGTGTCTGACAGAAAATTCATTCTTTTTTGAATTGTTGATGGTCATTCTTACCTTAGGGAGCATTTTCTTAATCTTATCCTCACAGTGGGACATTATTATGGTTTATCCGAAAGCAAAATATCACTTTTTCCTGTGTATGTTTTCGATCACCTATACACTCACTGTCTCTCGCCTTTCTGTTTGTCAGGATTTATGGATAGCCTCCTATCTTTTATGACCTCTGAAAGCCAGTAACAAAACAGCATTACAATCATGCAAATCATATGCCCTCAAACACATTAACTAGGCTACATGGCTCACACAAACAAGTGAGAGATACAGAGTAAGTCTTTCCTACTAAACGAACATGTGTTTAATGTTCATTTGTGACAGGAACTCATGCCTTGTTTTCTTCTGGAATGATGTCGCTGCCTCATCTTTGCTCAAATCTCTTGATTAACATTAACAATAATGTTTACAAAATGCTATTAATAATGCTACTGATCTGTAACCTCTGTGAAACCACTTCAGTCCAGTGGTACCATATGGGTCAGTATATGTATTGTGAAATTACAAATTAGTGGTTATCATTTGCCATGCCTCGTTGAGCTGCTTATTTAACTGTCATACAGTATTTTTTTCTGCATGCTTCCTTTTCAGTTGCTGGAAGTGACCAAAACACAGTCTGTCCTACAGTTGTACAGTAAGACACCACCATCTAGGAAATATCAGTCAGAACTGTTACTGAGACATGAGAAGAGAAGAAATCCCTGTTCCTTCATTTTTTTTGGAACACTGAACACTCAGTTTCCGAATAAATAGGTGTCCCTGGTTCACCTGTACAACTTCTCATAAATGGCACTGCTGATGGTAAAAAGCTTGTGCAAACAAGGTTTACGACTGTTCTTTGAACCTTTATCATGGCTGTGCCTGACCACATTGTGCAACCTACAGTGTAACTGTACATTAGGATCCTGCCACACAAACAAGGGGAAATATTTGTCAAAAACATAATATATTTTCTGTGTTTATTCTTGGAAAAATAAATTTGAGTTAACTGTTCTATATAATAACTGAATTATTTTGTCTTAGAGAAGTCCTTGTTTGTGCTCGTTAGACTCTCAAAAAAGATTCCCGATGCAGCCTGCGGGTGGCAGCAAATGTCAAATTTGAGAGGAACGTGATGCGAGAGTTTGACAATAGAGGGATTTTGACATCTTTATTCCTGTCCTGCAATACATTTGACACATTTTCAAAGAGTAAATACATCTTAAATAGCTAAACAGTTGACATTTTCACAAATTCCTTCCACACCTCCATTCCACTTTGCAAGGGGAGAAACAAGCCCTTGAGCCCACTGTATCCTTGTGCAAAAACTCCCAGTGATCCGAACAGTCTTTGTCATGCTCGCCAGGTTTTCTGACATGTATACTTGGTGGTTTGCTGGCTGGAGTATCCCTGCGGACACATGACACTAATATTCTAATGCGATGGGAATTTAAATGCATAGATTTGCATAATTCTATGGCGTTATGAATGCACTGTGTAAAGATTGACAGGGAGAGGACAAGTGCACTATTAGGACTGGAATTATATGTTACAAGCGCTACGCTCTTTTCCCATTAAAAAGGTGTCAGTATAATGGGTGAAAAACAACACAACCCAAAATGGGACCAACCCCTGCATTAGTCCAATTTTGTGAATTTTAAACACAAGGCTTCTTTCAAACAATATCTAAAGACCCACATTCACAGTTCATTGATGAAAACAACTTGACCATTATCATCCATTCAGTAACTAGACGGTTCGTCTGTTTTAAGCCATGTCATAAGTTAGAAAGAGCCACAGTAGCTGTTCCATATCAAGAAGAAAAGACTTGCTGTGGAAAAGAGTCAATGGCAAAACAAAATGTGATGTCTTTCATGGAAGAGGTCTGAGATGAAGTTTGCACATCTGAAGCTTGTTGCCAAAACCTGCCTTTGGTGTCTGGAGCTCCACGACCGATTCTCTGAGGTGCAAATGTTGAAATCTGGACCAAAAGTTTGAATTTCTAGTAATTGCCATCACGTGTTCCAATGTAACAGGAATGCAATTTCATATGAACATGGGAGCATGTTAAAAGAATGCGCTTTAATTTGTTTTCTTTTTCAGTCGAGTTAAACAGAATCACATTCAGACTCACTTGCCTTTACAGAGAACCCCTTTAAAAAAAAAAAAAATCAGTGTAGTGTTTTAAGGGGCTTTCAAATTCTGCACAGTGCATTGTCTAAACTCAACACACTTATATACATTTTTTTGTTGCACACACACAAACATAAACAAAACGATGCAGCAAACGGAACACAAAACTGTCTCAGGTAGAGCTTGCTGCGTACATGAGGTACAAACTAGCTAACATAAGGCCAAGTAAACACAGAGCAGTCTTTTTTCATTTTGGCAGCAGATTAATGCAGCTGTGGAGAGCACAAGCTAGTCAGGTTTGGGAAATAAAGCAATGCGCTCCGATAACCCAATATCCATCACTTATTACAACAGCCCCGCAGATGAAGTAAAAATGGTTGTGACATGATTAGCACCTGACCTGTTATTGTTCCTTTCAAGAGCTGAGGTGGCAGAGAGAGAGAGAGAGAGAGAGAGATAGCGTGGTGTGTGGGAAAGCTGAAGTTCGACTCTGAGGCAGGACTTGTGTGTTACACTCTGCAAAGCTAACTGGTGACACCCTTCACCCTGGTTTCCAGGACGGTTAGAGGAGACCCTCCTGGACCCCGATACCTGAGCCTTATTAACCACAAGGAGAGATTCTTGACGTCAGAAAATAACGGTTATCACCGTGTAGGAAATAAGATTCGTACACCGCAAAATTCCTGAAATGACAGCAGGGTAAATCAACTAGTTGCCTTTTGTCTAAAACCATAACCTGCCCCACTGTGTGACTACGCCAGTGTCGGGCTTTACTCTTATTCTACAGGTAACCTCTCCAGTTTCAGCAACTGCAAAGATCACAACTACTACATTTTCATGCACTGTACCTCTCCTCCCTAAACCAACGTAAAACAGGAAAATAAGTAGTCATCAGAGGCGGTTTACTCCCAATACTTGCTGTAAATTGGACAGCAAAAGAATCCTATTGCACCAGAACCTACGTACACAAGCCATACTACTATTATTTTTCCACAAAGACAACTCTGAGCAAGGAAACATCTGTAAGTCGAGAAAGCAGCTGCATTCTGGAAATTCACCTATCTTTATGTTCTCCTGAAAAGGAATTCTAAAACTATATCAGGCAAGTCATGAAAAACGTCAAAACCAGGTGCTGCCGGAAATAAACACCCCTGCTCACATAGTGCTCAGTGACTTTAATAACCTCCGATCACAAACAAAAAGTTCCATATCAAAAACAAAATCAAAGACTTTTACAGCTAGCCTAACTGTTAAACAACGACGACAAGTAATAGTCATTCCCACGTCAGCCTCCACCCCCTGAATGCAGTATAATGAATGGTCTACACGGCCATTCAAGGGAACCCAAAGGCAGGTACAGTGGGGTGGAGATGAATATTTATGTAAGAGGTGTTGGGGTAACCAAATGTCCATTCCAGTCCTTTCCATTTAAGTCAGTCAGTCCTTCCAGTGGTCAGGCAGGGGGAGTGGAGTCAGGCTTTCGATGCGGGAGGGTGGTTGGCGACACCCCCTTTAAGACCAGTGTTGAGACTGAAAACAATAAGTTAGCAGAAAACGTGTGGAGCTACCCAGCACGACCGCACTGGAGTTGACAAAGAGTCATTAGTGGTGTTGCTCGCAGGTCGACGTGTGGACCAAAAAACAGGGGCCGGACCAGGCTAGTCCGCTAGCCGCTTGAGCAACAGTCCAAAATCCTCCTTCCCGTAGAGGTCTACGGTTCAGTCGGCTCTGGTGGTTTCCTGGAGAGCGTTTGCATCTTCAATCATCCTCTTTTTGAAAAAGTTTATGTTTCATCATTGAGTTGTTTTATCTTTCTATTTTAAAGTCCATGCTGCCACTACGCGCTGTAGCATTTCTCCTCAACGTGCAACAGTCAGCTGGGGAATGAAATGACACAAGAGGAAGCTGCACAAATGTTAGTGCCATTTTGTTGTTGATTGTGGGACACACACACACACACACACATGTGGTTGCACACTTGTTTTTCCTTATAATGCGTATCTGTATACATAAAATGGCCCACTATATGATTCCCACCATCAATGACCCATACAACTGTGTAGCTGCGAGAGGAGAAAAACCTTTTGGGGAAATGTCTCACCTGCATCACGATACCACGCAGCGACAGCTCATACAATCCTGGCCGCTCTCGTCAGGTGGGTTCAGTTTCCTCAGTTTATGTTGTCTGATCTCCCGAACCAGTGTGTAGAAAGCGTCCTCGACTCCCTGTGAACACGCACAAACACGCCAAATCTTAAAGCAAAGACCTGGACACATACCGTGGTTGATTAAACGTGGGGTACACAGCACTGCATGCACCTGTGACGGCTGACATCTGGCCTGACAACAGCCTCTCAGGCGTCCTAACCGTTCAGAGGATTTGCAGCATTACCATGGCAACCCCAATTACTTCAGACACCCTTAATCAAGAAATCGTAATGACTCAAATGAAGTTATCACTTAATTCTTTGAATAATCTGCCATCTGAATGATGAATGATGAATGCGGGAGTCCGTACAGTGCATGGAGTGCGGCGGTGAGTCAGAGGCGGCGATTTGTCCTGATGAGGCCTTTCAAGCACTGTGGCTATGTTCTCAAGCCAAAGTAACCTGGCTATGAGTCACTGCCTGCGGCAAAATAAAATGTTCCCAGCAACACAAATCACATCACACAGCCGCGGGCCGTTCACTGCGCTTCATGTGCGTGAATACGCCGCAATAAAAAAAAAAGGCACAAATATTTCACAGGCTACACTGGTACACTTTGTTGGGTACAGTACGATGAAATGAGGGGGGGTTTAAAATGTCCATATGATTTGAGTTTTGAGGCTTTATGAGGGATTTTTTTTTTTTTGGGGGGTTCTTCTGTGGCAGAGGTGTGTGCGCCTGTGGCTGACTACCTACCTGTCGTGTCTTGGCAGAGGTCTCGATGTAAGGGATGCCGTAAGAGCGGGCGAGTTCCTGGGCTTGCCTTGTGTCCACCGTGCGTGCGGGCAGGTCACATTTGTTTCCCACCAGCACCATGGGAACGTCGTCCGAGTCCTTTACACGTTTAATCTGCTCTCTGTGGATTGCAAAAATGAGGAAATTGCAACAGCCGACATTACATTTGCAAAACTTTGGCTGTTTGCTTAACCCCTCTCGGCACTGTATGTAATCAGAGTGGCATGCAGACAGATGGCAAATTAAAGGTTCAGAGCATCGCTAAAAAATGACAAACGAGGGAATATCTTTCAGAAGAATGGTGTTCATCCCTCCAGTAGACTTCAGAGACTTGCAGAGTCACTGCCAAGGAGCACTGAAGCTGTTCTGGCAGCTCATGGTGGCTCATCACCTTACTAAGAATAAGATGTTTTCCCCTTTAATTTGCCTCCTGTCTGTATCTCCTGTTAGGATACCTCCCAGCTTCATAAACAACAGCGGCTCCACCGCTGGGGAGAAAACCACCCAGGGAGCTCTAGGACCCTGAGGAAGCACCAGGGCCTGCTGGTGCTGGGCTGTGCTGCACTGCTGAAGGAGGGAGGGGGAGGGATGGACAACAGGCGGGCGGCACACAGCATTACCTCATCACTACAGCAGCCAGTGCTAAACACCGGGCAGCCGGGGGGGGATGGGGGCTGAGTGAGACGAGCGGGCCGGATCAATCAGTCCCCCCCCGGTCCCCCTCCGCCACAGTACGGCAGGATACAGCCACTACAGTCTGCCCAGCCTATCTGCAGTCAGCACCGCTAATGGTGATTATGACCACAGTTGCTCTGAGACTTGATGTTGGGTGAGGCAGGTATTTCAACTCAAGTGCCAGCAAACCCCATCCAGGTGCATTCTTGAGGACGAATACATGCAAACACTGGAGGAGAAGTTTAAAACTGATGACAGATCTTTAAATAACTCAACTGCACTACGCCGGCCTCCGTCTATTCCAGTGCGCTGTGTTAAAGCTGAGCCCAGAAAAAAAGGCTGGTCTGCAGCGGCAGCAAGTAAAACAAATGTGTGCGCAATAAACAGGAAAAAAAACTGTAACAGGGGGAGGCAATGTAAATATTCAGCCTCTTTCTTGCCACATGCAGGGCCGGCACTGGGTGGCTGAGAGGCAGAATGTGGCAAAGAGAGAGAAAACAACAAAACACTGTCATCTGCAGCTGACCCGCCCCCCCCTTCTCCTTCCCCGTCCTTGGGAGCGCTACCTCTCCCTGCTCCTCTAATTGAGTCAGGATCGATTTCATTGGCATGGTGCTGTAATCCTCCAGTTGGGGGCTAAGCTTTCTTTAGCCGTGTTAAATGCTACAGCATGACATCACCCCAGTACTGCAGAGAGCTGGCACACACACACGTTTACACGCCCCTCTCCCTCCAGACCCCACAGGAGTCCCGTTAAAAGCGCAGTGTCTTCGGCGAGAGCGAACGATTTTGTGTCCGCGCTCCGTCCCGACTGGCCTGCTACCTGTCCAGCACACATGCTCTCATCACGCTCGACGTCGGTGTCATCATTCGCGTCGCCTTCTCTTCTCCGTTCGAATTCAAACGCGTGCGCACACAAACACACACACACACACCTGTACTGGTGAATGTCCTCAAACGACTTGGTGTTGTTGATGGCAAAGACACACAAGAAGCCCTCCCCTGTCCTCATGTACTGGTCCCTCATGGCGCTGTACTCCTCCTGACCTGCAGTGTCCAGGATGTCCAGCAGGCAGGTCTCCCCGTCTATCACGACTTGCTTCCTGTACGAATCCTGCGGAGAAAGGAGGGAGAAACGCCAAAGGTTTAGCGAGGCTGCGATATATAACAAAAACCAGGCACCGAACGGATCAGGTGGGATTCGGGGCAACTGGGGGTCCATCGCTGAGTAAGCGAAAGGCGGAGAACTAGCATGTCGGTTGACCGTGCGCTAAGTGATATCTGTGCGAAACTCCCTGTCCGCCTCCAGGTCGAATGAACATCGAGAGATCAGAGGAGCGGGGCAGCAGAGCCAATGTTTAGGCTTCCAACACGCAGCCACGAAAACATGGAGTGCCGTCCCTTTGTTTGTTAGAGCATAGGGGCCAGGAATGCAAATACACAAAAAGGACATTGTCTGGCCAGAGGCAGGCGTGGTGAGAGAGAGAGGGAGGAAAAAGAGAGGAGAAAACAGTCTCGCTGGCTTCCCAACGTCTCTCGGTGTCCAAGTTTTCAAGAAGATATAACAATTACAAAAGGAGGGCGGAGTGGATGTTTCTTCTTAAAATGAAAATTAGGAATTTCTACCAAATCCAGCCATTTCCAGCACCGCCACAGCGTTCAGTTGATTAAATCATACTAACTTGGTTTAGTCTGAGCCGTCGCCTCAGGGTTGAGACAATGTCGTTCGGCGGTGACTTGGGTTTGGACGCTTGTACAGAAACATGTAGATTGATGAACGTGCCACATACATGCAAGAGCAGCGCGCCAACCACACAGCGATTCCAGGAAGAACTTCTTTTCTCTCTTTTAAACAAGATGCTCAACCCTTCAGTCCCCTTTCCCCCAGCAAACACCCCCCCCACAAGAATAAGGAGCACATGCAGCCGTACCTCTATGGTGGGGTCGTACTCATCCACAAAGTGGTTCTGGATGAGCTGGATGGTGAGTGCGCTCTTGCCCACGCCTCCAGCTCCCACCACCACCAGCTTGTACTCCGTCATCTTCACCGCCGCTGCTGCTGCTGCTCACCGCGCACACCGCCGCTGGAGAGGGGAGAGGGAGCAGAGGGAAAGGCGCAGGTTAGCACACCGACTCACCAACAGCGACAAGTCATTCTCTGCCGCCGGACCGGCGCGACGGACGCCATGGCTGCCCTGCGGCGGGAGCCGGCAGGTTGCGCGCTGGGGTTGAGACCCTCAAAGGGGGAATGTGAAAAATGTGCTGAAGGTACTCAGTGTTCCAATCCTCTCCCGCTCAGTGCGAGCAGCAGCAGAGAGAGAGTGTGTGTGTGTGTGTGTGTGTGTGTGTGTGTGTGTGAGAGGGAGGGGGCACGACACTGGCAGACTGATCCTCATCACTCAGGCTTCACATTACTCACGCCTCCTTTGAAGCCAAGGTGTCGGACGGCAGAGCGCACCCAGCAGAAACATGTAAAAGGAACTAAAATGTATAAAAAGTTAAATCTCATCCAGTACCGGCACCGTTTTTTTTTACCCCCCGTTCAACAATGAGTTAAATCATCATCACGGCTGCGCTGCCACGCGGGTTTTTTTTCGTTAGTTTGCCTCGGTTATTCCCCGGGGATCAATCCAAAGCAGCAGAAAGAGAGGCGTAAAGGAGTTTTTTATGACACCAGGTGTGACTGCAGTTGCCCCCTATGGACCAACTGAGCTCACTTAATAGGTCTGGTCGATGCCCTGACTATAAATCAAGGCATTTATTAAAGAAACATGTCGGCCTCTTGAGAAAACACAAGTGGTCCATTTTCTGGAGGCTGAACCTTACGGGGGCAAACAGCACCTTTTCAAGAAATTATGGATCGAGGGTATTGGAGAGATTGGGCAAAGTCGAGCACCTCCTGAACTTTAGATTAAATTTACAGTCGAATTTGGACTTATTCAGCAAGATGCTAAATAATTATGGCCTGATCCCTCAAATGATATTTTCACCTTTGCATGTGCATTTGAAATTCACAGAGAGGAAACCAGTTGTTGAAATTTATTGTTGTTTTTTTTTTTTAAACTGAGGCTTAGAGTTGTGAATGGGTTAGGTTTGCTGAGGTGTCCCACCTGACATCAGCGACCTACAGTAGAGGAGCGGTGAACTAATCCACAAACACGAGGCGCTCAGTAGGTGTGGGGATTTTGCAGTAAAGCTGGTGTCAGTTATGCCATCACGGCGTTAACTGTTGAGTCAGCGAGAAGCGCGCACGTATATGCATGCACAGACACCATCCAGCACAAAGGCATTCACACACACGCTGACCCTGACCCACCCCCCGCCGCAGCACTGCTGGCCAGTGAAATTCCAGGCGTGTTGCATCAGCTGGTAGAGCGAGCAGTTGTATGGGTGTTACCATGATATACAGTGGCAAAGTGTGACTCAGCTTACTGCAAATTTACCAGAAACCAGCGACCCGTGGCCGGCCGTGTGACGTGATGAGTCTGCAGTGCTGCAAGGACATGAAGGATTTTTGCAAGACTGGATCAAATACAAGCCAGGCCTAGCGTGACCAAACCTATAGCTAACCGCAAGGCAAGTCAGCTGCAGGCCCGTAGCAACCGCAGGAACCTGCCCTGTTTACAGGCTGACATCACACGGCCGCCGATGAGCTGTCAGATGATGTCATCACTAGTGACAGACAGGAAAATCACTGGGGATTCTTGCACCTCGGACAGTGGCTTAAGTTGCAGTTGAGTTCCACTTTCTGTTTTGACAATGACAAAAAAAAGCTTTCGATTTTCAATTTCTATTCAAACCTCCACTTTCAACTAAAACTTCTGAATCATGCTGTGCCCTCCGAGGCAACGTTATCGACATCAGACCCACCCAAACACCCAGTGTAACCTAAAATTTATCTGTTTTATGTGCAGCGGTTCAGACAGAGCAGTTCAGAGTAAAAAAAAAAAAAAGAGAGAAAAGGTTACATGGGGTCAACCCTCTCAGGGACAGTGTTTCATTTTGCTGAATGTCCCTTCAGTGGACCGAATCGCTAACCTGCACCACCTGCTGTGGGGCATTAATAATCTCACACGCGCTGTTCCGCGTTTTTCATAAAATGCACTCTGCGCAGCCCCGTTGCACAAACTCCTCGCTCGCTCGCCGAACGTCAGAGCTGCGGCGGGCCCCGAGCAGAACACAATACACACCCTCTCCCTTGCGCTTTATCTCCCCGAGGAGCGTGCACGCAGCTGGAGCGAGTTTCAGCCTCGACTCTCAGAGAGAGGGGAGCAGCAGGTGTCAGAGAACACGCCTTCTGGAAAGTTTTGCGTGAGGACAACATGCAAACTCAGATTGTAAAAGCTCACTCAGTACTGAGAAGAAGAAGAAGAAAAAAAAAAGAAGTAACAGACGTGATCCTCTGGGTGTGGCGGTGTGTTACCAGAATGCACCTCTGTAAAAACCGCCGCCTGTGTTGCTAGTGTCTGAAGCATGTGTGTGTAACTGTGCTGACGTGGGGGCAGGCTAAGATTAAGCCAAGACTAAGACTGGCTCACTGATGTTAATGATTGACAGAAGAGCAGGCTTGCTTACTGAAGTCACGGCCATTTAGCAGCCCTCGCTCAGTCACACACACACACACACACACACACACACACACACACAAATGTGTGCTCCAGCAGCCGTCGCTCGCCTTAATGGAACAGGTAGCTCCGAACTGCGTCACCAGCATCAACAGCGGCCTCCTTGTGAAAACACTCCCGCTGCTGTACTTCTCGAGCGCAAACAGGAAGGGAATCGTCCTGACCCGCTCGATCTTGCGGGGCAAACACTTAGCTTCCTTTTCCCTCACTGTAAATAAATCGACCCGGTGCACGCAGCGCAGCTCACCCTGGCTGGGGTACAGAGGTTGCTCCACGGATCCGCGGGCCAAGCCTGGTCGCTCAGGAGCGTGCCCCTGACCGAGCAACCGGCTGCTGTGCGGGGCTGAGCACCTTCGTCCACTCATGGCTCCATGCAGAGCGGTTATCAGAAACAGGATGGAAACAGTTTTTTTTTTTTAAATGAACTGTTAATTAACTGTTTGGCCTTCAAGTTATTTGGGAAAACGTCCATCACGGTTTCTGGACAAATGCCAGTCGATGATAACGGAACTGCAGAATAGAAATGCCAAAGTGATGTGTGATGGTTCTATCACGCATGGATTACCTGAAGATCTGCCAGTCCCAGCCTGTCCTGGCAGATAAAGGTGACAGGACAAGGTCGGGGTGGCAAAGATGAATCGGCAGGTTGTTTTTTTCCCCCCTGATGGATATTTGTATGATCCCTCCCATGATCCTCTCCTTTAACCTTCTACCAAGTGCTTACGAGCTTCTGTGCCAAAGAGACGCAATGAATTGAACCTGTGAGTGGTAGAAGGTGCTCCGCTCTCCACATGCTGGCGTGGTTGGTCACCACGTTTCCTCTCCACAACCAGATCTCAAGTGTACACCTGCCAAAAGGCTAGCGGGCCAAAATGCTAATTCAACGCACCCACGCCCACCAGTGGGAGCCCGCAGGGAGGAAAACAGACAGCCGAGCCATCTCCTCTCAAACTAGGCCATGTCAGCGGCTGATTAATAATCCACACGTACATATGGAGATGAATCGGAAAATTAAATCATTGATAGAGATGCTGTCGCTTTCTCTGAGACACTTGTCGCCGGTGGGGGCCCGTATACTGAGCTGAGATTTGTGCAGAGGGAGAGGAGAGATGAGGATACATCACAATCCCCAATGCACGTCAATCTTTTTTAATTACACATATTTCATCTACACACAGGGACTACACCCAAGAACTTTGTGTGAAAGTTTTTTGTCCAACCCCCCCTCACCCGTATTCTCCGCTACACTCCTGCTTTTCAAATTATGCTGTAATTGCCGTCAGTGCATGGTTAACATTTGCAGTCTGTAATTGCCCCAGAGGTGCAACAGTTGCCCACAGTTGCACATGCATGCACAAACACACACACATTCAACAGAGTACTTCAACAGAGCAGCCCAAAAATGTAAAATTTTACCCAAAAGTTAAATTTTATAAGTTTATGAACCTATGTCTCAAAATCTGGCAACAATTTCCTGGATCCGGATCACTCCCAAAACATAACTGTTTCTAAGACCAAGAGCCACCTCTGGTAACAAAAAAATATCCTGAAAATCCCGTTCATAACTTTTCAAACAAACCGAGAAACAAACATAACCTGCTTGGCGGAGGTAATGAAAATAACTGAAAACCAACACAGAACCACGATGATCTAGTTTTCCTGTTCAAAAAACTTCACCCTCCCACTGTTTCCATGCATGAGCATGACAACGGCCATAGCTGCGGACTTGTCGACAAGTTGATAGTCCCAAAATCTTTGCGCGTCGGCTCCCTTTTTCGATCGCAGCGCCGCTACACGGCACGTCTGTGTTTGGGGGTTATTTATAGCTCGCCACCTCCAGCCTGGGAAATTATCAGTTCGTTTTGTAACCCTAGAGCCCCCGCCTGGACCAAGAGGATAATCTTACATGACAGCTTACGGAGGGTGCGAGCGCACGGCACAGCGAGAGGGGTGATGGGAGGGGAGCGGCTGAGGGCGGGCGAGCGAGCCAGACGCCTACTCTTACGATATGCCAAGGGCACAGCGAACCGCGGGAGGGAGGGGTCGACCTGGAAACTGAAAAATAAATAAATCAATGACGAAAGTGCTCAGCATTCTCCAGCTCCCCCCCCCTCCGGCTATTTCAGCTGCGTGGCTCTGATAACTACAGTCAATAAACATGGCTTTACTCTCTCTGCGAGCCCGTGTCACCTGGAAAACGACTCCGTCACTTGCACTCACGCGAGGCGGAGGGCACGTGCACGGCCGTCCTTCTCGTCGCGCGGCCTACTTGCCATTAAGGTGCTTAATTGGTTAAAGAATCCATACTGGCAGAGCCACAAGCCCGCTACAGAGATAATAGATTTTTAATGGAGCGATGATGGTAAGGAGAACCTCTCTGGGGAGGTATCACGGGCAAATACCGAGACTCCGAGTCCCATCTAGAGGCTGGCTGGCCCGCCGCGCCCTCCCACTGCTCACCAATGACATCATCCTTCCCCCTAAACAGCGTCCAGGCATAAGCGTTGACCAGCAGCTGAGGAATCGTGACGCTGAGGCCAACGAAAACCCAAGCAAGCGAGGGTTGGAGAGTCGCTGGAGAGTCGTTGCAGAGTCTCCCGTTCCTCCTCTCCACATTTAGGTGGAGAGTTCCTTGCGCACTCACGAGCAGCGGAGTCCAAGTGACCTTTTCCCGACTGGGTCATCCTTTTAGCTCGCCGGCCTGGGCAAGACCGTGGAGGCAGCAGCAGGGATGAAAAGGCCAGCTGACCTCCACACAAAGGCCTGCCAGTTAGAGGAGCCACCGGGCTTATCATCAGAAACCAAATACCCTGAAACTCATCAGTGGTGTTTTTTTGGCAGTCAGAAGAATGAGTGAATATCGTCAGGTTGTTTTAGTTTGCGTAGGAACGGCACGTTAAAGCGCAGAAGTGCACAGGCAGCATATCTGGGGTCGTTTAAACAAAAGTGCCAGTTAACCTGCAGAAGATCCTGCTCAGTTTTCCAAAAAAAAAAAAAAAAAACTAACAAAAACAGCCGTGAAACGTCCTCCCCTGCATACACCTTCACATCCTGAATCATTTCCGAGCCTCTCACCTGCACGGCTACTAAAAAAAGTCCCAACAACAAATCCCTACACGTGAAAGAGATCATTTATATCACACAAAAAAATCTGAGTGTCCAAAAGAGTCACTCTCACTCTCAGGCAGCACCCAGGCTACAGCTGTTCAGAGAGAGGGACAACAGATCACCATCACACCTCCATCACTCCCTGGACTAGCTCCAGCTGTTTTCCGGCTGAATTCCTGCCTCCACTCTGACCGCTGCAGACGCTGCCATCAAACACACAGCTAGCACTGGACCTCCTTCACGGATTCTAATAGAGTCCAGCCGACAATATGTGTGATTTACATAATAATAATAATAAAACTACATGAGCGGTATACGTCAGTCGCATAGGTGCACAGTGATCTTGGTGATGGATAAAATAGGATATGAACAGCAGCCAGTGAATGAAATGGCCAAAAGCCAACCTGAGGCACAGAGGTGAAAGCCCCTTTGCTTTTGTTTTCTCAGAGGGCACCAACTCAGATGTTCTGATTCTGCTTCTCACGACGGACACGATGAATTGGACAAAGATCCGTGTTGTGTCAGCTGGCGACGAGTTCATTTTGTCTCCTCCTGTACAGCAGCCCCTCCGGCCATCGCAGGAGCGACCGCTCGCACATTACGGCTGTCTTTGCCTTCTCTTTCCCCCTCCCCAAAAAAACCCTTTTCAACTTACTGAACAGTTTCAACAGGCGTCTTCCAGAGCAGAGATTATTCCCTGTCAGCTTTATAAATGCCTTGTAATGGAATCTAACTTCCGCAGTGATACGCTCGGTTTTCGCTCAGTACGACGGGGCGTCACCCTCCTCTCGTCTGTGGCCACTTTTAGGCAGCAGCAGCAGCAGCAGCAGCAGCAGCAGCCTCACGCTCCAGACTGTCTTGACACTGAACCAAAGAAATGATTAAAAAAAGGCAGGCCACAGAAAGTCATTTCCTCGCCATGGTTCATTTCAGTGCCTTCGGTTTCTGTTTTTTTTCAAAGTGAAACGAGGGGAAAATCCGCGCAGGGTCTAACGAGATCCTTCCATAACCAAGTTTCAGCACGCGAAGTCAAGGCAGACTGTTTATCAAAATACATAATTTAAAAAAAAAAAACAAACAGAACAGACGCGTGAGCAAATACAACGTCTGCGATCCCACACACATGTAGCCGGGGCTGGTGGAGGGTAACGTTAGAGCTCACCGGGCGTGAATTCAAATGTTATGACCGCTAGCTAACGTGTTTCGACAGTGGACCGCAATCTCCGGCGGTGTCCGAAACATTAAAAGCATTTTTTTAAAAAGAGCAAAGCTACCACCAGATAAATGGAGCCGCTGCCCGCATATTTCGGATAGAGGAATGTGCTCTGCATACTTACAACAAGCTGGGGTCTAATCGGCGACAAGAGCGACGTTTCGTCCACCGGGGAAGAAGGGGAAAAAGGTTTCAACTCTGTTGCCTCTCAGCTGTAATCAGAAGGAAACAAAATGTTCTTGGTCCGCTTCCCGCCGTCTCCGGGTATCTGCACCTTATTCTCCCTCCCAGAGAGTGTTCAATTTGCAGTGGGTTAAATGCACCAAAGCATTCATTGGTTGTGGATAAAATGAGCCCGCGTTGAACAATGTGCTTCCACAGAGAGGGAGAGGAGAGGGGATGAGGAGTGTGGAGCCCACGCCCCGGTTACCGTGCATGTTACTGCTGCGTTCACGCGCTGTCGGAAACAGGGCGATTCCACGCTTGGAGGCCGGCAGACCTCCCAGTATTCACTGCTTAAACCAAGTTTACAAAGTGGTACATAAATGCGACTGACAAGAAATCACTGCAAACATGTAATGCCGTGATGAAGACCCGTTTTGTTGGGCTATGTAACCAGCAGGGCCATAACCAAGATCAGAAAAATGAAGTCATACGCTCAAATTCCTCGAGCACCACCCCACCCACCCTGAAAAAAGCAATTCATCATTTATTTATAAAGTTTGAACACATCATGGCCCCACTCTCCACTAGTTATATTATTATTTTGTCCAAAAGGTCACATTTTAAGATATTTAGTACAAAATAGAAATCAGAATCATCATAAACGGTCCAGCTTTGGCAATACGTGTGAAATAGCAGAATGAGAACTCCTCGTTATTCCAACCCCAAAATTCCAAGAAATATTACCAAGGACATGACCACAGTTTTCTCCTATAGAAGATTCTAAGTGTGTATTTAAGACGATTAATCGGATTCTACAACTTGTGTCCATTTTTCAGTCTTTGTTTGGACTAGTATCATTGTCTATTTTCCCCTATTTCAGTAGGCTTTATTGAAATAACACATGAATTATGCCTACATTCTCCTCTTCATCTTCTTCCTGACACCGCATCAAAAACGTAGTAGGTGGTATGTAATTTGGACAAACATTCACCCAGAAAGTCATTGTTGTGACACCTGTATTTTTCATTCACTGAAATGATCATAATTGCGACCGCGTGAATTTGAAAGCTTACTCGGGGCTTTCGACGAGCTTTTGAAGGCAGCACCAGACCACCTTGGGCGAGTTAATAGTACAAACACAGATGTGTACGAATTAATCTGAACAGGATTAACAGGAGCAGGGATACAGGCTAACTACTAGCCGCGTGCTGCTCTGATGGGTTGTACTGAAAGCGTTTTATTCAACGCTACGGGATTCAAATGTACTATATTTCCCATGGAGCCACGGGTCTCTCAGTGCCGTATCCAGGAAGTCGTCTGTGGTTGTCAAGCAAACTTTTACATGCACCAAAGTGCTCCCTGTAAAATGTGTAGACTGTCTCTCTAGACTGCAGTTTCCTGCAACAGGTAAAATGTATTGTATGTAAAACGTGCTATATAGTAATTCGTTAAAAGCACAGTAGCTCAGAGTGGAATATTAATTGTATTATGCCAGTATTTGGACAAAGCAATAGACGCTAGTTTGTTAGCAAATTTAATGCTAGTTAGATAAATCAGATATAAATAGATTACTGCTTATCATTTCATCTGTGTGGTCTGAAAGCCACTTGATCACGTTTTTAAGACACGCTCACGCTTTTCCATTTCAGTTAGCCGTGAGAGATGAGTTGCTGTCATGGCTCGGTGCCCAAGGAGGTCCGTCCTGGTTCGGCACGGGTCCTGGTGACGGAGCTGCGTGTATCGGGCCACATCAACCCAACTCCAGCCACAAAACCCTGTGAGGACTTTGAGACCGCAGCGGAGCTTCACCTCTCCCCAGAGAAACTGGTAGGTTCCCAGTCACATTTCATCCCACTGCTCAACCCTGTTCCAACTTGTCTGTGTTTGATTCATGCGGTTCTCCTGCGCACATTACAGGCAAGCCATTTGCATGACTTAAGTCCAAGCAATCTCCAGTGACTAGGGGATAATATTGCAAGATGTCAGCGTGGATATAAGGTTTTGCATCTACTGCATACATCCTGCCTTTATTATTATGTGTGTGTGTATAACGACAGCACCGGCTGTGCAGACAGAATTACGTCACATCACAGGCATCACATAGTTTGTTACATCGAAGTCACAGGTGTGTGTCCAAAGTAAGTACTGTGTATATTCGGTATGCCGGTGCAAGGTCAGTCAGTGTACCGTTCATTGACGTTCCTCGCAGGAAGTGCTGTGTGGAGCTCAGGACCTCTCTCACGTGACATCGCTGGAGCTCTGCGTGGACACACAAGAAAACACACTGGGTAACTTTGGTAAGCTATCAAAGCATTTACAGAGGCAAATCATGGCTGACTATTTCAAACGCTAATGCATAGTTACAGCTCACCTTTTGTCATCGGCACAGGATTTATTGTTGTTTATCTAGAGCTCCTTATGCAAACATGGCCACACACTCAGTAACTCTCATACTTGAGTTCAGATGATTCAGAATAGATGTAGACACTGCTGTACTGCACACTATGTGTCAAGACTACGAACATCTTCCTTATGCTCACCTTTGTCCTCAGAAAATCCTAGATTGCATAATGAGTGTTGACATGACACAATATTGTCTTTGCATGTTGGAGTCATGCTGAGCCTGCCACTACAGGTGCTTGTTCTTTTAGCCAGTTTAAATTGAACACGTTGAATAATCACACACACCGCAATGTGAAATAGAGAGAGATGCTTCTGTTTATCTGACAATCTTCTAGGTGCCTTCTTGCCCATGCTGGTACAGCTGAAAATGAACAACAGCGTGCTGATGTCAGTAAGGTACGTGTAAAGTTGCGTAACACAAATACTATCTTCTTGTTTTCTTACTAGTTTGCAGTCCTGCAACATGTTCTTTACAACATTTCAACATTTGCTCCTGGAATATTACAGATTCTGAAGCCGTCGTAAATCCCAAAACCAAAAGCGAAATGTGGTGTTTAACAAAGCCAACTTTGTGCTGCTAATGTACACATGCTCCCTGTCACAGCATGACCCATTTCATATTTAGCTTATGTTTAGAAACAAAGCAAGCATGTCCAGGTCTTTCCTCAAAGAGAACCGTAATTTGACCTTGGACTATCATCCTTTACACTGGTCACATGTGTGCAGCAAGACAGTCTTGAGCAAGAGGCCTTGAAAGCCGTTAAAGAAAGAGAGTGCTTTGAACGGAAAGGCAGGTCAGAGAAAGTGTAATGCGATTGCAGCGCATGTGTGGAGCGCCGCTCTGCTTCAGCCAAGGTTTTCCAACAGGGACTTGTAATATGGAAGATGCATGTTGAAGCTTGTAAACCAGACGCCGGCAGATGCTGTGGTTCAGTGCAGTGTGAGAGATGGAGACACAGGGAGAACAGGTTCACCCACCTGTCCAACAATAGGACACAGAGGTGGTGAGTGGCGTATAGGCTTTCTGATTCATCCACTTGGCCAGTCCGGGAAAAAAAGGCAGGAAATTGGTGCAGTTTCTCCCAGACTGTCAGACCACTTTGACTGCAGCCATGGCGGTGTCCTCCAAACGGGGCAGAATATAAGCGATAAACCTCCAGGGTTGGACGCACAAACATAGAAATTGTGAATTGTCCTTCAAACAGGACAGGTGGAGAATGGCTGAGGGATAAGAAGAGAGCACAACAGAAAGATAGGGAGCTGTCTGCTCCACCCTGAGAGTAGCAGAGCAGAGCCAGCCGGACGTGCACTGCCTCTGATAGCATTTCCTGCTCGGGGCTGTGGGAGCTGTAGTGGAGAGGGTGTAACGGGGTTGTAGATACACTGAATGAGACACTGCTGGAAGGGTCAGGGCAGGGGTGTGCTGCGGAGACAAGTGGGAGGCAGAAGAGAGGCCTTCATATTGGGGAAGAGAAAGGAGCTTGTTGCTCCAGTGGCCAAGGGATTGGATAGGCTTTCTCATGATTCACAGTGTTGTGTAACTCCCTTTCCTGCCTCTAAATCAAGTTTGTTCTTTTTTTATTTTTGCCCATAGAGACCTAGGAACCACCCTCTCCCACCTGCAGGTGCTGTGGATTTCTCGCTGCTGCCTACAAGACCTAGATGGCATTTCTACTTTCCGTTCCCTTAAGGTAGATTTCAGAATTCACAGGGTTAAAAGGTTGTAGTTGTAGTAAAAGAAAAAAAAACCAACCTACTCTGGGATAAGGTTTTTCAGATTTGTTTCTTAACTTTAATATAATTTACATGTGTTGTGTTATGCTGGTGACAAAGCACAGAAAGAGAACCACAGGTCATTTCCATATCTCTACGTCGTGTTATAATAGATGTTGTTTCTGTCGACCGACACACTTTATTCCCCTTTTTTTTCAGGAGTTGTACGTGGCCTACAACAGTGTGTCAGACCTCAGTCCGGTCGGCATGCTGGAGAACCTGCAGCTGATAGATCTGGAAGGGAACGATGTGGATGACTTGGTCCAGGTCCAGTATCTCGGCTTGTGTGGCAAACTCCAGAGACTCACCCTGGAGGGAAATCCCGTGTGCGTGCGCCCAAACCCTGCTGCCACTCAGGTGGGGCGACGTTCTGCTGTTGCTGTTCATACCAAGTAATAAACATTTGTCACCACCTACAAGAAAGAGATGACCCTTGAATGAGGTAACGCAGATACGGTTTATTTGTCTGCCCCCGTCTGGCTCTTTGTTTGTCCTTGATGATTCAGCAAACAGAGATATTGGACCGATAAGCACTGTACCAAAGAGAGTAGTGGAATCAAATACATCAGTTAAAGCCAAAATTAGCTACAAAATTGTGTATCTGCATGTACTGTACTGTATTGTACTCAAGACCAGCAGTTATTCTTGACCAGAAACTGTCTTCACACAAGGGCTATTTGTGAGCTTTTATGCGTTCTCGTGTATCTTATCCAGATTTCAGTAGGGATGCTGAGAAAATACATCTAAAATCCTGCATCACACCATGTAAAAGAAGCAGGGGCATGTAATGCATGGGTCAGAGTCGCAGCAATCTGGCAAGAGATTCAACAAGATGGAGAGCGGTTAGGAGGTGAATGAACACTTGGGCAAGGCGCTGGGCAGAGTTCCTGAAAAGGAAGTGCTGCATTCAGTTGATGTTGCAAAAGCCAACTTTTGAATGCAGCTTGTGGTTTGGATATCGGCGGCGTTCAGCGAGCTGAGTCCCCTGCGCCGGCACGCCGTTAGCCCCCTCGGCTAAGCCGCGGCTCACGGCTTTGTCGGATAATGGCCGAGATAAAATGTAATTAGCGCACGCTGAGACGTGAAAGCATCTGTGTGATCAGACCGCTCTGTTCCTGGGCCTTCAACGCAACAGACAGGACGCTGGGAGGGCAGGAGGCATCAAAAATAATTGAGCGCAACAGCCGCATAACTCATGACACAGACATATTGTTTTATTATTACATTACAGTGCATATTGGATCCATGTGCAAACTGGCCAATACGGCATTAACTCCATGTGCAGTACAAAAAACAGCTCCGAGTGGATCAATTCAGTGACATGTGGGGTAGAAGCTGTATTTCCACCTCACATGGATTTGAAGCGCAGTGTGCAGTTTTTTGGGTTTTTTTTTTTTTTGGGGGGGGGCACTTTGAATGTGTTTATTTACACCCACCAGCCAAGCATTAATTAGGAAACTGGGGCAATGAGGGGAGATGCTGAGCTGAATATGCATTAGGCCTGTGCTTTGTAGCGACTGAAGGGGTCTTGGGTTTGCTCACTTGCCAAAGTAACACTCCTCTTTCTCTCTCTCTCTCTCGCTCTCTCTCTCCACCACACACACACACACACACACACACACACACACACACACTCACTCACTCATCCGCTTACTTCCTCTCACTCAGCCCTCCTCCCTTCTCTTTCGTTTCCTCCTTGCCAACCTTTCTTTCTCTTTTTCATTCAGTGCATCTGGGTGGTTTGGTGAAGGGCAGGAGGGCCCTGCTCTAATTTGATCGCTCAGTAGCTCAGTGATTTACTGGACTATCTCTGCTCTCTCTCTCTCTCTCTCTCTCTCTCTCTCTCTCCCTCCCTCTCTCTCCCTCTCTGTGTGCTGATAAAAGAACAGACTTCAGCGCAAAGTGGCCATGATGGGCTTTCGTAGCACTGGTTATGTGTGTAGAGTTAATAAGTTAAGTTCCACAGATGAGTCAAAACGTCATAATGGCTAAAAAAACAAGTGCAAAACATATGATGAAGCTAATATGCATTATGATAATGTGGTTTAAGTAACATAATAAGCGGGGGTCAAAACCATGATGTCAGAATCATCTGATTTCTCCTTTACAACATCTACCGGTTCTTTATCATGTGATTATTATTGTTATTAGATTAGAGGTGTAACGATTCCCCTCTTTGGATCCAAATGTCGGACACAGCACATCATTTAATGGATCGGTCAGAGTAGTCTGTTCATTATTAGTCTTTTTTTGTATCATTGTAACGAGCACATAAACTGAACCCACTGCACGGCCACAAGGGGATACACTGTGTGCACTGATGACGTTTTTCATACAATAGGCAACCCTAAAAAACACTGTTACATAATCCATCCATGACTTTTAGTGATCAAAAACCATTAAACTGAAATAACTAGCGCTACATAAAACACTGGATCAGCACGCATGTACAGAATCATACTATACGTGAACTGAGTCAACTGACAGAATACAGTTTTGTGTGAGCCTGAAGACATTGTATGTTATTGGTTTTATAGTTTACCCAATGAGCTACCTAAGATTGGCACAAGCGACAATTCTGTATTTCCTCCACATTGCATCAACACGTTTTTCTCTCAGCGTAACACATTTATTGACCGAGTGTTCACATTGTCATATCTTAAAACAGCCTATATCGCCTGCTTTTGCCTGGTTGGTGTACCAAAGTGTAACATGGAGTACAGTGGAGTCACAGTGCCTCTTTTTTCTTTGTGTCCCGTTTCACTGCTTCTTCACACCTGTCTCTCCTCCTCACTTCACTCTGATGCCTCTTCTCTTCCGCCCAGACGTCAGAGTACAGATATCAGGCTGCAGTGAGGGAGTTGGTCCCTCAGCTGCGTTACCTAGACGGTTCCAGCGTGGAAGAGGACGGGCTGAGCTGCAGCAGCACCATGGGAGAAGAATGGGCCGTTCTCCGAAACTCTATCAGAGACTCTCTGTCATGCCTGTCCTCTCAGGGTGCTACTGAACCCGGTGTGTGTATGTATATGTTGTTTTGATTCAGTCGATGCAGACCAGTCAATTGAAGCGCTGTATTTAATGGGCAGCTCACATTTTGTCTTTGCAGAGGAGACAGCAGACAGTGTGTTTCCTTACAGCAGACCCGGCTCCTGTGTCTGGCCGCTCTCGTCGGCCAGCTCCAGACCCCCCACCGGCTCCAGGCCCATGTCATCCACCAGGCTTGGAGCTCTCTGCCATCCTGGATCCAGACCTGGTTCCGCAGACACAGATCTCACCACATTGGAAGCAGAAAGCAGCAGTCTGATGCATGGTTAGGGACCCTGTGATTGTTCCTCAGAGTGATGTTCCTGCTGTGAGAGCTTCTACCACCAGCCACAGCATCTTAACTTCATCAGTGTTATGATCCTTGAGAATTTTTTCTATCTCTACATTTTATTTAATTTCTTTTTCATCTGATTAGCAATACCCTAAACCCTTTCTCCAGCAGTCTGTACTCAACAGTGCCACCAAGAGGACTGTTTCTCGAAAGACTTTGTTGAGTCTGATTTACTGAAATCCCACTCTCATCTGCTGATTTTTGAAGGAGCTGGTAAGATCCTGTTCTGTGGAAACCCAGTCCAGGCTATTCGAGCAAGACGAGAGAAGTTGAGGGTAGGTGGCGTGTGTTGGAACATCAGCATTCCTTCTCTTCATTTTAAAAGAATATTGTGCTCTTGAACACAGGTCTTTCTTAATCAGTTATCAAATTCATGACTCCTTTCTTGCAGACTTTTTTCCCCATGCAGCAGAACATTTAGTGCTCACTAAAAAGAATAAAGCTCAACGAGCACTGACAGGCCATTATGGTTTTTCTGTCACCGGGCAGCTCACCTCTTTAATGTCATGTCAGTATAAACAGAAGCAGCTAATTATTTGCAGTAGGACAGAGACCAGTGGTGGGAGGACACAGGGGGATGAAGATGTGTGAAGGGTGCAGCAGTGTCAGTGGGACTTGACAGAAGGGGCCCTCATTGTCAATGCCATTGGATCTGTCACAGTGGCATATAGACAACGCAGCTGTCACTCTTCTGCTTAACTCTCCCTCTCCCACTGTTCATTCTGCCCAAAGTGTATATCCTTAACTGCTGCACATTTTGGCTTCTATTTTTTTCCTATGCGACCAGCCTCCTTATCCTCCCTCTCTTCTTTCTCACAGACAGCACCCACCGCGTCCACTTTCTCCCCCCGTGACCTGCGCATCCACGTACCGGAGCACACGTATGACCTTGAGGAGTCTGATGTTCGAGAACGCGGTGATGTGCTCACCGAGCTCAGAGCTTGGAGGGAGCAGCACAGCAGGTCCTTTCTACTTGCACAGCTCTCGCTCTCTTTTACGCTCAGTTGCACACTAAATAATGTAAAAGCTAATTCTTGACCTCAGTCTTGCCACGACAGATCATTTATAGGACAAATGCCCCCCTGTTTCATTTGCAGGCGTCTCCAGGCCATTGAGACAGAAAGATTACCCCAGGTCCTGACTATTCAGCACAGTGATGAAGAGGAGCAGGAAGAGGACGAAGAAGAAGAAGGTATTGGTGGAATGAGGAATGACAGTAGCGGCGAAGAGCATGGAGAAAAGAAGAATGGGGACAGCCGAGATGCTGCCTCACCAGATTCCTCATTCCAGTCTCTTTCTCCAGGTGAACGCTCACTGAATGAATGTGCTCGCTTTAGTAAAGTTAAAAATAAAGACATAACAAATAACAAACCAGCAGACACTAATGGCAGCTACTGAACCTTTTGCAATGATTTCGTTGCAGACCTCTATCACCGAGAAGCTTTATCTCCTGATGTTGCTCAGTTGTCCCTGTCCTTGGACTCCATGCTGTCCCCTTCTCCTCCGGTCAGTGGCGAATCAGCCTCTAGTAATCGCAAACCACAAGGAATCCGTGCACGTAGGCTTCGACTCAGCCAGGCCAACTCAGAGCATCTGCCTGATTCCAGCAGAGGAGGATGTTCCCGGACGCTCCTGAAGGTCCAGCGTGTGACCAGGACCAGTGGGCCTTTGTTACACCAGGCTGCACACATACCCCGCCTACCACCAACAGGCGCCCTGGGTGAAGGGCTCGTGGATTCATGGTATGCCATTATTACATTTAAACATCACTGTGTATATATCTATAAAGAATAATCACAATAGATTTTTTTTCTATTTGAAACTCCTTTATAGCCTGTGTTGTCAGAGTTATGGGTCTTAATTTTAAGAATGCAGAAAATAACTATTGAACTGTTATTATTTGATTTTACCTTTGAGTTGAAATGAACGATAAAAAAAAACAGTGTTTTTAAAAAGTGACCTATTTTGAGGAAATATTGTTTTGTTATTGAATGGTCATTGGCACTATGTAGCAGTTTGAATGAAACTTGACCATACAGAGAGGGTGGTACTAAATGAATTTTCCGTCTTTCAGTGGGGAGATGGACTTATCCAGAGTACAGCCTGGCAACAAACCCTTACACACCCCTCAGGTGTCCAAAGTCCGGGACAGACCGGCGATTACCCGTCCTCACACAGCCAGGGCAGCTCTACAGAAGCATCACCAACACCACATTCTCCAGCCCTGCAGAGGGAGCTCACACCCAGACTGACACCAGAATGGGCTGATGTGTGCGATCAGTGCGTGACTGTTCCAGACCCCTGAAGACAGAGTGGTAGCATGGAGACCATTCACTAGCAATTTATTTTACCATGAAGATGTGCTCTTTTTTTTTTGTTGAAGCAGATCCAGTATATATTGAAAGCAGTCCTGTTACTCTTCACACATCAGCATCCTTTAACATGATTTGATCCTTTGATATAAATGCAAATTAACGTGAGATGCAATTAATGCCTCACATTTGCAATTCTGAAGTTGAATGTTTCATTATTATAACTAAAGTGCTACCTTTTATTTTGACACAGTTTAAAACTTTAGATGTTTGTGGTTCTCTTTTCACTAATGCTGAGCTGTGAGATGAATGAAATGATGTGGAGTTTAGCCAAGATTTCAATGATAGTGAATGTCCTGATCTCTGTGGTGTAATAGTCTCATTTAACCACTTGAGGGCGCTGTCTCTAAACATTACATGAAAAACTCCATCAATCACTTCAGCCTCCTTGAGCAAACAATCCATCAAATCCACCTCCTAGAAACACAAGATTCATTCCTTTTTCCTCCCTGCTGTAACCAGCACGCGGACATCTTCGAACTTGCCCTTACGTATGAATACAAAGCGGATATGAACGCACACACACACACCAAGACAAACACATTAGTCGCATACCTCTGTCATGCTTCAATTCTGTCCACAGATACAGGATGTAAATACTGTAAATGAGACTAAATAACGCAGCACAGGCAGTAATTAATTCTCGAGAGCGCTGCTTATACTCCTCGCTACAGTGTTGGACTTAGAGGTGGAACCGTGTCAGACGCAGGAATGTAAAATGTGTGTATACATGTAGGCACGCTGTTATGTAACACTCCTGTGCATTCCTCGTATTCTCAAAAATCTTTCCATCGTGGACTGTATCGGTACCACCTCCCTTCACTTTTCTCACACGTCCGCTTCACTCGTGCGATTGTTTCTCTCCCTTGCTCCCTGCCAGGTGTTTTCAGCCACGCTCTCATCTCAAGACACAGACGGAAGAGTATGGAATGAAAAGTGAGGCCTTCTGACGGCGGTACAGAGGGATGGTGTCCTCCTCCTCCCTCTGAACAGTCTTGCACTTTCTCTTAAAGGGGTCATAATTCACCACATGATGAAATGCATTCTCAAAAAAATATATTCTTTTCTCATAACACATCAGGGTCCATATTAATCAAATAAAAATTAAACAAAGTGAAAATATCTGCTTTGCAAAACTTTTTTTTCTGGAGGATGATTATAAAAACAGGCCATGGATAATAGGATTGAGGCAAACAGAGATAATAGAGCAATCCCACCAAAATAAGTCCCTCTCCGTCACAAATACGAGAGAAACAAAGTGTAATTTCTGAAACACTGAAGAGGAGAAAACTGTCAGCACATGCCGTGAGCGCCATTAAAACAAATACCAGATGTGGGTGATATGACTTGAATAAATTCATGAGCTCGTCAGGTAGGTTGTTGTTACACTTCCCCCAGAGACTTCATCAAAGCTTTCAGAGACAGTAACGGCATCCAACAGGTGTGAACAGAGTGCAGGGTAAACACTGAGTAACAAACCACATACAAACACCTAACTTGATCATGGAAATCCATTCCTATGTTTTATTATCAGTCAACAATATTGCTGACTTGAGGCGGGTCGCTTTTTCCTATCAGGCGTTGTAAGTAAAATTACCTGCAGTATGAGTTGAGACAGGCCCAGCAGGAGCTGTTTGTACAGTACATCTAAGACCACAGGATCCTGCCGGAAGGAACATTCCATTCACTCTTAAGATATTTCTGCTCCATAACTCATCTTCTGTTGACACCTTCACAACCGAAGGCAGACACACAGTCTTTAATGGTATACAAAAGGCATCATTTCATCTAGAATTACTCCTTCCTATTTTGTGCAATTACTGCGCACAGGTAAGTCGTTGTCTTGGTGTTAACGTTTCCTCTGACGTCTGAGTTCTGCCCTCACTGCTGGATGTCCTTAATAATTTTTCTCCTATTCAATGGAAACATCATGGGATTTAATACTCTCTTTAATGATTTACTTGTACAAAACAACCACGGCCAACAAACAGACATTTTAATAGCAGTGACAACACCTTAAGGGAATCCTCTTACTCATTGTTTTGCAGTGCCGAGTTGATATACCAGAGCTAATGCTGCATTTGCTGCTCATTCTGTTTCAAGGTCATGTGTTCAGAAGCTATGAGAGAGGCACAGGGGGAATACCTGTTGTTCAAGAGGAGGAGAAGAAATGCAACAGGGCTAGGATAGAAGCCTATTTCCTGGCCTGCTAATGTTGCATATATCAATTTTAAATCAGTGTTTTGGCATGTTTTTACAGAGGTTCAGGGCTTCATAATGTGTGTGTAATAATCTCTTCCAACAGAAGAAAGCCAAAAACAGCTGTTGCAGTTTTCTGGCTCGTGATTCCTTTTCTTTTGTTTCCCCTTCAGAAAGTCTTGTCTTGGATCAGTGATTGTAAATTGTGGCACAAATACAACATTTTATTTTAGTTTTGCATGTCCTGCCAAAGCCACATGTCATAAATAAGATTTAGTAGTTTAAGGAATGTTTGGCCCAAAAAGAAGAGAAGAGTATGTATGAGTGTGCCTTTAATTTATCTGGAAAAGGAATCTAATAACACACGATACATGTTTTTTAAACAAACAAGCATTTCATAAATAGTTATATAAAAAATTTTGGCCTTCCCATTATTAATTCAACTTTAGAAGATGTGCTTTGAAAGGCATTATTAAGTTTATAGCAAATCTCGCTGAGATCACTGATGGCTGCCACATGGGTGATCTTTTTGTTTAGGAAACAGCACAAGCCTTTATTAAAGACTGTTTTGGGTGAAGAAAAGGTTATTATAGAAGCAATAAGAACCATCTGCTTCTTACACTTCTTCCTCCTCATCCTCTCAAACATGCGATATATTTCGAAGATCGCGCCTTCTTGACCACTGCAGCAGTTGTCAGAGGTCGCGGTCTCCTCGTGGTCTCCTTTATAGTTTCGATTGACTTTTATTTTGAAAGTGGTGACCGGACATTGTGTTATTTCTCCTTCCTGGATGGCTTGACACCAGCGGACTTTAGACGACGGGGGCCAGAGGATGAAGCGCTCGGTCGTCCGTCGTACCGAGCTCGACTATCAAACTCTCGTAAGTTTGTTTCGACGCGCGTTTGCCACGATGGCGAGGAAGTGAAATGTTTTCTGAGCGTCCTCAAAAGATGCAACAGGTGCGGGGAAGCGAGCCGCGAGCGCTGCACCTGCGGGGTGATGCGAGGCTAACGGAGGGACCGGGACAACAAAAGTTTTCTCACCGCCGTTGTCGTGCAAATCACTTCAGTCCCGATTAACTGTTACAGACGAGACCGCTGCTGGCGAGTTTAATCAGCCCCTTTTTTTTCCTACCGACGCGATGTATAGCCGTTGGCTAATGTAGCCCGGTGGCTTACACAGTGAAGTCTGCTCAAAGTTCGGCTGCGGTTGCGCTAGCGTAAACTCGGCGCTGCCAAGTCCCAGCTGCGAACTGTCGACTGGTCCGGACTTTAGAGACAACGGTATCAAACCGGAGATAAATGAACCGGACGCCACACGTATTGATGATCGCCGCCATGTACTTTTTCCATCATCAGCTCCAGCTTTGGCAGATGAACGAGCACTTTTGCGTCGCTCGGTGCCATTAGCTCTCTGCACACCTTTTGTTGTGATCGATCGATACATTTGAGAGCTCGCCCGTTTACTGGTTTGTGGCAGAATGACACCATCCCCTCTCTTTGTGCATCTCTTCTTCCTCTCTATATTATTTGCATGTCCAGTGCTGTGGCGAGCCCTTAGTTCCATTATTGATTATTTCGCCAATTTAAAGAAAAATCGATCTGTCTCACCTCAGTACTGAGGAGCTGGAGCCGGAGTTGCATTTTTGGTTGTAACACGGTTGGCATGACTGATGTATTACTGTTTATTTTTCATCGGATTTACAGATAGACTGAGCTCGACTTATATCCATTGTTTCCCCATTTTTTAAATCATACAGTATGAAACTAATCTGAAGATTTATGCTCTACCAAAAGGACAATGATCTGTATTTACTGCACATGTAGAATAAGGCTTCGTGCCACGTCTCCCGGTCTGCTTACGTCTTCACTTCACCCTGTTCACTTTTTTTTCTGCTCTGACAGAATCTGCATCTGTCTCTTCCTAATCTCGTCTCTCGCACTTCCTCCTCGTCCCATCTGCTCTTTGTTCCGCTCCTCTCTTGCTTCCCTGTATTTCAACGCGGCGTGGCTTTCTTCCGTTTTTCTCTATCTTTCCCACTTGACGGGCCGAGCGAAAGCGAGCGGCCCAGCTGTGAAAACGGTTGCGGTCTGCCTCCTCCTGTCTCCCCCATGACCATTTCATGCATATTTCACGCGTGCTTTGCGTGATGTTCCCACTGTTGTTGTGCAGACTTTCCTGTTCGATCGCTTTCTGGGGTAGTCCCTGCTGGATTTTGTCAGATGATGTTAAGAGGCCGAGATGTGCTACTTTTGCTTGTGGTCAACTTCAGCAAATTCTGCGTCGAACCATTCAGCCCGATCATTAGTGCAGAACTCGTAGGGGATGAATTTAACCAGCTAAATATTTCAGACTTTGAAGGCATTTTATTCTCAGACCTGCAGTCAGAAGCGATTTAGTGTTCTCCTCCAGTGGTGTAAACTGTAAAGTTGGACAAAACGTCGACAGCGCTGCGTTTAGATACTTGACCTCTCCACCGCTCTGTGAAATCCGCACATGGTGAGTCATACCACCAGCTGCTCAAACGCCAGTGAGCAGAAAGGCCTGCCTGCCAGCCGAGAATCACGCAAACACGCTCACAAAATCTCTATCTCGCAGACACAAAGTCACTGCGGCACCCTGCACGCCCCTTCTGCCAACCTGCTGACTCTCAGGAACACTGGGATGGTTTATGTTCGCCATCGGTCCAGCGAGCACCAGCCAGGACAGTCGTGCCTTCGATGTACCCGTCAGATGTGCGTGCTGAATTTATGATCCTCGTGCAAATGTAGACCCACATGCTCCGTTTTGATCTCCCCCTTTTTTTCTAATTTCAGCTGAACGTGTCGAGCTTGTCTTGAGCACAGTGAACGGGGAAGCGCAGTTTAGTGAACAAACCGGAGCAGTTTTCATTCTGTAAATTAATTGTTGTAAGAAAAAAAAAAAAAAGCTAATTGCTTTTGGTGACGTTTTGTGATCAGCTCTAATCTCCAGGTTGCTTGTTCAAAAAGCAACAATCTGCAGTAAGCCCGGAGCCACAACGTGCCCATTATCTATGACAAGCTGATACAGGATTGTTAATCCTCAGGTAGTCCTCTCCGTTTCCTTTAAAATGGGGAAAAAAAAAAAATCAATGGCAGAGTCTTAGACTTGTCGTTGCTGTCCATGCTCCTCGTACTGTCGGCTTTCGTCGCCTTCCCTCGCCGTGGCTCATCAGCTGTCCTGTCACATTCACGGCGCCAAGAGGTAATTGGGCCCCTTTTTTTCCTTGATAAACGCTTTTCTGAGAACGAGGTCCCGCCTGTCGCCGCTGAAGTAGGGTAATTTTCTGGCGCTCAGGCGATGCTTTACAAGGCGGCTGATTACATTCAAGTGTGCATTACGCTGCCGCGAAAGTGATAGATGTGCGATTTCAGTCTGAGTAATAAATTTGCTGCTGAACATTTGCAGACTGCATTGTCTCTGTTCTTCTGGGAATTCACCCCCGCAGATCCTCACTGTAATTTGGTTTACTACCCTGGGCAGGTGCCAGTGTGCACGGTTGAACAAAACAAGATACGCTTCGTGCTCATGGAGCTTTTCATTTTCAATTCTATGTTTAGTACAGGAGGCTCAAGCAAAAAAAAAACACCAACCCAAACCAAAACGTGTACAAACAGTTAATGGGATTAAGTGTTGTTCAGGGTGCGGGGCAAAATAACTCAATGAATTTGTGATAAAGAAAGGTTGGCTAACCCGCAGAGCGCTGAGCGGCTCCAGGCCGGGGGTCGTATGGAGGATGACTTTACGGTGGCAAGGTTAATGCAGGCGGTGAGAATGACTTCTACTCGTGCACGTGCATTTTTGGGGGTCTCTCTCCCGCGGCCTGCTGCAGGCGAATCAAATTATTCAACCGGGGAAAAGGATTTTCGCACGGCTGGCTTTTAGCGGATGACTCAGCCCCCTCCGGCTCCGTGGGGCTCTAACCTCCGTTTGCGCGGTTGTTTTGTGGGCGAGTGTTTGGGGATGGGGTTCAACGCTGCGGCGGCCTCTTGGAAAACAGGGGGTGAGGCCCGAGTTGAGGAACCTCTCAACTGCGAGAGGGAGCCTGTCATTACCAGACGTCGCAGTGAAGGGGACAGCTCATGGACAGTGGGTCGAACGCGGTGGTTTGTCTGTAAAATAAATTAAAAATGGCCGAATGTGGATGGGCGCTGTTGGAGTGTGGCGCTCGGCGTTGCTCCTCTTAGCGAGCAGGGACGGGCTGCGTGGAGAGGAAGACGAGGTGGACGCTTGGAGCTCTGTGTCTCTGTCCTGCCCCTGTAACTAAACTTCCACCTCAGTCCACTTCTCTCTTCCTCTTCCCTGTTGTGTGGTTTTTTTTTTTTAGTCTCTCACCATGCTGCCCTCCTTTATCACCCTCCACCCCCGCACGCACGCACACACACACACACACACACACACACACACACACACACACACACACACACACACACACACACACACACACACACACTCTTCCCTTCTCACACAGGGAGTGGTGTTTGGGCAGTCATGTGACTTTTTGTCTGAACACAATTGCCGGTGTTTGCCATTGGCTGGTTTTCTTTGAAAGAGCGTTGGTTTCCCGGGTGATGGGGAATGGCGGCACCACTTCACTTTTCTCTGCAGCTGCCCCCCCCATCCCCCCACCCCCACCCCTCGGCCTTCCCTTCAGCGTTGCCCTGAGTCTCTCTCTCTCTCTCTCTCTCTCTCTCTCTCTCTCCCTCCCTCTTCCTCTCTCTCTCTCTCTCTGCTCCGCAGGCTGTGGCGGATCAGGTCAGCGACGGGGTCGTCGGCGCTCCTCTCCCCTCTCATCACGGAGACCATTAGACCGCAAGAGGTGAGTTTTCTGCGCGTCACCTTATCTCATCGAACACGTGCCCGAACTTGTTTTTTTTTTTTTTTTTTCAACCCCGCGAGAGCCGGGGAGATGATCCAGCGAACGCAACAATGAGCTTGTTGAAAAAGTTGCACGTTAGTCACGGTTTGGTTGACATGCGCTCTTATCAGTTGTGTTTGTCACAGTCACATCATGCTTGTCCTGCACTTCGACAATATAGGATTAAGTGACGCTAACTGATGATGAGTCACTCAGGTTGTTGTTTTTTTTGGCAGCATGATGTCTGGTAACCCAAGCGCGTGCGTGCATTGGACATGTTTTGGTACGCTGGTATGGTACCGAGCACAAACGGCGGCGGTCGGCTCGGCCTTTAAGCGCCCAGCCGGTGCAGACCACGACTAAAACCGTGCGGAGGTAACGCATTCGAGCTGGGGCCAAAGTTCTCCCTCTGCGGTAACGAGAGCGCCGCAGCCGGTTGTGTTATTTTTTCATGGCCCATGAAAGATTCAGCAGCTGCGCGCACGCGCGCTCCGCTCACCCCGCCGGGCTCGTCACGCCACCGCGGGCCGCCTCCTGAGCGCTCTCCGGCACGGCTGCCGTCCTGAAGTGGCCAGGTGGTCGCATCTGTGTTTGGTTGCCTTGACGATGCTGAACGCGGGCCCTCGAGCCCCTCCCTCAGGTGCACTTTATCTGATGACCCGGAGGATCCTTTGCGCGCACACATGCATCTGTTTGCTGACACTTGACCCCTCAGTGACGGGAGACAGATGAAAGAGGCAGGGGGCCGGGTCCTGCTCGACATGTTGGACTGGGTCGCTCCGCTCATATTTGTTGCTCATATCAGAGAAAAGCACTGACTTCAGTAGGGGATGTTGACTTTTCGTCTCAGCGTTCGCCTGCCGTCACACGATACTTCTTGTAAACAATAAAACCATTTGTGTGTCTGGTGTTGACTTCAAGCAGGTGAAGAGTCTGGAGTCCCATTTACCAGGTCGTGTCTTCCGTTTATTCATGGCTGCACGCCCGGGCAGTGTGGAAACGTTATTTTTTTTTTTTTTAAATGATGTTTTACCAGTTGATTTGTCTGCATTGGGCGTTTGAAGAATCATAACGTGAGCCGGAAGCGGGGCAGGCGTGGGTTTGTCGTCGATCCGCAGCCCAGCGTCGCGCAGCTGATGCAACCGGGAGGAAACTGGCGCCGAGGCCTTGCCGTTGTGCGTGACGGGCTGCCACCGGCGCTCCGACTGTCCTGACTCTGCTGCTGATGGGGCTTTACGCGGACACGGAGGAGGACGTGTGTGGGAGAGATGCGCACGCACGTGGCCTCTGTCTCCGCACTTATTAGTAATCCGCCGCATCCACCCACATGCACGCATAATGTCATTAATTCAGGGTCACGTCTGCACCCCCACCTCCCCCCCGGCGCACATTCAGGCCCTCCACCGCCTCGGATGAAGATGGAGACGGCGGCCTCACCGGCCTCGTTAAAATTCAACAAGTCTTTAAGTGGCTGCGCTTGAAGTCCTGGCGAATCAGTTTTGCGTACGTGCTCCGCTTCGAACCAAGCTGTCCGTGCGCCGCTGTCACGGTGTCTCTGTGCATGCGCACACTTGTGTTTTTGCGCGCGTTTGTTTGTGTGGAGCCTCGAGTGCAGCCACAGAAGATTCTGTCACCGTGCCGCGACGACGGATCTCCTTTGATCCGGCGAAGCCGCAGAAGGAGAGAGATGACGGGCCCCGGTGCAGTGAAAGCTTTTAAACGCTGTTGTTCCCGCAGGTGTTCAGTTTGCACCCGTACTCAGCGTTCTAAACAATGTTTTAAATAACTGGGCAGAAAAGCGAATGTGACGTCTTAGTCTATATGGAGGACAGAGAGGGAAAAAAAATCCTTCAGACTTGACGTGACAAACACAAACAGATGAAAACATCGTCAGACAAACAGCGGCCCGGAGCGTGTGCAGAAAGGCGGCCGGACCAACTGGGCGTCGGTGAGTTTGTGGGGGGTGGGGGGTGGGTGGGGGGGGGCGCCTCTAACTCACTATGTGTGGGGCTTACAGAGCTTTTGTTCACCTCCGACCCCTGACCTGAAACCCACCTGATAGCGTCCCTGTTCCTAACTCGCATTTCCTGTCCGTCGACCACCCCCGCTTCCACCCCTGTGGGCTTTTGTTATTACTGAGATCAGCAGCCCCCTCTCTTCGCACCACCGGGGGCGCCGACAGCGGTTTGTAGCCTTCGGGTCAGGTCCTTGCTGCATGAAGGGGGTGGCGGGGGGGTGGGTTGTCTCAGGCAGGAACAGCTCAATGATGAAATTCGACTTTCCTTCATTCACTGACTCCCTTGTCCTCCTCGCATGAGAGTGAAACGGGGAGAAACGGTTAGGCGAACGTGTCGGCCGGAGTCGCCGCCGTCGTCCCGTACAACTCGGTCCAGGAGGAAAAGTTTAGAGCTTTACTCCCCCAACCTCAGCCAATGCTAATCAGCCTATTTCCATTCTCTGATAGGAGCCGTGCCGAGCTGTACCGAGCAGCGCAGCACGACACTAATGGTACGGCTTTATCTCAAGAGGCAGAGCGCAACCGTACATCTGCAGGCAGGACGGAAACAAACCGACTCGGCTCGAGGGGACGCCGCCGACGGTTTGAGGCAGCAGCTCGCCCCTCTCCCCAGGACCGCTTCAAAGCAGTGTCAGACAATGATGCAAGTCGTGACATAGGCCCAGATCAATTTCAACACTAAAAATAGCCCCTCGTACGACTCCTCAAAATGCGACACAGGGCCACTGTTAACTCAGACCTCAGCCAGTCTGGACTGGTTCTGAATAGAGAGAGAGACAATGGAGAGAGGTTGCCGGATCACAGCCAAAGTCCTGTCAACTTGGAAGCTGCTGAAATCCAAGCAAACCTCTCTCATGCGCTTTGTGAAAGGAGCGGGGCACAAAGTTTGCTTGCCAGCGGCTTCCACTTTCATCCAGCTGAACCTCCCCACCCCCACCCCACCCACACGGCCATCTCTTTGTCCCCAGCCTCACCTCGGCGCCCATACAGCTGTTGTGCCGCTCGCCGCGAGAGACGATGCGGTGACATGCGTTCGCTCCCAAAATATGAATCATCTCCTGAGCCACGTTTCTGGGAGGAAAACAAAAGCCCCCGTCTGTTCCCGGTGTGGGATGTGCTATATTTACGTCCCGGCGGTGCAATTACCTCTGCCGGCGAAAGCCATCGCGCCTGTCATAATGACACACGGGGCACGGCGCTGGCCTGACCATAATGAGATAGCGCTGCTATACTTAGGCGTGTTTGGCGCAAACAAGAGCATTACTACCTTGCGCAGCTCGCCACGAGTATGCGAAACCGATGTCAACAGAGGGTCGGGGTTTTGTAACCCATTCTGGCGTCTGAAAATACAGCCGCCTGCGCCCGTTCCGTCTGCCGGGCCCAATTTCAGGCTCGACCGACCTGTCGCCCACCTGTTGCGTCGCGGCTGGCTCGCCGCTCTCCGGGCGGATTTCCGCTGACGGCTGCTCTTTGAGCGCTA
Organism: Psettodes erumei; assembly: GCA_016785225.1. Lineage (NCBI taxonomy): Eukaryota > Metazoa > Chordata > Actinopteri > Pleuronectiformes > Psettodidae > Psettodes > Psettodes erumei. The sequence goes on along the minus strand of JAFBJZ010000772.1, from coordinate 6,349,909 downwards.
ACTTCGGAGAGGGCGGTGATGATCGATAGCGACGCAGACTGCTGGCCCAGCTGAGCGCATTTTCTGCTTAGGTGCAGAAGAACCAGGGGCAAAAGATTTTCTTGTGAAAGCGCAGGTTTTTTGAGAGCGTGTTAGGCCCCGTCTTTGTTTTCTTTAGCCTCGCTGATGAATGCAGAGGGAGGGCACGAGGAGGAGGAGGTGGAGGAGGAGGAGGAGGGAGGGGTTGCAAGAATGTTTGAGTCACGCAGGAGAAGCGTGATGATACGTAGGGTTTGACAGGGGAGGGTGGGACGGGGGAGGCACAGCGGTGGGAGGTGCCCTGAGGAATGCCTGGAAGGTGTTGGCGAGGCCTGGGAGGCTGAGGGCTGATAATCCGCCGCGTCGCATCACAATACCGCTCACCCGCCACTCTGGTGTCTCCAAGTCAATGCGGAGGGCTCACCGCCGCTTCACCTTTTGCCCAGTCACGTCTCACAAAAACAGGCCTGTCGGGATCCATAGAGTGTTTTTTTTGTACTTCTCAGCTACTTTGTGTCACTCCTCCTAGCCACCTCAGGCTTTTCTCGCCGCGGCCTCCCGTTCCTGAAGCGGTGCCTCCAGAAACCCTCTCTCCCCCGCACTTTTTTTTTTTCCAGAGGTGTGGTTTAATTGATCTGCCAGACAACACCAGCTCTTAGACGTGCCAAAAGCTCCACTGCAGAGCAGGACGGCCAATGGAGGTCAAGTGCATGTGAAGCGGCTCGCCGCGGGCGCCGTGTGACTCAGCCCTCTCCGGTGCACTCGCTGGTCACGCCTGTACGCGGTGTGAAGGCAGACGGAGCGAACACCTGCGATGACGCAGGCAGTGTCAAGGCATCGTCGAGGAAGGTAAAATGCTTGTTTGCTTTTCAAGCGTGTTTGAATTCCCATCCTGGAGCTGTTCTGTCGGAGAGTCACTGCGCTGTTTTTGAGAATTTGTCATGTCGCGCCCCGTTACGGCTCGTGATCGGACGAATCAAGGCAGCCGAACAAATCTCAACTCGAGAGAGAAAAACCCACCTGACGAGTCGGCGGGCGCGTCGTGTGTCGATGTTGGTTCAGACTGTTTTGATACTTTCTCCACCACCTGCGCAGATCAGAAACATTCATTCATGTGAAAAATCAACATCCGCTGTTTGGTCACTCTTTGGTCACCCTTTCACTGGGGACGTCTGCTTGATATAATGTCTGGTCTTTAGTGTTGGGTGTGTGTGTGTGTGTGTGGGGGGGTGAAGGAGAAATGAAAAAAGGGGCTGTGAAGACAGAGCGCGGGGCCTGGCTCATGCCGAGGGGCTCCCACACATTCGGCCCGACCCCATTGGTCACGCATGTCTTGGCTCTGCTGTCAGTGCGTGGGAGGCGGCTGTGGGGGTGGGGGGGGGGGGGGGCAGGACCGTGGCACCGTTTCCTGAACGAACGTTGACTCCTTGTCTGGCATCGATCGGACCCTTGCTCTGTGTGTGTGTGTGTGTGTGTGCTCTCTGGTCCAGAGTGGTTGCATTCAGGTCGCTTGGTTCTCTAATTTCCCCTAGGGCGTCGTCCAGTCACATAGACACACACACACACACACACACACACACACTGCAATTGCACCTGGTCTGCCGGACTATGACCTCATTCCAGGAAAGGGAAGAGAAAATCACCTGACGGCCTCGTTTGTGTAATCAGCTGTGCATGTGACTGCAGGCCGGAGGGAGGATGCCTGAAGCCTCAGGTTATAGATCGTGCAAACAGCAGGGACTCGCACGGAAACGCACGCGTGCCAGCCGCCGGTTCCCCCTGTCCCGTCCTCCCCTCGTCCGTCGAGCCGTCTCGCAGTCTGAGGGCGGCGAGAATACGGAGAGAACGGGCGCGGAAGCCGATACGGAGGGAGAGCGGCCGAGCCGGAAAAAAAAAAAAAAAAACATGCTCTCGCCTACCTGAAAAAGGGGGAGGCGCCGGCTCCGTCAGCGCAGCGAGAAAAGGGTGGGGAGAGAGAGAGAGAGAGAGGGGGAGGGAGAACAGTGACGAGGAGGGTGTGTGTGTGTGTGTTTCTGTGTGGGTGAGAGACACAGAGAGGAGGAGGGGTGTAGACGGAGAGAGAGAGAGAGAAGTGGAGCAGTCTCTCAGATCTCGGCTGTGGCGAGGACACCCAGGAGAAGTGCATTCCTGAGGCAGCGGGGAGAGGAGAAGACAGAGCAGGGGAGAGAAGTCGTGACATTCTTTAAATCTCCTCCCGCGACCGCGTCCGACCGCCTCTGACCTCCGCTCCGCACGCGCGCACGCACCAGCCGCACAACCGGCTCTGCCGCTACTGTCGAGCGAGAGGGCGAGAGAGACGGAGAAGATAAGAACAGCCCGGGGGAAACCGGAGGCGGCGAAGAGCAGGACAGGATCCTCTCCCTCGGTGAGTGTGCGGCCGCCGGGCCGCGTCCCTCCGCCCGTTTCGATGTCGGTGTCGGGGAAGTTTCTCTGAAGTCGGGCCGACCTGCCTGACGCTGCAGCTCCCAGCATGCATGTACGGAGAGTCAGAATACTGAGCTACTGAGCGCGAGCTGAGCTTTGCGCGTCCCTGTGAGCGTTGAAAAGACAACCTTGTGTCTCTGGGGGGGGGGGGGAGCGAGCCGTGTCTTCACATGTACCTGTTGACACTCGACCCGCCACCCGAGTGCGAGACAAAAAGACTCGAACCACTTTGGGTAAAACTTCACTCTTTGTGTACTGGAGTTTTTACCTTCTTTTTTTTTTTGCGAACATCTGCTCCGGCTGTGACACCAGCCGTGGCTCAGACCCGTTGCAGCGGCTGCTCCTTCTCAGCCGCCGCGGGATTAAAGATTCATCTATGGGGGGGGGGCAGAGTTCACGCGCGCTCTCGCTGCGTTTAACCGTTAACGTGTGCAAAGTCCAGTGCGCTTTTTAAACGGCATTTAACACTTCCACGCCGTGGAACTCGGGGCTCATCAGAGGGCTGTGTTTGTTGTCCAATCGGGGCTGTTGATTGGAACCCCCCAATCACCCTCACGGTAGGTAATTTGTTTTTGTTCTCCCGGCCGACTGTGGGAGTCGCAGAGTTATACCTCATGTGTTATCTCAGACACAGTGTGAGCGTGACAGCTGTTTCAGGCGCATGTCGCAGTTCTAACTCGGCTCTTTGTGGATTTGCTCACTTTGTGTTGGGACAAACACCTTTTCACTCGGCACGCTGGTTCAGACGCGTTCGTCCCGCTTGACCTTTGCTCTTTTGACGGCGTCAGGCGCCGACACCGGACGTGTGTACCGCGAGCATGAGAAATCCTCCTAAGTGCAGCCAGTTTATTGCCCGCAGGCGGTGAAACGTCGGAAGTCGGCCGCTTTGGCTCCAGCTCCGCGGCGGTTGATGACACAGTGTGCTGCTGCGTGTGGCCGTACGATTCAAAGTAAAAACTCCGAGGGCAGGATAATGTCGCTGGGGCGTCGTAAAACTTTCATCCGTCTTCACAGCCCTGTTTCGCGAGCGCCCCCCCTTCCCTCACCGCCTTGATCTTCCTTAGTTTCTGTCACATGAACAAGCCTGTTTAGCATGGAGAGAGCAGAGCGTCCTCCGAGAGTCGCCGTGTTATTTTTACTGCTGTTTCACTGCTCGGATACACAGATGGACTCCTCTCCTCTCCTCAAGTCGCCTGTCTGTCTGTCTGTCTGTCCGTCCACCCGTGCACAGCGCGATATCTCCCGGGACCCTTGATGGGAATTTTCAGAGTCGTTCTTCATGCTGTGATGACTTAATTTCTCGCCGCGCTTATCAGGAGTGTTTCCCCAGCTCCTGCAGATGCACTCAGGGCCAGAGGTAATTGGAAACGCACGGATGGCACGTCGGGGAAAATAATGTGTTCGTGTGTTTGTGGTGGTGATCATCTTTTTGGAAGGTGGTTTGAATACCCCCCCACCCCCCCCCCCCCCTCCCGTTCCTTCCGTGCGTCCTTTTCCCCCGGCCTGTGCGGTGTGACGGAAGGTAGCGCCGAGCTCCGCTCACGTCGGATCCATTAGGGATGAAGGCACACTGCAGTGATAAAAGATTGATCCAGTCCTCCTTGCATCATGCCCGCATCCCTCAACCCCCACCCACCCCCACCCCCGTCCCGCCTCGCGCCCCTGCTTCTGATCCAAAGTCAACCCAGTTTTTCAATTCGTCAAATCGTCTGCACTCCTCTAAATAAATCATCCTCACCGAGTTCACCGCCGCAAAGTTTTCCCCTCGCAGGACTTCGCGACGGGGGAACACAGTTTTTCGTGTGTCAGATGCCGCGCCGAAGTTCTCAGTGATGCAAAGAAAATCTCTTCCTCTGGAAATCTTCTGGGCAGAAGAAAAAGACTTCTTCCTTCTTCCTCCTCCGTTCCCCAGGTGTTTTTTGTTGCACCAGGAAGGGTAATATGTGCTTGGCTCGCAGAACCAGTAGGAGACCGGTTTGCAGCCCGGCGCACACAGGCCTCGCTTCACCTGTTGTGGCCGAGGAGGCAAAGACAAACGCAGCAGACCCGTAGTTGCCATCATTACTGAGAGGAAGGAGGAGATATGGAGGAGGAATCTCACCGCAGTTCTGCTTTCAGATCTTAAGACACGCAGTTTTTAAGAGCGTGTAAAAAAAACAAACAAACCAAAAAAGACTCTTCGGGCGTCCCACATGTGCTGGTCAGAGGTGTGCACACAGCTCAGTCCAGCTGACCGTAAAGTTCGCCTGACCCGACACCGTCGCGTCCTGTCACGGCACGCTCCCTGCAGCCTTCACAGGTGTTCGCTCTGTTGCGTCAGCGAAGGCGTAGCTTCACGTTCCCCTTCTCTGTTGTCGCTGGCAGGTTAGTTGCTGCGGTTACAGTCATCTGTCTCTGTCTCTGCCGCTGCGTCCGCGGCCCTCGGCCCTAACGTGTGTCGTGATTGCAGAGCGGGGGAACATCTCTGCCAACCCCCCCCCCGGGGACGTGGTGTTTGTGCGCGAGTGAGCAGCAGGTTGCTTTCCCCGCTCAACCAGCCGTGCCGCGTCGACTCTGCGCTCACAGGGCTCTCTGGGCAGTAAATAACGCGGGTGCCTCTGCCGGGGGCGGGGCGGGGTCAAGACGCCAGCAAGAAAGGGAAAATGTCTGAACCACTAAATCAACAGACGAGAGAGGAGAGGGGCAGGTGGGTCTGACAGGCTCGTCCCTCACGCCGAGAGGCCCGACGGTCAACGTGTTTGATCACGCCGGGAGCAAAACAGGCGCATGGATGAGCACACCTGCCGTCGAGCCAGGCAAAAAAACAACAGCAAAAAAAATCTGATTGTTGACGTGTAAGTCGTAAACATGAGTCGTTACAGCTTGAAAGAGGGGCGTCGTGGTTGCTTTTGCAACTACAAAGCGGACACAGCACCCCCACCAATCCGTGGAGATGGAGCGATAAGTCGTATTCTCGGTGTCAGGTTGGTCTTTTCTGTGGTTCAAGGCGCGGGTTTGACTCAGACCTGGGCCCTGCTCCAAGACTCAGTGAGCTGCCTGAAGTAAAACCTGGAACCCCAGTCACCCAGGTAATGTGGCGAGCACGCTTTGAGAAAGACCTCGGTCGTCTTCCCGTCAGCTGCGACCGCAGGGACAGTTTGGCCTGCGCCTGCCCCCCCCCCCCCTCCTTGCCGCTCCCCGGGGGCAGCCTTGTTGGCAGTAAGCCGTGTGTACATATGTATGCGTATCCGTGGCAAAGATCGCCCGGGTGATCTCCAGCCAGGGCGTCTGATATACGCCACATTGGTCCCGGAGGTGCTCCCTAGGATACTGGGAACGGCCTATAAATCCACACCCTGCTCTCCTACCTTTTTTTTACCCGCTCATCCCGACTGTCAGCAACCCCGCAACCCCCCCCCATGCCGCTCCGACGCGATCGTTACTCCTCCCCAGAGTAATGACAGGGAGAGAGAGAATTGTGCGTGACTCCTCCCCTGTCAAGCTATAAATCAGACCTATCGAGAGGCCCACCCCGAGGCCTCATGATCCACATACAACACAAACACATTCCACTCCTTTACATTTTATGGTTTTTTTGGGTTTTTTTCTCCTCTGGATACATTTAGGGCTAGGTGTCAAAAACGCGTCAACCCTCAGCAATGACTCTTTGTCTGTGTTTGTCCGGCACCAAAAACTTCAAATGTCAAGTTAGGAACCTTGTTTACTTGGGGTAACTAATTGGAATCTAAAGATCGCCAGTGTGTGGATTTAAACAGCGACACAGCTGCTCTACACCCGGATCACGTTTTATCGAAAGCTCTCTCTGAAAGCAGCCAAAGAGGTCGTACGTTCAGAACAGGACCGGCCTCATTCGGAGCGTCATTCGCAGCTTCACGGTGGACGTTGCATTCCACACAGTGCTTGTCTGTTCGGGCCCTCTCACCGTATCTCCGCGTGCTCAATAGCATTTTTGTGGAATGAGTCTCCTTTTACGGGAACCGAAAGATAACGTCTTATCTGCGCGGAGCAGGGTTTTTACACCATTGCGCTGCGTTTCGCGATTACCTGAAGGTCGATCTATCTCGCTCCATGATTGTGTTTACCTGCGTCCCCGTCTCTCTCCGGGGACCGGGTACGTTGGAACTCCCTTGGCAAACATTGGGAGGGCGTGAGAGGAGATGTTGACCTCAGCGGTGGAGCATGTTGATGTGCGCAGCCCGTGGCCATCTCTCTCGAGCTTCCTGGCAGTTGTTTGGAGAATGTTGCGTTCGGGAGCTCCGGCTTTCGGTCAGAATTCGGTCGAATTTAATCCAACCCAGCGGCAAGCGGGCTGAGTAAAGCCCGCGACCTCAGATCGATGTCCTGGGAGGAAGCCGGGTGGAATTCTTCACTTTCATCTGTGAAAACATTCAGTCAGCGGACAGGTCTGTGTTTTCCTCTCTGTAGGGGGGGCTCATATTTTTTGCTGTAATATTCCCGTCATGACCCGGCGGAAGAATGCGCGCCTGCTCGGCCCCAGGTTGATAAACTGCCTCACAGAGCGTCTGAACTTGAGTCTCCTGTGTCCCGCTGTAGCGCAGGTTGCGCCGTTTGTCTTCACAGCAAAGCATTGATTTAGATTTTTTTTTTTTTCTTCCTCTAGCGGGCCAATGGCAGTGTTCCCTTGCTCATGTGAGTGCTGGTGAGCGTATGTCGCATCGTGAATTGCCTGAAATTGAAGCATGATGAAAGTACCTGCACAGCCGAAGGCGCTGACGCTACCTGACTTAAATTACCTCCAGTCGCTTTGATTGGAATGATCGACGTGTTCGAAAAGTTTGTTCCTTTCCGTGCCAGTGATGTGATTGGCTTTAGCTGTGATGAGCCTTTTCTTGGAAATATTCCACGGAGTTCCGGAGGCGAGAGTGAAGCGCCCGCACGGGCACCTGCATAAAAAGAAAACAACAAAAAAACAACCCCTAAAAACTATAAATAGCGTGCGGTGGTATATTTATGGTTACTAATTTCCACTCATGTACTCATGTAAATTGCATCCTTTTTTAAATTGGGGGGTTCACTTTTACAGTTACACAGTATGATCGTTTAGTTTGAGCCAGTCTGTCTGCCTCAGCCATGTAACATATTATTTGGGGCTATGCGATAACCGAGTATCTGTGTGTGTGTGTGTGTGTGTGTGTGTGTGTGTGTGTATGTATATGTATATACTGTATTGGGTTTGTTTTTCACACCATTCTCAGTAAACTTTAGAGACTTGAGTGTTAAAATCAGTCCATCTGGTATCAACCAACCAATCACGGCACGCTCAGAGTCACTGAGATCGTGTGAAGCTCGTGACCTTTACCCTTTAGAGTTTATGCCTTTCACTGCCGCCACACGTTCGGCCGACTAGATAATTACCCAAATAAGCCGGCGGCCCAGTGCAGAGTGATTCTGCACTCGCTGCATGACCTATTTGAATGTGCATGTGGGTTTTCCAGCATTTGCGGGACGGGCTGGGAACCGAGCGAGGCCCTCCTTCCCTGACGAGCACTGCTGACTCAGGCCGGCAAAGTGTATAATTACACATGGGTGCCCGTCAGCGCTCTTGAGATCCGTCCTATTCGGGCCTCCTCCCACAATACAAGCCGGCGCGCTCGCGGCCGGTCAGACCGCTCGCCCTGAGCCCAGCTCCCCACGGGCTGCGGGCAACCCCCGCATCACCGTTCCCACCGTTGGCCGCCGGCTCCGTGGGCGGACCAGTGAGTCAGCGCAAACTAATTCCTCGCCTGTAGCGCGCTCGCCTCCGCTCGGTTTCAGGGGTTGAAGCGATCAAGTGCAGGACTGGCACCAAACCAGGTATGAGTAAGTGTTTCACTGGGTGAGATGAATAATGCAGCAGCGGCAGGGCTGTATAAACTACTGTGGCCACATGCTCATGGGAGGGGACCTAATTTCCTTTCATTGAAATTCTTTGAATGTTTGCCAGGGGTTTCTTTATATATCCAAAAACAGAACAATGAAAAAGAAAACTGACTCGGAGCTCAAAGCATCGTCTCAGACTTGAAATGAAGCAAGTCAGTTTTTCATTGTTATCATTTTGAAGAACTTCACATCTTCTCACCGCTTCTCCCTTTTGTGGCTCGCGTCCGTGCGAGTGCCGTCGCTGATTCACGATGACACACAAAGTGCTGTTTTAGCGCAGGGTGACTGTAGCGGTAGTGTCAGCCACAGGTGGCGGCACAGACTCGGACTCGTGCTTCAGATCAGCTGAAGCGAAGGACCTTAACCTTTAAACCCTGGCCAGTCATCAGCTGCGTGCGCAGGGATGACTCGTACGTTTCAGCAAATAGCAGATTACCCATGTTTGTGCGTCCGATCGGAGACGTGAGCTCGCCGTCTCGTCTGCTTCAGGTCATGCTTCTCATATTTGCCCTTGATTTGGAGGCGGAGGTGTCCTCTCAATTAATGAACCGATGATCCGCCCTCATTGAGATTTCACACTTGGACGAGCCGATCATTAGAATGGAGACGGCTGCGGCGACCGAGCCCCGCGCGCAAACATGAAGACAAAAGCTTATTAGCGCCACGGCTGATTCCTCAGCGCGGAGCTATTAGCATGTCAATAGAGTAGAGGCACATTTCTGGGGTCGGGGCATTTTTCAAAGAGCTGGTCGGGTCGCGGGCGTTTGGACTTTGTTCCGAGATTTTTTTTTTATCAAATTAATGTGCTGTGAAAAATGCATTATTCATCAGGTGCGCGGAAGCTCCGGCGTTAGCGAGGAACCAGGCAACCGTTCGGTCTAATTAACGAGCAGTGAGTGTGGAAGGCCGGCTGCAGCCTCCACTCTGAAGGAGAATACGCCAATGCCTGCGCGCCAATCAAATGTTGTTTTGCCAGCAACAACGAAAACACACACACATAACCCATCTTTCTCTACAAAAGCGGAGCTACAGAAGTTTAGCACATACTGCAAACTGAACAGGATGTCTGGTGTCTTGTTAACACCTCCCAGACAAAATAAACCATCCGGCTGTTTTTTTTAAAAAAGCATTTTACTACCTTGTCAGATACAATTAAGGCAAATTATCTTGTGTGTGAGAGGTGTGCCTTAGCCAGCTAGTTGTTAAGCTTTAATATCACCCAAACGAAGCCTCAGATCTTAGATCTAGTTTCCTCAGTGAGCCGCTCCCTGCTCTCAGACCGCAGGCACTGGATCCCTGCTGATAATGACTTCTGCATGCGGGTTGTGGTGTTTTTCGGAAGCAGCTGGAGACTCTCGGAGAATTTTCGAAAACGTTGCTTCCTTTGCCACAGATCTGGAAGATCTGTCTACCCGAGAGACTGTCGCGAACAGAGGAAAAAGCAGGAGGCGGGGCCAGGCCTGTCGGGCCGGTTGCGTAACGCAAAGCATCTCCCCACATACCTCCTGAACGTCCCCAAGGACTCGGTTGGTTTCAAGCTCGTGCAGACGCCTCGCACCGGGATTAGCGTTGGATGCTAATGAGGCGAGCAGTACTTGTGAAAGCACTGCGTTTCGTTGAAATTGAAATGGAAACAAGAAAACAGATGCGACAAAGCGACAATTCTTCAAAGTTTCAAAAGAGCCTTTTCAGCACCACTGGGCAAATGCTTGCTCATCACAGCTCAGCACTATCTCGAGACTTATTTCCACATTAAACATGTGGACTTTAGAAACTGTCCTCGCCGTATCCCGAAGAAGTGACTTAGGATACACTTCACAAGATTCCCACACAGAACCAGGTCTAAAGCCTGGCCTTGGAGGAGGAGGGACAAAGAATGCAAAAATGCGAGGCCAAAGAGGACCGAAGTGTCTGTTTTCTGTGACAATGTGTGCACAGCAGAACGGCAGTAAAAGCTGGCGTGGCGCAGTGTGACCGACGACCCGGCGATGCCAGAGGCCACAAAAGAGACAACAGTGTCTGCTTAGCGCCGAACCAGAACAACAATAGCGTCTGTTGCGTCAGATGAGACCAGGCTCCTCGGTGCCAGCATGTTGCTGGCTTTTTTTTTTCTTGCTCCGCGTGTCCCTGCCGACCCGGAGCGGAGTGGTACCGAGGGCGCAGCTTCTCCCGGCACTGTTCATTGTCCTCTGACGGCGAAGTCTAACCTATTACGCACACTTTAACCGGCCAGAACTGAGGGCCTTCTTTTCTCTGCTGATACTGATAGGGATTGCTGTTTGTTTACACATGTGTTGTGTTTCTGTGCGCCGGTGCATCTCATCCGAGGCGGCGTGCAGCCGGACCTTCAGTCCTGCCATTGTTGCGGGGACTGTGGCTGCAGAGATATCGCAGTAATCGCCGTGAGTGAGAACAGCCGCTCATAAAGATAGGCCCGAATGCACTTACACATGCAAGCTCGTGCGGGGACACATACACACACCCAGCCCACGACCGCACTGCACACAGACGCACACGGTCGCGTCTCCGCAGCTTCAGAGGACATTATATTGACTTTTAATCAATTCCTGGACACTTAGTCTCACCTTGACCAAAACGAGGACTAACCCCGCTGCTAATCTAAACCCAACCTAACATTATGGGGACTACACTCCTCTTTTTATTGTCCCCATGAGGAAGTGTGTGTAATACCTGGAACCACACACACATGCGCGCGCGCACGCTGGCACGTTACACACCCAGGAAGGATGCTCTTCATGTAGCCTCGGGGCTCCACATCAGCGAGCTCGCCCTCACTCTTTTCTGCACATTTCCCAATGCTGCTCGTGACTAAGAGCAATTAAATATGCCGACCTTTTCATGGAAGTTCAGGGTTGAGGGTGTGTCTGAATACTTTTGCTTTTTTGCTGAAACATTTTTGGCTTGGGTTTTTTTTTTGGGGGGGGGTCCATGTCTGTACACGTGTTGCTTGCGTTTTTGGATTTTTGTGCGCGGGGGAAAAAAACAAGACAAAACAAAAGAAGTGGAGAGTAGGTGTTTGACATGAGCCAGATCTCGTGTTTATTTTTAAATCGTAAGGAAATGAACTTAAATCAGAAGCTCGACCACCAACTGGGGGGGGGGTTTGTCTGATACCGGCATCAGGAAGCTTCTCTGAGCCCGGCTAGTCCCAAAAAGCCCATCATTTCGCTGCCCGGCAGTGTTGCTCACGCGGACGAGTCGCATCTTGCCCCCGTGCGTCTGCAGGGCGTTTGATGCTAACCACTTCTGCCTTGAGTCAAGGGCTGTCACTGACAGACAGACAGAGGGACAGACGGGGTGATGAAAGCAGGATGGGTGAGTGATGATGAGAGGGGGAGAGAGAGGCAGAATGGCACATGGCTCCAATCACTGCTCTCTTCTCCAGCGCTCCTTCTCCCTCTTTATCTGTCTGTCTGCCAGCATTCTCATTTGCTCTCTGTCTTTCATCACACAGAATGACTGCTCCATTTTTTTTTCTCGCTCAGTTCCGCAGACAAGCCCCTGGAGTGGCTTTTCTTTCCGGGGGGATACGGGATGTGCTTGTGTGGTAGCTGGGGCTGGGGGAGCGCTCCGGTTTGTCGATCACCTCCAGAGCGATTGCTACGTTTTCCTCCTGTGAGAAAACACGCGGCGGGCCGGAGCTCAGAGTTTCAGCTGAAACCGTGCGCCTGCGTTGTTCGGGTGGGTGGGGCACGGGTGAAAGTGGAGGTGGGGTATGGAGGAGGGGCTGTGGGGGGTGGGGGGGTTTCAGGGGTGTGGCTTGGACCTGTGGAGTGTTGACACTCTGGATAACCTTCCTGGTTTGGATTAGAATGTGTGTGTGTGTGTGTGCGTGTGTTCACGCAGCGAGACTGGACACGAGCAAAGTGGCCCGGCGTCTGCGTGTCGACCCTCAGACCAAACGCCCGTCGGCAGACTCATCCTCCTCCTCTGGGTTTTCTCCTCCGGTGCTGATCCGCGGCCGCGCTGCGAGCATCAGCCCTCTCGTGCCACGTCCATGTGAACGGTATGCGTCCGGACTCTGCGATTACCTTCCGCGAACAATGCAAAGGTGCCTCTCCTCAGTCCTCGCCACACTGGGAAGTGACACGGGACTCCGGAGCCGGGTCAAGGCGGATGTCTGGTTCTCAGCGCTCTTGCGCCTGCGGCGGAGAGAATAGATGGCAACCTGAGACTCAAGGGTTTGTTTGCTTCCTGCTAGTGCAGATTATCACATTTCAACAGCCGGGAGGGGCGAGAATTAGCATCACAGGAGAGTGACGTTCTCAGCTGGGAGAGGTTTGTGTTCTCATGTAATGCCGTTGTTATGGTACATACAAAACTTGGAGGGACGTAGGAAGAAAAAAACAACAAACCTTCGGGTCGGGAACCGTCCGCAACTTTGTTTGCATGTAAATTGCATCATCATCGCGTCCATTAGTGTCGGAGCTTTCTCACTCGTTACTCCGAGGAATGAGGATGCTCGCGCGCAGAGGTAAGTTTAGTTTCAGGCCTGTAAGGTAGCATTCCATTACAGGCGGAGATGCTTCAAAATGCTTCTTCCCGTTTCTTTTTTTTTTCTTTAATGCACCCCCCAGCTGAAGTCAGCTACTCTCCCCCGTGACTCAACCAGTTAGGCCTAACTATGCACGTCTCGTAGGACACTTTGTGCCCTGCAGAAAAATGTTGACATGTTGTGTTGAAATTTCTGCCTTCTTCTTCAGTTGATATGAACTCCCTTTTCATATCAGGCTTCTTTCCACATGAAATCACCTGGCTCACGTTGCTTGAAAAGAATTTCCGCCGCATGTGATCATCCGCCCCGATCTCTCCCCACGCACCTCCCGTGATCTGGTTCCGGGGGTCCGGCCTCTGAGCTGCCGCCCCCCGCCCCCCCCATATGCGGCTGGTCGCGTCCAGCGGTCGCCGCGCGACGCTGTTGCCACATCAGTCGGCTTGTTGCTCCCCAGCGGAGCTTGTGTTTGGCGTCCAAACAGCGAGGGTCGGTGGCGGGCGGAGGAGGGGCGGGCCGGGGGCTTTGTTAAGGAAGGTAGGAATTCTTCCGGCTGGCAGATGAAGTCAGTGCATTCCTCCAAAGCAGCTCCCTATAGGCAGCCAGTGGAGCAGAGCCAGGCACTGAATGAGGGGCAAGATAATGGTGGGGCTCGGCGTTCAACGCCTCCCACTGAGAAGCCGAGCCACAGACAGAAAGACAGTTGGCCTTTACCCGCCCGGGCTACAAAGTTTCATTTGCCGTGCCAAGTGCTACAGATAATCCCAGCACCGCCCGAGGCATTTCGCTTTTTATGAGCGCTGCGGTATTTTATTACCTTGTTTTGAAGCTCAGCTGTAAAAGTACAGACAGACAGGAGTGGGGCCTGCACGTCGCGATATTCATTTAGGTTAAACCTGCCGCCCAGACGCGTGCTCGCCGACCTGCTGCTCCGCTCTCTGAAGTCTGACGAGACCCGGTTCTGGTCCCACTGAGGCGGATCAAACTGAGGAGCGCGCAGACACACACACACACACACACACACACACACACACACACACATACTTCTCCTATCTCTCCCGCTATGTTTCCTGCGTATTTGTACACCCCCCCCCCCCCGCACAAACACAGACACACTTGAGTTGCTCCACTTTCCCTGTCCGTTCCCCTCGGCAGTAAGCTATCATAGCGGCTTTGAAGGAGGGCAGCGGAGCGTTTAATTGGGTTACAGATTGGCATTTATGCTCCCAGGTCCACAAGATACTGCCGCCGCTCTTAACTAACCACTAGGAACCTTACAAAATGCTCCGCCGCTCTACCCGTCGGCTGCCAGCGTCGAAAAATTTACAATTCAATGATGCTCTCGTTCGGCGCGACGCATTTTTTGACGTCAGTACTGTTTTGCCGTGGAAACTGTTTCAGAAGAAGAAAAATGACAACTCAGCCTGCTGTGTACTTGTACATGTACTTGCTTCCCGATGCGTTTTGTTTAGGTTAGCAACACGGTGCGTCATATGATGGTGTAGGATTACATCATGACGTACAACTGGCTGAGAACAAGATGGGGGTTGTGACCCCGTCAGTTTGTCTGCGAATTATTTTCAAAATGTATTTTATCCCCGAGGAACCTGCCTTTATCCACAAAAGTCCGGTCCTTCAAGAAGCCAAATTTTCCTAATATGATTAACTAACACGCCTCTGTCTCTGCTGCTAATCTCTTTCAGAGCTCGTGCAATGCAGAAGTGACCCGAGCGGAGCCAAGCCGACGTGATCTGTTTTGAAGAGCATCTTTCCCAGCGCCCCGTCCCGCCCGGTCCCAGATGGAGCTTAAAGTGTGGGTGGACGGAGTGGTGCGGGTGGTGTGCGGCTTGTCAGAGGAGACGTCCTGCCAGGATGTGGTCATTGCTCTGGCGCAGGCCATCGGTGAGCATCTCGGGCCCCGAAATCACCGTGTCATTGTTTTGCGAGACCAGCGCTCAAGCTGTCGCCTGGCACCTCGCTCGTCTGCTTGACAGTTTATCTAAAGGCTTTAAGTGATTAGATAACGGCCCAGCGATGGGAAATTCGACGCGGGGCGAAACGAGAGGCCTGGCACATGCAGACGCCGTGGCAGTTCCCTTGTGGCACTTACCTTCTCAGTTCGGGTTTAACCGGCCCTCTGTCCTCGCAGCCTCCAGCTTGGTTCCAGCCGTGCGATGCAGCAGCGTTGAACATGACTCCAGATTTAGCGCTCTCCTCCTTCTATGAGTGAGCTGTCTGCCAAGCCATTAGGGAGGGTTTGTCCTAATTTCAAGGTCCTTGTGGAAACTTTTTTTTTTTCGCCTTGCCTTTTTTTTCCTCCACTTTGTGCGAGTCTTACGCAGCAGCCTTTTGTTCCACTCCTCGGAGGCAGAGATTTAGAGGTATCAGCGTCATCATCATGTGTCTGATGTCATTTGCGCTCATAGCACTGCTTGCATAGAACAAGCAGGAGTCGAACGTGCTGCTTTAATTATACTGGAGAAGGATAATGTCTTTCACCAGTTTCAGATCTGACTAAAAGATGTAGCAGGAGGATCATGCTGTTCCTACAGCTCAATAATTTGTGTTGTTCTGTGGCACATATTTTTCCATTTGCACTGACTCTGTGTCTCCCATGTCTCTGTCCCCAGGTCAGACAGGCCGTTACGTTCTGATCCAGCGTCTTAGGGACACAGAGAGGCAGCTGTTGGCTACGGAGAGGCCTCTGGAGTCTCTGGCTAAGTTAGGCCAGCATGGCAGCGAGGTTCAGTTCTTCCTCCGCCGCACTGGCCCGAGCAGCAGCGACGGGCCTGGCTCCAAACAAGACAGAGCAACCCCCCTGCCGCTGCCCAAGCACCCGGAGCCGGAGCCTTCGAAACGCAGCCAGCCCAAGAAGGCACTCACCTTTAACCTGGGGCCCTCCACCTCTCCTAGATCCAAAGCCAAACAGTTTAAGAGGTCTCCTCGGGACTCCCCGGAGCACAGAACCTCTCCCTCCCCTTCCCCCAGCCCCGTATCCCATCATGTGCCATCTCCCGCTCCTTCACCACCTATAGGCCCATCCAAAGATGAAGTCTTTAGGAAAGTTCTTCAGCAGCAAGAGAGACTGCGGGCCATTGAGGCCCAGCTAGAGGCCTTGGAGAGGGACTCGCATAGCTGGGATCACCCCTACCCATCTCCCTGTCCCTCTCCAGTTTCTGACACTCGTTTGCAAGAGGAGATGGACGCTCTGGAGCAAGCGATGCGGAAGAACCAGGCCGAGCTGGCCCACGAGCAGTACTGGGAGGAGGAGCTCCAAACAGAGGTGGAGAAAGAGCGAGGAATGAGGCGGAAGCTGGGGGAGCTCCATGCCAAGCTGGACGACTGCGGACGGCGCCTCCACGAGTTCTCGGTCCGCTCCGCTCAGCTGGAGCAAGAGATCCAGCGGGAAAGCCAGGCGGAGCGGAGAGCCGTCAGGCCCGAGGAGTCCCTGGATGCTGTGGACGCGGAGCTCCGGAGCCAGGAGAGGCGGGGGACGGAGCTGGAGGAGCAGCTCTCTGAGACTGACGAGGCTCTGGGGAAGGCGGAGTCTCTGCTGCAGGTAAGGAGAGAGATCACGGTTGTGGAGAGAGGACTGTAAATCCACGTCAGCCCGTGCGTTGCCGTGCGGAGGGGGTGCAGCGCAGACCCTCGTGTAGCCATACTGTAAACCTGTATCCCTCTCCTACCTGTGCACTGCAGCAGACACACAACGATGCAGAGACACTCAGGAAAAAAAAACAACCCGAAACGGAATACTGAGGAAAAACAAAACAGGATTTATTGCGCCATTTTCTAAAATGATCATCATGAAAGAAATTCTGATCACATGAATGTTTCATACTCATATCCTCTGACCTTACATGGAAATGTTTTATTGTCTGACGAACTATTTACAGTCTGGCTGAACTGGTTTGGCAGGTATCAGCTTGTATGCATGATCTGAACACGTGGTCTCTAATAGTGTTTATATTACAATGACAGATATCCGCTTATTCTTGTACCCTGTGTATGGAAAAAAAGAAAAGATTAAATCGGACCGACTGGTAGAACAAAAGCCCCTTTTATTGGATCCACTCCGCCTCAACGTACCATAGTTTGTAGTGTCGTTGTTTGTTTACTCTTTGGTGGTTGTCATGGACGCAGCTGTATCAATAAAAGCCTAACCCAGTCTGAAGTGAAACTTTTATGAGTTTCCTCATATCCAGGATGGAAACCTGACACTCGGGTATCCACTTCATGGAGCTGATGCAGACTGGTTCCAGCCAGGGGACGGGAGGAAATGAAATGCGCGGCCGACGGCATTCCGAGCTGTTTGGTCGCGGAGCAGGTTGCGAAACCCGCCGCAGCCCCGGTGTTCAGTGTCTTCATAAGGAAAGACCATCTGGACTGAACGACCGCCGTGTCCCCTTCTCAGTCCACCGGGCTCCACGTGTTGGCAAAACTGCTGAAAACATGATAAGCTCATTTGCTCTGCAGTCGTTCATCCTTGTGGGGATGCGTCTGTCTCTCGGGGGTGAACCCAGCACATTTAGTGCTTGCGGACGGGACAGAGTTTTTTTCAATCCGTCACCTACTTTCATACACTAGTGTGACATTTGCGTGTTGTAACGTGTGTCCAGCAGTACTGCATATGTTTATCATGCATAAAATAACCAGAGAGACAGCTTGCCGGGCAGGAAGCTTTTGCTTCCTGTAAGTGACGCGGCACAGTGTGATGAAGTGCAATGCGTTGTGCTGAGAAAAGGCGTCAGGCGGTGTCGGCCATCAGGCCGGCCGAGCGTTGAAGCGTAGGTGGTGACGATCGCGGCATTCCTGTCACTGGGCTTACGGCGGCGGGCCTGCAGGTGTGAGCTGCCTCGGCGGACTGCCCCGGTCCGACATCAATTACGATGTGTGTAAACGCGCAGTGGGGATGTGGGCCACGGCTCGCTCCGCTGCTGCTTGCTGAGCTGTGTGCAGGCGCATCGATTGAGACCCGAACAAATAGCCGATTGTGATTGACTGGCCTGCTTGTGCGCATGAGAATGTAATCTGCGGGCGCTATGGGGATCCCCCAACTCCACCTTTTGAACAGTTTGTGGAGGCGATGAACATCTTTCCCCCCACGGCATGAGCCCAGGCAGGACAGCTTTGAGCGGCGGGCGTAGCCTTTGAGCATTGTTTTGTATCCATCCATGAGGATGCCTCGGGCTGCTGGGATCTGATGGAATCAGA
This sequence comes from Psettodes erumei, assembly GCA_016785225.1. NCBI lineage: Eukaryota > Metazoa > Chordata > Actinopteri > Pleuronectiformes > Psettodidae > Psettodes > Psettodes erumei. Next base: position 6,331,839 of record JAFBJZ010000772.1, on the reverse strand, counting down.
AAACCGCCATCAGCAGTTTTCTGCTCAGTCTTTGATGACTCATTGTGGCTCAATGGTGATGGTGACCACAGTGGCTCTGGGACTGGACTTGTAGACTCTGCTGCCTCCTTGTGGTCAGTGCACGCTTGGCAACTACACGGACAGTAACGTGAACTAAAGGCAGGATAAAGTCGTTCTGCTTTACAAACTCTTTCATGAGTTGTCATTGGAATCATGCAGAGCGTTATTATATCCTGTTTTCTCATGCTGCGGTCCCTCCTGTTTGCAGGCAAACACGCTGTCGGTGTTCAGTGAGTCAGCGTTGACCGAGCCGAGCTCTCGGGTTCCCTTCGTTTTCCTCACCGCACCATTTCCTTCTCCACCTCAGGCCAAACAGGAGGAGCTGGAGGAGCTGAATAAGGAGCTGAGGCAGTGCAACCTGCAGCAGTTCATTCAGCAGGCGGGTGTCCTGCCAGCGCACACCCACTCACGCACAGAGCTTCAGGAGCAACTGGAGCAGCTCGAGCTCGCGCATATTCTTCAGGATGGCTACAGGAACGCAGGTACAGAAACACGGAAAATAAAACTAAAAATTACATGTGAAAGCTTCAACTTGGGCCTCGCTTCCTGGGGCTGTTTAAAGCGTGATGGCTCGCCCTCTCAACACATTTCTCTCTCTTCCTCAGGCCGCAGCATGACTCCGGTGGAATCCCCGCCTCGCCCCACTGCCAAACAGTTCCTGGGACATCCACGCAACCTGCAAAACCCTCTAGTGTCCAGTCTCAACCCTGAGGGTGTGTATGTGTGAGACCCTGCTGCTTCCCAAGTCCATCCCGCTCTGCTCCTCTCCCCCGCCGTGCCCACCCCTGGGTCCCGGAGCCCTTTGCACCTTACACTCCCCGCCCCGGCTTGATTGGGTTTGAAGCTGGGTAGTGGAAGCTTCTGTGTGGTGGAGGTCCCTGCTTCTCTTCATCCGCTCCCCCGTGCTCTTCTTTTACAGGCTGACACATTTTCCGTCTGACTCTCAGTCTCCTCGGTCTGATTTAATCTCCCACCTTCCTCTTGTCGTTTTCTCACATATTCAGACATTCTTTAATGCTCTGGGTCTTTCTGTCGTCTTACTTTCCTCCCCCCCCCTCCTCTCACACTGTTTGCGTCCGGACTAACAGTAGCCGCTTTTGTAATACTTTAATGCATCTGGGAACTTGCTCCTAATCCCTCCGGCCCTCTGTAATGCAGAGTGGCCTTCCCACCCTCAAGCCAACAATCATCTGCCGACAGCTGCTTTTTAACTGTCTCCACGTAACGCATCAGTCGCCCCGGGGATGACTGTCGCAGACATTCTGATTGTAGCACTGTTTATACACTGTGACATGGAACAGTTTGAGACCGATGTCATTTCAGTTTGCCTTTTATGTATGGATACGGTTTGTGCGCGTGCGGTGTGTATCTATACAATGCCTTGTACTTTGGTGACACTTGCCTTCCAAAGAGCAAGAGCCTGCGCAGAGGGCTCTGCAAAAACATGTTGCACTGTCCCATTCTCCTCCTGTGTGGAAGCCTTGGCCCTCGTTTGCCTGTAGAGAAATGTATCGATCTCATTTCAGGAGCTTATAGATTTTGGCAGTTTATTTTTGTCAAGCTCCGCACGAAAAGAAGGGATACATTTCTAAAGTAGTGCCAAGGGGCCTTGGTTTGTGACAGTACTTTTCTTTTCTTTCATTGGGATGTGTCTGGTTCTTTTTCCCGTCATCACACCAAACATTTGACCTATCAGATCTTTGCATTGTGCCTCACTCCACGTTAGATATAGGATGAGCTTTCATAAGGAATAACGAGTAAGGGTGGCTGCTGTTTTCAGTACTCTGACGGTCTTCTTTACTGTTCATCCAAACCACCTGAACCAGTGTTCACTGCATCATAGCACTTAAGCATTTCATGACACGTGTTTGGTGTGACGCTGACAGGTCAAAGTGACGTGTGTTTGAGTGTGCACTTTCTCCTTACTGTCCGCAGTGTGGTGTTTTCCTCGTGGGGGTTACATAACCGCTCCGTGCTTTAACAACGACAGACATCTCAGTGCTTGTCACAGAAACACGCTCGAGACCAACTCCTTTCCCAAAATGCTATTCTCGGCCACAAGACTTGAGTCGCAGTCCACAACCTCTTGGGGTAAAGGACGCGATTACTGGTCTTGTGTGGTGTTGTGTTTCTCATAGGCCCGCGTGTCTCTCTGCACTCAGCCAGGTCTCTCTCTTCTCCTGGTGTGTCTTAGCAGAAAGCTGTTTTCCAAACAAAGGGATCATCATCCCCACTTATTTTTGTGTGTCTTGCAGTCCTGACATCCCGAGAATCGTCATGGAGATAAAACATGGACCGCAGGGCCGAGGGAAACTTGTTCACTGTTCTGTCACCGTTGCCTCTTATTTGACCCCTTTCTGTATAACTCTTGTCATTATTCAATCTACCATGGTATACATACTGTGTATATATATATAAGACAAATATATTTACAGAGTTTTGCTACTCTAAACACTGCAATGTATCTGTATGAAATGTAAAATAATTTAGAAACCTTTTACTTAGAGAAATGATTACTATGTATTTAAGTATAATAAAAATGTGTATTGTGTTTTAGATCATGGTTCTGTGGAGTAATGTTTTTTAATACCCCTCTTTACGTTCTCATATTTAACTGTAATCCTTTTTTAAACGATGAAGTAACTAGGAGAGGAGTCTCGGCGCATCTGGAATGCCCTGCAGTAAATAATTAACACACCAGTGTACACTTTCTCGAAATGACGGTGCCATGAAGCTCCTATGCGAAATGCATTATGAATATATTATAGGTGCTGGAATATGCACGCTTCCCTCATTGCTCGTGGCTGAATGGGTCCCGTGATGCCGCACAATCTTCTCTGGGCATTTTAAAGCTGATGTTCACAGATGGCTGATAAAAAGTTCACCAAGTGCATCCTCGGAGGCAGAAGGGAAATGCGGCAAACATCCTGGCATCACGGCGACTGCCGCTGCGGGTGACGCAACAGAATATGTACAAGACGTGACAATAAAGACACAAGGGCGCTGCCGACTTGTGAGCCCGGGAGAAGCCCGACTCGCAATCAGTTTACTTGTAAATGTACCTTAAAGCTCATGCTGTCAGTGATTTGCCTCTCTTTTTTTCCCACGCCACATGTGATTGCAGAACATTTTCTGCTTAACATTTAATCAGGAACAACAGAACTGCTCCTTGTTTTGTTATATTCTGTCATTTGTGATGAACACTGGTACAGGATAAACACACAACTCCAGGCCTCTGCGCAACACTTTCGTCCTCCACCCCTTTCCTGTTTGTTTACACTGGAGAGCGAGTATGCCGGCTGTCGCACGCTGCGTGATGTGAGTTTCTTCCCTTGCGCTCTGGCTAACCCCGGACCGAGACCCTGTGGATTTCTATAAATACTCTCCACTGCTGACGTTCGCCAGGTAAAATCCCAAATCACAATTATTCTTCCCATGTCAGTGTACAGTGCACATGAATTGCTATAAAAAATGCTCTCAAAAGCATTAAAAAATATTAAATTTTTTATCTGCCACTTCCATTTTGTGCCAGTGTTGTTAACTTTTGACCAAGTGTGTAGAATTAAGCAGAAGTACATGAGATGGCCAGTTTAGATATTATGATTAATTACTTGGAATTGGATTATGCTGAGAAGATTTAGAGCTGTCTGGCCTGGCAGGAGTAAGATAAGCTTCAAATCCTTGATTAGTTCCTACTACTGTCTGGACGAGCTCCGGCCCCGGTGTAACCCCGACGCCTGCCTGTGTACGCGAGGGATACTTCACACACAAACAAAAAAAAAAACAAGTGAAAAAAATGTCTTTCTCTCTGCAAGTCCCATGAATTGTTCCGTTTGCTGTTAAGTAATAATGGGGTCAGGAATAAAAAAGGACATTTCTGAAAGTCCCTGTATGACATGAAGACCCCCTCACATGAAATGTTTTATTTTCAGATGACCTCATGACAATGTTCTAAGTGTACTTTTTTTCTACTTAGCATACATGCCAAGTGAGATGTGACAAACCTCACCCACTTCATATCTGAACTCAGGGGAATCCAATCTCATAAACGGCACATTAACAGATTATGCTGACGATTCAGGACACCATGCTGAAGGAATTATTTTGACTAATGCATTGGTGCTCTGCACAAACCCCATCCGAACCTACTTCAGACAGTTTTGGATGAATGTTGAACATCTGACCGCTTTTACGTTCAAACTCATCAATCCGCCTTCTTAACAGGCAAGTGGGTGTGGGAAAAGAGCCTCCTTGACTGAGCAGAGAGAGTGAGCATCCGCACGTCCACATTACTCTATGATGATGAACGGGGCCACAAGTTAATGAGTCTGACATACTGCACTTATCTATTCCTGTGTCACAATGACTCATTATGCACTGATGGGAACAAAACATCCTCACTGATACCAAGAAATGCATTACATGGTAAAACAAAGTATGATTCATGATGCCACAGTTGATTTTTTGAGTAGAAAACTTTACTTCTCACTTTATGGAAACTTTTTTTTTTTTTTACAAATATATACCATGGATTTTCTTACTTCAAGCACAAAACTGTCTATATGAATGTAAAGGAGTGGAAACACATCATTATATTATCTCTATTCATTTTTTCCTCTTTTTTCGCTGGAGTGCACCCTGGAACCTTTTGAGGGACCCCTGAAACACCCCCCACCACCACCTCAAAATGGAAAGCAGTCATTATGAGAATGATTAGCTTGCGTAAATCGTGCAGATGAAACTGAAACTGAAACAAAACACTCACCAACAGTCCTGACAGTAGGTGGCATTAGAGAGGTCGGCTCCATAGGAGACTACTCAAAAGCAACTGGCCCTACAGAAGGTACAGTATGTGCACATTGGAATGGGGACGGGTGGGGTGGGGGGGGGTAGGCTACAGTACACATGGAGACCACTGGGAGGGCAGTGGTGTTGAGCAGGCCTGTCCCAGCTATGTGCGCGGGGCAGGATCGAGGAGGGCTGCCTGCAGGGTAGCTGTCTGCCGCCTGGTCCGGTTGCGGCTGGTCTCGGCCGGGCCAAATAACACGAGAGAGGCGCTCCCAAAACCAGGTTAGCCGCTGTCACACGCACAGTGGAACTGGCAACTGGCACAATGTGCGTTAGTCAGTGGCTTACCTGCTTTTAGATGTCAAGCATTGCGCGGAGAGGCTCTCGGAGCGCACACAGTCTGTGGAGCAACACAGACAAAGGCGGTGTAAATTAATAGTAATAAATCAGACAGTCAGCATGAGGAGTGGAGGTGGAGGGGTCAATCTGCCATTCACGTCACTTATACCGAGGCAATTATTACGTTATATTAAAAAAATCTACACAGCACATAATTATAGAACAATTTGATTAAACTGGCCAAGTATTAAACCCTGAATAGTATCCCCTCATTGGAGCAACCTGTGCTCCAGAATCAGAAATTACAGCTGGTTTTCAGGCCACGATGTATGGATTTTAGCTATCGACACACACTGTACAGTATATATCAAAATGCTTCTAATTTTCAATGTCAGGGGGGAAAAAGTTAAAAAATAACCAGACATCTGACAACTGTAAATTAATATGTAGGAAAAAGACATCTAATGATATATTGTATGGACCTCTTCATCCCCACCATATAGACAGAATAAAAAATTGTGGCAGATAAAGGGAGCTACTTACCAGTCCCAAGTTTTCTTTTGTAATATTTTTTTAAAGAAAACAAAATGTTTCCCTCCCTATATCACCCTGTCTATCATCTATCATTACATCCTAATTGTTTTTTTTTTCTAAAAAGCAATCACACTGCATGATTAAAGTTAGCTGCATGTAAGATTATAGTATAGCCTACACCGACGCAGAAGTTCAGTTCACTTGCACTACCCCTTCCCTGCCCACTCCCCTGCATCTGCAACCCGACCTGGTTATGCAAATCATAGAGAAAGTGGCATCATGCGCAGCCAATGGGCTGCCACGGTGGAGCTGAATTAGCCGCCTATCGCAGACAGCTGTCAAATGAAGGCCTCTCGCAGGCGGGCTTTACGAGGCCACCAAGTTCAGTTGGTCATTAGAGTTATAGTTGGGGTGCGGCGCGTTCAGTTCTGCACGTCGTACATTAGGAATGAACCATTTTCTTGATAACACCTTTCTGCCCCAACAGACTATTTATTGCAAACATGAACACGACACAGCTTTCTTTGTCCTTAATGGACCCATGTGAGGCGACAGCTGCAGGTGGAGGTGGGGTAAGCGCGCACAGAGCCGCTTTGACAAAGGACACCCCTACCCCTACAGTGTGAAGTGGTTGAACTCAGCTTACTTGTGTACAGTGTTGCCATGAGCGGAGTGTGGCTGTGCACGTACCAAGGATGCAGCATGACAGTCTGATCTGATGATGACGACCGGGAGGTGGAGGAGGAAGAGGAAGAGGAGGAGGAGGAGGAGGTGGACGATGACAATTATTCACGGAGCGAGAGTTGAGGACTTGACATCATTCACAAATTGCATCACAACACTCTGAAGCTACAGTTTGAATCTATTCACGCCTTGGAATTACACATGAAAACAAGTTAAGTGCCTAAGAAGTTAGAACAATACAGACGACAGAAAATACAGGCTTTCCGCAATAATGATATAATAATAATCTCCCTAGTATAGAAAATAGGTATACCATACATATAAACATGTGACAATGTTAGTATCAACATAGTAGATTTTCGGCTTTTTTAATTACACATTTGTATTATACATGAAAATTAATACGTTTGCTGGACCCCCATTTTCACCATTTTCACCTGATTCTAGGATATTAATATCCTTATTTATTTTTTATTTTTTTTGGGGGGGGGGGGGGGGTGTCAGCTGGGCCTATATTCCTCTGACCAGTTTTTGACTGTCAAACCCCTGTGGGATTATTTACAGCCAGGATACACATAACCCCATGACACAAAGTAACAAATCAGGATTACATTGTATTATGTAACACCAGATTTTAATAGTTACAGTTGCCACTAGGGGGTGACATTGGCACTTGTTTTCTATACTGACTGTTGCGAGTGACTTGAAATAACTGTTGCACCGGCAATAAAACGTGATAGTATTTTGCTGGGATCAGTCAGTAATCAAATAATCAGACTTAAATGTTTGATCAGTGGGTTAGAGTTAGGGTTTGGGTTTCGACTTTCTGCGTAGAAATTTATGAAAAACAATAAATATTCAGCAAACTGCAGTTCTGAGGAGGAAAAACTTTTTTGTGTATGAGAGAGGTCAGAGGAGAATGGCCAGACTGCTTGGATAGCTGACAAAAAGGCAATGGTAACTCAGATAACAACTCTCAGGACATGTCACATGTCAGGTCCAGAGGTGGATGGGCTACATCAGCAGAAAATCACATTGATTTTCACTCCTCTCAGCCTGGTCTGATGAATCTGGATTTCTGCTGTAGTGCACATATAGTAGGGTCTGAGTTTGGCATAAACCACATGAATCCATGGACCCAACCTGTCTTGTGTGTGTGATGGTGTAATATGAACAGAATGTTTTGGGTTTGGTTTTTTTTCTTAATGCCAATCATTATTTGAATGCTACAGCCTATGAGTATAATTGTTAACCATGTTTGTCTCTTTATTGCCACAATTTACCATCTTCTAATGGCTACTTCTTGCACGCCAGTGCACCATATTACAAAGCAGAAGTCATCTCTGGTTTCATGAACATGACAATGAGTTCACTTTATGTCAGTGCCCTCCCCAGTCACCAGATCTGAATCCAATAAAGCACCTTTGGGATTTGGTAGAACAAGAGAAATGATGACAAATAATGTGATACAACCATTGACCAGAATTTCAAAGGAATATTCCTTAATAAATCAAATGTGTTTATAATCGAATTAAACGGTCTTGCTGTTATTATCTAATGTTAGTTTAATGTCATATTATATAACCTGTCAATCAGATTGTATAATGGAAGTATAAGCACATTTTTGTCTGGTGTTTTGATTTTGTGGATCTCCTGTGGTTTGTATTTGGATTGCAGTGTGCCTTTAATGTGATTGATCGGACACGACCTAACTGCCCTAAATACACTGTAATATCCACACTAACACATAACCTAGTAGCTGTATTCACCTGTTTACGTCTACGACTGAGCTCAGATAAATGCTACTGTCTCTTTAAGAGTCTCATTCGTCGGAGTGCACTCGGCCATTTCCGTGCATGGTCAGCCGGCGGTGTCACTCAACAACCGTGGAGACTTCAAATCGCTCTTAATATACCTCACACTGCAGGATAGGGTAGGTCTGAAATTAATATTAAATGGTCGAACAATACATTGGTGTTGTGTGTCTTCATTTGGATATCCGCGTAATTGCCACCCCGCCGCGCTGAGAGTACTTAATGCAGAGCCCGAACGAAGCATGTAGTTGAGGTTCGCTAAATTTAGCTGTTCTGGGTCTGAGGCAAGCTAACATGCTAAACCGATGCTAGTGTTACCAGCTAGCGTCGTTTGTTTAGTAAAAACAGCGATACAGGTTAGACCGATGTTTTTGTCAGTTTGTGTGTCTTATACATGTGCATGTACATTTACGCGCCACGCAAGTTCCATTACGAGACATAAAGGAAGCACTTTGTTTGGTGCCGGGTTCTCTTCTTTGTTTACAAATGTAGCTTTAGCATATTCTGCAGCTTAGCCAGTGGACAAAAAGGAACGCAAAATTCAGTACATTACAAATGTGCCTTATATTTTCCTTGCTCCCGAAAATCTCCCTTGACTTCATTTGTTTGTTCTCTGTACTTATCACTACACACCAGACCAGAGTACATGTTTGATAATCATTTCATCTCACTTCTGCTCAAAGACTCTCTTAGAAAATCACTTCCATAAAGTTGGTTATATATATATAATATTCCCTTCTTCTCCTGTCCTTTCAACAAGTGGTCAGACAATTATTCAGACGTAATCCCTCGAGTTTGTAGACAAGATGAATCCAGGTATGATCTGATCTTAAAACCCAATATGCAATTCTGCTTTATTTTCTAAGGATTAATTCAGAGGAAAGCTGTCAGAAATTGTTCTGCTGTACTTCAGATGATCAGCCATGGACGAAGATGACAGCCAAGATGAGCTGATCAACCGCAGTGTGTCCCACAGCAAAGGAAAAAGGGCTGCAGTGTGGGCTATCTCAGGTATTTTGTGCAACATGTTTCTCATGTGTTAAGTTGTGCTTTTTGCTGGTATTTTAATATTACCCCCCCAGATGACTCAGATGACAGTGTAGAGGAGTCTGAGGAAGGAGAAACCGACAGTGGTGAGGAAGAAGAGGAGGATCACCAAGATGGGGATGATGGTGATGAGGAAGAAGAGGAAGAAGGGAACGAGGAGGAGGATGGTAGGAGTAACCATGCAGTTAATATGGTTGTCAGAAATGGTGGTGGTGGTGTTTTTTTATTTTCTAGAATATTTTATAATTATTAATTAATTATATTTATTTATAAATTAATTATTATTAGCAGAAAATCTTCTGCTCAGTTTGTTTGTCTGGTTAAGGTTTAGTCAATAAGACAGTCCACCCTATCCTCTCAGTTTTAGCAGCTCTAATTTAATTTGCACGACAGTGAGATCCTTGTAACTAAACAAGCCTTAGCTGTCCTGCGGAGTGACTCAAGGAAAAAAATAGTTCCTCCTAGCTACTTCCTCCAAAAAATAACTCATGAAGTATAGTAATGTAGGTTTTTTTAACCCACTTTTATCAGATGAGGAGGAGGAGGAGGAGGAGGAAGATGCTAAGCCGGAGGATGGCGCTCTTGGTGGGACCTCTGCTGACCTCGCAGGGATGAGCTCGGATGAGGACTCAGTGACATGCCCCATCTGCCTTAACTCATTCAGCAGCCAGCCCGTTGCAACACCGGAGAACTGTCAGCACTACTTCTGTCTTGACTGCATTCTTGAGTGGGCCAAGGTGAGTCACAATGAATGTTGCTTGTCCAAGGAGAAACTTCTCCCTCGTCCAGATTTATATCTTTTGATTATCACTATGCACTTGATTTAGAAAAAGCATACGTGGTAAGGGAAGCTGAAAGGCTCAATTCTGGTGTTTTTGTTCCCCACCATCTAGAATGCAAATTCATGTCCTGTAGACCGTATGGCCTTCAACAGCATTTACCTAAGGAAATGCTACGGAGGCAAAGTAAAGAAGATGGTGAGTGTGTCCAGTCTTCGGTAGCATTACGTGTGGAAGATTTATAACCCCACTTAGCTGTATATACATTTATGTTGTGCGTGCACTGATTGCTTATGTGTGGTTTCTGCAATGACAGATAACAGTGCAAAAGCCTGTGAAGGAAGGTCAAGAGGAAACAGTAGATTTGAACCTGGACCAGACCAGTTGTGAGGTGTGTGGGGGCAGTGACCGTGAGGACCGCCTCTTACTCTGCGACAGCTGTGATGCCGGGTGAGATAGACACACATGCACTAAACAACTATTTCTTAGCACGTCGAAAGTCAGTTTGTTCCCGTTTATAGATTCTTAAAAATCTCGCCAGGGTTCATTTCATCAAGCCAGTTTTTAAGCTTTTTTCTCCATCAGGTATCACATGGAGTGTCTCACACCACCTATAGACTCCGTTCCTGTGGAAGAATGGTTCTGCCCTGAATGTGAAGCCAACAATCGTCACTCAAGTAAATCTTTTTGTTATTTAGTCAAATAGTCCTTTACAGAGAGGGACAACTTAACTCTCTTTTAATAAATATATGTTGCCAAGAAAACAACAAAACTCAATTCATTCATCTAAAAGCTATTATTATATTATAAGTGGCCAACTCATAAGCATCCTTTCAAAGTAAGTCATGTAAATCTTCTGACTCAGGGGGTTCAGCTGAGGAAGTTAGTGATACAGAAAGCCTGCCTTCTACTGCCCGTTCTGCCACCAGCCGCCCCCAGCCCCGTGCCACAGGACCCACCAGAGCCATCGCCCGAACTCAGCAGAGTGAGAGGGTTCGAGCTAATGTCAACCGACATCGCATCACACAGGCACGCACGTCGCAGGTTTGGCACGAGGCGTGACGCTTCGGTCTTGGCTTCTTTTCTAACTCACTTCCACAGCAGATGCACCGGGCTGGGTTTTGCCCACATGTCTGGATGTTCCATAGAGTTTGTTGTTTGTAAATTACATTTACTTCTAACAGACATGACCTAATGAAATGTAATGTTGCACCTTAGTGCTGCTGACAGAAGAAATACTGGCGTGTGTGTTTGACAGTTTTATTGACAGGTGATTTAAATGCTTGTGCATGTGTGTGTGCGCGTGTGTGTTTCCACAACAGTTGTTTGTCAAATTGAACCAGTGGAGTAATACCATTTTTTTTCTGACTAGCTGGCTCCCACATATCTGATACAGTCCACATGGCTGGATGAGACTATTAACGCGGTGGTGGCTGGGCTCAACACAGCCGTGTATGTACGAGACTTAACACCCCGCTTCCCGTCGAGGCGCAGGGCTGGTGAGTAAGCACACGGTCGCGCAAAGTCACAACATATTCCACAACAGGGTTCGCCTAAACACAAGCGCACATACAAAGAGATATGGTGACGTGTTTGGGTTGAGGACTGACTTATGACTTATGATTGACGGGACAGGAAAACGCAGAAAGGTCAAAAGAAAGAAGACATCATCTGCTAAGGGCAAAGTAGGCAAAGCTGCAAGTACAGGATTCAAGAGGAGGAGACGCAGAGTGAGGAAGACTAAGTCCCGAAAAAAGTTGGTGAGTGTGTCGGCAAAATTTGAACACTATAGAAATGCATTTTCCTGTAGTCATAACCTGCTTTTCTTTCTTTTTTTAAATCCCGTGTCCGTGTTTTTCCACTAGATGGTGAAAAGCCCTCGAAGCCGTATCGCCAACAACCTTGGAATTGTAAAGGACAAGAAGAGCTCTTCGCTTCCCACAGTGTACCGGCCGTCAGAGCACACGCTCAGCAATATGCGTGCCGACATAGGCGCCGCATCCCTCTCCATCTACGGAGATCCGTTTGACCTGGATCCATTTGTGGATCGGTAAGGAGGGACGCGCTTGTATTATATTAAAACAAATAAGTTAGTTCTTTAATACGTTTTACGATTACAAATCCAGTTTACTAACTAACTAAGTATCATAAATGTTGCTTCTCACTGTCACCTATTTAACTGCAGAGAAAATGTGTGGATAGTGTTAATGTATGTCTTTATATGTAGACACACATGTACAGCATTCATGATGAAGCATATTGTGACTGTGACCATTTGACCAGTGAGGAGGAGGAGCAGCAGGCCCAGGAGACTTCGCTGTTGGAGGCCAAGAGACGAGGGATCTCTCGCTCCGCTCTTCGCTCTCACCAGCCCGTAGCTCGACCCGTCTCTGCAAGCCTTTCCAGGTACCACCACCTCCTCGCCCTGATGCTCAGGGTTGGGTGCTAAGCTTTTAAGCTTTTAAAACTAACATGGCACCGCGCTGATGTTAAAAGCTCACCGCGGCCGCACCCCTGTTACAGGATGTGCGTGAATCAACGTGTGCTGAGCAACCATAATGACACAGCAAATAGTAATCATTGTCAAAAAAGCTTTCTTGCGTGGAAGAAAACAACCTGACATTTCCAACAATTTATTGTGGCACAGTTTATGCGTGCAGGGTTTATGACTCCCCGGTCAAAGTCAGAATTCTTCAAACTTGACTCACGCAGGCGAAGCCAAATCAAGTAAAAAGGAGTTCAGCAGCTCATCACAAGATAAAGATTTTTTTCCTAAAGTAGCTTACTGTCTATGACAGATAACACTTTAATGGCAGTCTAAATTTTATGTTGATGATTAAATTAAATGTTTGCTGTGCTACGCCAGGAGGAGTATGGCTGTCCCCCAGTCAGGGGGAGTGGTGGAGGCGGCTCCTGTGCCCGACCTGCTCGGCAGCATCCTGTCCGGACAGAGCATGCTCTTGATGGACAGCTCCGATGTCGTCATCAACCGCGACGGTTCTCTTAAAGCTTCAAAGCCAAGTAAGTCTGTGTGGCACATTTTTAGAAACGGTCCGAACCGTGAGATGCCCAAACTGATTCTGTTTACATCAAGTTAGTTTGAATAAACCTGGACCCGACTTCTTTGTGGAAAAAAATGCACATCCAGTTAGTCGATATCAAACCAAACAATCTTCATGTTGGCGACAGGATGCAGCCGGGCTTCTCGTGTTCCCCACATGGGCTCTTGAGTTGTTCTCACTCATTCTCAGCTGATCGTGACTGACTGGGCTGTTCCCTGTCACCAGTTCCCATTTTCTGCTTTTTCCCCACCACTGGAATATGCTGCTCTGAAAGCTTACAGTTTGTCTGATCTGCTGAGCGAGAACAACAGAATGATTCCACTCTTTATATGTCCTTCTTGTGTGTTTATTTTTTGTGTTCACAGTGATGCCGTCCACACTAAAGCCAGGTAGCAGCAGTAGCTCGCGAGATGCCAGCAATCAGATCAACCCAGGGATGTCGCCCGTCAGTGGAGACAGTTCTCTGTCCCTCCACTACAATGGAGACCTGCCAGGCTCCTCCCACAGCTCCGTGAGCAGACCTTTGTCCCAGAGCTCCGCTCGCTTACCCCTCTTTACACCCTCCTCGTCCAACCACACCCAACCACCTCCCCGTTCGGATTTACCACCCAGAGGTCAGCCGAGCTTGCAGCCACCTCGTCCGAACAGACCCTCCCCCTCTCTCTGTCACCGGGGAACGAATGGGATTGGCGTCGCTAGGGAAACCGCCACCTCATCTGTCCACCCTGATCCACACTCTAAGTCCAAGAGCAAGGGAATGGCTCCATCGCTGTCCCAACCTAAAAAAGTGCCTACAAAGCCCATGTGGGTAGATGTATCCGTGCTCCCTCGGATACCAAAACTAAAAAGGGAGAGTAGCAGTGTCACAAATGACGGAAGTAGTCAAGGTGGCACTAATAGACTGAGCAGTAGTAGGGGAGGTTGTAGTAGTTCTAGCACTAGCAGTAATGGTTATGGCCTCCCTGAGACGGGCATGAACAGCCTTGCTGGGGACAAGAGCAGGCAGCAAACTGTAGACAAGCAAAAGGGCAGGGCCGACAGCCAGGCCCAGAGGCACAGGCCTGACGGAGCAGCCTCATCGGCAGCCTTCTCCAGCTCCTTTTCCTCTTCTTCCTCCTCCGCCGGCTTGCCCGCCAGCCAGCCGCACTGTTCTTCATCTTCCTCATCTTCATCCGCGGTGAGCTTCCGCATTAACTCCAGTGGAAACTCCTGGCACTCAAGGCGGCTCAGCATCGGCTCGTCCTCCGCCGGTGGGAGCAGCGGGCAGGAACACCGGAGAGAGAAGGAGGATGAAGCAAAGAAGAGACAGCTGCACAGGGATAAACAGATGCTGCTGGCATCGTGGACGCTGGGCAGTAAGGATCAAGACGGTAATAATATCTACGATCCCTTCAATCCCACTTTGTCAGACTCTAACAGCTCGGACGGGGAAGCCGAGAGCGCGAGCCTGAATAGCAGCTCTCGGCGTACCACGCAAGAGGGTGGAGGCACAAAGGCTCCCAGTGTAGGGAACAAGGAGGATTTAGTGCAGTGCAAGCAGGAGCCGGTTCATGTGAAAACTGAACCACAGGAGAGTGAGGTCCCGCAAGAAGAAGAGTCGAGGCGAATTAGTGCTCAGGAAACCATATCGCGTGAGGTCGGATGCTCGCGGGCGCACGTCAAGGTGGAAAAAGAATCAAGATTAGTCGACACTAAGGTTGAGAAACACACAGTGTTACTGGACACTAAAGTTAAGAAAGAGCCGGCAGACACTGGCCCCCCTGCTCATCTCAGTCTGGATCGTCTAAAGACTGAGAGAGAGACTCCAGAGGACGTGAGTGGACAGAGTGAGGGAGTTCCCAACAGCACTCCCCCGAACTGCAGGAACGACCCAGCAGCGCCAAGCTCCGCTCCCACCAAGAGGAAACAGAAGGCAGAATCTCGATCCGATCCCGCAACCTGTCCCAAGTCCCCATTGGGAGATATAGGTCATAAGAAGAAAACCTCCAAAGCTCCAAACGAGCGACGCCCAGCAGTCCAGAGGCAGACAGAGGCAGCAGAGGAGACCATCATGCCTCTGGTAGGCACAAAGAGAAGGAGAGGGAGGGAGCGAGTTCCAGGCGGTCAAGGTCCAGAGAGAGGAGAAGGGCACGTTCAACCTCACAAAGCTCTCAGTCCGACTCCCCCGACACAGCTTCCAGAAAGAGACAACGATCCCGCTCCTGGTCCAAAGGCACGAGGCGATCCAGGTAAATATGTAACAATTTGTGCAATGTCATGTTCAAGCATAGAGGGCTGACAAATTAGAGGAACAAACCAAGCTGAAGTATCTTTTAAAGGTGCCTCCGAACTCTGCCTGAGGCATGTCGCACCATTCGCTCCACTCATTCAGCTTTTCCCTTCAATTTGTCGCCCATCTTTATGTAAAGACCAGGTGTTTGACTTGTAGAGTTTTGTTGAGGACCAGTTACTTTTTCTTCACTGAAAGGGTTTTGTCTGGAATTGTTGATTTTTAAGGTCTGTCTCCAGCTCCAGTAGCAGAGAGCGCGCAAAGAGGAAGAAGCAGAGGACCAAGGAGGGAAACGATGGCAGTGAGAGAGAGCGCAAGAAGGGACGCGTGTCAAAGGACAAGAGACGTGGTCGGTCTCGCTCAAAGTCGCGCTCCAGGTCTCGCTCCGCATCAAGATCGAAGGACGATAAATGTGGTCGTTCGTTTTCAAAATCACGGTCCAGATCCAGATCCGGATCTAGAACCAGGGAAGGGAGGAAAGATCACACACTGCAACAGCCGTCTCTCTCCTCCAGGGACAAGGTGGGATCACAGTCAAAAGACAAGAGGAGACACGGTTCTCGATCGAACTCTAGAGAGAGGGGGAGGGAGGAGCGACTGTCGTCCAAGAGTTCCCAGAAAACTTCAGGATCATGTCTGTCGTCCTCTAAAGACACAAAGCCGCTACGAGGCGTGAAAAAAGAGAAGGATGTCATCCAGAGCCCCCTCAAAGTGGAAGAAAATGCCAAAGGGAATAAACAGGAGCTGCCCTCCTGTACGTCCACCTCTAAAGTTAAAAAGGAAGACAAGCACCTCAGGGCAGAGAGCAAGGCCGCGAGAGCAGATGTGAAGAAAGAGACAAAGGCTGGAAAAGAAATTAAGAAAGAAAAACAGTCGTCCTTTGACATGTTTGGAGATTTTCCTCTTACTAAATCAATTAAGAAAGAAGAAATGGACAACCCTTGCTTGACAGAAACCAAAGGCATAGACGCGGCAAAAACTGAAGAAGACCTAATCGGAGCTCAGATGTGCGGAATCAAGACGGAGCCTTGTGAAATCGCAATTAAGTCGGAACCAAGTTCCCCTTTCACCTCATTTTCTCCATTAACCGCACCTGCTACCGCAGACGGTCACCAGGGTGCAGCCTCTCAGTGTCACCCAGGGCTAATGGCCTCAGCAGAGCGACCGATTTTACAGACCGACCCCGTGAAGCGGGAAGCCCGGCAGCCCTCGGACTCCGACGACGACCTCAGCGTCGACGTGATGCTCGACAGCCTGGACTTTGTGAAGTCTGAGCGAGCGGAGGGAAGCGGCGCGTGTGTCAAACCGGAGAAGGAGGCAGAGGAGGGGAGGAATGACGGGGAGCAGGCGGCGGCAGCCGCGGCCGGAGCCAAGTCCAAGACCCAGGTGAAGAGGGTTACCTGGAATATACAGGAGCCCGAGAGGCCTCATCCGGAGAAGTCTGCAAGCAGTAAGTGTTGCTGCGAATCAGTGGATCCCGCTCACCAAATGTGTCTGTGTCTATACAATTAGCATTCCTTGTGTCTGTTGCTGGGTTTTTTTGTCTGGACTTTAGCAAACTGTCTTCTTAATGATTTCTGACACAGAGCTGGCTCTGTACAAGCTGAAGCTGAAGCAGGAAGGAGCTCGCAGACCCTCCTCCACGGTCCACACGTCTAGTCAGGTAGGGCCGAGCCGCATGTCACCACAGACTCGACCTTAAATTTTTGGGCATGCAGTGTTCTTGGAAACGCATCAAGCGTGTAATGCAAATAATGACCAGAAGGTGGAAGTGTTTCTCTAGACACAGCGAACGCGTTGTCTGAGCGAGATCACGTGGTCGAAACTAAAACTGATACTGATGTATTTTCTGGAGAAACGAAAGTAAATAGTGGACAACTGAACAACTGTGTACACAAGCAAAGTTTTTTTTTTTTTTTTAATCTACATATCATATAGATTTACAAGTCTGTGGGATACACAACAATAATGATGCAAAATTGTGCATAACATTGTACAAGGTTGCAGTTGCAGGTTTTTGTGATTATAATCTCAAGGCCCTTGTGTTAATGGACATAATTTACACTTAAACTTATTTTTTTAAACATTTAACAGTAATTAGTAAAACTTAGTAAAACTTAAAGGAGACAATAATCATTAGCTGTTGCTGTAAATTACTTAAT
Source organism: Psettodes erumei (assembly GCA_016785225.1). Classification (NCBI taxonomy): domain Eukaryota; kingdom Metazoa; phylum Chordata; class Actinopteri; order Pleuronectiformes; family Psettodidae; genus Psettodes; species Psettodes erumei. The sequence continues at coordinate 6,314,301 of JAFBJZ010000772.1, read as the reverse complement.
CCTTCATCTCTTTTTCTGTCCCCCTGCCATCTTTTAGTCTAGTCATTTTCTTAGCATACCTCTAATTTGCCTTGATTTTTGCAGGACGTCAATGACTCCTCCAGGAAAGGTGCAGTCAGTCCGATCAGTGGTTCCTCAAGGTCTGATGGACAAGGAGGGACAGAGGACGGAAATCTGTCGAGGAAAGACAAGGTGAGTAGGAGTTTCAAAGGCGTAAGCTTTGAACTGCATGTCAGGGGTCATGGTAGTAGTGATATCATATCAGTGATATCATGTTTATTTGTAGAGTGCTTTGCAAAGCTGAGATTACAAAGTGCTTCACACAGGGCAATAAAATGAAACTAAAATCATACGAAAAGAAAATTCAAGCATCAAAAGGGAATTGAACCTGATTACCAAGACAAGTGCAGTAAAAACTGGTAACAAAAACAGTTTTGAGAAGGGATATAAAAGATGTGGAGGTTACAAAAGCCAGACTGAAACTTCTCAAAAGTTTGTCTGCCTTTTCTCTCCATAGAACAATTTTTCTATTTATTACTCTGGAAAGTCATGACACAAATGAGGTTTCGCTTATCCCGGCAGTATTTGAAAAAGCTGCACATGCAGGAGAGAGCTATCGAGGAGGTGAAGCTCGCGATCAAGCCTTTCTACCAGAGGAGAGACATCAACAAGGATGAATACAAGGAGATTCTGCGCAAAGCCGTCCAGAAGGTGGGTTGGAAGTGTTGTCGCTGACCAGCAGCTTAAAGCTCTGGTAGCTTGTGAGAAACAGGTTCAGACATGAAGTCAGGTGATCGGTTGAATGAGTTTCGCCAGTAAATGCTTCCCCCGTTCCTGCGTATCATCAGGTGTGCCACAGCAAGAGCGGTGAGATCAACCCGGTGAAGGTGGGCAATCTGGTCAAGGCTTATGTGGACAAGTACAAACATGCGAGGAAACACAGGAAAGGAGAGGACTCGGGGAGGGGGCCGGAAGTGCAAACCGAGGCCGTGGAAAGCTCTGACGGCCACGAGGCGACGTGATCTGTGGGCAGATCAGCCACACCCAGCGCAAACACTCACTCATGTTTGTCGTGCTCTGCGTCCCACCGTTGGGTGTGATCTCAAACTCCGCCGCAGCCAGTCCAGAACGTCGGCTTAGGATCTGCTCACAGCTTCAGGGCGGTGTATCTTCTGCGATGTCGAGCTTTCTATCTTAACAGAGTTTTTCCGAGGACAAACTTTTTTGCTCCCCCCCCCCCTTTCACTTGAGAAGCACCTGTCGCTGTACTGTGCTGTGTTTGGACTGTCACTGGCAGGAACTGGTCTTTTTGTGTAGTACGGCTCAGAAACTTGATGGGAGACTTGGAGGGCTGTGCCTTAAAGAGGCAGATCTCAAAGGCCGTCCCATGGAGCGAGACGTCGGGCAGCTTTCTCTCACTAGGAGGATGTCCGCGTGGGCTTTGAGTTTTTTACGGCGTTGTTTTTTTGTTTTTTTTTTTGCTTTTGTTTTTTTCTTTTGTGGGATGTCAGGGGTATTTATCAGTGGCGCAACTCAATTTTGTTGGTTAAGAAGTGGCATGAGAAATATGCAGCGTATGCCTATTTAAGCTGTCTGCCCCTTTAAGAAAAGACACTTATGCAATTTTTCACAGAAAATTTATCAGTAGAGAAATTAAATAGTTTTAGATTTGGTTGTAAATAATATAGATTTGATATATCCACTGACATGTTCCTTTCGTCTGTGTCGCCTGTGTCACATAAATGGTTCTAGTTCATAGAGTTTATTTTTGGTTTTCTATTTATAAGCCTCTTCCACGTGTTTAACGTTCAAATTCTTAATTCTGGCTCAGTAGTGAACAACGGAGTAGCTCGTCTCATAAAAGATCTCTTCTCTTTTCTTATGCTCTTAGAGGGTGAAAAAAAACTTTGAATTTAATCCGTATCCTTTTTTTCCAACCCATGAGTGAACTGTAGAAAACCAGGTTTTAGAGAAAAAGGAAATATTTTGTTTTTGTGCCAAACGAGTAAAAATTATGAACAATAAAAATTAATTGCGCCATTTCCCTGAATAAGTGAGATTGAATTTGTTTTTGGGGATTCTGTTCATAAACAGTGGACACTACAACAACACAGTAGGTAATATAGATTGTTTTTTTTCTTTGGAGTGAAAAAGGATAATATTTCACGCTTCACTTCAACCCCCCTTCATCTCTCAAGACATTTCAGTTGTCACTGTCCAACCTGGTACACCCATGTCCTCAAATATTTCAGCTACAGGAGAAAAGAATGGGGTTTTTTTTTCCCCCATTGGACCGTCGTGCACGGGCACAATGTGAGGAAACCGGGCTGAGTTTGAGTACGCCCACAGAGTCTGCACCCTTTTATTATGGTCTAATTAATGACTGCTTTGTCTTAAGCAGAAATCTCTCTCTGGTTCCCGTCCTTTCCAGCTCTGTTCATGAAAAACTCGTCTCTGCCTTTGTTTTGTTGTACTGAGTTTGTCGACCGTGGTTGGACGTTGATTTGACTTAGTTAAACCAGGGGCTGGACAAATCTAAAAAAACAAAAAACAAAAACAGGTGCTCATGTTTATCGAAATGTATTTTTTTTGTCTGCATTTACTTGATCGAACACCCCAGGGAACACAATAATAAATCACTGATGATAAATAGGGTTTTTGTCTCAGTTTAATTCAAGCACTCATATTCCGTCCTGCTGTCATGGTTCTATTGGATCTGGGGCTTGAAGTGGGAAAAGCCACACTAACTCAGATCACACTGATGTGAAAGTTTTGGATTATGCACTGACTTTTAGTGCATTCTTTCCCAGCACCTATGATGTCTATGAGCCATATGTTGCAGTGCGGTGGTAATGAACTTAGACGTGGTCTCGGGTTGAATCCAAATAAGGCCCGTTAGTTTTATTCAGTGTGGAATGTGCAAGATGATCAGCAGAGAATAAAAACAGTTAAATTCAGGAGTACAAGACGCAATTCACCACATATTGCAGTGAGTTTCTTCATGACACAAAAAAGCTTATAAATATGAGATCATTATTTACACTGTACATGTTAGAAGGACTTACTGTCACAAATCGTCATTTGCTTATCTCACAAATCTAACGAGGGATACATTTTATTAATATGCTGATATTTACAGTTATAAAGTTTATTCTACTGAGAGAACTTTGGTCTTGGTGTTGACTAACAGTCAGTTTTAGTAGTCTGAGTTAATTTCCACTTTGTAGTGATAAAAATGTCACTTTTTGGGAACAGTTTGTGACTAATGTGAATAGGAGAGTATGCAAAGCAGGGGGGTGGAGTTACAGATGATCGAGAATTATCAACAAAACCAGGTGTGATCCTGTTCACGTTGCACATTCAGTGGAGTGGCTGCTTTTTTTTTGGAAGGGGAGTTGTGGGTGAAAGCAGGAAAGGCTGCACGGCGTGGGTCCCATAGGTAACGGAAGCAGTCCCCATTAGAGGCAAGTGAGGGATGAAGTTTCAGATCTAATGTAAAAAAGGCACGGCGGCCCGCAGCGGCTCTTCAGCTGTCGGCGGACCAAAGACGGAGCTAATGAGATCGTAGAGGCTGTTGTGGGAGATCTGTAGGCTGACGTTGCCGCTGTGAAGGGACGAAGCCCCCTCCATCTGGGCCATCTCGTGAAAGTGTCGACAGATCAGAGGGACCACCTACAGGGGCGAAGGGAGAGAGAGACGTTTCAGCATTTTAAAACTGCAGAACTGAAGGCTGCTGGACTCAACTACTGTGTGTGTGTGTGTGTATGTTTTTGAGGGCCATGGCTCAGGACTAGGAAAGATTGATGTTACCCTGACTGTGATAAGTTTCTTCTCCAAAGGTTTTCCATCAGGAAACTTCTCTCCAAAGCACATGTTGATGGTGTAGTCGGGAGAACCTCCATTGTTCTCCTTAAACTTTTTCAGTTCTGAAACAGACACATCCCAAGCTCTTTATTTCAGGGTAAACTCGGCGCAGGCGACGAATAAAAATGTAATTCATAGGATTTATCGTAAGAAGCACCTTTTGTTCATGGAAAACGAGCAACATGAAATCCGCACCTACCATTCACATACTTCTCAAAGCTCAGGAGCTCCACCATGGTGTTCTGGGGCAGCTTTCTCGGGTCTGGGTGAGCCACACTGGGGTCGCTGGTGCTGGCAAACACGTGGCACCTGTCCTGCCTCCAGGCATAGATACCAGTCTCCTGCACCTCCAGGAGCAGACCTCTCTGGATGCTGTTAAGGATGCAGTTGGTGTAATCGATCTGGTGTGGAGAGGGTTGCGATTAGAAAAACCCATTTCAGAAAAGCCCAATCTCTTGTCAGTCTAGCGAGACTGGTGCGTACACAAACATGGATGCATGATTTAAAATGCACATAAAAATGGCTTTTCATGTTTTATGATGAAGGAAATTGATTTAGTGTGTTTGTTGCACACCGCAGATTGTGTTGGTATGTTTGTTTGGGGGGGGGCACAAGAAGACTCCATGTGATGCGTTTATTTTTCAGACTGGCGAATAGCATTCCAAAGCTTTGGCTGTTATTCTTAGCTGCATGCCATGTACATTTAGCCTGAAGATGAACTTTTGGTGTTTCAAAATCAGCATTGCATCTTCTTACAGCCATATGAAAAACTCTGATGATTATTAGGGTCATGAGACCTATCTCAACATTCTTCCAAATGTTGATTGCCAACATTATCTCAGTTGAACCTGGCTGGTAATTACTTTCTTACTGCGATGCTGGACACTGCTGTTTTCCCTTTTTTACAGATTAACTGCAGGAGATATACAAAAGCAAAAACTGTCCAAGGAAAGTGACATAAACTGTTAATCAGTGGAGTGAGGTTTTTTTTTTCCAATAGTTTATGGTGGAAAATGTCCAGCTGATGTATTCACGTACCTGTTTGTGATCGAGCAGGCCATCAGTGGAAGGGAAGCAGAGATGTTGGGCATTGAGGTCGGGGGCCTCATGCCGGTAGTGCAGCTGGAGGCGAGCAGCGGTCAAGGTGGTCTTGAGCATTTCTTTTTTCCTGTAGTGGATGGAGATCTCCAGGTCATAAATACTTGGCTGCAGAGGTGAGCTGAGGACTGGAGGAGGATTTACTGTGGGAAAAAATGCAGTACATATATAAAAAGGTCACATTTTCTCAGATAACCATTTCTTTCTCAATTAGCTTTTTAATTTCAGTAAAGGCATTTTGATTTTATTTGGCTGAACCTACCCTCACAGTAAGACGGCTGAGCTGGTAAAACCTGGTGGTTTTCGGTTGCAGCAGGATAGCATCGAAGGACAGCTGCACTGGGCTGACCGTAGTTCTCGGTCCACAGTTGCTCCTCTATCAAAGACAAATAAATCAGATATTACTTCACTTTAACCTTCATTATAAACCATGTCAAATCATCAGCAGATGGAGAGCGTACCTGTTTGGTTGCCAAGATCCAAGGCTGTGAAATTGTAAACCAGATTGTGCTGTTTGGTGGAAAAAAGCATACCCTTTAGCCATTAAATGAATATCAACACGCAACCAACAACATGAGGTAAATCTATAAAAAACAATACGTTAGCAAAAATATGACTCTCTACTAAACCAGTTAGCAGAGAGAAGTGAAAGTGTGCTCTACTGCACCTCCAGCCCTGAGGGGATGCACTCTGTGGGAGAGCTGTAGATGTCTGGAGTCATGACGGAGTCCTCCTGAGAGTCTTGTGTTGGCAGACTTTCTTGGTTGGCTGCAGAAAACAAGGACACAGATTCATTTGCACCCAAACTCTAAACGGCTCCATGGTGGAAGACTTGGACGAAATACTAATCGTCTTTACATTCAGTGTTGATGATCTGGTAGATTTTATGAGGGTCATCAGAATTCCTGGAGTTATCCTGGATCATCTTAAAGCGCACAGAGAGATTATTCAGAGCACAGCGGAAGTTGGTTTTCCACCTGGCCCTGTCATTGGGGAAGTCGTTGATTTTGCCACTTGCTACTGCCCATGCCTGCGAGTCATAAAAATATTGACATGGTATTAGCCAGAAGTGGAGAATAATCACATTTTGCAAATACTCCCCTCCATTTATAAAACAGATGGATTTTCCTGTTATATTACAGATTAGAATTTGACATGATGGGTTTCATATATTTGACATTGTGAATGCTTTTACTCATCACTTAAAGGACGCTCTGCAAACCGCATGTAAGCAAAAAGGGTTTGTGTCCTGCCATGAAAAAAGACTGACTACTCTGTAATCTGCTGTCACTCTCTCAAACTGAAAGGCAATTCATTTAGTACAGTGGCTGTCATTGGTTTATAGTTTATATCACTTGACTTGAGGTCAAAGTTATATGTTGAAAAAAAAAATGTAGTTCTCACGGAACAGAAAATTATTACATTTTCTTCCATTAATTTTTGCAGATAAATTTGAATGCAGGGTGTTTTGCTTATAATGGAGTATTTCTTAACCACTAATATTTTGTTACTGTTGCTTTGCTTCTACAATGACTGAATGAATGCTATTATTGCCCCTGGCACCAGCTGCCACACATCAGGAACGTGACAGCAATAACACAAAGCCCTGATAAGCTCTTACTGTCCCTTCTGCAAAGGCTGCCCATGATGAGTGATTTTGGCACAATAATATAATATATTTTTAAATTCTTTGGTAAGTCAAAGGAAGTCTGAAAATCTATTAACATTTTATCCAACCAAGCCTTGGCCACATAACACCAGTACTGCTACGACAAGTTCAACAGAGGTCAAGTAAACCTACCCGGAAAATTTTACTGTCTTCCTCTTTGCAGTCTTTCCTGGAGTTGTGCTTCCAGGGGACTCTGAACTTGTTTTGGTCCACATAGCACAGGCCCGTGTACTGGCCCGTCTCCACCTGCTCTATGAGCCAGCTGGCAAACTGAGGCTTTGGAGGGCTGAGAGGGAAACATGAGCGATCAGTGTTGCTCTTTAATGAAACGAGGAAATAAAGGGAAGGGGGGGGACACACACTATCATCAACCACACACAGGCACGCACGCGCACACACGCACAAGACGCGGTTCTCTGTTGAAAGTCACAGTCAGCAAAAACTGCAGCATGTGATTCTCTACGTGGATTGTCCAGTGTTCAGCAACATTTACACTTCATCAGACTTATTCAGAATAAATCTACATACCCGAGGGGGTTTTACAGGAAGCTACTACTCCGCAGCGCACGTGTACCATTCCCAATAAGTTTACAACAAACACACATAATGACAATTGGTAAACGTACGAGGGAGGAAAAGATAAAGTTAAAGTGTTTCTCCTTACCTCTGCATTTCTCAGCAGTGTCATCAGCTGTTGATCTGATTCGTCGGGGAGCCTTGTCAGCATTTAAACACCATGCACTGTGACATCATTCAGGTGGGAGGGAACGAGTCCATGCTGCTTTTCCCGTCGCACGAACGGTTGAATGTGATTCACGAACAGACGATCGCTGTCGCGTCCATCAGTCAGACCGGATGTGGAAGGAGGGAGAGTGTTTCGGAAGGTTTGGACGAAGGGGAGTTTTTCCGTCCGACAGATTGTGGAGAGAAACTGAAAGTCATTTAGCGCCGGTTGTGATGAGTCATATTTTTATTTTCTTGCATCACGACGTCATTTCATCACCCAAGTTCAATAATTTCTGAAGGCGTATTAAGCCCGTATCTGTGCAACAAGCAGATTTATTGGCGCACTGCAATATGCCAATGTTACATCTACAGTGTCATCATTGACATGCTACCTTAACATCAAATTCTGTGATGGATTTATTGCTTTTGCATTTCTCTAAACTCACCCCCCACCCCCCAGAGTGATGCCAAGCATACTGCATGTCTGTGTATCGTTAGGCCATCTGGACCAATGGCGCTGCATTTTGTTATTATTATTATTATTATTATTATTTTTATTCAGTATGGTTAAAGTCTGCAGATTTCTAGAAATACGATATATATGTGGTGACATAACTGTGTGTAATAATTGTGCACATGACAATAAAAGAGCCTTGAACCTTGATAGAAGTTATAAAACACACCAGGCAGTGCATAGTACAGTATAGGCACCAGGTGCATATCACACTGTACTGGATCAAGCAGATACAGATAATTTGAGTTTATACAACATGTGATGTGACGCAAGAGACCCATAGGGCACTCCCTTGTCTCACTAGTGATTACAAATGGGCAACTACACACTCGGTTGCCAGTTTATTGGCTACACCTAGCAAACTGAATGCAGCTCAGACCACAACAGTACCACCTTTATGATGGAAATATAGTTGAGGAGCACCAAAATCTAAAGACACCAAAATTTCCAGAAAGTTGAATTAATACCTCTTTAAAACAGTTTCATCAGATATAATCTTCAGTAATATTTTATTGAGCTGCATTAGTTTTAGCTAGGTGTACCTAAAAAGAACTGGGAACTGAGTTTAGATATGCACACCATGGGACAGTAAGGAAAATGATGATTATATTTTTCAGGCTGTTTGTTTATGGCAAACATCAGAAAGGACAATATAACATGCCATTGCAAGATTTAAGGCCCGTCAAACAGCTTGTACAGTTTCATTTCAGGGGAGACATTTGGCTGAGCAGAAGCTGCTCTGACCTGGTATAGCTCATGAAAATAGCATCCAATGAAACCACCTGGTTCCAGTGAATTTAGACAAAGGAACCTAGCAGTGATTGTACTGTAGTTTGTAATGAATGTGCATTGCATCTGTTTCTTTATGGGACTTTCAGAGTCAAAATTCTGCAGGTGTGTGGTTGGGTGGCATTTCAATGAGAAAGATTATTTATAACCAGACAATTGGTGAGAGTGCAGTGGGGATCCCCTCGTCTCCATGACAGAGATTTTAATCTATATTACTAAAAAAACACCACTCAGCCTGGGTTACCCAAGGCTTCACTTCTTCTTTCCATCATTAGTGTTTCATAACTTCATAGCACAGGGAAGCCCAACTGTGAAAAAATTTTCTCCTCCGGGGTCTTCTCCAACCTTTGAAGCACAGTATCAGATATAAGGGTCAGGTTCCCATTCAGCAGAGGACTGCTTTCTATTTCCTAAAAGCCTGACCACAGAGTGCGTTAGTGAGAATTAGTGATGAAGTAAGGCACCATAGTGAATATGCATTTACATGTGACTGTTAAAACATACAGCCCAGCATATGTGTCTGGAATAGAGAAGCGATACAGACTCTAATGGAGCACTTCCCTTTTCCTGAACACTGGAAGCACGGCTCAGGTCCTCGTAGATGATCCCTGTAGAAAACAGGGGCTTGAAAACTGCCACTGAGAAAGGATATAACCTGGTTATTGAAATACCACACAAAGGTTCACATCCTATTTCACACTTTTATTCCAAATGCAAAGGCAATATTAGTATTTGGCTTGTCCGTAAAGTCAAACTGCAATACAGAATATATTAAGGCAGAGCACGGAGCAGGTATTCAATGCAGGGAATTACACTGTTTTGATTCTATATTCTCCTTCCTCACTCATCTCTTTTTTTGTCCCTCTTACACTCCCACACAGAAGAACACACACACACACACACACACACACACACACACACACACACACACACACTTAGTCATCCTTTTCCTGTTCTTGCCCACATATGTTTGTGGACGAACTATAGTGACGTTATCTAAAAATGTGTTGTGCCACTTGAGTTCCAGTCTTTTTTAAACAACCTAATACGGTTATCATGAACAGCCACACCCTTACGTATGAACAAGTCATGGTCAGCCTTCAGTTTAAATTGGTGTGTGCATGTTTGTTCTTGTTAGAGGCACGATAAACAATATTTGTTGACCTGAAAGGTGGTGATTTAGTCAAATTTTGAACTGTAACTTTTACCAGATTGTATCATTTTATAAATATATACTTTTCTGACAAATAAAATTAACCATTGGTACTGTTAGTTATGGTGTGTGAAATATTTGGCATAACTAACACCTTGGTTTGATTTATCGGACTTTTAAATGTTAAATGTTTAAATGTTCAACCTTATCTGGATTTGTTTGACTGACCACTGACATCTCTCTGTGGTTTCTAGGGGGTTTGTTGCAATACACGTTCATCTCCATACATTTCACAATGTCTGATATCCTTATGAGAGGAAGTGATTCTTTCTCTTAATGTACTGCAGGTTCTAACGTGTCACGTGGCTCACATTTTCCATGGCAGTTGCTACAAAAATGGTTATGACAATGTGGGCTTTATCAGAGCCGAGCTCAGATGGAGAATCTGGGCAGATGCTGTTTCAGTGTACAGTAGCTGAATGCACTGATTTGTAACAGTGTGTTTTCACTCAGCGCCCTCTGCTGTTGATAGGGGCAAGGGTAGACATTGTCAAGAGAGAAAGGGAAAGCTCAAAGGATGAAAGTGGGGGCTGCCCCACTAAACACCATTCAGGAAAGCATGAAAAAAAATTACCCAAGAATCTAATTATACTCCCAAGTGAATATATTCTCAAAATACAGTGAGGCCCAAAAGTCTGAAGAAAGAAAATCCTGATGATAATGACTGAAGATATTATATATAGGAGAGTGATGTTTTGTGCTCATAAATTGCTCACAAATAAAGTAAATAATGTCAATAAAAGTAATTGTCATTCAGTTTTGAGGAAATATGGTTTGAAAACATCTCATCAAAATGAGTTGTATATGCAGAGAAACTTTGCCTTTAAATCAAAGGCTGCATCTTCCTAATGTAGAATGTAGGCAAAGCTCTTAAGTTGCACAGCTCTTTTTCTGGCCATCATGCTAAAATATTCATAAGGAAAACAGGGTGTGGGAGTTGTGTGATTTAAAGTGAGTCCCACTCCAATATAACCTCGCCCATGTGTATGTATGATCACAAACTGATCGTTTCTGACCGTTGAGACAGATCTCTACAGTATAATGCAGCAAAAGATTTTTCTTTACTTTTGGACCCTAGTTTTTATGAATTTGGGATGTCTGGTAAACTCATATGGGCTTGGCATAGTTCTAAGTAGTCTCAGTCCAGAAGAAGGTCATGTTTAACCGCTAGCTGTCCGTCAGGGAATCCCCCTCCCTGATTTAGACAATCAGAAAGTGCACAACCCCAGTTGCAGGAGGTAATTGCGTATTTCTTTATTTTTCGCCGCCAGAGGTCGCAAGTGTCCCATTTTTTTTATTATTATACTTCATGTTTCAAAAGACTGAGCCGTTTCTCTGCCAGAGTTTGCCTGTGAGGACACTTATTCACTATCAGAACTTGGGCTATATCGAATGACTTTTAACGGCACCCAAATGCATAAAATCCGAAGAAAAATTCCTCCTAATTCCTCCAAAACTGGAGGATGACGATGCTGTTGGGTTCGACTGTCCGGTCGGATGTGGTGCTGAAATGTTGTCTGTGTGCATCTGCAGTCTGAGCTGGGGCTGGTTTTCACAGCGTGGTCCCCGTGAGCTTAAAAAAGAGAACAAATATACGCCAGAGAGTTTGTACTCATACAGCCTATAGGAGTTAAACAGCCTACAGGACTGAACAAGACTTACAACCCGTCAAGCAAGTGCCAACAAAGTTGGACCCTCGGATCACTGAGGTGAGAGATAATAACTGCAGCGTGCTCTGTGGGACGCCTACATCTCATAAACGTGGTGTTTACTTTGAAATGAATCGCGCCCCAACGCGAGCTTCATAACTGCCAATTATTGCGCTCAGAGACACGTTCGCAATTTATTTAGTTCTGTAAAGCTGTAGCCTGGATACAGGAGACAGCGTCCTTGGTATTTGTGATTGTAAAGAGCCAGAGGAGAAAGATGGCCGGGAAGGGGGGGGGTGGCTGATAATTTGAAGACTTGCCAGGGATAGGCTACATTGTCAAATTCAAAAGGCATTTCAGAGAAACAAACCATTCACTTTTTTATTCTCTCTTCTTTTTACTTCTTTCTCCGTCTTTTTTTCCTCCTTTCTTTCTTTTCGCACGGTTGCAGGCCGTTTGAATCGACCAATGGGCCTTCAAGTTAGAGACATTGGAATGTAAATGAGCCCAGCGCGTGCTCCCGGCGCAGTGAAAGCTCGGGATTGTTTATTGAGCTCCCGGAGCCACGCGCCTGGCCCGGGGGAGTCGGCGTGCAGAAGAATCACACAGCGGGGGCGGGGCCTCGCCACGAAGCGTGCGTCTCTAGAAAGGGGTGGGTGGGGTGTGTGTTGGGGGCGCGTGTTGAAAAAGAGGAGTGCTGCCAAAGTTTGGGTCAGATCGGCTCGTGGAGTAAGCGGTGGAGAGAGACTTGGACGAGAGTTAGCCACACGGTCCCCACGCGAAGGACACGAGAGCTGTGCACTGCCAACCCTTCCCACTCTTCCTACTCTTCTTGCCCCACTGTTTTGGTCTGCGCCCGGCCCACCCCTCCCCTGCATCCATCACTTCACAAGAGCTGTCAGCGAGATGGAAACGACAACCATCACTACCACGCAGACTGCATTTACCTTTGGACTTACTGAAAGACGCGCCAGCATCAGCCTGCACGCCCCTGCCCAGGAGTGCGCCGCCCCCGCCGCGCACCCCAACGCCAGCGCCGCCGGCTACCAAAGCAAAACCAAGGTGCTGAAGAGACAGCGCTCCAGTTCGCCGGAGCTCCTGCGCTGCAAGCGGCGCCTGAGCTTCAACGGTCTCGGCTACTCCATTCCTCAACAGCAGCCCGTGGCCGTGGCCCGGCGGAACGAGAGAGAGAGGAACCGGGTCAAGCAGGTCAACATGGGTTTCCAGACGCTGCGTCAGCATGTGCCTAACGGCGCCGCTAACAAGAAGATGAGCAAAGTCGAGACCCTGAGGTCTGCGGTGGAGTACATCAGGGCTTTGCAGCAGCTCCTGGACGAGCATGACGCCGTGTCGGCGGCTTTCCAGTGCGGGCTGCCGTCCCCGACGCTTTCCAACAGCTACTCCGCCGACCCGGAGTCGCCTCACTCCACCTACTCATCAGACGAAGGTGGCTACGAGCCTCTGAGCTCCGAGGAGCAGGAGCTGTTGGACTTTACAACCTGGTTCGACAGGTACTGAGACCGGCAGCAGCGAAGCCACGCAGCAGCGTCTGCGCGTACACAAAGCAGCTGACCTCCTTCAGAAATGCTGACAAAGACTCGATAAAGGCATCAGATCAGTCTCGCCCTCCGTGCTTGCAAGTGATCTGTTGCCTCCCTCCCTCACCCGGGCTGCTTCTGCAGGAGCAAAGCAATAGTGAGAGAGAGAGAGAGAGAGAGAGAGAGAGAGAGAGAGAGAGAGAGAGAGCGAGCCTCTTGTTGCATAGAGCATAAATAGTCGCCCTGAAGTCCCCACAAGAAGAAGGTAGTTGGACTCACTGGAGGTAACGCACTGTTGATGTTATGTTTGAATAAGTGCAATTACTACGTGACACATGCAGCAGGCTCCGTGGAGACGGTGCTGCAGCTCCAGAGGACTTGTTTGATGAGTGTCTCATCAGAGCAGGACTGCCTTCCTCTGCTGCCACGTCTGTTGGAAGACACAACAAAGATGATGCGTCAACAGACTTTTTTTTTTTATTTTCGCGATGTACACCCTCCCTCCCTCCTTTTTTCATAACAAAATTGTATCATACAGCGAATTGTTTTAACATGAAGACATATTTTTGTACATTGAGTGAAACAAACGATGTTCTTGAACGACATTCACTGCCAGTGTTTTCAGACAGTGTTTTGATAACCAGCTGTCACAGAGGCAGTGAGTTGGCACGTTGTGAGTGTGTGACTGGACAGCAATATCAAGGCTACTACCTGTGACAGACTGTAGTTGTTTTTTAAAATAGGTGGTAAGGAGACCTTTATTAATGTATGCACTTGTTCTCCATTTCCCGTAGCCTAAAATGTAAATATTTGATTTTAACAGATATATTTTGTGTAAAACAAGTTTTATAAATAAAGATGAATCTATTTATATTATATGCTTTTGCAGTGGTTTGGTTCTTCAGCTGCACACATTAATACCTGTGTGTGTGTGTGTGTGTGTGTGTGTGTGTGTGTGTGTGTGTGTGTGTGTGTGTGTGAGAGAGAGAGAGAGAGAGTGTAGTGGCGGCAGTAATTGAGCAAACCAGGCAGCTTCTATTCAAACCCCCTGCATGACCTTTTTCCGACTTGGTTGGGCACACGGGGGAAAATTGCGCAGCTGGGCGAGCACTCAATAACCATTAAAGACGCGCACCTTCTACAGCGCTTTGTGTGCATTCAGGACGGGGGAGATTAATATTACGTTTCATGCATTGCATTGTTTCTTTTGCATACTCTGCTTTTGCCCAATAGCGCAGAGGGCCTGGAGCGGAGTGAGAGGGGGAGGAGGAGGAGGGGTGCAATTCACTCCACTCAAAGGGTATAGACACTTTGAAATACGGCCTGGGGAAAGTCAGCAAAACAATGAGCCGGGTCAAAATTCTTATTGCCCGATTGAGATCAATCTAAATAAAACCTGGGGTTGTAGACTAGTTGTATCCCCGACTGGGTTTTTCATGGCGCACGCAGCTCAATCAAAAAGCCTATCTCATGCGAAATGGGGAGCACAACACCCTATTGTGAGTGCCATTGTGTGCGCCTTTTGCGCCTCATTATGCGAATTATGGAAGATCTCCTATTGTAAATAAACACTGATGCCAAATGCAGCGAGGCGGAACGAGAAATAACGGGTCTAATTTCACCTGGTGCTCTCAGTGGGAGTGGAACATTGTGCCCAAGAGAGGCTGATTGAAACTGCTAATAATATTGTATAATCTAGTCAGAAAAATATTAGCCAGTATTAGCCAATATTACCCAAATATTAGTCACACCAAGAAAAAATATAAGCAATAGAAGTAGACCAAAACAACAGCACTTTCACTTCTGGACTTTTGGAATCTAACCAGAGAGTAACTGACTGAATGATGTGTGAGATATTCTGTTTTTTCCTTTTGCACATGAAAGTGTGCCACACGCACATGCAGCCCCCCCCCCTCACTCTCACTCACTATCTCTCTCTCGCTCACTCTCTCTCTCTCTCTCTCTCTCTCTCACACACACACACACACACACACACACACACACACACACACTGCGACAAGCAGGTGTAAGCCACGTGCCTGTACTGAGCGACAAAGGCTCTTGTGCTCCCATTGGTTAATGGCTCGCGTATGCCTGAACCCTGTCGTGAAGGAGGCAGTGACAAAATCAAACAAGTGATAAATGACATTAATTACGCTCTGCTTTATAACCTCCTACGTAACCGGGACTCAAAAAGACACATCAGTGTTGGGTGCAAAATACCCCGCTGGTCCATTATTATACGGCAGAAATGGCGTTTCTGATGTCCTTTAGTGTCAAGCAGAGGCCAGGGCACAAAGTGAAAATAAGCGCTTGTCTCTTGTCCTCCCGAAGATGGATATGCAATTTTCTCCTCTGCTATACAGGGAGGAGCAGGGGCGAAGATAGATTTATTCATGTCATTTTGTCCAGGGGTCATTTTACCTTCGACAATACATAAGGGCGATGTTAATTTTGGCATAAGCCAATGGTGAACAATCAATCACACGCGACCCATTTATGCATACGTTTTCGTGTGCAAAGCCGTGATGTATGCGTAAACCGAGGGGGACTATAATATGAGGCTAAATTAGCCAGGAGTGGGGTGGTGAGAGGTCATCTGTTGCTCTGAATGCAGTCATCACAACCCTCTGTGCTTTTGGGCCACTTGGATGCATTCTTCCCGAGTGCCTAAATTGCACATTGCTGAACTAGTTTGCATCTTTAGGTTTTATTGCTTTTATGTTATGACCCTGTTGGCTATTGTATGTCCCATAACATTAATCATTTTTCAGGTAGACAATATTTACATAATAACCGTTTCAACCGTTTCTAACGACTACCTTCTCTACCTTTCACTTTTAGACAAGTATGAATATATCAGCATGATACTTTAGTAAATATATATATTTAAAAAAAATAAAAAATAACATCTCAACATCAAATTATGAGTGGACCAGCTTCCATAAAATGTGAGATAACTGACACAAATTTGTTTGTCCTTCTTCCACTAGCTGATGCTGAGTTAACTGATTTGAACCTGAGAAAAAAGCATGGATTTAATTTGCCTTCCAGTAACATGAATTCAAGAGGTTTGAGGTGCAGCTGAACACAACACATCTGGGTATCATATTTAGAGCTCTGCTGTCTGTGGAGGGTATGAGTGAAGTGCATACAAGTTTTCAGTTTTCAGTTGGTTGTTCTGTTGTAATTTATGGTCCTTTCTCTGACACGTGACCAAAGCAAGACACAGCAGTTCTCCATCATTGTGGACAACAATCTAAAAGAATTACATTTTTATGATGAGTGTAATGAACGCTCAGTGGGAAATTCATGCGCCTCATTTCAAGTAACAAAGATCTAAACTCATTCAGTCTCTGAGCTGCAGCCACCTACAGAGCGACAGGTGCTTCAGGAATGGCAGAACAGAGTGAAAAATCTGACTTCATGCTGCTGTACATTCCCTCAGACATCAGTCACACCTGTCTCCAATCTATGTCACATTCACAATCATTACAAATCCAGTAAATAGTTTCCCTTTTACTATGTTTAACAGAGTCAACATAATATTATACACTCCTCAGCAAAAGGATAAATCTTGATTCCATCTTCTCCACAAAATACACTTAAATAAACCATAACATTATTTTCACAGAAGTGTTTCAACTCAAGAATAGCTGTAGTGTCTCTGTGAAATTGTGATCGGAGCCACAGCTGCAAAGGTGTAAATATGATAAATACAGCTGAGACAAAGGGGGGATGACGAGAGACAAAGTGGTGATGTGGATGGATGAAGAGATGGAGTGCAACCTTGAGCAATGCTTACAGAGGTGTTAATGTTTAAGCAGTCACCGACATGTTTATATTTAACACAGACAGAAACCATAGAGAACTGATTTGGGGCAGACTTGTTTACTCATGCACACAAACGCATGTATGCACACACGCGCGCAGGCACACACACACACACACACACACACACACACACACACACACACACACACACACACACACACACACGGCTGTGCAGGTGGTTCAGAGACAATTCTGTTGACCCCTTGGTTATTGATTTAGAAAGGTCCTGGTCTGCAGAGGTGCTATAGAGTCACTGGTATTTTGCACTGCTCCTTTTTTGGCCCTCATAGTCAGTCACAGCAAGTCACTCTTGCTTCTGAGCCATAAAAAACAAGGCCTTCTAGATTTCAAAGTCTCAAGGTCTCTTCTTTCCTTTCTAAATATGGAGAGAAGTCCTTGAAGTTGGTATTTTTCTTACTAAATTGACTCACTAACTTTCAAGATCTTCTTAAGTTAGGGTTAGCTCACCCCTGAATCCACTGAGCTGTTCATCCAGTGATTAAGGAATAGATGTGGACATAGAAATACCAAAAATATGTCCATCATATTTCATTTTATCATGTGACCACTCCAGTGTGCTGGATATTCTCTTCCTTACATCAAAAGTCTGAAGCTACTAAATAGGAGTCTTGCTCAGGGCTGGTAAGTCACTCTTTTGTCTTACCTT
The DNA here is from genome assembly GCA_016785225.1 of Psettodes erumei. Lineage (NCBI taxonomy): Eukaryota > Metazoa > Chordata > Actinopteri > Pleuronectiformes > Psettodidae > Psettodes > Psettodes erumei. The sequence goes on along the minus strand of JAFBJZ010000772.1, from coordinate 6,296,740 downwards.
GAAAAAAGTCAGTCATTGCGCTCATGTTTTTCCTTCTGTCTTACTAAAAAAGAGAAATCTTTCTCTTTTCAAGTGAACGTTAAGAGAAAGAAGTCTGAATGTGTGCAACTCTGCACTTTTAACTGACACCTCTGTATGTGTGTGAATAGGCCCTAAACTTCAGACGACCCAGCAGAGGAGGAACCAAGCTCAGGCCTGAAGGGTGGAGGGATGCAAGAGGTGGGGATGTGTGGTAGGGTGGAGGCGGTGGGGGCTGTAATTTGCATGGGCCATTGTGCTGCACAAGTTTGGGTGCTTTTTTTTGGCCTGGGCCCTTTTGGCCATTTACTTCCACTCTGGCTGGCTGTGGCGGGCTGTGAATAGTCTCTGCTCGGAGGAGACACAAAGCCGCTTTTGTGCTACGGCCGCACCATATTCATCATGTAATGCCTGTAAGACAAATCTGATTGGACGTCTCTGTCACTTTGATGTGGGTCCAGAGTGCGAGTGGCCCTGAGATTGCTAACTTCACTCTCTATTGCCTATTGATATGGGGGTGGAGGCAAAAGGGGAGCGAGAAGAGGTGGCTCGCGGGGAGAAGGAGGAGGGAAAAAGGGAGAGCAGGCAGGGGGTAGTCCTCATTATTTGCAGGAGCAAATTCATAATAAATTTCCCCATTCTACAAAACCGGGTCGAGATGATTGACACTACTTTACGCCAGGCTGAACAAAAGCCCTGATTTGAGCAGAATACCAAATGAATGGGGCGAGCGTGGACTCAATTCAAACAATTTTAATCTCTCCTCTCCTCCCTTATTTCTCCTCTCCTCCTCTCTCCCCCTTTCCCTCACACTTACCCTCTTTTTTCAACTCCAACTCTCCTGCTTCTTTTATTCAGACCATTCTCATTTTACAGGGTAATTCTACTCCAACGGATGTGCTAATTGTGCTGGGTTAAACTGGATGCTGGTAGACTTCTGTGATACAGAGCTTATTCTTGCCTAATGACTGTAATGATGGTTAAGAGAGACTTCAGCCTGCAGCCTGGAGTGGACTGCTTGTACAGAGCTGAACAGGGAATTTTTTTTTACTTGTGTGGGCTCATTGGGAGAGAAGAGCAGAGCTGGAGCTGACGTTTTAGATTTAGGTGAAGGAAAGAGGATAGTGGACTCAGTAATGGGACCATGAACTGGAGCTGCTACTGAAACTGTGGCAAAGAATGATGCTCTTAAATGCAGGAAACTTATTGGATGTTGGTTGCAGTCACAAGCTGACATTGATGTCAGTGGGGGACATAACACTTTGTGATGGGTATCACAGTGAGACTGGACATGCAGCAAGTTTAAGTGTACAAAAACTAATAGGAAAACTAACTGTGGTGAGGAATTCAGGATGATGATCACAGTCGGGCCTGATGCATTGAAGTGCAGTATCAAGGACATGATTTTGCCAGTAGTATTAAGTATTATTTCACATTTCACTCAATTCTTGACTATGATAAATTTTGGAGATTTAAACCTTAAAACTGTGAAAACATATTCAAAAATGGATGCAGCTTCACTCTTAGACTACTCAGGGAACATATTTTTAATACTAAGGAGCAGCTTTACTTTCAATTATGTGAACAATAAAATCCAAGCTTGGGCTTTGTGATGAAGCTTTCGTGGAGCTGTGGTGGGACAGTTGAAATGTGATAGAGTGAGACACCTGTGACCTGTCAAAAAACCCAATACATGGGTCCTTTTGCACCTGAATTGCCCATTAATGGAACAGTTACAGTCACAGCATCATCAGGACACACATAAACACAAAAAATATATTGGTAAAAAGATGTTGGAGGTTTGTCCAATCTCCCTAATAGAATCCAGGTTGTCTTTGAGTTAGCATCTAGTGGCCAATAGTGGGAACTGCATTTTAAGACACCTGGGCACTTGGAAAATTTCAAAATTACGATTCCGGTTCTTATATATGACACAATAGCTGCTGTTTACTTGATTATGCTGCCAGCTAAGCAACCATTCAGTTGATTTCAGTATCACCATGTCCTGTTGGCTCATTAAAACCTAACCCATACTGTCCTGTTCTGCCCTCACTTTTGTGATAATGACATAAGAAAAGATGGGTAATTCCCTTAAACTGTCTTTCTAAAAACATGATATGTGTGGGCTTGCTGTGTGTGTGTGTGTGTGTGTGTGTGTGCTTTTGTTTGTGTGTGTGTGTGTGTGTGTGTGTTGAAATAGCTTTCATCCTTTCTTCTGTTGAGATCAGGTGCGTTCCTTCACTCAACAATACATTGTAATGTCTTAAAGTTTGTGTACGGTGGGTTGGTGTGCAAATTTCATCGCAGTTTGTGTGTCAGAGGTCTCACCTCTCCCCCTGAAAACCAGAGCAACACACACACACACACACACACACACACACAGTCATGTCCCAGGGACTTCAGCAGGTTGGAGCCTGCCCCTGGAGAACCTGTTCACAGTGACACACCATGGCTTCATCAGTCTCTGACACGCATCGCCCTCAGCTTCAAATCGCATACTTCACTCCTCTATTGTTCAATTCAGACTGACAGTGGGACACTTATATTTTCTTTTCTATGTCTTGTGAATATCTCCATGACACAATAGAGGTGCCTTCTTTATGGTATCAAAGCTCAGTCTACACTTGCTGCTGTTCATGAAAGGCTTGTGTGTAAGGACTCTGAAAGGAAACATGAAAGCACATGCAGGATTAGAATAAAAAAATGGTTTTAAGTGAAGGTGGGTCAGTAAAGTTAAACCACAGTTAGGTTTTCTCGGATTTGTCTGGTTTCACAGCCTTGATCTCGGCCACATTTCAATCATAGAACAACATAAAACATTACATTTATCTTTACCTCTTTGATCTCTTTTTGTGTTCCTTACATGCACTGGAGGAATTTAACTAATGAAGTACAAGTACTGTGCTTAATAACAATATTGACATAGTGAGTTTAGTTATTTCCATTTTCACTAATATCACTTTCTTGTACTTCAGTTCTTTGCAGTAGCAAACACTGTGCTTTTTCTTTATTCATTATTTATTTGACAGCTGTAATTCTCAAGTTACTTCAGATAACCAGCTAACATAAAATATACATTTATACTGAAAAGACCCTTCACTACCTACAACAGTTAGACACTTAACACATGTGGCAACAACCAATTGAATAATATACATTATAACAAAATGACAGGAGCCATCCTGTCTCCATAATGAATGATTTTAAGTCTGTTTCTGCCTTTTCTCTCTCTCCTTGTTTAACTTGAACTTTAAAAAAAAAACAGTTAATGTCTTGAAAAAAGAGGATCGCCTAACCGCTCTCCACTCCTAAATGACATCTCCAGGATGCATGATTATGTAAAGCTGATTTGCATTAGAGCAACTGAAAACACTGTGTGGCAACCGTTTCACAAATGTTTTTTTTATGACTCATAATGTGATTATTCGATCTCTCTCTCTCTCTCTCTCTCTCTCTCTCTCTCATACACACACATACAAATACACATAGGTCCATAGTAATAGGCCCCCTGCACCCCACAACCTATCAGCCTATCAGCAGAGATGCCCTATAAAGTCCTGCCCTCTCTCTGAAACAAGGTAAAGGGAGGATTAGTGAGCACCATTTAGGGACTCCTTTCAGCCCCCGTTTCATTTCATTAGCTTGTGACCTCTCCAGTTAATTATTTTGATCTGGCCAAAGGCTTGGCCTGCTTTTAATGATCCCGACTGACTCACCGCCCCCATCAGAACGCACAATACTTAACACACCCATTGAGGGTGAGGACTAGGGGGAGTGAAAAGGGAAGAGGAGAGAAAGGGAAAGATTGAAAGTGGCATTTACCAGTCACCGGGTGAGGCTGGATGGAAGGGAACCTGGTGATGGCAGGGTGGCGTAACGCCCTCAGACTTTTTGTCAGAATATACTATTGTCCCTTATTGATGGAGTGGCTCTCCTTTTTAAAAGGGGCGAAATCTCTGCAGAGCTTTAAGCTGATTTCAGAGAGGGAAAAGGAGGAATGAAAGAAAAGGAATCCACTGCACCTCCCTCTTAAAAATAACACTGATGGAAAAAGCTGGACTTTTGAAATCATTCAACTGAAGTGTAACGGCTCTGAGGAGTTGCTACTGTGACATTCAGAGAAAGTTAGAGATACAGTTATGCGACATGTTGTCGTGTTTCATTTGACAGAGAGAGCACACACACGCACACCCAAAAGATAGTGGTAAAAATGTTCATGAAGACAAAATAAGATGAATCTGCTGTATATTGCAAAGCTGTTAGTTTTTTGATGAATCAAATTCTCTCCCCTCCTCTCTTCTCCTCTCCGTCCACCTGTCCCTCTGTTGCTGTGTTGCACTAATTGCCCATATTTGTTCATCCTGTGGGTGTTTGTGAAGGGATAGCTTCCGTTTACCCATGGCCACACAGCTCCATATTGAATGCAAACACAATAAAATCTAAGCAGCTTGTGCCATTTAATGCCTTACAAGTAATGGCTCCCAATACGTTTCTCATTTCATCCAAACAGGAAAGATGAAAAGTTTTAGAGGTGGAGCAAGCTGATGGTTGTCGGTCTGATATTTTATGGTCTGTTTTTGTGCCTTGTATTTGCTTGCAGTGCTGTCGGCCAGTTTACTCTGTCTGGCTATGCATGTAAAGAGTGTCCCTTCTTTGTTCCAGCCTTGGGCCCACAGCCAAGCTCCCCCTTCAAAACTTAAGCCACACACACAAACACACGCACACGCACGCACATGCACACACACACACACACACACACATGCAAACACACAAACACAGTACCCCACTCACCCCTTTTTACTCTCTCAAACAACTCTCGCTCTCTCCCTCTCCCCTGTGCTGCCCTCAAATTGCCAGTAACAAAAAAGGAGGATAGGACCACAGAGACAAGCATCACTTTAAAAAGCAGGTGTCCAGAACTTTTCTGTGCTCGTCGATTTCAAATGGAGACCCTTTAACCTCTGCGTTTTTCTGGCTGGTGGCTGAGGAAGCCAGTCAGAAGCCTAATCAGTCTCGTTTGACAATGCTGGGAGGTTGAGGGCTGTCAGTCCTTCTTTCAGACAGGGGCTCCAATGAAGCCGTGGCAGGGGAACCCCTGATTGATTAGTGCCTCTTTATTGAAGTGTGTGTGTGTGTGTGAGCAGGAGAGTGTGTGTGTCTATAGGGGCCCAGCCAGGAAGCTTTATTTAAATCCAGCCAGAGAGAGTACTATAATTATGACTTTTTCTTTCTGCTGGTCGGTTAAAGCTGACAGAGAGGGTTCTTATGGCTCACTTCACCCTCTCAGCCTCCTAAAGAGAGATTATTGCTGGCCCCAAGAGCTCGGGCCAGTCAGACTCATCAGCGTGGCTTTGTAGACCTGAGCAGGACTCCAGAGCAGGACTCAAAAAAGACAAAAAAAGGGTGGAGGACTGAGATGAAGACAGGTCACTGTGTAATCCTGTTTCAGCCTCATTCACTGATGCCAGGGGACTGAACAATTTATATGCCCAGTATTTCAAATAAATGAAACCAGACAAAGTTCAAGCAGAGAGAGTGCCAGTTTACTGCTATCACTGGCATGTAGATGTGTTACATCCCCCCACCCACAACCCAACAAAAAACAAACAAACAAATAAACACAAACGGAAGCCGACTGGGGGTCAGATAAATTAGTAAAATGCGGCTGATCCTGTGTGGCCTGGTTGGTAGGGGGTCTTCCTTTGCTCCCTTTCACTCGCTCTCTTTCTCACCCTCTGTTTTTATCAGGTCATCCACTATCAGTATGCGTTTGCCCCCCCCCCGTGAATCCCTGCACTTGCAGTGTGGGCTGGGCTTCCATTGTTCAGTGACAGCTCCTATCTGCTGACCATTTTGAGATGTGTGTGCATGCGTGTGTACTCACCTGCTCTGTGGCTGGGCTGCCTTATAATTTATACATTTTACCCCACTGTCGTTTGTACATTCCCTTTTATTGCAGATAACCAAGTGAACTCATTTGGGTACAGTCAATAAATTCAGAGAGGTCACATGTCGGGTAAGGAGGATAATTAGGCTCATTGGCTCAATTTAAGAATGCTATAAAGCCAATGAAGAGAAATTTCATTCAAACATTGTAAATCAGTAATTTCTGCCAGACCAGCGAAAGGGAGAGTGAGTTATTTTTGGCAGGCCTGTAATAGAATTAATGACTGAGTGGGAGAACAGGCATAATCAGCACGCACAGATAAGAACTGAGAAGAAGTGCGTGCAGTGTGTGACCATGGTCAGAATGACGGATTCACAGATTCAACAACTGTTCTCCACAAGTGCAGCGCTTTTTTAATTATATCTTAAATCACCTTACTCTTGTGTGAATAGCAGTCAAACAGAACTGGACACAGGGACATACCTCAGAGTCAATATTTAGTTTCAGATAGAGAGCGCTTGGCTTTCTCCCCTCTGTGTTTTTGTTGCTGGCGGTAACAGTTTTTGGCCCATGCTGTCATTGTGAACGAACAGGACAGGCAGCTCTTGTCATTTGACTCCTGGGATTAACAGAAGCAAAGGGTGTAATCCTAACACTTTGAAGTGTGTGAGATCTTACCATCTCACATCAGACAGAGCGCCCGAAAGGAACAAGCATTGTTATTTATCTAAAGAAACCGTCAGCCTACTTTTCAGCTTTGAACATCACTTGATTTTCTTTTCTGTTATGTACTCATTGAGATGTACTGTTTGTCAGAGGCAATCTCTGGGAACGTTACAAAGAAAGAAAAAGACAGAAAGAAGAAGAAAAAAGGGACTCCCATCATTCATTCCATTTAATGATCTAATGTGCTCTCTGAATTTTCTTTGCACGTGTTTTGGGTTTTCTCTTAATTTCAGTGGCATGTGGCAGCAGGTCTGCTCTGTCCACCATCAATCACAGTTAGATAACAACCGTATTCTCTCTTTTTCCTCTTTATGTTCAGTCCAGGTTCATGGTCTCTCCAGGTATAGAGGATCCACTGGTAAACACACAGGTATCAATATGGCACACACCTACACCTGCTTAAGCATTAACCATGTCACCCCTAAGTGGATAAATGCACCAGTCCTCACATATCCTTTCTATCTGTGCCACACACACTCAAACACACAAACACACACACACACACACACACACACTCACACCTGTGTTTCGCATGTCTTTTAGTTTGAGGGGGAAAATTCCGACATGAGACCATTTATCAGGGGGAGAAGGCAAGCGATTAGATATTGGTGATAAAGATTTTAAGTCAACATCCCAGCAGGTGTCGAGCGCTTTTTACTGCGCACGAGTGACTCCACTCCTGGGTCTTTATGGGCAATAAAGGATGAAACCCCTCTTCCCCTCATCCCACCATCCACCCCCAGTCCTCCTCTCTGGGCAGAGTCCAGACTGGGGGCTTTAACATCCTGCAGACGGGCAGAGGGCACATAAACCTTTGCTTGCTACACTAACTCACCCCTTCAGTCAAGTCAGCCTACACCGCAAAAATAATTGTTTGATTGTAAACAATGTTCTTGTAGGGTTCTCTGTGACTCAATAGGGTACTTAGATGCATATATATAGTTTACTGGGAACGCCAACTATAAAGGTGAACTTTTTAAAGGGCAACAAAATGTAAATGTTGGGTAATCATACTGCAAAAAATACTATTGCTATACTACAGCATATATCTATTATTTTGGGCAATGTTATTGGGGAATGCTGTGCAGATTTCTGTAGCTAACTGAAAATAAAATTTTAGTTGGAAATTTAGAATAAAGTTTTTGTTTTTTTTTACTAAATAAAAGAGCCAAAGTTCTACATGTTTCATGGCAGTGTTTTTAAAGGGCTAAACTTATTGGTCAACTATCTGTGCTGTCCAATGTGCAGTGTAATTACCTAAGTACATTGGTATCCCACAGGTACATAATACATAAATTATGTAACCATGTATTCAAAAAACAAAACAGCATCCGCCTATGTCTTTAAAATATCTAAAAAGAAAAACAAACATTTTGAATCAGCATATCTCCAGATTGTTGTAAGATGGTTAGCTCATAAAACTTGTGGAGGCACTGACTGACTGAGAGAGTAAAATGCGTCAGACTAGCCCAGGAGCATATACCGTTTTTCATGCTCTGACGGGTTCTAAATCAGAAAGCATAGATCACTCAGCTACAATCTCATGACATATACAATGATTTAAACTGCTCAGTGTAGAGATGGTGCATTTACTTGTTCTAATTTTTGATTAAGCTTAAGTCAGCTTCTCTTTAGCACCAACTTAAATAAATGTATCGGGTCATTTAATGTGCAACTCCAGGGATTGATGCAAACGCGTACATATGTTTGACTCGGAGGGGTCCTGTGTCACTGCAGTGATAAGTAATCTCCTTTGCTGGCGCAGGAATGTGTGATGTGCTTTCACCTCTACTGGGGGGTCTACATTCACTCACCTCTGAGACAACAGCCAAGACCTACAGCAGCAGCAGTAGCATGTATGAACCTCCCGGTCATTACGAGAGCCACCTACTGAAACCAGCCACTCCGTCAGACTGTGACAGGGATGTAGCCACAGGCTGTGGAAATTAACTAAGTTAGCCATTCAGATGCTAGTCTGTGCAGTGAAAGGCAGGCAGGGAGAATCTGGTCCATTTGTTCCCTGATCAATCAAAGTCCATTCCTGGCCTTTTTTGGTTTGGGATCAGAGAATTAGGTTGGATTGTCCTCTTGGTGATCCATTCCTGTTATGGATTCATCACAATAGGCAACAAAAGAATGCCATTTGGTTTTCCTGCAGGGATTCTTTACTGTATTGGACATATACAGATGGATAGACAGCATGGACTGGGAGCTATTGTTACACAGTGGGAAGGTTGTCCTGCATCTGCTGCCCACTGGGACCAGTTACTCAACTAAGAGTCCAAAAATCGACCATTCACACAGGCATTGTTGGTACATTGTGGTACAATGACATAACATGGTGAAATTATGAGGCAGTCTCTGTCCACTAAGTTGGAAAACTGGGAATCTATTTTTAATTCATGTAATATCTTGCAGAACCCTTGTAGTACCCTTGTTAATCATTTTAAAGACATCAGTGTGCATTGAGTGAGTTTATACCATTCCTTTCTTTTCATCACTTCATTTCTGTAGGGTATCTGTGAGTGATGGAAGACTAAATTCCTTCTTATTCAGCTAGACTGTTGCCCTCTCTGCCATTCCTCCTGACCTTCTTTTAAGTAAAAGCACACATAGACATGCACGCTCCGTTTAGGGTTGCTTGTAAATAAGAGAGATGCATCTTTAATGGCTCCTTTCAAGATAGCGGAAGGAAAGAAGAGCAAATAGAAATAAGATAAAGCAAAGAGGAACCAATAGCTGGTGGTCTGGTGTGCTGCCACAGTTTACTTACTGTTAAACCAATAAGATAATGCAGGGGCGATGCAGCACTTGCTCCACTCAGAGATAGAGCCTGGACTGGGCAATGTGCGGCGTGTGGCCCTATATCAGTGGCTCTGATTTTCAGTTAGATAGTGAGGCCATGATGTGTGTATGTGTGTCTGTGTACTAAGTTAAAGATAGTGTTTACAGCACCCACTCATAAGCAGGTGGAACTTTAAAACAGAGTGTGCAGTCCTGTGAACTTTGCTCTTCAGGCTGCAAGTGTTTGTCCAGTTTTCGGGTTTTTTTTGCTTTCTGGGGACAGGTGAGACACAGTTTGGACCAAAGCACAGGCAGAGAAGAAGGGTGAGGGGAGAAATTACCTGCACAACTTGAAGATAGTGATGATGATGATGATGAATAAGCTGCTGTTTGATATGTGGCGAAAGAGACAGAGAATCCTGCAAAGATCTAAAAAAAGAGAAGCACAGGAAGAAAAGGCTTCACCACCCTTACTGTACATACATCATTACGCCAACCTCCTCTCCAGATGTAAGCTTGCCACCCACCACCCTTCTTCTTCACACCCCCACAGCTCAGGCTGCTCCATTTCCCCCACCACATCCGTGTGCTCCAGGGATGCTCCTGTTTGGCTGAGTGCACAGACACTTGTTAATTTGTGACCCGTGTGGGAAGCGAGGGGATAGCACTCGGGTTTGGTGGGGGAATTTGGTTTGAGGCCGGAGGGAGCAGAGAGCTGCTCAAGCAGTGTGCCTTCACAAATGTGACACACATCTCCAGGCTCATGCCTTTCAGGCCTCAATGGAGAAGAAGAATAAAAAGACACGTGAGCAATAAGTAGATGAGTTTTTTATCATCAAATCTCAAGTTTGGTTTAGCAAATTTGTTTGCCTGTAAATAAAGAAAAGCGCTTGTTTAAACTTTGCACTTTGTGTGTTTGTCGTCGGCTGAACACCAGTTGAAGTACACAGTGAAAAGCAAAGTGTGTAACCTGCTGTTTCCCCAAGGCATCCATGCACACACACACACACACACACACACACACACACACACGCGCATATATGCAAACACATTTTTGTTTTCCCTCAAACATCTTGGGATTTTGTGTTGCAGTGCTGGCAAATCAAGATTCCCAAGTACCAAAGCAATTTTCCATTTGGAGGATGGAACACAGGTCTCTGTTTATTCCCTGCTTCATTCAATTACCCCATCTTTGGTTTGTTTAACATTTCATACTCCTGATCTAATTTTTTGTTTGGTTGCTCTTCAGATCTGTAAATTAATTCTTCAGCTGAGCTCAGAGGCTGCATGTGGTGTAGAATTCATTAAGCCTGCTCGTCCCCTGTGTGTGTGTGTGTGCACATCACAAAACGACGGCATCCCCGCGAAGAAAGTGTGAGCGTGTGTGTGTGTGTATACATGTGATGCTACGGTGAAAGGCACCATCTGTTCCATGTGACAGTAATGAAGTGAGGGGCATTGTGGTACAAAGCCTCAGACCCATTCATCACAGCTGTAGGCGGGCCAAGCATATTCCCTCTGTCTTATAGGGATACCTCTACACAGACACACACACACACACACACACACACTGCAGCATAACCTTATGGTTCTGCCATTGCCTCAATGGTGCATGTATGCAAACACTTGTAGAATAGTTATTGCGAGGGACATAAATGGGATGAGTCACTCGTGTTTAGTTGTTTACATGCATTATGCATTATCAGGGAAAGCTTGACAGTGATTCATTTCCATCTTATCTGTCATGTGTTGTGCCATTCAGCCTCATTTACCTGACATACTGTAGAGGGAACTGTACTTCCAGTTAGTGTGGAGTCCTCTGTTACTGTATGCTGGATTGCAAAAACAATTAGTTTTACAGTTTTAGCTAACATGTAGCCATAAATTATGAAGTATAATTTTTCTGTAGTTCCAGATTCAGCAGGCGACTGCACTTTGCCACACTTTAAGTCATTTATGTAGATTGGTTCCCTGCAAAGCGACCAATCCAATTGCAACTTGTGTCAAACCTTTGTAAGAATAAGGCTTATTTTTGTACACATTAATCTTTGTCAGTAAGCCAGAAAGCTCTAGTCAGTGTTTTATTATATCTCAGATTGACATCCATTTTTCAACACCTCTGTTGTTTCCCTTTTTTTGTCTAAGTAGAGCCCTTCTTAAGATTATTTGGGAGTGTGAATATGCATATGTGCATGTGGGTCATTTTCACAGCAAACATTTTGACATGTAGGAGTGGAAAAAGCACATGTCTAGATAATAAAATTAATAATGGCTGAATTCCATTTAACTGCTTCAGTTTCAGAGTCCTGGTATTATGCAAGCTGCCTCACTGTCACACTCAACTAGGACCATTTTAAGACTAAATATAAAAGCATTGCTGTTAGAAAGACTCAAAACCTCTCATTTTACATCTACCAAACATGCTATCTGTAAATTTTTCCCATCTACAAGGTACCAGAACTGCCTTTGAGATCCTAAAATCTGAGATTGCATATCATGATAATGTTTTGTTAATAATGTTTTAGTTCCTGCCATTCTTGATTTGGACTCTGCAGGGGGTAAATTTTACTTCCTGTGGTTGATTGTCTGCTCCCCCTAACGTGTTTCACTCCACATGCAAATAAGGATAGCAAAAGGATGTCCAGTCGTAATTGAAACAAAACTGACCAGACAACGAAGGAGATATCCAATACGCCCATTCTATGCAATTACAGTGGTGTTTAAAGCCAAGTGATTCAGAGCAGCCAAGTAAAAACACCACCTGTGTGGGTGGATGGTGGCCGTAATATTACAGAGCTTCGCCAATAAGTTCTTAAACAATTTTTTGAGCCTCAAACTCACAATCCAACAAGCTACTACAGCTTTTCAGCTTTTAACCTTGCACGCTGGTGAGGTAGTGGCAAATAATCAGCCATATTGAAAATGAGTCCTTATATGGTTCACAGGCTGATGGAAAGTCAGGGCATTAATACACCAGTTTAGGGAAGTTCTGTAGTACAGCGAAGTGACCAGCATTGATCAGTAGCACTTGCATATCAATGCACTGTTTATGTTCATGGTTATTTGCAAATATATATATACCTAAATAAGAGCCACTAAAATATTACAAGCAGAATTTTGTTTTAAACAATGTCAACCTCCATTGGTCTGTTCAGGAAAGTGTCCTGCCTCCTCTTACTATGCAGCTCTTTCTATCAGCCCCACACCAGCACCTGATCTATTAGATAAACCAAAGCAGACCTCATCTCTGTGCAAATGATTAGAATCATTGTTCAAACACTGACATCAGCTGGAAATGCTTTATTTCCCTGCTCTGTTTAACCAGACAGGGCTTTCCTCATGCCACCAACACCAATATTGACTCTTACAGCCTAATCCCTCAACGTCTTGCCTTGTCTCCAAACTCTGAATGCTGACATCTAACAGCCCATTTATCATATTTTCAGGGACTCACTAGTGGTGTCTCCTCTATGTAACTTACCCTCCCTCCTTCCTTTGCCTACTGATTGTTTGGTCAGTGCACAGTTCAATGCATGTAAGCACTTTCGGTTTTGTTGTTTAGTTTTAGACACCCTCTCCCAGTGCTGCCACCACCAGAAGCTCTGCTGCTTCCCCATAAGGCACATGCAACATGTGCAACATGCTTTGTACATAACTACCCTCTGTGACCCCAGACTGAGGAAATTTCTTTCATCTACCCCCAATGTGACCACACATGATTGTTTCTGTATCTGTGTTTCAAGGTACACTGGGTTTTTGTGTGTTTCCGTTTTGAATAGTGATGTCGGACTGTGTGAACTCTTTCTTTCCAAACTTGGCGTGAAATGTTGGTCAGCTTGTTCTGCACAGGTTAAACCCCTCCTAATTTGAATTGGTCTGTGTTTTCTCCGTAAGCATTCTTCCCTAAATTTATCTATTTTTCTTTGTTGTGCATGAAGAAATTGAAATATTTAGGACTAACTGACCATCTGAAACTCTAGAAATACATTTTTCATGCCTTATATCAGAGGATTCTGTTCTGTAATACCGTTCGACTTTTAACCCATCATTGCAGACTGGAGCAGAGCAGAACATGTACAGCTTTAAAAGAGTGAAAAAGTAAGAAGATAAAAGTGTAAATGAAGATATAAACTCCTTTTTCATGCCTGCAGAGTATTGTTGTCACTTGCAGTTTTACAAATTGCTCCTTACATCTTTTAATGGTTCTCCTCTTCTTGGTCTGTTGTTAGCAAGTTTAATTCTCCTCTTTCTTCATCACCCTCCTTCAGCCCCCGACCCGCCCTCTCTCTTCCCTGCCTCCTCCGCCTCCTCCTTATTTACTGGGTTGCTGGTGTGCCTCATGCTCTGTATAGGGCCCCACTTTGCATTTCCCTGCCTATCAGAGAGTTTGTGTGTGTGTGTATGTATGTATAGGAACCCCCCTTCTCCCGCTAACTGAAAGCGTAGAGACAGCGTCCCTCTCCTTCAGCCCCGAGGATAAGTCTACTATCATGCTAATGCCCATGTCCTGAGACTAATAGGTCTTTTTACACTGGAGGTTTTCATTCCCCTTGCCTCACTAAAGGGTTTAGTGCCAAGGCCCTTTCTCTCCTTCCTAAACTTTTAAACAGGATAAATATTTCTGTGATTCCTCGGCCTGGACGATGGGTTTGAAGACAGTTCTTTGTATAATTGGCTCCCAATGGCCGTGTTACGCTTTCTGTAAATACATCAGGCGAGATGCAAGAACTCAGAATTAAAAAGGCTGAGCAAAAAAAATCTTACAGCATTGTGCTGTGCATTTGTGTGAGAGTATGTGACCCTACATATATATGTGCATGTCTGGATTTGTATGCATGTGGGTGTTGGTGAGTGCCCGTATTTATGCGCTTGGCTTTTCCACCCCTCGTTTCTCCTTGTGGAGATAAATCAAAAAGTTGTTAACAATTATAAATGCCACTATTGTTAATCATAAATGTTATTAAAGCTTCAGAATGCAGCTTTTCCCCAACATTTTCATTGAAATATGCCCCAAAAATACCTCTGTGACTCAGCCTCATTGAACAGCCTACAGCAATGCACAGATATTCCCCTTGTTGTTCTGAATATGCCTTGACCATTTCACCACTATCAGTGAAGGCCAAAGTCAGAGGCAGGAGCTCACAGTTGTCAGTCAATACAGAAACATGCTTGTGTTTCTTCAAGCTATCTCTAGTTGATGGAAAACATCACTATAGCCCCTTACACACTTGGAAAAAATCCCACTAACACCAGCTAACATTTTGTCTAAGCTAAGCTTTTGTCTTCAGTGGGAAAGGATAATAATGACTGAAGTAGTCACAGATTCATCAGCTCCAGCTTTGATCAGCACTGATGCAACTAGTATAATGAGATGTGACAGCTCAATTTTACCAGTCAGCATGGAAGCTAGCAGCTCACTCTTTAGGATTGTCCCTTGGAGCAATAGTTGTAGTTTGTTCCCCATCTATGGCCAACTCATGTACTGGCAATTGAAAGGAGTTATCTGAGAGTCAGCTGGGTGCTTTTTGTGCTTTTTTGCTTTCTGGCAGAAAGCCATATGAGAATACTGATATCACTTATATTCGCCCTGGAACCAGGGAGACTGTTCCAAGGTAATAAAAATCACCTACCAGCACCCTTAAAGCTTAGTAATTTCCTGTTTTGAACTCGCTGGCTGTACAGTCACACTCAGTTGGGTAATTGGGCTTATTGGAAAAAAAACACCTTCTGTTTAACCAAGTGAACTTTACTTTAAGATTACACAGTTTCCAACAATATCTACCATACAGTGTAACTTCTAGATGATATCATACACCATCTAGAAGTTTCCATTTGATGTTCACCACTCATCCAATCAACAACAACTTAAAGCCTTCAATAACTTTGACAAATTATGTTGCAGTTGCATTAACAGCTATGCACTGCAGTGTTTTAACTGAAAGACACCCCCCTCCCTTCAGTGAAAAGTGATTGACTTAGGAGAAGCTGAGTGACATTCCAGAGAAAAGGATGAGTGTTGGAGCATGCTTAGCATTTACTATGTTTAGGGTTTTGCTTATCTCACTGTACAGTAAACAACCAGGCACGGCATTGGCAGAAGAAAATCAAAGTGTTGGCCAACCGTCCCATCCCTCTGTGTGTGAAGCCTCCAGACATACACACAGCACTGGAGCTGTCAAGGCAGCCCCAGCCAGTGTTTATATTTACATCAAGCATGGCAGAATCAGATACCAGTGTATTGTTGCTGTGACATGCCACTGATGACGAGTCCAGCCCAAATGAGATTTCAGCAACGACTTTGCATTTCCAGTTCCCGGCTCAGTTTTGTTTAACTTAATATATACATAATTAATCCAGTGCTGGTTTTCTTGGGATCAGTTCATTTTCTCAAAAATCTTCAGCTTGCATTTAATCAAATGTATTCACATCATCAGTATGAGTTATTGGTTTTATATGACGCAGTTATGGAAAATGTTTGAACTTCAAGGAATGTAAAATGATCATCGTAAGGCATGATTTATGAATGTGACCCTTTGGCTATTAGTATCTTTACAGTAATATAATGTGTTCGTACTGTATATAAATATTATATGTATATATATATATGATTCTCCCGCTATAATTTGACATTGGACTGAAAGGCAGGACTGCTCACGTCTAAACACACGGCAGAGAAGGAGCGAAGCCTGGAGCAAGGATGGATTTGACTCTCTAAGCATGTGTGTCAGTGTCAGCAGAAAGTTTATGGATAGGGCATAAGGCATGAACAATATTTTCACTGTCATTGTCTGGGATAACTTACAGCTGTTGTTTAAACTTCAGTTTGGTTATTGCTGTATAAAGTAAAATGCTGCATATTGTCCACCAGCTTCTGTCCTGCTGTCCAATGCTGAGGTGCATTTGTGTGACTGGCACAAGGGATGGCTCACGGGGCCTCAGACCGTGTTCCAGTCCACTGTCTCTTGCTGTCAGATTCTATATGTTGATAAGTCTATCGTACCTTTTATATGTGATTCTGTCTGTCCCTATGGATGAAGACACCTCCCAGGTCCCATCCTTTCATTCTCTGATGGAAAAATACATGCCCTGTGCTCCTGTAAGAGAATGGACGAGCCAATGCATTCTGACAGCTCCATCAAGCACAAGATATGGCTGCTGGCTGTCCCCGATGCTGCTGGGTACACCTTCCCTCTTCACATATTAGAAACCGTGTACTCATGCTTTCTTGTACTCATGTGCATCTATTCATGCACATATGTAAGTGCAAGCACACACCACATGTGTGCCAATACAAAAACAAATGAAAACAAAGATTTGTTTGTATCTATGTCTTCGCTAAATTATGAAGTACTTCTTGGTACAGTATATACTGTATGCACAGTATTGTTTGTGCTTTGCCTTTTAAATGTACCCTTTATTTTACAGTGATAGTTCAGGTTTATTAAAGGTGGGTTGTATAAGGTACTGATCTTGATCTATGTGCTTTACTTTAGAAAAGCAGAGAGCAGTAGCAACAGAAACACTGCACTATGTACTGCTGAACATGGAGGCAGCGAAAAAGGTATAACCACCAAACACTGTCTACCTGAAATTTTCACTTTTCCTGAATTTCAGATCATTTAGCTGTTTGGTCGAGTATGAAGGGAGGCTGATGTTGAGAAGTGGACTAAAAAAGATGAGAGGGAAAAAGAGAATGCAGTAACGATGAAATTAAGTGACCCTCTGGGCAGTTGTTCCTCCCTTTTCCCACCAAACCTTCCTTGAGGTGAAATTTGCCTCAGTGTAGGGAAATATGACAGATAACAGTGTCGTCTTCTTTACATCTCTGACCTTTTAACTTTCTCTCACTTCTTAGCTTCAGGCCGTGTATGAACCCTAACTGAAAATGCAAAACTACTTGTAGAAATAACAGTCAAAGAGACAGTGGTCAGTTACTTATCACAACTTATCTATATGTCCTGCATAATGTTATCCCATATACATGCCCACTATTACTATCACTTTGCCTAGTTTTATCACTTTCTTATATAGCAATAAAAACTGTGCACTATTAAAAACCTGAGACAGAATATGTTTTTCAGCCAGATGCTATCATTTAAAAATATGCTGTTTGGCATTACATGTGACTTAACATTATTAGTGCTGCGTGAGCACTAATCCCGAGTTTTCTCAACAGTTTTGAGGGCAGCCTCAGTGAGCCGTGACCCACTGTGATTGACAGGTAACCTGCAGGGGAGAGGGCCAGGTATGCACACTGCTCTTCCCTCCATCTCTACATGTGTGAACACCTGATAGTTAGTGACAGGCAGCCACACAGCCCTAACATTGTTTGTGTGTGTGTGCATGGGTGTGTGTGTTTATTGTGTGTGTTTGTGTAAATGTTGGTGAATATGCCTCTAACAGAAACAATTCACTATATATATATTTTTAAATCTCCTCTATCTACCTGTACAAGGTGAACTGTTGGAGCCTGTGAGTGTCCACGACATGATTTAACTGTAATGATTTCCTGAGAATAGCTGTGGGCCTGGTAATCCTGACACCCAGTTACAAACCATTAACTCCCACATGCCAATCTCCAAGACAGCATGAAAAAGTCCAGACACATGCTCACAGTTTTACAGAGAGCGCTTGAACAAAAAAATTATATGTTTATAATTTCCCGTTTGCCTCTCTGTGTTGACAGATAGATGTCTCTAAGTCTGTTTATATTATACACATGTGGACACAAACACACACACATACACTACAGCAGCCGTTAACTGCTTTAAGCATCTGGTTACAGGTATAGCTGAAGGAATGGGTGACAGGGAAGGACGTTTGATGAAAAGTATAAAGAAAGCTTTATTATTAAAGCTTTTCTCTTTGTGTGTGGGTGAATGTGATCGATGTGATGAAGTCAAATGCAAATGTTTGAAATCCTGCGTGACCTTGCATGACAGGTTAAACAAGCAACAGAGACATCAGACCTGACTGTTGGTGAAAACTCAGAAAACCAGTTCCTGAGTGTCTGACCAGTCTCAGCCTTGCAAACTCAACATGACTGCGGTCAGTCAAGTGAAAAAGCCTAAAAAGCCTTGTATCTGTTCTGCCCTTGAACTTGACACCTAGCCCATTCTGCTCTTTGTTCATTTTGTCTATGTTTCAATATTCCGTTCGGCCAGTACACCAATTTCCGTTTCACATATTTCCATGGCACTGTGCAATCCTGGAATATTTGAGATTCATGATTAGATGTCTTCTAAGACAGACAAGTAGGTACAAAAAAGGATGTGTGGCTGCTTTAGTTACATGTATCAATAGCCACTTATTTGGAAAATGGGTTACAGAAACTCAGGTGTAATGCGTTATGGCATGGGAGCCTACACAAGAACTCATGTAATATTGGAAAGTGAATTACAGACAGCAGTAATGTGCAATTTTTGCAAAGGGCTGTCAGGCTATGTGAATGAGCACTGCATGGCTAAGTAAAGTTTGTTTAGGAACAACGGCTTTTCTGAGCTCATCCCTGAGGACCAAATCTGCTGCACTGCTCTCTATTTTAGAGTGTTTTCAAACCCCAGAGAAAGAGAGGTTCTGATGGGGTTTTTGCCTGCTTTGCACTCTGCAAGGTTGCACTCTCCGGGAACCAAAAAAGTGCAAGATTTGAAAACATTTACTGTTTGAAATATATCTCAGTGGTTTCAAACAGGAAACAGATGAGTGCTCACTCTATATCCGGAGCTGTTATATCCCATTGTGAATGCAAGGCAGTGGGAAAAAAGATGTATACTGTGCTGTCACTACAAAACCTACAAAACTGTCAAAATTAAATCTCACTGAAGTCTTGCAATGGCGGGTATCTATCTGAAACTTACAAACCCCTTAAGATGTTGGTTTCAACAACAAATCCAAAAGTATGGATGCAGCAATTTAGTTACATGAAAACAGAACTATAATGATATAACTGACTATGGCCATGACTTATGCTGATTAATAGGTGGTGTCCATCACTTCATGGCCTTCAGATGCACATAGGTCACAATTCATTATAAATTAAGGCTCTTTTATGTAATAAAGTGTAGTGGGTATATGCAAACCTTTCAGTATGGGTATCAAGGGAATGCACCCTGTAAAATGAGTGTTTGTTCCTTTCTGTCACAGCAGTTACTGTGTACAGGTGTCCTGTTCAGTGCTGAAAATGGCCTGCTTGATAAATGGTCTGTTAGAGATTCACAGATCAATACCAGGTGCATTTACCTGGCTAATATATTCCCAAATGCCAGTAGGATACGTAGTGATCCAGCTAAGAAGTCACTGCAAAATAAGTACACGAAAAGTCAGGACTATGGCTTCAACTGACATGTCGACATGTCTTATTTTCTTTGGTATGTTCCCTTAGGACTATAGCATATGACGTGCATTATAATTAGATTTCACTAGGAGTTACACAAATTCCCACAGTGTATTGTTCTTTGGAATGAATGCCTCAGTCCTCAGGTGTGCCCTGCGTGAATATTGTACCCACCTTGCTCTTTTCTCACAGAGAGGTTGAGCATTGAAAATGCTTGCAATGTCTTTGAAAATATGATCCCTAGTTTTGTTAACTATGTCAAATGGATTAAGGTATTAATATAAAAATCCAATGAGTCTACTTTGAATGCGTTATACTGCTTCTTTAGTCTTTTCATATATTTTTCTATAACATATTTAAGGGTGCCTTCTCCACTCTGTGCTGTAGAACTTTTCTCACTGCTTCTTATCGCTGCTGTGTTTGTCGTCTGACCTGAAGGCAAAACCCTTTTTACTGCAGCATTATTAAGTCACGCACCACAATGGCTAACCTCTGGCCACAGAGTTGTTTACCTTTCACATTTTGTGGACCATTCAGCTTGGTTTTCCCCAAGTGTAGACTTTGATACCGGGCCAACTTCAGTTGGTTTAAAGCAGATAAAAACAGAGCCACTCCTTAGAAACACAGACTCCATTACTAAGATGTAGGCAAATGAGCTGGCAGGAAGAAGAACACACACCTTTTCATTACTGCAGATGCTCCTCGGCTGTGTGGTGAATAGATTGAGCCACTTTGATCCAGTCTTTAAGAAGGACCAGTGCATTGCCCGTTTAAAATGTGTGTGTTTGTCCAATCCACTTTTAAGCTTTCTTCAGCGCATCATCCAGACAACTTTACACAATTTGCCTCTTACAGAAACTTACCAAATTTATAGGGGTACGCATCCCCCCATGGACTGGCAGAGGAGGATAAAAAGATCCATTTGTAAATACATAGGTCCTGGATTTAGAAATCTGTGCACATGGTTTATAAGCCATGCTCTGGGATTCATAGCCTGTGCTCTCAGATTTATAAGCTGTGCCCTTAGATTCATGTGCTCAAACTACTTGGTTTGAGAATGAAAAACACAACAAATACAGCGTGACACTATGAAAGCAAATGCTGGCATGTGTGTGATGAAAAATCGAAGGACAGACAGAAGGACAAATAGAGAGTCCTCTATTCACAGTTAGATGTAAAAGAGATGGACTGTGACAAATGATTATTCTCATTATGATGCGAGTTAAATGCTCTTGTGCCAAGACATGCCCCAAGAAAGCTATCATTACTGTAACACAGGTAACTGAACAGTGATTAATCGGTGGGTGGATTACTTATATGCTCAACTCATGCAGTGGCATGCTATTAACATGACATATCAGGCCTTGGTGTCAACATGTGGCACATTAGTATATTCAATTCCTCTCCCCCCATCTCCCTCGCGCACTCTCCGTGCGATGGAGGTGATGTGAAAGTAGACAGATGGGGTTGGCAGCCAGACAACAGGCTGTCGTCCTCTGCGTCTGTTACTGGGCTCTCTCCCCTCGCTCCCACGTATCCCATTTGCCCCTTCTCCTCCACCCTCATGCTGCCCAGTTTTATCCACCTTTCAGTTTTATACACCCTTTCGTTACTCAACTCCACCTTTTTGCACTTTTTACCCAACCATTTGGAATCAAAATGTTTTCCCCATTTCCTTACCGTTTACCCTCAATTTCACCCCCCCATTCTTTTACCCAGTGCCATTATGGCCTCATGCTAACGGAGGCCTCCATTAAATGTCAATTATACACCAGAGACCACACAGTGGACAGATAGGACACAATGATTTCTGACCCCAAGAGGTCAACATGCTTATGGGCATTCAGCTCTTGTTGGAGAAACAGTCTGTCTACTCTGAGGTCTAAGAAGACTCTTTGGGATCTTTGACGAAGTGCTGGACTTGATGACAGTTATCCACAATTTGAAAAATTCAATCTCTTGCCCTTTTGTAGTATTATACGCAATGAGTGC